>CM069903.1:7599191-8269191 GCA_036172215.1 Camellia granthamiana | reverse complement strand
ACAATTTTGAGGATAAATTACTAACAGATTTTATTTTTGGGACTTGATCCTCATTTGAAAACAGGCCAGTTTAGTACCTTTTTTATTTTTTACGAAAGATGTACAAAAAAAAATTGAGAATAATGTGACAATTTATAATAATTTTTTGACTTTTTGATTAAAACTAAATGTTGTTAAACAAGACCTTATTATCCATTAAGTCCTTATTGATAAATTTATCAATCTCGTATTTTTATAAATAAATTTACAATAATAAATTTATCAAGTTTGATAAATAAATATAATTAATAGGACTAATTAACAAATTTCCACTTCTTGAAGGTGAGAGGATAGACGAGCGTTCATATTGTATGTAAGTGCAAAAATTCAGTGTGTTTGGTTTGAATTTTCTGGATTAAGTTTTTTAAAAATTGAATTTTTTAATTTTCGTATTCTTTTGTTTTTAGTGAATATTTTTAAAATTTTAAACATTTTTTTTATTTTTTTAGATGCACCTTAGTTAGATGTATCTAAAAAGTAAAAAATTGGTAAAAAAATATTTTAAAAAATTAATAAATACATAAAAATACAAAAAATGTATTGAATTCTTTTTTTTTTTTTTTTTTTTGGTATTTCGTGAATTTTTAAAAGATTTTTTTTACAATTTTTTTACTTTTTCGGTGTATTTATGTTAGGTGTGTCTAAAAAGTAAAAAAATTGCTTAAAATATTAAAAAAATTCAGTAAAAACAAAAAAATACGAAAAATAAGAAAGTAGAATTTTTTGAAAAGTATTTTATGAAAAATGAAAACAAGCAAGCTTATATTACTGAAGAAAAATGCTTGGGACCTCTAATTAGAGGTACCACTAATGATGTGGCAGTGGGTCCCACCACTGCCACAACCAATCCTGTGTTTTGATTTTTTTTTTTTTTTTTTTTTTTCCTTTTCCACCTCATTAGAGATGTGTTTAGAGGTGTGTTTTTAGAGGTCTCTAGCATTGTTGATTACTGAATAAAAACTGCTATTGATTGATGGAAGAGATGGGAAAGGTTGCACCTACACTGTAAATATATGTTGTTTATTTATAGAGAAATGTGCAATAAAATCAAAGGAAATATGCTCTTGAATATATAAGTAGTTTTGTCCCTTTGGTATGTGCAGGTTGTCTTATTTTTATTTCTCCCTATATATTGGGGGGAAAAAAAAAAAGAACAGACAAAACAGTCGTGGCTCCTACATGTACAGCTCAGAATGCTAAGAACCAAGAACCCACAGGATCCATAGAAAACTCTATTTGATGATACTGAACTTATACTGGTCCTCCTCCATAAGGCCTTGAATAAAGTGAAGAAGTAACCTTATCAATTGTGCCAAATTTCATCCATGCAGGTACAACGGGCTTGTTTGGTTTGTGTTTCAGAAACATGTTTTGGAAAAAAAAAGTACGAAAACATGTTTGGTTTGGTGTTTTGGGAAATTTGTTTTGGAAAATTGTTTTGAGAGAGAGTTTTGGAAAAAGTGATTGATTTGATGTGTGTGTGAGAGAGATTTGTTTGGAAAAGTTGTTTGGTTTGTGTGTTTTGGGAAATTTTTTTGGGAAAATTTGTTTGGTAGAGAAAATTTCTGAAATTTGTTTGTAGAGAAAATTTCTGAAATTTTTTTCAGAAACATCAACCAAACAAGCCCAACATCTTTTTGAAATTGTTGTATGAAGTAATAATAACCTTGAAGGTTCCATCCCTTCACAAGTGTGACGTGTAAATTTAGAATCATAGTTTTCGATTCTCTCGCTCATGACCAGTGTCTTGAAATGTCTACAACAGGGGTATAATGGTCTACACCAGGGTGCCACGGACTTGTATAGTATAGGATGCACAACTACTTGGGGGCTAGTCTAATTGGACAAACAGAGAATGCAATACATCGAGCTGCTTTTGCCAGCATAAAGCGCTCATTTTCTGTCAGCGGCCTCTCAATCACCTTGATGATATTTGCATCCTAAAACATACCAGAGTAAAACAATCATCCACAATGATGATATAATGAACTTCAACTTGCAAGCATGCTGCTAGCTTGAAATCTGATTAAATATGTTCGTGTATCTCCAATTAATTTCAGTTGACATTGGCATCAACATCAACTCACCATTAGTCATCCAGATGGAATACAATGACAAGACATTATCATTATATGATAAAGGTAAAAAAGCAATATTTTTTAATGCTTTCTAAGTCAGAAGTATCAAAATGGAACACATGTACCTTCTTTTGTTGTTGAATAGAAGGCCTCACGCTGGCAATGTCACCAACCACGATTATATTGTTAACATTCCCCCTTTCATCCCTTTCTGTTGGTGAAGCCGTTGAATGCCTCCATTGCCCACTAGTAATGTATTTGTAGTAATACCTGAAGGTCATAAATATAATTACTTTTAAACAGAAATCTAGGTAATAGGGCCAGAATGTCAACAGACGAGTCCTTTACTGTAGAAACACTGATCAATGAGCTTTAGCAGTCAGGATGACTGACCTATGGTTGTGTGATTCACCACAGATTTCTAACATTTATAATTCCCTTCCTACCCCAACCCAACTAAGAAAGGGGAGAAACAGGAAAAAAAAATAGAGAAAATATGCCAGCAAACACAAGCATCATGTCAACCAAGATAAAGCGGAATGCATCTATAGCACAAATGTGCAATGCCAATTGATTTTTCAAATAAGATGCGAAGAATGCATTGTAGCAAAGGTGTGCTCAATACATGCCCCAATCCCAAGCACTAATTTTGGAACTATGAAGGTTTTCTGTTCCATTACTTGGCATGATGATGCTTAACGAGCAGCCTAACGGAAAATTTCAATTAATGTTAAAAAGTTAGATTTCAAGGGTAGGACCTTAGAAACAGAAAAAGAAGAAACTTACTTCCCTTGTGAAAGTCTAACTTCGGCTTCATATCTTGGGCCACCCTTGTGAACAGCCTTAATTGGTTCTTTCCAGTTTCCAGTGAAATCTCCAACCAAGTATACATCCTCCCCCTGCAATTGGAAGACGAAGTGATAAAAATAGCACCGTCAAAACTAATAAATCCATAAATGTAAACTAATTAATGAATAATACTGGCAAAAATCCTAGATGCTGTGAAATCCCTTAACAATAAGTTCTCAGAAATAAAACATCATAAAGTTTTGCTACACATTTTTAGGTATTTAAAAAAATCCATACTAAAAGTAGTAACAAAGATTGAAGCCATGAATTACTTCATGCCCATTCCACACAAAAGTCACAGCATGGGTTGCAGGTCCTTCATGTTTGCCCTTTTCCACCATTGCTATTAGATCCCATGTAGCCCAGGCAATTGCTGGTCTGCATTCAAATTGCAGCACATGCTTAATCAAGTTTCTTATAAAGGAAGACATATTTTCTCTTTTTCTTTTTCTTTTTTTTTTTTCTTTTTTTTGTATAATATAAAGTAATGTATGCCAAAAAGTAGTAACATAATTATTTTAAGATTTAAATGAGAAATAGTTGAGATGATACAGACACGTGCAACAGAGACCAATTAAAGCACAAGAGCCAAATCCTCAGATGCTAGTCAACAATGTCCTGAAAGCAATATTTCTAGGCATATGCTTATATATTATAATCCAGAAAAACTTAATATGTGAATCGTCAACAAATGCTCCTAATACAACTATCTTGAGAGAGAAAGCATTTGAGACATTAATTTTGCAATGTCAAATGACTTATGCAGAGATAAAACAGTTAGTGGAAAAACCTGTCAGGCCTGCAAGAATGTAATCCAGTGACAAAATTGTAGGCAACATGAAGGGAGGTATCTGTCATCCAGTGCAGGTATGCAATCACACAAGCAGGGGATCGATTAAACCCAGTGGTGCAAGTAATGTAAACACGATGGTTTTTCTTCAGTAGGCGTAAAAGAAGGCCCACACAAAATGGTAGTTTCTTCCTCATATCAAATGAATCTACCTCCCTGCAAAAGAAATCAGAAATGTTTCATGCCATCATCCCAGGTAAGCATGGATGACAGAACATTCATTAAGGCTATAAAAGTAAAGTTTGGCTTTGAGTTACCTTATAGGATAGTTAATCATAAGGATGTTAAACCCTTGGCATGATTCATTGATTGATTTTGAATTAATTCCCCAATTTTCTGCTTCAATTCCACTCTGGAAATTCAGCACAGCAGTGACTCCCTGAGGCAGACATTCCCCAACTGTTGTGAGCAAGCAAGCAAGTGAACAAGAAACAACTAGATCCTCAAAGAAAAAAAAAATAAAAAAAACAGTGAAGGGTATCAACAGGAAAATTAAAATACATAAACACAAATAGAACCTAAAATAACTGTAAAATTCCGTCTAAAGGCATATTAAAGTAATTAAATTCCTTTTGCAGTGTAATTTTGAAATTGTTTTATGAAGTTGACTGGAACTTTATTGATAGAATTTAATACAAATTAGTTTCTGGTTCTGATTAACTTTTCCCCTTAACAAGTTAAAGAAATGTGATATCCGTAAAAGGATAAATAGATCAAGGTCCAAAAAGTGATCTGCTCCAAAGAACTTGACCTGCTCAAACCAGAGCATGTAACTCCTACCTTGCCAACCAGACACATGCAAGGCTCTTGAAAATAATATATGTATTTATTACACAAGACAAGACACTGCCGTTATACACACAAAAACCTCTTTCACTGTGCACATCTATGCATGCTACTAGAAGTTCAGATAGCAAGATAGATAATTGCGTGCAAATTCAAATTATAAGTTTATAAAAATAACTAAAAAATGACTAGTAAAAGAAAGGCATAACAGCCCTCACCGCATTTGACAAAGTCTCTACATCAGCTTCTGTTTGTATACATGACCCCACATATATCTGCTCTGTAATCTAAGAAAATAAAAAACAATAATGAGGCCGAGAAAAGAAAGTTTTATGGTCAAGACTAAAATATTTTAAACTCATACAAGATTTGGAGCCCTGCTGCATACAATTATCTAATTCAAGTTCACATGCTCTAGTCTTCTCAACATCTCTATCTAACGGGCATATTATGAAAACTTGTCAAAGATGACAGGGTTGATAAAAGTCAATATTGTACAGAAAACGGTACATGGTACAGAAAACTTTAACTACAACATAATACATGCACATACAAAGAGAACCTATATCAAAACGGTACATGGTACAGAATGTATCCCATACTTCAAATCTACATGCACTAATCCTCACAGAACACATACCACTGTCTACAGCTTGCAGCCAAAACAGTAAATAGGTTATTTTAAATGGTTGAAATAAATGTTCCCTTGTCTAAATATGAGATATTGCTACATTTGGCTTATGTTCTCAAGTTTGCTATGACTTCATTTCATAATCAATTCACTTCAAAAACAATAAAATGAGAAAATAGATTTTTTTTTTATTTAAATTGTACCTTGAATTAATTACTTAATTATTGATCGTTGATGCACATACAACTCCTTTAAATATTGTCACACAAGGTGGCCTTAATTCAACTTTTGGGGGCGTACTCACAAGTTCACAACCAAAACCTTTACCCAAAGTTATTTAACATTGGATTCATCAAAAAGTGTATGCCCAAGACCTTCAGAACGATGGTTTTCCAAGCAGGAAAATTGGTGGTCTCCTAAAAGACAGCCTTCAAACACAGAAATAAGGCATGTCAAGCATGCAACAATCTAGAAAGTAAACTCTATTTGTCAAAGCCAACTACTTTTCTTTTATGTGTTCGCATACTTCCATAGAAAAATAAGTGAACCTTGATTCATCTTCTCTTAAGTCTTTACAAGAAGGGCAAACATTCACTAAATAGGGAGGCAGGATTGGGAGCCAATTTTAAGAACAAAAAATAAAAACCAATATGACCATACATAACATTGAATAAACAAAAAATAAAAAACTAACAACTAACAACTTTTGTTACTGTAAAGATTTGGCAAAGTAATCAATGTTATAGAGCAAAAAAAAAAAAGCTCTACATCACACCTTACTGTAGCGCATACCAAGAGAGTGATTGTAGTATAGTTCCCCTTTCGAACGATCCAGTGCCTTAGTGTATTCCTCCAATGAGAAGCTCCCATGTCCCCATTCAGCATCTCCTGACTCTTCCTCGGAGAAAATGGTTACAAGTTGACTCAAGGGTGCAGCAAATGTGCTTTTCTGCATTTGTGGATGAATGTGTCCATTTTGATTATTCAACTTCCATCCTTGAGTTGTTAAAAACTTTGAGGAAAACATGACAAACCCAGAATTTCCGCTGCTCTCAGAAGCTTGCAAGTTTGATGCCAGTATAGTTTTATTCCAAGTAGCAATAGGAACACGCCCTCTATTATATAAAATATCAAGATCACTAGTAATATGCAGTTGTTGAATAGGAAAAGGAGAGAAGGGTCTCTCAAGTACAAGGCTGCAAGGTCCAGATTTTCCTTTCCTTATCATCCTGCAGAACCAAAATGATAGGTCGATAGCCAGAAATGCATGTGTGTTTTGTATACAGAGATGAAAAGAAGTGATTTTCAATCATTGAAATATGAGCTCTGGTATTTTCCAAGTCATATGAACTCTAGTATTTTCTAAGTCAAGAAACTGAACTACATTCAAAGTTAAATGTGAATGAAAAAGACAGAAAATAAAGCACATCTATATTTCACTTTTACCAGGAAAGAATATGGTTCCCAACGATCAAGTTTTAATACATGCAAAAGCAATCCCAAAGTGGTAACCAAAGATCTGTTCTTTGCATACTCCATGTAGGATAGTTCTTATTATCACTCATCCAAATACAGTTATAGTTATAGGAAGCTAAATGATAAAATCAAGAACAGAGCTAATTTATTATATATTGGAAGGTAGAGTTATCGATTATAATTACTCTCAAGTTACTCTACAGTTAAAACCCTTTGAAATTTATATAGCTGTAAGAAGTTAATGATAAAATCAAGTACATAACTAATTTGCTATCTATTGGAAGATCAGAGTGACACTTCACAGTAAGTTAGCAATTAATACATCAAGAACATCATGGAGTGCAACTTAAAATTTTCTAGTATATGGCTCCATCGGATATATATCACCATATATTGAACAATCCCTCTTTGCAGTAGGGACTACAACATTGTCGGGTTAGTAGGAGACAAGCTTTGTGGACCTAATGACCTTTGCAGTTTTTTACCATATAAAATGGTGTCACCGTTACACTCAATATTCTTCCCACCAAAACAGTTTGATGTTGAAAAATTGAGATATGATTATGGAGTAAAATTACATGTAAAATCAGAGTAGTGCTAGAATGTAAACAAAGCAAAAAGGGCATTGCATACTCTGTATCTCCAAAGTCCTTGATCTCAATAAGCTTTCCATCAGGTGATTCACTTGCCTTTTTCAATGTGTCACCCACCATAATTATCCTTGATTTCTCAGCATTACCCTGCATTATTAATCTACTGATTAAGTAAATTCTACAAATCACATTGCATATCGCGCCAGTCATTAGTCAATGCCATTTCACTTATCAAAAATATCAATAAATAAATACATCAAAAACTGCAAACGCTAAGCTAAGCATCATAATGAAAGCGACTCGCCAACTAAATTCAACCAAATAAATAAGTAAGAATGATAAGAATCGTAATAAATAATTGAAACATGGTTTAAGAATTCAAAGCACTAAGAAGACTAACCCCTTTTTTGAGCGAATGAACGAAGACTTTGCCATCGACCGAGAGTGCGAACCGAATACCGAGTGGTTTCTCGAGTATCACCATATACTCATTCAGATTCATCTTGAACGTTGAACCAGCGGAAGAAGACATTGCCAAAACCCTAGAAATTCTGCGACTAGATCCACACTTGTCTGCACAACCAACCACAAAGCCTCCATTGATCAAACTCAAATCTCTGCCCCAAAAAGAAGACGAAGCGAACTTCTCTGCCGAAGAGTAGCTTCCCAGGAATGGCGGGAGGTTGAGAGCCCCATAATTCATCAGTGTTTGCAGCGAAGACATTGAATCTGCTAGGTTTTATTCAGGAAATCAATCAAATGGAATGTGATTGACTCTGCAGATGGAATTCTATGAATCAATATATATACATACATATATGTATATGTGTACATGCAGTGAGATTCGAGCTGCTTCTGGGGAGTTGGGAACCTGTGTTGGTGGATGATTGAGGAAGAGAAGCCACGGAGTGACGGTAAGGTGCACCAGGAATCCCTATATTCTTTATCAGTCTCCATACTCTTTACTCCTTTCTCTTTAAAATATTACTCTTTTATTCTATTTTGTATTATCTTAAAATATTAATTTATTTTTAAAAATTAAATATAAAAATAATATAAATTTTTTATTTTATCATTTTTTTAAATTTATTAAAAACATAAAAAATACAATCAAAAAATATATTATCAAAAAGTAATTTTTTTAAAATATAATAATTATACTATAAAAAAATTAAATTCCCTAAAAAATGTCATTATTTATTTTGAGACGGATACAATACTTTTTCAACCTTTTAACACAAAATTATAACCGCTATCTCGTGGCACAATATCCCAAAACAAACTAATATCTTCTCCACGGTGTGCCATCCATGACAAGACACCTGATAATTACATGCGTTGAAAACGAAAAAAATTTATAATCTCATTCGACAGTTCTATAATCTTTCTCAAAATTGATATGATTTCGTTCGGCGAGCACCTCACCGAAAAATTATTTGATATTCTTCGATTCCTCAATAATCACTATATATCATTTTTTTTTTTTTATTATTCAATATATAATTATAAATCTCCCAATTTTTTATTAATCAAAATATATTTAAACTATTACGTGATTATACACACACGACCACCAAATAACTTTGCCATATCACCATTTTATTATGAAAAAATTATTAAATATTTTTAGAGCATTACGTATTTATATTTTGCACTAATTATCATACTATATTTTCTCATATTTTCTATTTTACTTAATATAAAATTATTATTTTTATTTTTGTTTTTATCAATCACAACCACTCTGAAATATCACGTGACGATTCCTAACCATGTGATAATTTATGGTAAGACACACTACCACGTGGACAAGCGTGGGACCCGCTTGCACGTGGATCTAGCATCCCTTTTGGCTTTTGGATACATTGCCACGTTGTAGTAAAGTGGGTTTGCGTGGATAATTTAGGAAAGTGAGTTGATTTTTGGATAAATTATACTTTGGTTTTTTTTTTTTTAATTATTTTTTAACTTTTGCCTTTAATATTTTTTTTTCTTACTTTACTTTTTATATTTTAAATTTCTTTTACAATTTAGGAATATTTACTAATAAATCCTATTTCGCAAATAGTTTTACCGATTGATCCTAAGGTTATTTCTATTATTCTGATTAGTCCTATTGGTGGAGAAATATCTTACCAGTTGATCGTATTTCCTTTGTTTAGTAACATTGAGTGGTCAATTATATCCTTCCGTGTGTGTGTCGCGTGACATACATCATTCCAAGGTAAAAAGTATAAAAAATCTTAGTGTACTTTGTTGATGTGTGGCACCCACTGTATATGTCACGTGACATACATCATTCAAAGGCAAAAAGCATAAAGAGTCTTAGTGTACTTTGTTGATGTATGGCACCCATTGTGTGTGTCACGTGACACTCCAAGGCAAAAAGCATAAAGAGTTTTAGTGAACTTTATTGATGTGTGACACCCCTTGTGTGTGTCATGTGACACTCCAAGGTAAAAAGCATAAAGAGCCTTAGTTTACTTTGTCAATGTGTGACACTCATTGTGCGTGTCACGTGACATATTGTGTGTCACGTGACACACCCTCATAAAGAGCCTTGGTGTACTTTGTTGATGTGTGACACCCATTGTGTGTGTCACGTGACATATTGTGTGTGGCACGTGACACACCATCATAAAGAGCATGCATCTAATGACATTTAAATGAGGGCATTAAGGTCCATCAAAATCCAAGGACTAAACGGTTTATTAGAAAAAAATTAGGACCAATTGGTTCATAAGTTTAACATTTAGGATTTATTGATAAATCTCCCTAAAATTTAAGTTATGTACAAAATAAAAACAAAATAAAAAAATATTAACGATCACATAATATAAAAATATTTTATTATATATAATTTAAATTTAAATTTTAATTTTAATATTATAATATTTTTTGTTTTATGTGATAATTAATATGATGTTTTTTATTTTATATATAATTTTAAATAAAAATTAATTTAAAATGTAAATTAAAAAAAAATTAAATCATGAAGGAAATTGAAAAAAGATTCTACTAAAGTTAAAAAATACTCTACTCAACGTAAAAGGGTAAAATGTAATTCAACCTTGATTGTTATTGGTTGATTTGATTGAGCTTAACTAAGGTCTTGTTTGGGAAGACTAAATAAGTGCACTTTTTGTCTTTTTTGACTAAAAAATTGAGATTGAAAATATGGATGTTTGGGTTAACTTTTTGACTTTTTATGGAAAAAATGTGTAATAAAAAATTGTGAAAATTAGTTTTTAGAGGAAAATTTGAATTGGGAGTTGTGCAGCCGTAATTGTTGACTTTTGGTGAATAGTGTTAACTTTTTAACTTTTTGAGTAACTTTTTGACTTTTTGGATTATTTTGCACTACCCAAACAAGGCCTATGCTTTCTGAATTTTGTAGCGCGATGGTAGACCAATAATAGTTTGACACGTTCTACAACAGATAAGTTTTTTTTAGTAATAAGTTTTAAGGCATCGTTTGTTTGGCGGATTAAATTGAATAGGATTATGAGTACGATGTGATAATATTAATTTGCAGATGAAAGATAAAGAGAATTTGTTTGTAGGAAATACTATGGTATGGGATTAATATATGAAATTACATAAATACCCTCAAACTAACCAATGTTAGAATAATTACAAAGGCCTATTTTGAGAACAGGAGCGGTCCTGAGATTTAAAAGGCCTAAGGCAGACTTTGGAAACGAGGTCTTCTTACATTTTTTTTTTAAAAAAAAATTATAGATAAGACGATAAATTACAATAATTTTTCTATTTGTTTGTAATCACAAAAAAATTTACCTGCATATATAATTAATAAAATTATAAACAAAACAATTTAATGAAACAAAATTATGACAAAAAAATAGGAAAAAATTATTTAATTAAAACTCATAAAGACCTAAGTAAAAAAATTAGGGCAAAATTATTTATTCCACTAAAATCTAATAGATAAAGAAGGTAAAAAATAAAAATAAAAATAGGGCAAATTTATTATTCCACTAACTCATAAAGAAAGAATGTTGAAAAAAATTAGAATAACTTTATTTAATAAAATCTGATAATGATAGAGATGACTTACTATGAGAGAAAGTGTGTGTGAGAAAGAGTGTAACAACCTGAAAATTTAAGTTATCCTTTAAATTTTATATTAGTATTATTTAATTATAAATAAGAAAAACCCTAAATGTTTAATTAAATATTCTGTAAGAGTAAAATAAAATATTAAATGTTACGGGTGTATGAGATAAAGTGTAATTAAATTATGGATTATTATTTGGGGCCAAATTAATAGAAATATGAAATTATAATACTAGTTAGGTCAAATTAAAATTAAAAATAATAAATAAATAAATATAAAGGGAAGAGTAAATAAAAAAAAAAAAATAATAATAATAATAATAATGGGTGTGGTAGTAAAATAAATAATTAATTTATTGTTGGTATACGTGTAATTTAATTAGGGATTAATTTATTTATATAGTTATATTAAAAAAATTGGGTCAAAGTGTAATTATCTTAAATATTTATTAAAGATAAGTATAAATATATATAATTAACGGACGAATCTTGGGGAAAGATATGCGCTGGCCACGTGTTGGCCAACCAATGCTCTCACCTCCTTATAAATAGGGAGGTGATTCAGCTAGGTGAAGAAGAAGAAAAGGAAAAGAAGAAATGAAGAGAGAGAAAGAAAGAAAGAGAAAGAAATAAATAAATAAATTATGCAAAAAAATAATGGAAGTCAAGAGGGTCTTTGATAGTGGAAAGAAATAGTGAGGTATTAAAGTTAAGGTGAGTTATATTATACCTTAAATCACCATAATATATTTTAAGTATGTTTTCACTTACCATATTTATTTTATACAAGTTATGTTTTATAAATTATATTAATATCTCAGTTACGTGGATTAATTTCTGAACTCTATTTGTTAAAATGAAACCTATGGATATGTTTGTTTATATTTTAAAAAATATTTGACTATAACCTTATAAACAATTATGTTTTGTAAGTACCACCATGAAAATCCCACGCATTGAGAGACTTAAATAACCATTGGCCTCTGTTTGATCACTTTGTGGCCCTCTGTTGTCATGGATCTATTGACCCCTCTAATTTCTAATGTGGAGCAAAGTGCTGTACGGAGCTAAATGCTACACTATTGTGGAAACCACCTTTAGAGTTCGTACAAGTCACCTCTTGAGTCCATGCATCTGTTATGTTCTATACTGTGCGAAGATAAGTGCTACACTATTGTGGAAGCCACCTCTATAATCCGTACGAGCCACCTCTTGAATCCGTACCTCTGTTCTGACCGTCACTCTTGTGACCTCTGTTCTGTTCTGTTCTGTTCCGCACCGTGGTTATGGTTATTTATTTACATAATCTTAGTTTTGCTACTTAAATGATTATTTGTCCAGACTACGTTATCTTAAATATTTTAGCTACATAACTATCTATGGTTATTTTGTGTCCCTTATACTCTTGGCATAATATTTCTCACTCTGCCATGTGCTTATACCTGTTTACCAATTTTCAAGAAACAATGCAATTCAGAAATAGCTTTTGAAAAGTCTTAAATGCGGGGCTGCAAAATAGACACATACACAACATTTTTATGATATTTTTATATGTAAATATCGACATTTTTTGTCAATAAATTTTGTAATAAAAATAAAAACTCCGATAAGCATTTTGGTACCCTCACTTGAATATTATTTCCACTCGCGTTTATTAATTTGTTTAAGAATTGACCGGAGCTAATTTCAGTTACTGACCATCACGATGCTTAACCCTTGAGTACAGGAAGCGGGTCGTGACAAGTGGTATCAAAGCAATGGTTAATAAAATAAATAAAAAATCATCATTAGAGCATAGGACACACGGACATACGGACATTTAAGAAATAGGATAGCGGATAATTAGTACCTAAATATTATATTTTGTTCGTCAATTTAATTATTATATAATTTTCTATGATTTTATATATTTATAATTTTTTTTTGGTGCATAATTTGTAAGGGATATTAGATATAATTTATATTTATTATAGCAAAAAAAAAAAAAGGAAAAGAAACAAAGGATGTCGGGTTCAAGCACCCATCAAAATTATAATATAATTAAATACATATAATTTTTAGTTCAGTATTTAAAAAAAAAAATTATTTGATGTTTTTTTAAAAATGGGTTAAAATTATAAATATACTAATTTTAAAACTATTTTTCGTCAGTGGAAAGTTTGCGGATAAAAGAAATGGGAGTTCATTTCAAATTCCTTCAACTCCAGCATATGATTATATCATTTCACTTCTAGTCGCTTGTTTAATTATGTTCTTTTTTTTTTTTCTTTTCAGAAAAAAAAACTAATGAAATTTTTTTTTAAAGTCACCGATTGTTTCTCATTTTGGCCCAAAACAATTTTTGACAACTAGATAGTGAGTTATTTTTGGTAAAAAAAATTTTGAGGTAATATTTTCTATCAGATTAATCATCTAATATATATTTATCAGAGTACGTAGCGGATAGTTTACACATATAACAAATTTCGAGAACGAAATTTTAAAAGAAGGAAAGATTGTAACAACCCGAAAATTTAAGTTATCCTTTAAATTTTATATTAGTATTATTTAATTATAAATGAGAACAACCCTAAATGTTTAATTAAATATTCCGTAAGAGTAAAATAAAATATTAAATGTTATGGGTGTATGAGATAAAGTGTAATTAAATTAGGGATTATTATTTGGGGCCAAATTAATAGAAATATGAAATTATAATACTAGTTGGGTCAAATTAAAGTTAAAGATAATAAATAAATAAATATAAAGGTAAGAGTAAATAAATAATAATATTGATAATAATAAGAATAATAATAATAATAATAATGGGTGTGGTAATAAAATAAATAATTAATTTACTATTGATATACGATAGAGTGTAATTTAATTAGGAATTAATTTATTTATATAGTTATATTAAAAAATTAGGTCAAAATGTAACTATTTTAAATATTTATTAAGGATAAATATGAATCTATATAATTAATGGACGAATCTTGAGAAAAGCTATGTGCTGGCCACATGTTGGCCAGCCAATGCTCTCACCTCCTTATAAATAAGAGGGGTGAGTAAGTTGGGTGAAGAAAAAGAAAAGGAAAAGAAGAAAGGAAGAGAAAGAAAGAAAGAAAGAAAGAGAGGGAAAGAAAGAAATAAATAAATGAAGAAAAAAAATAATGGAAGTTGAGAGGGTTTTTGATAGTGAAAAGAAATAGTGGGATATTAATGTTAAGATGAGTTATATTATATCTTGAGTTACCATAATATATTTTAAGTATGTTTTGACTTACCATATTTATTTTATATAGATTATGTTTTATAAATTATGTTAATATTTCAGTTACGTGGATTAATTTCTGGGTTCTATTTGTTAAAATGAAACCCATGGATATATTTGTTTATATTTTAAAAAATATTTGACTATAACCTTATAAATAATTATGTTTTGTAAGTACCACCATGGGTGTCTCACGCCTTGAGAGACTTAAATAACCGTTGGCCTCTGTTTGATCACTTTGTGGCCCTCTGTTGTTATGGATCTATTGACCCTCTGATTTCTGGTGTGGAGCAAAGTGTTGTACAGAGCTAAGTGCTACACTATTGTGGGAGCCACCTCTAGAGTTCGTACGAGCTACCTCTTGAGTCCATTCATCTGTTTTGTTCTGTTCTGTACTGTGCGGAGATAAGTGCTACATTATTGTGGGAGCTACCTCTATAATCCGTATGAGCCACCTCTTGAATCCGTACCTCTGTTCTGACTGTCACTCCTATGACCTCTGTTCTGTTCTGTTCGGTACCATGGTTATGATTATTTATTTACATAATCTTAGTTTTGCTACTTAAATTATTATTTGTCCAGACTAAATTATCTTAAATATTTTAGCTACATAATTATCCATGGTTATTTTGTATCCTTTATACTCTTGGCATAATATTTCTCACTTTGCCATGTGCTTATAGCTATTTATCAATTTTCAAGAAACAATGCAATTCAGAAATAGCTTTTGAAAAATCTTAGATGCGGGGCTGCAGTATAAACACACACACAACATTTTTATATGTAAATATCGACCTTTTTTGTCAATAAATTTTGTAATAAAAATAGAAGCTCCGATGATTATTTTGGTACCCTCACTTGAATATTATTTCCGCTCGCGTTTATTAATTTGTTTAAGAATTGGCCGGAGGTAACTTCAGTTACTGGCCATCACGATGTTTAACCCTTGAATACGGGGAACAGGTCGTGACAAATAGTGAGTCGTCGTCGGAGTGTGTGTGAGAGAGAGAGAGAAAGATAGCGAGTCACTTGCTCAGTGCTGTGTTGTGTCTGCCTGCCCCGCTTTATGCTCAGGTTTCCTTCTTTCTTCATCACTTCTTGAGAGAGAGAGAGGAAGAGAGAAAGAGATTAAATTGAAAGCACTGAGAGCACAAACACTTAACCCATATATTGTATGTATTGTTCTTCTTAGACTCAAACACTTATATATATATATATATATATTCATTTTAATAAATATGAGCCAAACTACACTTATAAATAAATATGGGTTAAACCATATATGGATCCAATAAAATATTTTGAGATCCTTTAAATTGATCCTAAAAAAAAAAAAAAAAAACATTGAACATATAACATTTTACTAAATTGGGAGCCCTATTTTTAGGCCAAAATTTTGAGGTCGAAGGCATAGGCCTTACTAGCCTTAGGCTAGGGCTGGCCCTGTTTGGGAAGTGGGTTAAAAGCCACTTTTCAATTTTTAACCCACTTCTCTCTCTCATAAAAAAGTTAAAAAAAGTTAAAAAATAACTTTTAACTATCTTCTCAAAATACTCCAATATAAACATATGTATATAATAAAAAAATAAAAAATGGGAGACAACCCACGTGGGGCGTCTTGCCCCTTACATAAACGCCCTCAAATTATTTTTTTTAAAATTTTTTATGCCATTATATACTGATCACAATTTGACAAAGGGTTGAAGAGGAGGGGGCACTTATGTAATTTTATACCCTTTCCACCAACAATCCATGGACTTACTTTTGAATCCCACACTCCATACAGCTATGTTAATCCAACAGTTGTGCAGGATTACTAATCCTTGTAGACTATCAATCCGGCCCATCATTTGCCAACTAAACATGCTATTCATTGATTTAGCTCACTAATAGAGCAATCGGGCCTCTTAGTCAACCAATCCAACATGTCCTAATTGTCGATAAAACATTTGGAGTGTTTTGAGAAGATGGTTAAAAATTATTTTTTTATTTTTTTGTGAAAGAAGAAAATGAGTTAAAAATTGAGAAGTGACTTTTAATTCACTTTGTGAATGATGTGGCATGATTTGAGACAAACAGGCTGGCGATTGCAAACAACTTGATTGTAAATGCAGAAGCAGTCAGCAGATGATTATTACCCAAGAGATATTTCGGAAAATTAGTTTAAGAATGACTCTTGTATTTTGAACCCCAATGCAATCAATGTCTTGCGTGTCAGATTTCAATTGGATGGATCTGAAAGCGATTATTGATATTTGAAAAATGCTTGAGAGCATTAAGAGGAGTATTAATGATGTGGCAGTGGATCCCGTTCACTTTTTATTTCTTGTTTTTTTTTAATTATCATTTTTAATGTATTAATGTTATTAATAGTGTATTCTTTAGTGATCTAAATCATTGTTGTTGATATTTTGTTATTTTCGACCAACGGGTTTCGGGCACGCATTCCGCCTTAAAAAACGCAATAACTGACCCTGTGAAACGTAGAATGTGAGATGGTTTAAACTATGATGAAGAAAAATGAGCCAGATCACTAATTAGTGGTTGCATTAGGGATGTGGCAGTGGATCCTACCCATTACCACATGTGTTTTGTGTTTTAGTTTTTTATTTTTTTTTGGCTTGCCATATTGGTGATGTTAGTGGTGATATTTTAGTGGTCTGTATCATTATTACTATGATGAAATAATTCGCACCAATTGATTTTGTCATAATTGTATTTAGATTTTTTTTTTAATAAATTGTATTTAGATTATAAATTTAGAGGGAGATTTAATAAAAAAATATTTAAAATAATATAATTATAAAATATATATTTCACTCCTTTGTCTATTTTTAAATTACTTTTTATATCTTTCATACAACGTAAAAAAGAGATAGATAATGATGTGAAAAAGTAATATAAACAAAATGAAATATAATTTGCGTAAAGTAGATTATTATATTACTTTTTATTCACATGATTTATAAATTATTATTGTAGAAATGATTAAATATTTACAAAATGCAACGTAGTTGTACTAAAGGTATAATATTTACTCTATTTTTTTAAACTTATTAACCCTTTTGTCTTGTTTTAGTTTATAATCATGTTTGTGTTTGTGTATTGGTTTACCAGTTTCGAAGGTGACATTGCAAAAGCAACATTTCTTTTTATAACATCAATACTCTTATAAATTTATAAAGTCTGAATCCAACGTTTATTTTTCATGACATATTTATCGTATGATTCATCTAAATAAATGTTTGAAGCGCCAAGCATCACAATATATGTAATAAGATTTAATGGTTGGATTTGCAAATTTTGAAATATAATTTAATATTTGGACAATATATTTAGATAATAATAAATAAATAAATAATTTTGATACTAGAAAACCCTCTCTCATAGAATTTTTATTTATTTATTTTATCAATTACGTGTTGATCAAGTAAATGTGAGAAAAGGGAATGTGGTTTCGAAGCAATTTCTTTAACTTGTGTTGCACTCCATGATTTCATGTGTTTTGTTTCTCAATTATTTTATGTTCTTATTTAAATTTACAATGAAATGTGTCAATGTCCATAACAACTAATTAAATGCATAATCAAATTTATTTGTGATATCAAACAATATTGACGTGGTCATGCCTCAAATAAATATGAGTCATTTATTTGGATAGAATCAATATAGAATTCATGAAAATAAATTATTTAAATATATTTTAGACAATACAATTACGAATTTTGAACGTTTTTTGTCAATGCATAGCTTGATACTCCAGGAGAAGGTCGATAGCAACTATTTTGAGGAGAGAGAAAATACAATTACAATAAATATTAATTTTTGAATTAATTAAACATGCACAAATATAAAAAGCTTGAGAATTTGCTAAACCTTTAAATTTTAAAATTTTAATTATTAATATTTGTAAAATTTACCACTGATTTCCATTTTTTTTAAAACTTATACTGAATTATAATTTCTTCCAATTATAAAAATATATTTTAAGGATGAAAAACCCTCAAATCTCTTTCTAGAATGACCTCAAATCTCTTTCAACCTTTCAAAGAAAATGAATGTGAAAATCCAGAAGTTGAGGATGACACTTTGAGAAGCACATTTCATGGGGGCCCTATCTATCTATTCACTGGTTCACACATTTCATTGAAATTTGGAGGCACTTATAGTCAATTTCACACCATTGTTAATCACCAAAATTACCAAGAAGTTAGTTGCCTTCACATAAACAAAGTTACTAGAAGGTAGGCAGCCAAATTAATAAAAATAAAAAAATTTAAGTAGTTCAACTATTTTATAAGTGAAAAGTTATATTCTTTTAAAAAATTAAATAAATAAACCGAATTAGTTACAAATCAATCATAAGAAAACCACTTGACATATAAAAAATATGGTTAAATTACACTCACCTTTGAAAAAAATATAGTTTGGCTCACACTTTTGACATAAAATATAAGAGTAAATTACACTTTTAATTTTTCAAAAAATATAGAGAAAATTTGTTTTATAACAAAACTATTTTTTGGAAAATACTATAAAGTTTTTTAATTTTCAAAAACTGTTATTACACAAAATTGAAATAGATGCATGTTTCCAAACTTTTATTATTATTTTTTTTTTCAAAAACATAAAAATTAAAATTTTAATCCAAAAAAAAAAATGCAACTAAAAATTTCCTTTCCCACTCTACCAAGAAATAAAGAAAGAAAAAGAGGTGAATCCCATTTTACCCACTTTCGTAGGTTAATTTAAAGTAGCGCCCTTTTTTTTCTTGAATGAATGATAATTGAAAAGGATGTTTTGTTACTAATTGATGCACATAAACAAGTTGTGACCTACCCACCCTGATTACTTTTAAACTTAATTTCAGATGATACTCATACACATCAAGACTTAGAAGTCCTCTTATCTAAACCCATGAGAGCACATATGTTTGTCTGGGGAGTATAGATGGACAAATTATTGTGGAATAATATTAGTGGCACTATTTTTTACTGTATTTTTTTATCGTGTACTTATAACTAAAGTAGGTCCCACTTTAATAGATGGTGCATTTATCGTCAAACAATTCTACCTACTCAAATAATTTTTTTTAGTACCATGGTCATGAAATTAATGAATGAAATTATATACTATCATAAAATTCTTTGACCAGAGTAAAATTTAAAAAATTGTTTGCGTATATCTAAATTTACCCATGTCATTATGTGACATCAACAATGTTTCACCATTTTCTTTTTCGACATTTCATATATATCTTTTATTATTTATTTGTGCAGGAGGGAAATATTCGTCGCTCTCCATACTTTTCGTATTCAAACTCTGAGTAATGTCGCTTAATCTGAGAACATAAAGACAGTAAGCTACCCGGCGGGTGTGCAGTCGGAAAATACCTCCAACGATCACTTAGAGAAGAAGAAAGAGAGAGAGAGGAGACAAAATGCAGGTAGCTCTGATAACAAGAATTCCAGACATGTGCATGGAGGTGCTGTGCCGCTTATATAGTTTCTGCATGCATCACCCTGCTTGTCTTTTCCTGGACACGTGTAGGTGTACTTCTCTCTTGTCTCCCTCCACGTGTAGGCACAAATACTGCCAAATACTAATGGCAAAACTGCCTAATGGTATTGACACGTACAGAATGTAGAATCTCCTTCCTGCAGTTCGATTGGCCCATGTATCAACTCCGATCGAGTTATCTTTAGTTCAGCACGATGTTTATCTTCAAGACCGCGCTACTTGACTGACAACTCCAGCCTAGCTCCGCCAAACTGTGCTCGCACATCCGGTCAACTCCTTGCTCGATTAAGCCCAATTTACCAGGGACACTTCATCTTTGTTAGACGTGCAAGGTTGACTTGGCCAGAGTAGGATTTCGATCAGACGAATGCCCTCCATCTGACCGTGCAAAGACCTCGGTCGAGTACGCAGCCTCATTTCATTCGAGTTGAGACCTTGGCCCAAGCCCCAACTTGCTCGACCATGGCCCCAAACCTGCTCGATCCATTGAGCCGAAGTAAATTCCCCTCTCATTATTATATAGAAATGGCATGAAAGAGTAGCCATCTTCTTGGAGGTAGAATATTTCAAAAGGTGTATGTACATAAAAATAATAAATAAATTTGAAAATTTGGCATTAGCATGCGTTTGGTTGTTAAATGTTGATTCATCGTTACATTACAACTTGCAATTTCGGACACACTAGCAAAAGGAAATAAATGGACATTTGCACACCAATTCATCAAGGATAAATTACTCTTTTTCTCTCTAAAATATTGTTTAATCTTGACTTTGATCCCTGAAATTTAATTTAATTTTTTCAATTAAATTAAATGGAATATACTAGGTATATATTTTATTTATTTATTATTTTTTTAAAGTTTCGTGGCACATCCTTTTGTATGGCCTTTTCCATTCTCTGTAAAATTCTGATTCATTCACCTATTCGTACAGAATTGGGATTCTCTCCTTGCACTCCTTCCTTGCGCTCCGTCCTTGTAGGCCTTCGGGCCTACTTTTAGGCCCAATTTTGATAATACGAACCGTTCATATTTTATGATTTATTCAGTATATCATACCTGTAAAAAATCAAGTTGATCGGATATCAGAAAGCGTATGTTTGGAAAACTGTTTATTAAATTCTTTAAAAAAATAGTTTTTAGTTCAATTTTTCGAACACATACTTTTTGATATCCGATCAACTTAATTTTTTACAGGTATAATATACTAAATAAATCTTAAAATATGAACGGTTCGTATTATCAAAATTGGGCTTAAAAGTAAGCCCGAATGCCTACAAGGACGGAGCGCAAGGAGGACTTGCAAGGAGAGGCTCCTAACTCATTTGTACAACCCATATGGTATTTACCTTAATGCTCTCTAAATTTGGTAACCTATGGCCAACAAACCTCTCACTCTCTGAGATTGATACTAGATAACATCAACTTTTACAAAAAAAAAAAAATAAAATATATATAATAAAGCAGGATGGTTTTTGAATTTATCCTAGGGGTACTTACGTGTAGGTCCTATTCACTAGACTTATTTACCTACAGGTCCTAACTAATAAATTTAACACTATAAAAATAAGAGATTGATAAATTTATCACTATAAATTTATTCATAAAAATAAAGAGACTGATAAATTTATCACTATAAATTTTTTCATAAAAAAAAAAGACTGATAAATTTATCTTTATCACTTAATAAATTTATCAAATAGGACTTAATGGGTAATAAGTTTCCAAAGTAGGACCTATTGGGTAATAAGTCTCCAAAGTAGGACCTATTGGTAATTTACCCTTTATCCTATACACATTTGTCCTACTAGGACAT
The DNA here is from genome assembly GCA_036172215.1 of Camellia granthamiana. NCBI lineage: Eukaryota > Viridiplantae > Streptophyta > Magnoliopsida > Ericales > Theaceae > Camellia > Camellia granthamiana. The sequence continues at coordinate 8,247,224 of CM069903.1, read as the reverse complement.
TTGGACAGTTCAAATCTATTCAAATTATAAAACAACAGCTGAGATATGTTTTCCAAAAAATATCATACATGTACATTTTCTATTTTTCCGCTTCTCTCTTACTTTTTCATTTTCTCTCTCATCCTTCTATGATCCCATGATCCCACCTTCCTCTCTCTCTTTTTTTTTTTAATTTTTTTATTTTCTCCCATTTTTATTTTTCTCTCTATTTGTTTTTTTTTTTATTTTCTTCTTTTTGTTCACTTATTTTTATTCATATTATATAGAAAAGTCTGCAATCCCAAAATTAGAAACCAGATTTTACTGTGTGTAGTGGAGATTATATTAATAAATTTTTTAGTCCACAAATTAAATGAATTTGAACAATTAATTATTATTTTTAAATATATTGAATACCTGATAGACTTCGTAAATTTAGACCTCATATGAATTTTCAACATATTTTAATAAAGCAGGACGTTTTTTGAATCTTCAACATATTTTTGTCCTATTAGGACATTTGGATGACTCAGATCTGTTCAAATTATAAAACAATGACTGAGATATATTTTTCAAAAAATGTTCTACATATACATTTTCTACTTTCCTGCTTCTCTCTCTCTTACTTTTTCCTTTTCTCACACCCCTCTTTCCATGATCCCATAATCCCGCCTTTCTCTCTCTTTTCTTTTTATTTTTTTTATTTTCTCCCGTTTTTATTTTTTTCTCTATTTGTTTATTTTTTTTATTTTCTCTTTTTTGTTCAATATATTTTACACATATTTTCATACAATGCATGTATGCCCGGAATGTACTAGGGCATTACCGGTATACATACAATTTCCATATAATTATATAAGTAAAAGCAGTATTGTATGTATACCCGTGGAAATTGTATGTATGCTAAGCACATCTATCTATCTAGTTATATATTATATAAGCAAAAGTAAGTTTTCGTGAGAAGTTTTATGAGAACTCCAAAATTTTATAATGAATTTGTGATTTTATCAAATTAAAAAATAAATTTAAATAATGTTAGGATTACAATTATATTCTAATTCTAATATTATTTATATCGTGCCTTCAGCCACGAACACACGCTAGTATATATATAACATCAACTCTTATAAATATATATATAATTCTTAACACACTCGTTAAAAAAATTTATACTATACATATATGAGAAGTTATGAAATTGTGATACTTATATATAAATAGTAAAGTTTAAGGTTTTAGATAATACTAATCTTTTGTCTTGATAGTCACTTGATATTATCATTATATTATATTTTTATTTTTATCTTTTGCTCAAAACTTCTATTTGATACCAAGAATTTGATGATTAACACAACTGTTAAAATATGGTCACTTGTATTGATCACTTTGCCTTGTTCCCTCCAAACTTGGACTACTAAATATATTTGGTTTCAATTTTTTGAAAATTAAGTTTTTGAATTTTAGTATTTTTTTTAGTAAATATTTTTTAAATTTTAAGTAATTCTTTTAACCTTTTTAGATGCACCTTACTTAGATGTATCTAAATAAAAAAATATTTGTGAAAAAATATTTTAAAAAATAAATAAATACACAAAAATATAAAAAATATACTAAATTTTCATTTTTTTTTTGGGTTGTATTTTTTGATATTTAGTGTATTTTTTTTTTAAAAAATTCACAAATATTATACTTTTTAAGTGTATTTATGCTAGATGTATCTAAAAAAAAATTTTAAAAAAATTGTTTAAAATATTAAAAAAATTGATTGAAAACATTAAAATATAAAAAATAAAAAAGTAGAATTTTTTGAAAATCAGAACCAAATAAGTTGTATATTGTTGATTCACCAGTATATGACAATAAACACTATCTACATCTTTACAAAGTGGAATTATTTTATTTTATTTTGTTACATATTACAGGCCAAAGAAATGGCTTATTAGATGTCCATACTCCATAGTTTATAGTGAACTTGCTCCATAACTTGAAATCATTTTGCCCTAACCATTTGAAATGATTAGAAGTGAATTTATTTATTTTTCCTTTCTTTTTGTCTTTCCTTTTTCCCAACCAAACAATTGGAATAGGACCCTTCTTTACACGCGGAGAAATCCCTAGTAATTTTTATCTCATCAAGTGGGAAATGAAAATGGCGTCACACCACCAAGAAAAAAGTGGAGAAAAGATTTCCACCAAGAAAAACACAATTAAAAGTACGTTGAAAAAGAAAAATGGTTTTCACACACTTTTCTTTTAATTTTTTTGAACATTCCAAAATCATATACACATATCAAAAGTACTTTTTCTATCTAGTTTTCAAGTCAAGAATAGAAGATCAATCTCTCCAATATCTACTAAGCGGACTAAAATCTTCTCCATTACATAGTTATAATAGAATATCTCCATTAAGGTTATGAAATAAATATAAAAATTTATTATTATTTTAAATTTAAAAAGAATCATTACAAATTCTTAAATAATATAATAGAGATCTTCTATTATAATTTTGTAACGGAGAGGATCACGATCCCTAGTAATCTCTAGATCTCCTAACACTAACCAAGGCTTAGCTGTAATATTCTTTAAGTGCCGTAAATGAAATAGTTTTCAAATTTCTTTATTTACATTTCTTTCCACTATAAAATAAAAAATAAAAAAAATAGAAGAAAGGAAACAAAAGAAAAAGTTCACTCTCGAATACGAATTTCCTTCAATTTTTTTTTTAAACTCTTTTTCCATTTTGTTTTCCCATTCATTCCTTTTCTTTTTTTTTACGAAAAAGGTTGACCTAGGTGGGATTTGGCAATTGTTTTTACAGTAATTTTCTTTATTTTTTATTTTTTAAAAACTTAAAAAACGGTTGTATTTTGTAATTGCTAAAAAAAAAATTCTACAAACATATAAAGTAGTTAGATTTTTTAAAAGTGAACTCCACTAACACATTACATAAAATCTTGTCTATTCATATATATTATATGACCAATTTCTATGCACATAACGGAATTGCTAAATTTTGTTTTCTCTAGTATTTTTTTTTTTTTTGATATAAGAAAGTATTATATTGCCCTTATGGTATTCCAAAGCTCTGTAGGGACATAAATTTCTAAAAGTATTAAAGGTAAAATCGTTTTTTCACAATTTTATTAAAAAAATTAATTTCTTACAAAAAAAATCCATTTGAAATAAATTTTATGTTAGGTCATATGAACGTATCATATTGCCGTTATGGTGTTCTAAATTTGTGTAACATGTTTTATTATTTAAGTGGAGTTTATTTTAAATTTTATTATTTTATGTTATGTTATAATTAATATAAAAAAATTTATTTAAAATTTTTTAAATTTCGTTTAGATTTTTTTTTTTTCATGCAATGTAATGATTACAAAGCTACAACTAGATTAAACAAACAAGTCTGATTCAAAATAGCTTTCCTATAATCATGACAAAAAAAATTGTAACCAACGGTGGCCCTAAACCTACATTAATAATAATAATAATAAAGGTTCTTGAATATTACTATGATGATTCAATATTGATTATCCTAGTTACAACTATCAAATTCGTTAGGATCGCGTTTATTTGGTACATTAGATTGGAAAAAATTATTAATGAGAAAATGATTAATAAAGAGAGTATTAGTGTGAAGAAGATATTAAATAAAAGTGTATTTATTTTAATAATAGTATGAGACATTATTAATGATGAGATTATTAAATTATTTTTAAATAAAATAAATTTAAACAACATTTCTATATTAAAAAAATTAACATAAATATTAAAACAAAATGTACACTTGGGATTGTTAAAAAAAAAAAAAAAAAAAAAAAGTTGGCGGGCTAACTATTTTTTTGGCTAGCTGAATGTTTTTTGATTGGCCAGCTATGTTTGTCAAAAAAAAAAATTGCATTGTATCGGACGTCGGAGTAGATGACCGGACAAACTGAAACCGCTCACTATTTTCTTAATCTCACTTATTTCTCAGCCAAGCTAAGGGGGATTACTAAGCCTCCGTTTGGGAAGTGGGTTGGCTTTTTGGCTTTTTGGCTTTTTTGGCTATTTTAGCCTGGGCTTAAAAGTTTGGTTTGGGAAGGGCTTTTTGGCTTTTTGGCTTTTTTGACTTTTTTTGTGAGAGAGAAGTGTAATGATTATGGATTGGATGTGATGTTTTGTTTTTTGTGGCTAAAAAAGCCTATTTTGTCTTTTGTGGCTAAAATAGTCAAAAAGCCTGACTTTTTGGCTTCCCAAACGGAGGCTAAGCCGATCAAACTGTAAAGCCGACGATCCCAAACAACATCAAATATGTTGTGGGTAAGACCCACAACAATCCTATTCCAGTTTGGTCACTGAAACAGCCAAACAAACAAACAGGGCCTAAGTGTCATTGTCCGAAATTCAGAGAAAAAAATCTAGAAATTCAGAGAAAAAAATCTAAAAATATAGAAATTGGATATAAATATTTCACATAGCCACAAATGGGAATTCTGTAATTAATTTTTATGTAAGAATTGAAAGTAAAGAAAAATGCGAGAGACATGAAAGTAAATCCACACAGAAAAAGATAGGTGATACATATTAGATACCCAGTCACAATTGCCTTCAATTGTTTCACATCTCCGATATAGAAACTTCATCTTACAACCTCAGGGGTTGGTAGATTTAGGGTTTGAGAGTGTGTTTTCTTTAAAATTGTAAGTTCCAAATTTCGTAAGTACAAACGCTTTAATTTGGACTCTTCACAAGTAGGTGGTTAAATTAATTTTCCAATTAATCAGTCTCATAAATCGAATATCAAATCCATTTACACCGACCATGATGAGAAATACTAGTAAATATAATAATATATAACATATACAAGTAATTAACATCATCTGTACTAAGTTCCCATTAAAGAACAAACAAAAAAATTATTTAAAACAAAAAAGAAAAGAAAAGAAAAGAAAAACAGAACAAACTATTCACTGGAAATTTTTGAAAATAGAGATTGTAAAAAAATATATATGTATGTATCTATAAACTCTACGAAAGGGAAGAACAGAGCAAAAAGGGGATCCTTAGAACGGAGGGAAGGGCTTTCCCATTCCATTGACGTTCGCAAAGAACCCTACAAGGTCCTGCCTATACGGAAGATACGACTTTCTCTTATCTCCTTCCTTCGACGCTCTATTCCGTACATAAAACGCCTCGTGCGCCGACGACGACGGCGACACCTTCTCGCCGCCCTTCGTCTTCAGCTTGACGGCGTCGCCGGAGTTCCGCTTTTCCTTCGATTTCTCAACATGCTCGATTTTCTCAGCCTTATGCTCTGTGTTCTTCGGAGTCAAAAACACGAACGCGTCTTTCCCTGCGCTGTTGCTTCGACGAATCAAATCTCGTAACTTCCACCGCTTCGATACCGATCCAGTCGAATTACTCTTCTTGCATCTACTAGGAGATCCTTGAACCTCTTTTGGCCTCCAAACACAGTACGTTCCCGAAGGTACGCCTTCCAATTCGTCCGCTTCAGATGAACACGACGACACAGAATCGCGATCGTCGCGGTCCTCAATGAACAATTTCTTCAGAGGAAGTCGCAGAGTCGATACATCAGGCTTCGCATCACGATCCTGATCATCGCGAATCAGAAGATCACGATTAAATATCGGGAAAACCTGACGAACTTGACCGAATATCTGATCTGCAGTTACATCAGAATCACCGCGTACCAAAGAGAATTCGAAATCATCGTCGTCGTCGTCGTCGAGTTCGTTCGAGACAGGTCTCTCATCGTCGTGGTCTCTGATAGACTCTTTGGTGACTTTATCAGCGATTTCTGCAAATTTATCGGAAGAGTAGCTGTTGAAGCTAGGGCAGAAGGTGATAGCTTCACTGTCCTGCATTTCTAGCCGTTGCCGCTGTGTGTTTTCTTCCATCTAGACGGTGATAGATTCAGATATATATATAGAGAGAGAGAGAGAGAGAGAGAGAGAGAGAAGGTGAAAGGTAAGGAAGGGAGCGTTTGTTTGCGGGGGTTTTATATTTGTTTGGGAACCGGAAATAGGAGGATAGATAGAGGAATCGACTTCTTTGACGCTCTTCTAAAGTAAAGTTTCTTGAAATCGAATACACACGATATATGAATAGTATGTGTTTCCAGAATCATATGAATTGGAAAAATTATTAGTTAGTGTAAAAGTAACGCGTGATTATATTTTAAATTAATCATAAAATTTTATATTTTTTAATTATTTAATATAAAATTATAAATTTTACTCTTTTTATCCATCATAAAACGCTACGTGGCACTGTCGCGGACCGTCCAATAACTTCCCTATGAATTCCCTTCCCGTGTCCTTTTCCGCTTGCATTTTGGCATTTTCTTTCTACTTTAGTTTCTTACACACATAACCCACATATTGAAGTCGGTACTTTATGACCTGTTTGGTAAGTAAATTATAAATATAATCTTTAAGATTTGTTTAAAATATTAATGTCTTTGTGATTTAGAAATTTGATCTCCCTTCTTAGAATTTTTAATTGCATAACATATAACTTCTTTTATTAATTATTTATTAAGTTAATTAATAATTTTTAATAAAATCAATAATATATTTTACTTAACCGTTATAGTAATTTCATTGTTACATAAAATGATATTTAGAAATTTTTATTTTTCTTACAACTCAGTGGATGACAAATATTTATAATTTTTGGTATTATATGAATAATTTAAATTTTAAGCAAATTTTAATGGATGTATTTGTAATTTATTTTTAATGAATGAGGGAATGAAATAAATTTATCATTTTTCCTAATTTTCTTAGATTTTTTTTCTCCACTCTTGGAAAATGTATAATTTTAACATTATGATAATAATGAGATTATGGGCACAAAGGTTAGTATTCAGATTTCTACCATTTATAATGAAAAAGACATTGCATTCAATTCTTATGAATGGATACACGTCATCATTTACGTCTTGGTTTTGCATAATTGAAAAATAAATTTTAATAAAATGTTTCGAATCAATTTTGGTTGTGTTTGTTTTGGTTTCTTACATTTTTTTCTTGCATCATTTGATTTGGAGTCTTGCATTTTTACTTTCATTTCATCGGATAGTTAGATAAGATTATATATACTTAGAAAATCCAAAGAATGTATTATTTACCAGGAGGGTGATATTTGTTTTACCATTTGGGAGATTAGAAAATCTAACTAATAATCCGTTATTATTAGTGACCAAAATAATTTTGTAAAAAAATGCCAATTCAATTTTCCTTTCTAACCCGATTAAACAAACATGGCCTTAGCAGATAATTATAATTAGAAAATTGTTACACATTCATTATGGGTGTTGATTTTTAACCACACAACCAAACGAGAACTTAGCTGGAGAATACGCGACAGAATAGATTAAGTCAACCACCTGCCAACAAGAAGATAAGAATACCGCGGTGGTTCGTCTACCCCAGGGACACTCCATAGATTAAGTCAACCACCTACCAATGAGAAGATGAGAATAACGCGGTGGTTCGTCCATCCGGGGACATTCTGACAATTAAATCAGTCAACTTATCTCTCAAAAATATCAAATAAGTACTCAATGTACAAGTCGCATCACAAATAAAAGCATACCTTAGACCCGTGCCTCACTTTGATTTGTGTCCAACTTCTCCTAGAAGTCTCACTTCAAGGGACTCTATCCCTTTATAAGGATAACAACTATTATAACTCACACTATTTAAATTAAGATGAATATTCAGATTATGAACTTCCTAAAGAGTCTTATCTTTATCCAAATAAGTAACTTAATGTCATCTAGACTCTAGTCTTCTATTCAAATACCTCAGATTTCGGTATTATTGCATCATATCTCAACACCATGGTCCACCCACGTGACACCTCGACTAACAACCTCAGCCACGTGAACTATTCAAAAAATATGTCCACACATTCACATTTCTTATCCACTAAAAAAACTATATATATAAAAAAATGTGTTTATTATTGTTAATAAAAAAAAAGGTTCTTATATATTTATTTTTATTTTCCTTGAATATATAGCCTGTTTTTTCATTAATTAATTGCATTAAAAAATAACATTAGAATAATATTATAATCTTACCTGGAGTACAGTTATAATTAAAATAGATTATACTGTAAAGTTGGTTAGACAAGTTCATCATAATCTAGAACATTTGAAAGAATAGGCAATATGACAATGATAATGGCAAGTAAATTGGGCATAAAAGTCCGACGAGAACTAAATTTTCTCCGTATCCAAACAACTTGAATTTAAGGTATTGGATTTTTTAATTTCTAGAACATCAAAAGCGTGGACTTTCTAGAAGGATATTCCATTTTGGACAACAATATTAAAGAAATAAAATGGGTAAGATCCACAAAATATTTTCATAATTGTACTCGCAATAATATTGTAATATACGTGTCAATTTTTAATTTGTTATATATTTAATGATATAATAATGTTAGAGATCCTAAAAATTTTACCAAATATGTCACGGGTGTGAGACTTACACAATATGAGTCCCATGTAAGTCCACAAGACATTTAATAAAAATTTTTATAGAATTTTTAAAGTTTCTAGCATTTTTATATCTTATCCCTTTACCACAACATTATAAGTAAATTTATAAATTTAAAAGTGTGAATTTCTAGTATTACTTCTTAAAGGAATATGATACCATTGCTCCGTACACTAATTTTACTATATTGGCCTATTTTTATGATTTTTTTTTTAATATTCAAAAAAAAAATATTTAGAGAATTGACCCGTTTTTAAAACTATTTGGGAAATTAAAATTGACCCGTTTTTTAAATTATTTGGGAAACTAACTTACTTTTGAAATCGCATTTTGAAAATGTGATTTTAAAATTAAAATTATATTTTCAACATGCAATTTCATTTTAAAATCGCATGTTGAACACGTAATTTCACCATGTTGTCACTTTCAACTTGCGATTTTAAGATGAAATTACATGTTCAAGATGCAATTTCAATTTTAAAATCGCATTTTGAAAATACAATTTCAAAAAGTAGGTTACTTTCCTAAATAATTTGAAAAGTAAATCAATTCTCTAATTAATTTTTTTTTTTTGGAATATTGAAAAAAAAAAACCTCCTATTTTTATTGGTCAGCCTTTTCTCCAGATGAATTGTTGAGTAATAATTTCACCATTCAATTCGCTCTGAGTCTCACTGTGGGCCTATATTATCCAAACTATTTACAAGGTAGACGGATTAAATGTGTCGTTTGGTAAATTTGGTTTTTTTGACTTCTTTAGTTTAGGATTTTTTTGTTCGTTTGGTTTTTTTATTTGGTTTTTTTGACTTTTTTGTATTTGAATGACAAATATGCCCTCCACTTGGAAATGATATTTTTTTTACTTTTTGTTTGTATATGGGTCAATTTGATAATTTTACATCAAAAGTCAAGTGTTTTCTTATTTTGTGATTTTGTAATTTTTTTTTTTGTCTTTATGTGCTTATATAGTCCCAATGTATTTACCAAACGAAAGCTTAGTATCGAGATGGATCGGCAATGGGTCCGACTAATGATCCCTTCTTTTATTACATTTTAGTCATTATTTGTTGTAAAGCATTCGAAGTAATAAAACATTAATGATATTTTACTGTGTTAGAAACTCACAATTTTAAATTCACAAATTCACTCACAATGATATAACAAAAAATTAGGGTTATTTTAGAAAGATAGTTATAATCAGTTGTTTGGTTAAAAGGTGATTATAATTAACTTTTTGTGAGAGAGAAAAATGAGTTATAATTTAAAAAGTGAATTATAACCCACTTCTCAAAAGACCCCTTAAGCCTATATTATGACAATTTTTTTAAGGATTTTAAACATTTTTCTAATGATTATCAATATGGTACATTAACCCCAATATATACGACAGCCGAAATGACTTGCTACTTCCCTCTTTAATGTAAAACCCATTACTGATTAAAAATATGACATCATAGCAAAGCTCATTAATGAGTTTGATAGAGATAACAAGAAAAACTTGCTTAGGAAGTATTTCCTTTGAAAGTTCATGGCAATTGGATGGAGACTAGTAGGGAGGAATCTGCATTTCACCACAAAAGCCACCTCTATTAATTTGTTATTATTATTAGTAAAATAAAATAAAATAAAAATAACAGAGAGTGAGGGTGGAAATAATTAATGTGCAACAAACAAATACTACTACTTAAGACTTGTGTCTATCTTATTAGTTGGTTTGGTTTATATTACTATCAATTAATTTGCACACCTAATTGCTGACCTAATACACATCAACATGCCCAAAAAATACTGTAAGCTTTGGTGTCAATTTGTACCAAACTCCTTTTATTTTATTTCCTTTGCATAGGAGAAAAAAAATAAATTAAAAAGATATAACACACTTTTAAAAATAAAAATAAAAATTATAGCACTTTTCACCAATTAAAAAACACTTTCTAAAAATTGTACTAATTTTAATTCCACGCTAGCCATTTTGGAAAGAAAAGATTTTAGTCAAAAAATCAATATAAAAGTCAATTTATTCGTTTTATTTTTTTATGTCTTTTTGTAAAAAATTAAATTTAAAATGTCATTTTTCAAACAAACTCTTGTAGCACTCATTAATGCTTGTCATATTTGAGATAGTTTTTAAATATTTTTATTTACTTTTTGGGTAAATATTAGGCTTCACTTTTCCTAAAAATTCAAAAAGCAAATATGAAGCCCATACAAAATTTAAAGGATTGAATGAATGTTGATTTGAAAAAACTAATTCAAATAGGGAAATTTTATTTTTTAAATATGTAAGCTTGGGCAAATAGTTAGGGATATGCTTGCCTACAACACTTCCTCTTAGAAAACTTATGTAGCAAGTCTGAGTTTTATATTTCATTCTGAGCTGGATGAGATTGTTACTTGACAAACATAAGAAAAATTCATGTGCACAGAATGTACAGTTGTAAATTAAAATGTTTGTAATTATGGATGCGAATATTTATCTCCAATGTGAAGCTTTTGGGTTACATTTATAGTTCATTTTGTAAATTCTTTTTGTGCTTGTAACACAACTACAAACATAAATATAGCACAATTACTATATTTTTAAGTCCAAAAAAATGTGAAATCATACGATACATAATGATAGAGCAATGCTATACAAACTAACAAATTTCGTAAACTTTTCTTACTCATTAATGCGTCGATTATTACAATTTACATTATATAGCATTATTTTTCATAATGATAGCATCAACTAGAAACTTTTCACAAAAGTATTTATCCAGAATAGGGTGTGGAGTATTATCAAGTCTTGGTGGAATTTTTTAACAGAAATGTTTGTTTTCTAACTGGGTTGTCTGTGACTTAGTCATTTCTTTTATTTATTTATTTATATATTGTTAATAAGAGTTGGTGAATGAATAAATAAATGAAGTCACATGAATTCATATCTTGCGGTCAAACTAATCTTTTTGAAGGGCTTATTAATAAATAAATAAGTTTGGATTGAATATTTGGCTTATCATCTTTTTACACTTTAGCATTCATTTAGAATGTGAATTGGATTTTTAATTTTTTGACTATTTTAATTTGGGATTAAAAAAACTCGTTTTTAATGAGTTTTTTAATTTTTTTAACTTTTGTGAGGAAAAAAATAAAATAATTATAATTTATACGTAACATTTTATCTTATTAATTTTTTAATTTATTTTATCTATTTATAATTAAAATAACTAAAAAAACTCATGCCAAACATAACCTTATATATATAATTATAAATGGAGAACGTCAACTGAGTGTTCCCTCTTTTAGAAACCGAGTCACTATTATTATTTTTTTGTTTCAAATTTATTCTTAAAATATTGCTTTTTGTTTTATTTTATTCTCCCGGCGTATCTCAACTACTTCAAATAGTCAGTCCCATTTGGTAAAACTGTGAAAAAGTGATTATAAATTATAACTTAACAGATTATAACTTATAACTGTGAACATAAGCTATGAGATTATGAATTTAAGCAATAAAGTAGTGTTTGGTTGATAAGCTGTAAAATAACTTTTTGATGTGTAATTGTCCTTTTTATCCTTATATAATATAAAAATAATTATTTTGTCATTTTTTTCAGTTTTAATTTTAAAAAAAATTTATTTCATTAATAAAAGTTAATATAATTAGTATTACATAAATTATTTTTTTTATTTTTTCATTATAAATCAATTAGTATAAAATTATTTCATTTTTTCATTATAAATTAATTAGTGTCAATTAATGACTTATTTTCATTTTTTCATTATAACTTATTATTTCAAAATTTTCATTATAAATCAATTAGTATAAAATTATTTCATTTTTTCATTATAAATTAATTAGTGTCAATTAATGGCTTATTTTCATTTTTTCATTATAAATTATTATTTCCAATTTTTCTTTATAAATCAATTAGTATAAAATTATTTCATTTTTTCATTATAAATTAATTTGTGTCAATTAATGGCTTATTTTCATTTTTTCATATAGATTATTATTTCCATTTTTTCATTATAAATCAATTAGTATAAAATTATTTCATTTTTTCAATTAGTTAATTAGTGTCAATTAATGGCTTATTTTCATTTTTTCAATTAATATAAAATTTATTTCATTCATAGCTAAAATGCTTAATTATTATTATTATTATTTTTGATTAAAAAAATACTGAAAACCTCCACACACACACACATACACACATACAAAACTGAAACCCTAGCTCCGGCAGGCCGTGCACGATGAACTGGCGCTAGGGTTTAAGATTGCCTCGCACGGCTGATTGTGAAGGGGGATGGGGGACGACAACGGAGGCATACACACACAGAGAGAGAGAGAGAGAGAGAGAGAGAGAGAGACAGATCGCGATGGTTCAGAGACAGATTGCGATGGTTCAGAGACATAGAGAGAAAGAGAGACAGATCACGATGGTTCAGAGACAGATTACGATGGTTCAGAGACAGATCGCAATGGTGACAAACTAACGCCGAAGAGAGAGAGAGAGGGAAATAGAGAGAACAATATTTGAATGTCGCTGGAAATAGTCAGAAATAGAGAGAGAGAGAGATAGCCGGAAATAGTTGCCGGAAATAGTTGCCGGAAATCGCCTCTCAGGCTCTCTCTCTCTCTCTCTGGACATGAACAGTGTTTGAATGTCAAGTTTATATAGTGGCATTTTAGTAATTTCTGTAGTGGCTAGGATTTTAATACGTATCGGATTGGTGTAAAGTGGTATTCGTCATCTTAAAACTTGTGTGGTTGTCGGACTCTTGGTATTGATGGGTTAGCAAAAGAACCTTAAATATTATAATTGAGGATCCTTGGGTGATGTTTGGAGCCTTGATTGAAGCCTTAACAAGGTATTTAGGCAAGATTAGATCAAAAGTCCCAAATTTGAGTTTTCATTTTTGACCAACATTCACTCTTTAGCTCTTTTCTCCGTCCACACTTTGAATTTGAAAGTGAGGTCAGAACCATTGGAAAGCTTGTTTTTGGGGCTTCGATTTGGACACAAGAACAACCTAAAACAGAGTCCGAACGAGAGAGTTATACCTGTTTGAATTCTTAGTGCCTCTGTTGGTTTTCTATAGGGTTGACACCAGTCTAGGAAGGGTTGACCCTCTTATGTTGCAGAATTTGTGTGTTGGTTGCTGGAAAATAGGGTTGACCCCCTCTTGTCAAGGGTCGACCCCCCTTGCTTGTGCTAGATTGTCTTTTCTACTTAAAGGGTCAACCCTTGCGCGTTTTTTTTTTTTTTTGGGGTTCAAATGGGCCCTACCTTTGGAGGGTTTTGGGCCTATTATTTTATTAACCTTAGGGCTACTTCTCTACTACTATAAATAGGCTCCAATCATGGTTTCATTTCATTTTTCTCTTCCCCTTTCCTCTCAAACCGTGAGCCTCTCTCATCTCTCTCTCTAAACCCAACTTTTTCCCACTTAGATTGCTAGATCTACTCATCTAGAAGCATCTTCTCACCTAGGTTCCTTGAAGAAGGGTGTAGAGCGCGCCAAGGGCTTTCAATCTATTCAAGCGGATTGTGTTTTCGTTGAAGTCAAAACTTCGGGTTTCTTTCTCTCATTGCTTAAGGTAGGGATTTTCCTTACTTCTCTTCAATATTGTCTTGGGGATAGATAGGTGATACTTTTTATTGCATAAAACCCTCATTTTGAGGAAATTTTAGAAATGGCATGTGAAGGGAGCTAGGGTTTTTGATTTATGGAATTTGAATTGATGATTTAAGTGGAATATATGATGTTTGCGTCATGAGAATGTGGTTTTGTGTTAAATAGCAAGAAACCCTAATTTATGTTTAACCCTAGTTATGGAATCTATGTTGGGAATAAAGAAAGCTTCAATTGACATTTGATTTATGGAATTGAGTTCATGTTTTGTAGAAAATGAGAATAAATTATGATGAATAATGGTTAGAAAATAACTATTGTATAGAAAGGTTATTTTGAAGAAATTAAGATGAGTAATTAACTTAATTAATTGGGGATAATTTATGATGATTATTGTCTTATGAAATTGAGTATGAAGATTTGATAATTTTGTGGAAAAGTTGAAAGACCTTTGAAATATAAGAATTGAGAATGCTTCTAAAAATGCGCCAAATGCTCTTAGTGGATGTGTTATTGGATGAATTTTGTAATAAAAATAATGAATATTATTATTGGTTTTGTTGGGATTGTAACAATGAATAACTTGATGAATACTAGAGAATGGTGGAAAATAATGAGTACGTGTTATTGGGCTAATAAGTAATGGAAATGATGAATGAATGTGTTGGCTTTGCCCACAATTCATAATGAGCAATGACTTAAGAAATTGATGGATTGTAATGTTGCTTTGGGGTCCGTTTTCCGCCGTATTTGAGCCGGCAAAGCATGGCGCGTAATAAAGGTTTTGCCTTCCTTCCGGAGTAGCACCCGATAAAGCGTGTGGGTTGATGAAATGTGTAAAGGTTCCGCGTTCCTTCCGGCTTGTGATCGGTGAAGCGTGTAGTTCCGCATTCCTTCCGACTTGTGACCGGTAAAGTGTGAGATTTCGCATTCCTTCCGGCTTGTGACCGGTAAAGCGTGTGGTATGATGTTAAGGCTTGGTAATGGAGCCGGTGTCTAATTTGGATTGTGTGGAATGATTATAATAAGATTTGTACATGGGTTTGAGATAATGGAAAGTGAATAATCTCGATTGGGCAAAATCGAATATATGGAATTGTATGGGTTCTTTGGTTATAATGTGTTGTGACATGTAGGAGTATAACTCGTTGCTATGTTTATAATTCTAAACAAAGTTAGCAAGGAATTTTTGAAAAGACTCTGTTTTTTAAACATATATTTGATTGATATAGAAACAAATGAAAGGATTTTTCTTTGAAAAGTTTTCATGAATTTCTTTTATGAGAATGGTGTTACCTAAATGTATTGTAATTTGAGTATAAAAAGAGCACAAAGAATTTATGTTTGTATCATTCTTTAGCACTTCATGATCTCATGTATTTAAGGACTATATTGTTTAGAATCAAGGAAGATTCCTACTGGACTTTGTGTTCATCCCAATTATTTTAATCATTTTTCAGGAACAAAATTTGGAACGCCGGATTGAGGATTGAAGAGTTTATTTTCTATTATTTGGTCATAGTGTAAATGAGAGATGCTTGTTGTAAATGAGAGATTCATGTGTATTTCAATGTGAATTTTGTACATGTATTATTGTTGTATTATTCGAGAGAGAACAATGTTGTTTTTGTTACCCCATGCAATGGGTGTTTGTAATAATAATTGTAGTTAATTAAATGGACTTGTATTAAATGTTTTGGTTATAATTTCGAGTAATAAAACTTGGGGCCTGACAATTTCTGAATTTTTGAAGGGGCATTTAAGTCATTTCGCCCATCTATAACTAGCTGTGCGCATAAGCTAAAAAAAAAAGCACCTCTAAGGTAGCTTACAACTTTTATCTCAAAATCAATTAATTTAAGTTATAATCTATCTTTCATAAGCTCAACCAAACACTCCAAAATGACTTATTTTAAGCCAAAAACTGATTTAAGCTGCTTATAAGCTGTACCAAACGGGGCCAATATCGTTTGGAAACAGGCTTTTGTAGTAATTTTTTGGCTAAAATATGATGTAAAAAAAACTAGTATATTTTTGATGACTTTTGATTTTTTACAAAAAGATGTGCAAAAAATAAAGAGAAAAAAAAATCTTTGACTTTTTTATATAAATTGTTGACTTTTTGATTTTTTTAGTAATTTTTTAACTTTTTAGCTAAAAAAGCCACATGTCAAACGAAATCTAAATGTTTTACTTTTTCATAACTCCCAAACCGTGAACACTGAAACGAAACCAGAATTGAGTCTAATAGTTACTTTTTAGTTTTTTATGAAAATGACAATTAAATTTGCAATATAATTTCTATAATTTTTTTTTAGTGAAAATAAATAATGTCACTTTGTTCTAATGAAGTTTACACTACTTCTGTTTGTTTTGTTTTTTGTTATTTTACTATGTTTTTTCTTTAATTTTCATTTTGTTTTCTAAACTGGCCTTTCGTAGGTCAGTATGAACTTTCTAGAAATCAGTCCAGGAAAGCCATGGGCCAATGCTAAAGCCTAAGATTTTTGTACTGTTTCCGGACAAACATGACTTGAATGTGTTTTTGCTTTTGCTTTTGTTTTTTGAGTTTTAGGATTACATGAATTGAATGTTTAAGACTATGTCCTTGGTTAATTTTTAAAACCACTTCAACATCAAACTATGGCCCGGGGCATTTGTGCATGCAATTTGAATATATTTTTTTAAGGAATGTTATATTATATACCGTACAAGGCTACTTAGTTGGTAGCAGACCTTTTGAAATTGGGTCTGCACCATGATCTTCATTGCCGAATTACACGACTGATAAAATTCCCTGGTTGTGCAAATCTTACTTAAATTTCTTCAACAATCAGTAAAATAAGATGATAAAGCAGGATCAATAAAACAGTAAAACTCAAACCCATTTATCACACCCGTAAAAAAATATCTCACTCAATTGTAGTAAAACCCAGTCATAAGTATGTATTCAAAACAATTCAAATGAAGCAATTGACTTTGGCAAAGAAATGTTGGAATGGCCTTGCATATAAATTCTTACTAAAGAGAACTTCCACCAAATAATTGGGTAGAAAAAGCAAAATGGACAGTTCAAAGCACAAATTGTAAACATTGAAAACGTAAATCCTTTGCTTTACATTGCAAAAACTACATGGTAAAATGGTGCATAAATCTTTCCTACAACAATCTGACAACAACCCCCCCCCCCCCCCCCCCCTCCCCTCCTTTTTTCTCTTTCTTCCAAACATGTACACCAAGAAAAAAAAAAAAAACGAAAAAACCCTAATTACGTTTTGTGAAAATACTTGTGTTTCATGGCTCATTATCCCTGAAGCTCTCCCTCAGATGGTATAATTTGTCCTTCATCCGTGGAGACAACTCACCAGAATTCTCAGTCTCCAAGCCCTCAAAACGTTTTATTTGAATTATATCATGGTACATTGGTCGAAACCGTGTTTGGAAAGCTCTGTAAGAAAAATAAGGTAGCAGAGTGGAAAAAACAACGAGAAGGGTGACCAGCCAATAGAACAGACTCGGAGCACAAGCTTCCAAGAGAACCTTATATGCTGTTGTCGATACTTTCGGAGAGAGAGAACCATCAATTACTAAAAATGCATACCAGAAGGCAATGCTGCCCCAGATGAAGAAATGTTGGATCCAAGTGAAATAGTTGATGGAGAGAGCCATTTGGCAGTTCACGACCCACACAACACTAGTATACATCATAACACCAAAGACTTCAAAGTCAACTACTTGACCATCTCCACGGAAGGCTTGCCGTTTAGTGGAGGTGGAAGTGAAGAAGAAGATGATCATGGAACTGATAAAACCGTTACACATCCAGCCAATAATGCGGGGCCAACTGAAGAGGATGTTCTGCACTCCCTCTTGATACAACATGGGATACTGTAAAACAAACAAAAGTAGGATTAATAGATGGCCATGCTTCAGCAAAACATGTCAAGGAGTCGAAGGAACCAGGTTGAACATATGATGTGTATCCAAGTGAGTAGAGATAACAAATCAACTTGGGTTTTTTAGTACAATCACTCTTGAGTTGATGAGATTATCATCAAATTGACAGAAACTTTTCTTCATCTACGCTTGGAGTCGGACACAACGAAGACGAGAATCCCACTACTTAAAGATGGGAAAATTGACAAACTGTGACAAAACCAACCAATGGGAAGCATAAAGATGCAGGTAAAAATATGAAAATACTTTGCCCAACTGCTAAGACATTTCTATCAAACATTTTGTTGTGGGAATTGAATAATAATTATTTTAAATCAATTTTATAGAATAGCAAAACAGATTCTAAAACATAGGTTTTTACAATTCAATAAAATTATATATACATATATATAATAGAATAAGTAAAAGATGAAGAAAATGGTTCAGAAAATAGTCTGTGTGATTGTGAGAGGCACGTCAAAGACGCTGTCCTAAAGTCGTTATGAGCTCCCTCCGTGTAGGTTTTAACTATCACAAACGACTCCAAGATACAATCCAAAAACTTTACAGGATCTGATACAATGCACAGTTGCATCAAAAGAATTTGCCAAGAATGTATCAATTGCCCAGAAATATGAAATATAAAAATATTGTAAAGAGAAGAAGAAGGAGAGAGAGAAAATAGAGAACGTTGTTTTCTGTTTCCTGAGTAAGAGTCCTATTTAAATAGGCTCTTTGGTGTCTGTTTGGAACAGATACACCCTTTGTTTTGAAACCAAATACTAATTTAAAATTCAAACATTTAAGATGTTAAAAGAAATATATAAATAAATAAATAAATACAAATAAAAATAAAAATAAAATACAAATAAATACAAATAAAGTTTTGAAACTTTTAGGAAATTTCCAACACATTTTTATCGGACAAAAGTAAAAACACGTGCATTAGGGTAATGAGGAAAACAGAAATGAAATCCAGTTGACATAAATTTCAGATTTGTTTCCCGTATGTTCCCTCGTGGCATGTTTTGATGAACAGGCCACTCTTTTTCAGCGCACAGAGAGCATTTCCTCATTCGTTCCTAGTACACCCAATACAAGAATTGCAATTTCACTTTATCAGACATTGACTACAATTTCTCAAATAAATTCACTAACACCTGAACTGCCCTAGCTGCAAGAACTTAATTTTTGATAATTCCATCGAGTTCTTTTGTTTCCACCGTTTCTACCTGCTCCCTCAGCTTTTCTATCAAATTCTTAGTGTATAATACAGATGTTAGAAACAGAAAAAAAATTGCACCTTGAGGCAAAGTCGTGCAGACACATCCTGATCAAACACACCAAGAGCAATTACCGGAAGTGAAGTGAAGAAGACATTGTAGAATGACATGTACCAGTCATTATAAGCAGGTTGCCCAGAGAAGGAAGCATAGGCCTCGTACCAAAAAAGAGTAAAGCCAAATGCAATGTTCTTGTAGAAGAAGTAGCATATCTGCATTCAACAAGAGGATGGAATAAACCTTTCACCAGGATGAAGCATTTAATATATAGTTGTGAGTCTCATTCTCCACAGAATGAATTTGTTTGTCAACATATTTGATCATAGTCCTTATGAAATTCTTTTGCAATTTCCAATGAGATGCAAATACATATGAAGTCACAATTACCATCATTGTTATTCGCCTGTAACACCAGTGGCCATGTACCAACAACAGTCGTTCGAGAAAACGGAATTGAGCTATTGCAAAATCACTCGACATCACTGCCTGTTGTGAAAATAAAAAATAAAACCAATTGGAAATATAGGCCAAGTTTTCATTACTGTTCAACTATTGTTTGACAGAAAAAGAATATCAACAGAGCAGGGTAATGAACAAATTATCCTAATAGTGATCTAAAGGGGTGTGTTCAAGCAGAAGGCAATGATGCTGCACAAATGTTAAAAATACTAAACACGATAGAATGTCTCTGCTCCTGTGAAATTTAATTCACTCTTTGGACATCAAATATCTATAAGAAACACACATCATGCCGACTCATTCAAAGATTTCATAGAGGAAAGACGAACTAATGATAAGGCACTACTTTTTTCTTTTTCCAGAACTGATCATAACCAATCAACTATATGCCAATGCAAAGATGAGAGTTATTAGAAAAGAAAGAACGATGGAATGGGAGATGTGGACAAGCCGATCAGTTAAAAAATTAGCACTCATTTTTCAATTAAATGAAAAATAAACCAATTGTTGTTAAAATTCAATTATGGTCACCGTTGTGCCAGTTCTGACTGCATGCTCTATCCCAGACATACAGATTACACCAAGAGATCATACATTTTCTATATATATATATATATTTTTAAATACAACCTCCTTCGCAGTAATGAAGTATATTGTTAATCACGAATCAAATAAAAGAGAGAGCTGAATAGTGAAATGGGATTCATACAGTCACCAAAGCAGTTGGAGATGATGAGGTTGTTGATTGAGTGTTTTTTTTAGAATGAGACACCCCCCACCCACCCCCCCACAACACTCACACAACATCCCCCAAAGCTATAACTGTCAAGTCACCAATTGTCCCAAAAGCTTAAACTGTTAAGAAACGGACTCAACAATGTATATCAAGCTATTCAACACCATCCTTCACGTGCAACCCCATTTTGCATGTGTAGATGCAAATAGACATACATAGAGGGAAGCAAAATGCAAACGGGAAACAAGACTTGGACCTACGATCTCCCTCAGCCAGAGCTCTAACACCATGTCAAGCCACTAATTGTCCCAAAAGTTTAAGCTGTTAGGAAATAGACCCATCAATAGATATCAAGTAATCAAACAATACCAACCTGCATCCCTTCAACACCACTAATGCCAACTCCAATATCAGCCTCTTGAAGCATGCCAACATCATTTGCCCCATCTCCAATTGCCAATGTTGTCTTACCTGTTGCTTTTTTCACCAATCCCGTAACCTGCATTTCTTCAGCAGCTCTATCAGATTATTTTGATGACAGTTACAACAGAATAACCATTCTTTGAGAAAAAAAAAATATATATATATATATAGAGAGAGAGAGAGAGAGAGAGAGAGAAATTCCATTAAATTCCATTCAACAAGATGACAAACTTACAAGAGCTTTCTGTTTAGGTGATGAGCGACAACAAATAACAGAAGCACATTTAGTTGCAAGATCCAAAAATGAATTCTCCAGATTCTTGTTGAGAGCATACGTTAAGGACTTGCCATCGATTATCAAACCAAATGTGGAAGTTTCTTTAGCTGAATCAATTTGAGCTAGTCCTTCTCTTATTTGTTTTTCTACACTTTCTTTTGAAGCCTAAAAGAATCATATTTTTCACAAATTTAATATCAGAACAAATTGTTATGGAATTGAGACTGTAAATTCTGTACCTTTTTGTAGGTTTCATTGTCCCCTTGTTTTTCCAAGACATTTATATCTGGAAAATCTAATGTGATCACTATCTGCACCATTTCTTGTCTTAGTAAGCCACAAGCATACCTGTCAAAAATATCACAGTAACTATATGCAACTTCAAGGTCAAAAAGAAAGAGAATAATTTTTTTTTAAAATTTTTAAATATCACTTCTCACCATACCCAATATTAATTGCAGTTTCCATCTTATCACCAGTTAACACCCATATCTTAATCTGAGCTTTTGCAAGCTTGTGAATGCATTCGGGAACCTTCACAGACGAGAACATTAATTAGATCAGAAAGTCATTATCCAAGCATGCCAACAGATTTTCCTAACCTTTCAAAATGGGCTCCATTTTTATTGTCATTAGAAAGGTGTAATGCGCAACGCGTGTGAACTTTACTTCATCTTGTCATTTTTTTCCCCCATTAGAGAACAGTAATTTAGATCAAAAAGACATTATGCAAGAATGCCAACAGATCTTCCTAACCTTTCAAATGGGCTCCATTTTTATGGTCATTAGAAATGTGTAATGCACAACACATGTGAACTATACTTCATATTGTCATTTTTTTTTTCCATTTATGAAAATAATAATTAACCATTTATTTTCCTCTCCCTTAATACCCATCCACACTCTGTCCTCTAACCACTTCTCTCTCAATCTTTGGTTACCCCACTCTCTCAAATATGACTAAAAGTGGATGTTTAAATCATATTTTTTCCAAAGAGTTTGGAATTTCCATTAACATCCCAATTCACTAGTGAATGGAAAGATGTAGACCAGTTATAGAAGATGATCAGTTTATTAGGAAAATAGAAAAGGTGAAAACATGAAAAAATGGGGTGTTGGCTTATGTAATAGGACAGATAATAAGCATACACTTCCATTTAATAAGACAAAGAGCAGAACTAAAAACTGTTTACTTTTTTTAAAGTTAAAAACTAAGCAAGAATTATATAGAAGCAACCCTAATACAAACCCCTTTTTGTAGTTTGTCCTCAACGGCTGTAGCACCAAGGAGAATTAAATCTCTTTCAATCTTGTCAGCAGCTGCATCAATCAGTGCATCTCGGTCTTCACTGACAGAAGTTTTGGCCTTCAAGAACTCCTTTTCCCATACTCTGTACTCTTCTTCACCTATTTCATGGTATGCAACTACCAATGTTCGTAAACCTGCCTCAGCATATTTCTTGATATGTTCTTTGGTTTCAGCCTCAAATACCCATCCTTTTTCTGAGAGCCTTTCAAACATTACACTGAATGTGTGTAGATATATAATAAATTAGAAATCAATTACTTAATATAGCAAATCCTTACACAATACAATAGACAAGGTGTCCATTTGGAATCAAACCTGTCTGCACCCTTGCAAAGAAGTAACAATTGATTCTCTGGATTCCTTACAATAACCGACATTCTTTTACGAGCACTACTGAACTCCAAGACTTGAAGAAGCTTGTATGACCTGGAAAACAGAAACCAGTCACATGATATGCAACTAAATTTTTTTTAGCATACTAAAATAAATCAGAAAAAAATTGTTAAATAGATAGATCAATGAACAAATAAAAGGGAATACAAGAAGATGCCATGCTTTAAAGTGTTGCAGCTCATATATCCTCAATTGTAACTATCAGAATAGCCCAAAAAAGATAAGCATGTTTCATATGTATTAACAAGAATCTTTTACATACAATAAAAAAGCCAAGACTTCACTACTATGATAATTGATGACAAATGTACCACCAGTTTATAGTCTTCCACACTGTTCTCAACATTTATTTGGTAAGAGGATAAATGTACCATTTCACTTTATCAAATTTCAAATGCCTCCTCCTGTTCACTTAGCATTTATTTGGTAAAAGGATAAAAAATGCAACCCCATGCTTATATAATTTGTGTTGCTCTGATGCTCTCATATCAAAATTCTACGCTTTTCCCTATTTTCACACCACAAGCTTTATAGTTCACAGGTGTACAAACTTAGCATCTATTAGTCAATCTTCCATTTTGAAGGCCTCTATCAAATATTTAGAACTTACACAAACACCTGCATATTGACAGTTCCTATAGCAACATGGAAAGTTCAGAAAAGGAACGGTTAATTATCCGTGTAATGATTACAGCAATTAGGTATTTCATTGTTATTCTTTCAACTTGTTTTTGACTATTATTAACAGTTTTCTTTTTTTCTTTTTCTTTTTTATTGGCTTGGGAAGGCTCCCAAAATAAAAAGGTCTTTCATTGTATCTTACACACACTAATAAGGTGAGTGAGAACAAGTGTTAATGCTTAGAAAGCAAAACGATGTACGTGCCAACATGCAGTCGAGAGCACTTCTTTTTTTTTTTTTGGGTGTGTGTGTGTAGAGGGGTTTTGTATGTGTGAGTGGGGAGGTGGGGCTAAATTAGGGTTAGAAACAAACATAAAAAGGAAAAGTTAAAAAAAAAAAATGGAACTGGCAGAACCCAAGCCATGCAACCTCAGCAAGATCTGGAGCCAACAAGGGTCAGGGGGACTCCATTAGCAAAAACAAGTTATGTATACATGCACATATACATACGACATTATGGCTCACAGCTGGCACCTGGAGTTAGCTGCTTGCTATAGTCAGTAATCTTTTGCAGACTGAACAAATTATCCCAGGGTACTTTCTCCAGTATGATGTAAACATGGAAACACTAAAGAAAAACTCACCTATTAACCACTTTAGCACTCTTGTAATCCAATTCGTGCAATTTGATGGTCGTTTGGGTTCTTTCATAGAATTCAAAGCCAAGCTCCCTTGCAGCAATGACAAAGGCAGCTTCATCCGGTGACTCAGCTTCATAAGAAATTTCACCTGTTTCGTTATTCACCTCTGGAATGGCTGTATGGCAGATTGCTAACACTCGAAAGAACTTCTGTATGACATCTGCATGAGGTTCATTAATCCAATTCCCATTCATGAGGCGTTCATCTCTGAAATTGAAACCTTTGATTCCTAAGTCCACACCATCACCAGTACTTCCAGGCAAATCAGATGAAGTATCCCCAACACCAGATTGCCCAACACCTTTTCTCCTTACCAGTGCCCTCTCCACTTCTGTCATACCACGGCCATAAGCATTGCCTGCTATTGAACATTTGACAAACTCCATGGAGTTGCACGTCAAAGTACCTGTTTTGTCAGACAGTATAGTATCAACTTGGCCAAGTTCCTCATTCAGATTAGATGTGCGTGCATGTGCAGGTGTATCTGTTTCCTCGTGATACATATCCAGATCTTGATTGATAAATATACTCTGTAAAACCTTGACGATCTCAATGGATACATATAAAGATATTGGTATTAAATATCCATACAACAAAAGACCTGTCAAGAAATGAAGAACTGCAGCCAGTGTAGCTCTTTTGGGGTCATAAAACACAGTTGCATTGTCTGGCCGAAGATACCACCTGCTATAGTTCCCATGATGAATGTCTTTCTTAGTTTCAATTCCAAAAAAAACAGATCCAATAAAAGATGTCAAAACAAGAACACTAAAAAGGATGTATACTATCTTATCCATCTTCCTCTCAATCTTACTCCTCTTAGAAGGAGGATCTGTTGCATTTTTCATCACTTTTGTGTCATGCCCAGTAAACACAACGACACCATAAATATAATCAGTATTTCGAAGTTTAGAATCTCTTAAAAGGATCTGTTGTATGGAAAGCGGAAACTCTTGATCATCATAGAACAAAGTTCCAATAAAGGAAAAAAGTTCTTCATTTGGGTCCTCACACTTAATCACTGCCTTAAACTTCTGAAAAGAACTTTCATCACGCAGAGGCGCTGTCACATCTAAAGAATGCTTAACCTTCAGATTAGTCTCTCCATCTAGGTTCGTGGTTTCAACATGACAAATCCCATCCTCATGGCTAGATGAAAGCAGAAACAGGTCAGCAGGGAAATATTCATCCTTGCAAACCTTAACAAGGTCACCAACACGTAGTTTCTTCCATTTGGTTTCATAGAAAGTACCACTCTTATTATCATACACTTTGATCTTTCTGTTGTTGGCCTCTATATCCTGAAACCATTTCAAAGTGTCACTATAATTTACAAATACAAGCAATAATTCTTGTCAGGGAAAAAATTGTAAAACAAAGAAACAACCTAAACTTGCAAAAGATAACAGTAGGCAAAAGTAAGGACTATCCTTCCGACTGTTATAAAACTGTGGGAAGTTGGGGGAGAGGGAAAAAAAAATTAATTACCCTCTTTTAGTGGTTCATTGGAACCAATTTATGGTAAGAAGTAGGACATGGACACAAGCACAGGCATAGATACGGGAACAAACACAGGACATGCTGATTTTTAAAAAATTAGAATAAAGACAATGGAGATACAATCACAAAAAATATATATATACATTTTTTTATTTGCTATGCATATTATGAATATAAATTTAGGGCACAGAGATATGAGAGACATCGATATATATATGTGGGTTTATTTTGTTTTTTTCCACTTTCTCCATCTTTGTTTTCATATATTTTACTTTGACTCCAAATCAACTTTCTAAAATTAGATTTAAAAAAAAAAAATCACAAAGATGTCCACAGGCATGTCCAGACAAAGGACACCATGTCTATGAAGTGTCTCCAATGTGTCTTTCAAAAAAATAATAATTAAAAAAATTGACACCCCACACAGCGTATCCGACACATGACACGCTGTCCACATCCTGTCTGTGTTCGACACGATTTGGACGTAGACACGGCACCCATTTTATTGTGTCTATACTCTATACTTCCTATAATTTATGCATAGCTTACAAGAGAAAATATGATTCAAATAGATTCATCAATGTTAAGAGTCCAGTGTTCAGTCCTCGAATCTTGTTAGCAGCCTCCAATATTAATGCAGGAACATAACAACATAAGGGCCCATAATTTTTGGAATTGACTTTTTTTTTTTTCTTTGGTGAAAACATAGGCCTTGAATTACTAGGACATGAGTGTTATTTGGGATATCCAAGGAATCAATGAAACTAGGCAATTGGGCTTCTATGGTAGACTATTCCTTGTATTAGGCAATTATACTTCGCCATCACAAAATGGAACATATTCAAAATCTATACTTATAAACTCCTTTTAACACATACATAGTAAATGCCAAATCAAGCACATTCAGAAACCAAGAAAAAGGGGGATATTTAAATAAAAAAAATCAAAACAGAGGTTCAATATTAAATTTCATAATTGCGGCTTGCGAGCCAAAGAGTGTGGATTGGTAAAGAACATATCCCGGCAGACATGAGGTAAATTAAGACAATGCATATAATGTCTACTTGAGGTGAATTTAGTTAATAAACATAAGATGCTAATTAAAGAAGTGACATGAATTTTGTTCTAGAAATAAGATGCCAAATAGAAAGTTAAAGGACATATCCCGTACAGCCATGCAAAAAGGCAATGCACTGTATGCCATGCCTCAAACTGAAGTACACAGTTGCCAAATTGCCAGGAAGTGGATAAATACGCTCAATATTTGAGTCCCAGTTGAAATCCAGATGGTGAAAGTTAGGATGGCCATATGAAAAGCCATGCCACCATACCCATATTGGAACCTCCATTGTTTCATTTTGCTACACCAGCACCCACTACAAGCTGAACGCAGCAGCATCTGATTAGGCAATGCACTCATCCAATCTAACAAAAGTATGAAAAACAAGTTCCAGCAAACACCAATCTGAAATTAAGTTGGGTTTACATATATGCCACAAAATATTCCTGAATCAGAGATGACACAAAAGGTTTCAATGAATTACCATGTTATCAATCAGCAGCAACTAATATCTTTTAAGAAAAAACTTAAAACTATTCACTTGGAATGTGTTAACCATTAATGCTCCTTCTACATGTACTTCTCTTCACTTAGATACAGTTATTTAAATGTTATAATTATTAAATAGCTGGCATCTTGTTGAACAAGAACTAGCAAATAATGAGTAAAATAAAGATCCAGCAAGCATAACATAGTCAACTTCATAACGGAAATTCCACAATGACAATTCAAGAAAAGGCAGTAATGCAAAACATGTAATACAACCGAAAAGGCCAAAAGCATCAATCTTGAAATTTTAAATACTACCTGCTTTTTACGCCTCCAATCTTCCACGGCTTCCTTAATCATGGTAGCTCCAATCACCACCACCAGAGGCGCAAGAACACTAAAAGGCGAATAGGGAGCCAAAGGACTAAACGAAACACATGCTACCATAAGAAAGTATATATTCGCAACCCTCCTAAACTGCTCAAACAATGCCTTGGGGATAAAATTCACGGCTGAATACTTAGTTGTGGAAACATAATTACTACTGTAATTAAGCTGAGCTGTTTCCGGATTATCAGGATCATTACAATACACAACCCATGAGTAACCTTTTTTCCCAACTTGGCTATGTTCTTTTCTAAACGAAGGCCGTAAACACGAGAACGAATATAGTTTGCTAAAATGTATCCCTCTCCTTCGACCACCCGCCATATTCCGCTATTCAATTTACAAATAGATTAAACTCCCCCAAATTGCCATTGTCATTTTCCTTTCCACTTTCCCGGAAAATCAGAGAATACAACTTAATACCCAAAAAAATTCTCACTAAATTATACTATACCCGTGAATTTTGCTACTAAACAAACAAGCAGATTCCTGATCTCTTCAATTACTATTAAACAGCACAACAAGAATATTTAATGAGAAATACACACAACATGACTTGCTAAACACGTGACATTGGACTGCTTTATCCAATATAGAAAGTATTAATAGGGCAAAGCATTGCAATTTGCATCAATGAAGCACCATTAATGGACCTGATTTGAACTCAAATCAAGAGGAAACTGAGATTCCCAACTACTCCAACTAAATTGAGCTGTCAAGTAAGTTCAAACCCTAGAAATTACAATCTTTTCCCCATATGATTCTTTACTTTCACCTGTGGTCCAAGCGATCTCTTTCTTCCACCATTTGATCACCACACAATGAGCTTTAGACAGAGAGAGAAATGGAGGTGGAAACAGAGGAGAGAGAAAGGGTGAGAGTGTGTTGTTAGAGAGAGAAAAAGAGGAGAGAGGGGGGGTCTTTGTAGTAGTGAACAAACCAGTTGTTAGCTTTGTTTTATCTTTGCCGTTTTGATGAAGCAAAGGGAGCGAAGTAGGGGATTATAGCCCGTTTCGCGGGGGTGCTTTTAATTTCTCGAATCATGATGAGTCCCATTTTTAGTTAGAAGTTTATGTACCGTTAAACCACCCTCGCCATCCGACGTGGCTATACGTGAGCCCTACACGTGGCAGATGATCTCAGAAGGCGACGAAAAGGTAAAAATCATGGTAGTCCGCTAACGTACCAGATCAGTCATCGGAGTACGACTGCGACCATTTGTTGTGGGTGGGAGAGTCGTCGTCAGTCGTGGATGGGATTGTAGTGGGAAAGGACTCTTTTACTACAACGTAAAATTTTTATTTTTTTAAAGTAAATTTTCATTTGCCCCCACTTATTCTAATTCAATTTTAAAATTATTATTTGTTAACATGTATGTATTGATATTAAAAGTATAAGTATAAAATTTTAAAAATAATTTTAATGAAATAATTAAATTGATCATAAATTTAAAGTATATATTTAATATTATCCAAATTAAAATAATAGAACTCAAACTAAAATTTGAACGAAAAATATCAAGTCAGTTATATTTTTTTTAAATAATTAAAAATTAATAATAAATTTTATAAATATTAATATTTAAAATCTTAATTTTTTTAATAATTCCGTAATTATTTTCTCAAATTACTACTAAATTATAATTTCATCAAATTTGGATCAAATGAAAAATGTAATTTATAGTTAAAAAATAATTTGTGTAGCAAGAACGCATGGGATCCATATCCCTAAATAATTTTTTTTTTGTGTAGCAAGACCACATGGAATCCATATCCCTAAATACGGATGCTTTTGAAATAATTTTGCATTTAAGAAATGAGTTCTAAAAAAATTAATTTTGTCCTCCCACTTGATGATTCGGTAAATAGAGCTATTAATTATATTGATTAAAACATGCTAAGTTAACCACGCACATTGATTAAGGATTAAATAATGTCACAAAGAATCAATTTTTTAATACTCTCTCCATTCCACAATGTTGGTCACTTTTGAAAATTCAAATTTTTTAATGGAATATATAATTATTGTTTTAAAGTCAAATCAAAAGATATTGATTTACCATATTGCCCCTTTATTTCCATTCTTAAATATATTTAAAATCATTTTTAAAGGATAGTTTTGAAATAATATAAAATTTTATGTTTTTACTTTTCAAAATGGACAATTATTAAATCAATTTTTAATACTCTCTCCGTTCCACAATGTTGGTCACTTCTGAAAATTCAAATTTTTTAATGGAATATGTAATTATTGTTTTAAAGTCAAATCACAAGATATTGATTTATCATATTGCCCCTTTATTTCCACTGTTAAATATATTTATAATCATTTTTAAAGGATAGTTTTGAAATAATATAAAATTTTATGTTTTTTACTTTTTCAAAATGGATGACTATTTTGGGACATCAAAAAATGATAAAATAGGCCAATAATATGGGATGGAAGGAGTATGTATATTTTTTACACATACTAAAATTAACAATGACAATAATTAGGTTGCTCATAACAAAATAGGTATATTTAGGATTTAGATGTAGTTTAATAGAATATTTACAATTATTTATTTTGTGAATATATGTAAGATTACTTCATACAATTTATACTTAGGCCAAGTTTGGGAAGTGTAAAAAAAGTCAAAAAGTCAAAAAGTTACTCAAAAAATTAAAAAGTTATCACTATTCACTAAAAGTCAAAAATTACGGCTACACAATTTCCAATTCTAATTTTTCCCTACACACTAATTTATACAATTTTTTAATACACATTTTTTCATAAAAAGTCAAAAAGTTAACCCAAACATCCATATTTTTTTCCTCAACTTTTTAGTCCAAAAAGACAAAAAGTGCACTTATTTAGGACACCCCAAACAACCCCTTATATTTTATAAAATAAACATTTTTTTAAAGTAAAACAAGGTTAATTATTAAGCTTGTTAAAGAAAAAAAAAAAAAAAACAGTTGTTATTTAAGCTTGAAGCATCACCAACCAAGCAGAGACATACATGAACAGGTGAACAAACACCGGACTTAGGAACGTTAGTGGCATATATGAGGTAGATGAGTGGTGCGGCCATGATTTTAAAGCGTACTTGACGGTGACACCTGCTTGTGGGTCCATTGATGCGATTATTGTAGACATCGCCACCGTAGAAAACGAGAGCGAAGACGAAGACAAAGACGAAGACGAAGTCTAACGGAAGCTACGCCGGTCCAACTGGCCATAGACTCATACGTTAACTACAATATAATCTCCTACCTTAAATAGTTTGTTCTCTTTTACAGAATTAAAACTTTCAAAAATGTTGGATATCTATAAAAAAAATTACGCAATATTTATATAAATGTAGATCTTATGTGATGGAGGATGGATGGGTGCTGAGGGCCATCGCACCCCAGAAAATTTGAAATATACAATATATTATATTAGATAATTTTAAATTATAAAAATTTAGATTTTTAATCATATTTTTGCATCTCCATATTAATAATCCTTAATGCCTCTATGTAGGCGTTATACCCGTTTAGTATTAGGCAAATTGTAAATAGGTAAAACAATCACAAAATAAGTCACAAAATAATTGCACTAGAGATGAGGATTTGTTCTGATGTAACTCTGACACAAAAGAATAACTTGCACTATGCATACAAGACACTTGCACCACTCTAAAAATATAATTATTTCTCCACCACTCTATTGAAATATAATTTTGAGTTTAATTTTTTAACTTGCTTCTTTGTAATTTTTTTATTTTTATATTTTAATTATTTTTTTATTTTTAAATATACTTAATCTAATAATATTAAAAAATAAAATATACGACCCAACACTCTATGATTGAGTAATTAACATTTAGGGCAAGTTTGGGATCTTTCAAAAAAGATAAAAAGACAAAAAGTTACTCAAAAAGTTAAAAAGTTAACACTATTCACCAAAAGTCAACAATTACGGCTGCACAACTCCCAATTCGAATTTTTCCCTACAAATCAATTTTTTATTACACATTTTTCTATAAAAAGTCAAAAAGTTAACCCAAACATCCATATTTTCAACCTCAATTTTTTAGTCCAAAAAGATAAAAAGTATACTTATTTAGGACACCCCAAACAACCCCTTAGTACTTATGGGAATCAACATGATTCTAACACAAAGCTCATCCGATATTACTTTCCATGGCTCCCTTTGTACACATCCCATTGTATTGGAACTTTCTTTTCTTTTCAAGAATTCACATGGACCTTATGTATGTATTCTATCAATAATATTTCATGATTTGTTGATTATTATTTTTATATTTCACATCATGCATTTCATAATTATTTGTTATTAGGTAAATAGCTCTAGGATTATTATTAGTATTTGTTGGCTTTTTGGCTTTTGAAAGTTATTATTGTAATTTTGAGCGTGCCAGTAAGGATCAATCAATCTTTACAGAATATTAATTGCCAACCAATTATCAGACAATTGTGTTTTAGTTCTTTCAGCCTCAATAAAGAGAATTTTTACTAGTGGCTTTATTTAGGAGAATTAAGCAAACAACGATTAATATGAAGAACAATTGTAGTATTTCATTAAGTTAAATGGAAGACTTACAAAGATCCAAATCAGTCTCGTAGAGGTTTACAACGACAAACTACTTGAAACTACTCCTATGAACAAAGTGTAGTGCAGGAATTTGAAGTACAAAAACGTAAAAAACAAGAAATGTAAAAACTGGAAGGAAAGTAAAGTAGATAAAACTGATTTTTTGAATCTGAGTCTGGGGCCTTCTCTGCTATTTATACTTCTCAATGACAACCGTCGAAATGCATTTCTAACCATCGAATCATCCCTCCATGATCGCTGATCATGTTGCCTTACAGTTAGCTCCACTATGCCATATCTGCAGTTAGACTTCCCTCCTGATTTTGAATTTAAATATGAGTAACCGTTGAAACCACGTCATTTTGTATCTCTTTGTTGATCCAGTGCTATGCAGATCTAAAATAACCAATACTAACTACCACGTGTGTGATTACGATTGAAGATTTACATTGTCTTCCCGTATTGCCCTCATCCTGTCCCGTGTCGAACTATGATTGGCTTATACAAAATATGTAGTCAATATTACCCCTGCACTAATATGCCAATACTTTATGATATTAGTGGATCAAGGTATTTTACCCATATCTTAGAACGTGCATGGGCTTTGCATTTTTCAGAAATGCAACCGTCATTCATCAATGAAACATTTGCATTAAATTCTCTTCTAACCCTTGAACATTTCCACTATCTCAGTATTCGAAAAGACTGGTACATCTTTTATGGCCAAGCAAGTCTTTCTTACATTGATCAAGCATGCGAAGAGTCATTTGATGATGTTGTTCATCCTCAAAAGAACCTTCATGCATTGATTAGCCACCTTTATTCACCCCCATTTATACAAGTTATGGAAGCTTTCGCAAATCACCGACCTTCGAACCAAGAACCTATTGCTTATGATTCTTTGGAACACAAATTTGTAATCATGGATATCGGAAGCTCTTCTTCTGCAACAAGACCTTCTGCGTGGGATGAAGCTGCTGCTTCTTCTTCTTCTTCTACGACCTCTGGCTGAGAAACTTGGCCTACCCCTACTTAACCTCAGATGAGGGAACGCATTCATCACCGATTCCCAGAATTCGATGACCCTCTTGAAATCCCTCATTCCAAACGCAGTTCTGTAGTATATCCATATGTTCCTATTGACCGTATACGCAGTCTTGAGGACAATTTGCTTTCAGCATGATATACTTCTATCTTGCCATCTCGGATGGTTCGAAGTGTCCAACATCCTGATGAAGCTTTAGGGATCAGTCCTGCGCTTTTAGCCAAAAAAGTAAAACTTTATACCTCCGATTGGCTAGAATGTATGACCAGACCTGAATTCCTAGATTCGATCAGGGAACCTCCAACTGCTCCCCCTCTGCCTCCCAATCCAAATTGGATTGATGAATTGAGGCTCATTCTCTCTGAGGACCAATACTTCATCCCCTACCAGGCCTCAGTGCCTCCTACTCCTTATCAGCAATTTAGGGCTCAGACCTTGCTTGCTGTTTTTTCCCATTAATCCTTTGAAGTCCTTCGAGATGACATCCCCCACAAAAACTTTCTATGGGCTTGTGACATTATGTCTCGAAGTCATCTTCTCAACCCTGTGGCCCAAATAAAGCTTTATACCTTTTTAGACCAACTTCCTCTTTGGCTCAACTGGCACTTCTAGGCTTCCATTAGCAGTGAAGTTCTGGATGAAGCCTTTTCTGCTCGAATTTAGAATCAATATGAGGCAGAGAACCTCCTTGATGAATATGAGGCCTTCAGGAGCTAGGATTCTGAGCATAGGAAGGATGTTGCAATGAACGAAGTGCATGAAGAAGAGAAGATAGACGTCACAGATAAAGCCCTAAAACAGATAAAATTCGCAGTGAAAGCCCAACAACTCACTTCTCAATTAAAGGCTTACCAATTAGATAAACCAAACCTGGACAAAATAGAGGATAGAATAGGAAAAGAGTATTCATTTATTGAATTTTGTTGGACTAAATTCCATGATCTTGTAACTTTGTCCCTTCCACATTTCTATGAAATTGAGAATATAATCAAATGAATCCCGGTGTAAACAGCACTTATCAATAAAACTAGGCTTTCCGAATTTCATTTGTCAGACTCTGGTTTACCACTCCAATTGCAAACTTAATTGTATGGTTAATGTGAAATTTTCAAACTCAAATCCTAACTCAAACTCTTCCAAAGTGTGAAAATTTCTTTTTAAGAAAACAATTATTGCCTTACACACCAATTCTAAGATTAACATAATTCTTTAGCTACTAGCTTTGAATTAGCCAACTTTGTTGGTTTAAACACATCCAACGAAATACTGGAAGTCCAATTTGAACTTTTCCAACATATGAAATGTAATTGACAACTTTTGATGGTTTCCTTTCAGAATCAGAGTTTCGAATTTACAAATTTTGCCCTTCGAAACTTGATTTGATCATATCAAATTCCCCAACACATGGTTAATACAAGCAAGTAATTTCACATCAACTAATTTTGTTTCGAACAAACAGTCTATATTTTCCAACATATGGAAACCTCTTTCAAGGACTGCACTGTTTTATTCTAAAAAAGTGATTTCTTCTGTGTACTACCAAACCAACTATTAGTTTAAAACCTAGAACAAACAAATTCTAGCCATAAGGAATTTCAAATTTTACTTCGAAGGATTTTTACTTTCATCAAGAAAACAGGTCTTTAATCCCTCTGAAGTAAACAAATACCTAAGTATTCCTGCACCCTTAGGTGTGGAATTGTCACGACTCAAACCCGCCCCTATAGGTTTAGCGTCGTAACCGGCCAATAATTCTCGGATTACCAAAGGCCTCTTCGCAGGTTAACAAGTATTAAGGGGGCTGCAGATGCAACTAGACAAAATAAACAAAGTCCAATGAGCTGTGATGACGTACATGGGACAGAGTAAGTCAAATTTATTTATAATCATAAACATGCTAGTCAAAGGACACCAATATTTACAATATCATTTACAGACTGTAGTTTCCAGATCCTGACTTTACAAACAGACGGAGAATAGCATAACTACAAAACAGCCATGGCAATTGACTTCAACTGGAACCTCCTCGAGAGGCGCAACGGTTGGCTGACAAAACTGGGGTACGGGCCATCAACCCCGGGCCTGGTCTCGCACTTGCTCACCTACATACATAATATAAGAAGTGAGCTAAAGCCCAGTGAATAATAACAGAGTAAAGGGGTTTAATGAATGATGACCATGTAGAATACAGAAATCAGAAATCAATCTCTTATCAGATCGGAAACATAGGCATATTCGTATTACAAAAGAATCACAGTCATATCCGTATTCAAATCATGTGTGGTACATTTCCCTTAACATAACATATCATATTGGTCAAGCATAGTAAGTCCCATAATGGAACCTTCGGTACCGGGTAACATATCTGTGCCACGGTATTGTTTCCTCCGGGCGAGGGCCTGTGCCACGGTATTCTTTCCCCCGGGCGAGGGCCTCATGACCATGTGCCTCAGTATTATGTCCCCTGGGCGAGGGCCTCGGTTAAGGATACCACGTTTACATTTCAAGGAAAACTTGGACTATCATTCATTCATTCAAACATAGCATTTCAGAACTTATCATCTCATGGCATTGGAAAGTAATTAAAGTTAAACATAACTTTACAGAGTCATTACTCACAACAATTGGTCGGCTCACTAGATGGTCAAATAGCTCTTCAATTGTCCTGAGGTGCGTGACCTACACGAACACGCATACAATTACCCGCTTGAAACACACGCTCGAGTTAGACGTAAAGCACTTCGTTATTCTTAGTGTGTGTTTAACTATTAACCTCATTATGGAGTCTTAAACATGGCCTAGGAATGCTTAGGATGGAATGAGGATGCAAAAATGCCTTAGAAAATATTTTTCATAATTTTCAGGAAACAGGGGTCCCGCTCGAGCGTGGGTTTCCCCGCTCAAGCGGACATGCAAACAAAAGTCTCCACTCGAGCGTAAACCTTCCCGCTCGGGCGGTCTGCAAAATGTGACAAAAGTACTGGATGGGTGAAAATTACGCTCGACGGGCGCTCGACCCACGCTTGAGCGTGTGACTCAGGTCCTCGCTTGAGTGTGAATTACCCCGTTCGAGCAGATTGTAAAACAGTGCAAAGTACTGGATGGTCGAATTCCACGCTCGAGCGCCACTTTCCCCGCTCGAGTGTGAGTCCAAATTCTGGAAATTCCAGATTGAACCTTCAAGCTCAAAACCAAGTTTTAATGCACCAAATTCGATCCTCTTGGGCTAATTTCCTGGAAAACCCTTGTAAACTCATAGTACAACATGTTTCAAAGCTCAATTTGAGAAATCAAAACCCAAAGGTAAGTTAATTAAATACAATTTCAAACCAATCTCATGAACATGATGTAAAACATAACATGCATGGATTTTAAACAACTTCAAGCTTTAAATACATGCTCAAATGAGCCATTTTCTCCAAAAAAAAGATGAATTCTTGGTCCAATGCAAAAATATGAACATGTATGTGGAATTCATGAACAATAACTTCAAAACTCAAGAATGGCAACATACATGCATGAATTTCTACCCAATTCAACACTTTAATCCAATTCTTGTCTTTAACCTCAAAACTTCCATGAACCATGCAAGAATTAAGCTTAAATGCACAATTGAAAGGGAAATCTCCTACCTTAAACCTTGAATTCCAAGTCTAGGAGCTCAATTTTACCAATCTTCTACCAAATCTTCAAGTCTCCAAGCCAATTCTCTAGATGAATTAAATTTTCTTTTAACTCTCTCACCCTAGTCGGTTTTGGCAAGGAAGAAGGCCGAAGAAAATAAGCTTCTAAGTGTAATGAGGTGTGACTCAAGGCAAGCCACTAAGTGGCATTTGTGTAGATAAGTCCAACTTTGATAATTTAGCTTATTTAATCCAATTTAATCATACCAAATCAAATTTCAACTAAATTTACCATAAAATTCTATGAATCCTAACTAGCACATAAATCAAGTCAATTTCTGATTCGGACGCCGATAAGGCTTTCAATTCGCAATTTAAAGTCAAAGACATGAACAGATAATTTAACAGTCAACAGATAGATATGCATAAATCATGCAATACATATGCAATTTAATCTCAGATTCCTCCTAAATTACTGTTAGGCATACTTAATCATGTTTTGGCATTACTCGGAGGTCGGGGTTATTACAGTCTTCCCCCCTTAAAAGAGTTTGGTCCTCCAAACTCGAATTACCTTCGTTCGAAATCAACGTTGGGTCTAATGGGAACAAATCTGGATATCTTTTCATCATGTCTTCCTTGGTTTCCCAAGTTGCATAGGTTCCTTCGTGGTTTTGCCAGTCAACTTTTACCAACGATATTTCTTTATTCATCAACTTCTTGATTCTGTGGTTCACAATCTGAATAGGCCTCTCCTCGTAGGTGTAATCATCTTTCAAAAGCATATGTGTCGGTTCAATGATGTGGAGTGGATCTCTCAAATATTCCCGAAGCATCGATACATGAAAGACATTGTACATATGTTCCATTACAGGAGGTAACGCTATTCGATACGACACCGGATTGATCTTTTCAAGAACCTACCGGATTGATCTTTTCAAGAACCTCATAAGGTCCAACATACCTTGGCGCCAGTTTTCCTTTCACACCAAACCGAGTTTGTGTCACGACCCAAACCCGCCCCTATGGGTTTAGCACCGTAACCGGCCAGTAATCCGAGATTACCAAAGGCCTGCTAACAGTAATACAATAATACAGAGTACAGGAGCTGGCGGAAGCCAAAACAGTAAATAAATAATGTCCAATGAGCTGTGACGGTCTGTATGCAAAAAGACTTTTCATACATATATATAAGAACAGTACAAAACAGTATATACAACATTCACAGTCGATCAGAACAAGGGCCAAGTCCCTCTTAGACAGTACAGTGCAGTGCTATCAGTCTATACAGTTATTACAAAACAGGAACAGAGACAGACGGGGGAAAATAAAAACACCCCTAAGCCATAGCTTGGCAGGTTCGGAACCTCGCGGTGAGGCACAGTAGTTGGCTTGACAAAAAGGGAAATCTACCCCACGCTCCTAGCTCCGGTCTGGTGCCTGTACACCTACATATATATATGAGCAGTAAGCTAAAGCCCAGTAAATAACACAATGCGTAAAGAGGTTTAGAATGAATGTCCTTACAGTAATAAAAACAGTTCATTAAACAGTATTTCAGCCATTCAGTATTTCAGTCATATGTGGTACATCCATTAGCATAACAGTACAGTAAACAGTAGGTCTTAAAGACCGAACAGTCAATGATGGCCATCATCAGTAAACAGTAATGGTTCCAACGAGGGAACCGACAAAAATCTCTGTAACAGTAACAGTCAGTAACAGTAGTTGCTAAGGATGCCACAATACAGTTCAGAATATAGGACATACATTCATTCAATTAACAGTTTCAGTTCAGAAAGCAGTTCAGTTAAACGGTCAGAAATATTCACAATTGAACATATCTTTACACAATTGTTACTCACAGAGTTCTGGGCTACAGTAGGCTAGAGCGTCTCCTCGAAATGCCAGCCCTAAACAGTACAGAATGAACACACACTAAGCTACACAGTTGGGAAGGATAATAATAGTTTAATCCCTAATTTGCCTCGGTGTGTTCTACATCTAATCCTCATTAAGATGCTTTAAACTAGGCCTAAGAATGCCTAGGATGGGATAAGGATGCAAAGATGCACTTTTAAAAGCATTTTCAGAATTTTCAGAAAACAGGGGTCCCGCTCGAGCGTAAATTACTCCGCTCGAGCGGACATGCAGACAAAGGTTCCCGCTCAAGCGTCACTTACCACGCTTGAGCGGTCTGCAAAACAGTCAAAAGTACTGGATGGGTGAAAATCACGCTCGATAGGGCACTCGATAGCTGCTCGAGCGTAAGACAAAAGGTCCCGCTCGAGCATCCAATACCCCGCTCGAGCGGACTGCAAACATAACAAAGTACTGGATGCTCGAATTCCCCGCTCGAGCGCCACTTTCCCCGCTCGAGCGGGAGTGCAAAATCTGGAAAACCAAGATTGCACCTCCAAGCTCAAATTCAAACACAAATGCATCAAAATCAATTCCTTTGGGCCCATTTCTTGGAAAACACTTGTAGATACATTGAATAACATGATTCAAAGCTCAATTTGTAAAATCAAGGCCCAAGGGAAGATCAATTGAACTCATTCTCAAACCAAATTTCATAAACAATCTTCAAACATGACATGCATATATTTTAAACAACTTTCAAGCTTCAAAACATGCTCTAATGAGCCAAATCTTTCATAAACATGATGGTTTCATGAACCTTAGCTAGAACTTGTACATGCATGCAACAATTATCCATGAAATCAACTTAAAACTCAACAATACCAACATGCATGCATGAAATGAGCTCCAATTCAACATGATTGAACCAATACATGACTTGGCTCCTCAATTAAACATGAACCATGCAAGGATCCATTTAAACACAACAATGAGAGGTTGAATTCCCTTACCTAAGTCTTCAATCACAAGACCATATGAAATCTCTACTTCAATTCCTTCAAGTTCCAAGCAACTCTACAAGTTGAGCTCAATCCTCTCACTTTCTCTCTCTCTAAGGTCGGTTAGAACAAGAAATGTGGCTGATGAAATTGTTTTGGTCAAGTGTAATGAGGCTCACAATGAATCATGTAGTGGGCCACTAAGTGGCATTTTGGCAATTAAGTCCACCTAATGCAATTTAACTTATTTTAATCTAATTTCATCATACCAAATCAGTTTTTAGATAATTACACCATAAAATCATATAAATTCCAATGATTTCAAAACATCAATTAATTCCTGGTTCGGCCGCCGATAAGGCCTTCAATTTGCAGTTTGAACGCAAAAACATGAACAGATCAATTAACAATCAACAGATAGAAAATACATTTAAACGGATACAGTCAATCAATTAGTTTCAGATTTCAGTCAGTCAGTTCAGTATTTCGATTACTTCAGTTATCAATCATAATCAGTCTCGGTTCAACAGTAATCAGTAATTAATCGGTAAGCAGTGGTGAGGGTTGTTACAGTTTGACCCTTCATCGGGGTCACTTTGATGAATACATGGTCCCCAACTTCGTATTCCCTATCTCTCCTGCGGACATCAGCATAGCTTTTCTGCCGACTCTGCGCAGTTTTCAGACGTTACTGTATCAGTTTCACTTTCTCGGTTGTTTCTTGCACAAGTTCTGGCCCCAACAAAGGTCTGTCGCCTACTTTTGCCCAACATATCGGAGAACGGCACTTTCTTCCATACAAAACTTTGTAAGGAGCCATTCCAATGCTTGAATAGTAACTGTTGTTGTACACAAATTCAGCTAATGGCAATTAGGTCTCCCAATTCCCTTGAAGGTCTAACACACACATTCTGAGCATATCCTCCAGAGTTTAATTTGTTCGTTCAGTTTGGCCATCTGTTTGTGGGTGATAGGCACTGCTCAGTCTCAATTCAGTCCCCAAAGCCTGTTGCAAACTCTGCCAAAACCTCGATACAAACTTTGAGTCCCTGTCAGACACAATAGATACTGGCACTCCATGCAATCTCACAATTTTAGTCATATAGATATTGGCCAATTTGTCAGCATTATAAATAGTTTTGATAGTTAGAAAATGGGCAGACTTAGTTAAACGGTCAACTATAACCCAGATAGAGTCCATACCTCGAGAAGAACGAGGCAATCCCATATTGAAATCCATGGTAATGTGCTCCCATTTTCATTTCGGTATTGGGAGTGGTTGTAGCAAACCGGCGGGTCGTTGGTGTTCAGCTTTTACCTGTTGGCACTGTAGACATCTAGCCACAAAGTCTGCAATACTCTTTTTCATCCCAGGCCACCAAAAATTTTGTTTCAAATTATGATACATCTTCGTGTTCCCTGGATGCATAGTGAATTTATTACTGTGGGCTTCGGTCATAACACGTTTCCTCAAGTCACCACAATCAGGTACACAAAGACGGTTCTGGAATTTCAACACATTATTTTCAAATACAAACCCTAGCCTCGGCTTGGAATCAAGTTCTTCCATGATCTTTTTCATGTACTCGTCTTCAAGTTGCCTTTCTCAGATTTCTTCGATGATCGCAGGCTGAGCAGAGATAGCGGCTAGTATTCCGCCCTGTTTCCGTATCACAATCTCGATTTCATTCATTTCCAAATCACACAACAATTCTCTCTGGCTAGTAAGCAGGCATGATAAACTTCCCATTGATTTTCGGCTCAAAGCATCTGCCACAGTATTAGCTTTCCCTAGGTGATACAAAATTTGTAAGTCATAGTCCTTGATCAGTTCTAACCACCACCTCTGTCTCATGTTCAATTCTTTTTGGGTGAAGAAGTATTTTCAGGCTTTTATGGTCGGTATACACTTCACAGGTTACCCCATACAAATAATGACGCCAGATTTTCAAAGCGAACACTACAGCTGCTAGCTCAAGGTCGTGTGTCGGGTAATTCTTTTCGTGGGGACGAAGTTGTCGAGAAGCATAGGTGATGACTTTCCCTTTTTGCATCAGTACACAGCCTAACCCTTTATATGAAGCATCACTGTAAATCTGAAACCCATCGGTACCATTAGGTAAGGTTAGGATTGGTGCAGTTACCAGTCTAGTCTTTAGTTCTTGGAAGGCTTATTCACGCTGATCATTCCAGTCAAACTGTAGATTCTTCTGTGTCAATTGTGTTAATGGCATTGCAAGCTTTGAGAAATCTTTCACAAATCTCCTATAATACCCAGCCAACCCCAGGAAACTTCTAACTTCTGTCACATTCGTCGGTCTAGACCAATCCACAATAGCCTCAATCTTCTGAGGGTCTACAGAAACACCATCCCCATTAATTACATGGCCCAAGAATGCGACACTGTCAAGCCAGAATTCGCATTTGGATAATTTAGCATACAGCCTCTTTTCCCTCAAAATCTGTAAGGCAGTTCTCAAATGGTTTTCGTGTTCCTTCCTGTCTTTAGAGTAAATCAGAATGTCATCAATAAACACAACAATGAATTCATCAAGATATTGTTTGAAAACCCTATTCATTAGGTCCATAAAGGCCGCGGGTGCATTTGTTACCCCAAAAGGCATTACTAAAAACTCATAATGACCGTATCTAGTTCTGAATGCAGTTTTCTCTACATCTTCTGCCTTAACTTTTAACTGATGATACCCGGATCGAAGGTCAATTTTTTAGAATACTTT
The DNA here is from genome assembly GCA_036172215.1 of Camellia granthamiana. Classification (NCBI taxonomy): domain Eukaryota; kingdom Viridiplantae; phylum Streptophyta; class Magnoliopsida; order Ericales; family Theaceae; genus Camellia; species Camellia granthamiana. The sequence continues at coordinate 8,204,679 of CM069903.1, read as the reverse complement.
GGCTCCTTGGAGTTGGTCAAATAAATCATTTATTCGGGGTAATGGATATTTGTTCTTAATGGTCACCCTGTTCAATTCCCGGTAGTCAATGCACAGTCTCAAGGATCCGTCTTTCTTTTTAACAAATAGTACCGGAGCACCCCAAGGTGAGGTACTTGGACGAATAAATTTCTTGTTTAGGAGTTCCTGAAGTTGGGCTTTCAGTTCTTTCAGTTTAGAAGTCGACATCCTATATGGAGTCTTGGAGATAGGTTGTGTTCCAAGTGTTATATCAATGGTGAACTCTATTTCCCTATCAATCAAGTCCCCGGGGCAGATCATCGGGAAACACATCAGGAAAATCACAGACCACAGGAATGGCTTCTACCCAATGTTTTGAAACCCGGACCGGTGAGCGAACCGGAAAAGGGATCGGGTGGATGGGTCACCGGTTCAACCGTCGGGTCAAAGCGGTCGAACCGTGACGTCATAATTAATATTATATAATTAAAAATTATAAATAAATAAAAATACATATAAATACTCAAATAAAAATAAAAATTGTTGTATAGTATTTATTAATAATATTTAATAAAGTCATAATTGATAAAAAAAAGTTACTTGTTTTAAAGAAATTAAATTTTTTAAACATTCCCTCCAAACAAATTGATTGAATGTTAGGTTTAATTTTGGAGGGAAATGAAAATTTCAACTCTCCCTCCAATCAATATGTTTCAAATAATTTGATTGAATCTCACATAGAATTTTGTAGGTTCTTTTTGAAAAATCTTTTCCTATAAATAGGAATAGACTTTCACAATTTTCTCAAACTTCCAATGAGACTCTTCCTTATGAGAGGAGACTCTTGAAGTAAGAATTTTTAGTCAAAATTTTGAAATATATTTATATATTATATATATATATAAATATATAAGAAAGAAAGAAAGAAAAGAAAGAAAGAAAGAAAATTAAAAAAAGAAAAAAACCAGCGGTCCAACCCACCGAACCGGGACCGGGTCACCGGTTTTCCCGGTTCAACCGCCGGGTTTACCGGTTTTGCATTTCTAAGCCGGTTTTCATCCTACTCTGGTTTTAGAGGGCTGACCGGACCGGAACAAGGCCCGGTTCCCGGTCCAACCGGTTCGACCGGCCGGTCCGGTCCGGGTTTTAATTCTATGCTTCTACCTTAGTGTCATCAAATGTCGTAGTCAGTATACAGCACAAGTATCCCCTACATCCTTTCCTAAGCAATTTTCTGGCTTTCAGGGCTGAAATCAGATATGGGGGAGAAACTACCCCGCCCCCAATAAAGGTAAACTCGGGCATACCCGGTGGCTTAAACACAACAGACTTACTAGCACAATCAATAGTAGCATAGTATTTAGTCAACCAGTCCATTCCCAAAATACAATCAAAGTAAGTAATGTTCAAGGGTATTAAATCGACATACAACGTCATCTCTCCAATCACAAGATCACATGCCGGATAGACAGAAGCACACATTATGGAAACCCCAGCCGGTATAGATACAGATAGTAAGCAATTCATGGATTCTAATGGTCTAGTCAATTTCCGAGAAAAAGCATGCGATACGAATGAATGTGTGGAGCCAGAATCAATAAGCACATACGCATTCTGAGCACAAATAGAAATAGTACCTGACACTACCAATTTAGTATTTTGCACGTCTCCGGGCACTAAAGCGAATACTCTCCCTTGCCTCAATGCGTCATTCCCAGTGTTGCCCTTGGCATTGCTTGTGAAATTTGATTTGGTTATTGAAGCAAACCCTGCTGAACTGGCTGCGGGGTGACTGGTATTCCCTGATCCCATCGGACAATCTTTCATCATATGGCCCATTTTTCCACACCAGTAACAGGCGCCTGACGTGCGCTGGCATACTCCTCTATGCCTCCTGCCACAGTCTGCACAAGTCGGTATAGACCCACTACTTTGGCTGGAACTGCCGGAGGATCCCGTGTTTTGTCTCTTTGAAAACGATCGGCCTCGTCTAAAATTGAACCCGGTCCTCTTGCCCTTCCATTCGGTTTGTGGGTTTACTATCTGTTTTTTTGCTGCTATGGTAGCTTCTGCCATTAATGCCCTGTTAAGTACTTCCGTAAGTAGGCAATTTCAGGACACCCACTCGATCGAATACCTCCAAATCCAGGCCTCCCTCAAACTTTCGTGCCTTCTTGTAATCCGTGTCTACCATGTGTGGGGCAAAACGAGCCAGTTCGGTAAACTTAGCTTCATATTCAACTACGGCCATTCTGCCTTGTTTAAGCTCCTGAAATTCGGAAACTTTCCGGTCTCGGAAGCACTGAGGAAAGTACTTGTCATAGAAAACTGAGTTGAATTGAGTCCATGTCATATTCTCATTACCATTCCGAACTAGTAACCACCATTTTCGAGCTTCGTCTTTCAGAGTGTAGGTGGCCAACAAAACCTTCTGTACTTCGGAGCAGGGAAACACTTCAAGCAATTTTTCCATCTCTAATAGCCAAGTTTCTGCCTTTACTGGTTCAATGCCACCTAAGAAGGTTGGCGATTTCATCTTCGTGAATTTTTGAGTCATGTTAATCATGTTGTTATTGCCCATTTCAACTTGAGCCGGTGGGGGTGGAGGTGGCGAAGGTTGTCGCCTCTGTTGTTGCATTAGTATTTCAGTTAAAGTGGCAAGCATTTGTTCCATTCTGTTCATTCGGGCATCTGAGGAGCCCGCTGTGTCATCACCTCTTGCATTGTCCATTTGCTATAGGTAAACACAAATTTATAAACATGGGCAAATAGTCTCCATTATTTTATTTAAGTTCACATGGGTTTACTTAGGTTACACTTCCACTTTCAGGCAATGCATAAAGACATGCAGATGAAATGTCCCTATTTCTTACTAGGACATCCTAAGCTCATATGGACTTGTGTGTGCGGTATAACTCGTGCTCTGATACCACTCTGTCACGACCCAAACCCGTCCCTATAGGTTTAGCGTCGTAACCGGCCAGTAATCCTCAGATTACCAAAGGCCTCTTAGCAGGTTAGCAAGTATTAAGGGGGCTGCGGAAGCAACTAGACAAAATAAACAAAGTCCAATGAACTGTGATGACGTACATGGGACAGAGTAAGTCAAATTTATTTATAATCATAAACATGCTAGTCAAGGGACACCAATATTTACAATATCATTTACAGACTGTAGTTCCCAGATCCTGACTTTACAAACAGACGGAGACTAGCATAACTACAAAACGGCCATGGCAATTGACTTCAACTGGAACTTCCTCGAGAGGCGCAACGGTTGGCTGACAAAACTGGGGTACGGGCCATTAACCCCGGGCCTGGTCTCGTACTTGCTCACCTACATACATAATATAAGGAGTGAGCTAAAGCCCAGTGAATAATAACAGAGTAAAGGGGTTTAATGAATGATGACCATGTAGAATACAGAAATTAGAAATCAATCTCTTATCAGATCGGAAACATAGGCATATTCGTATTACAAAAGAATCACAGTCATATCCGTATTCAAATCATGTGTGGTACATTTCCCTTAACATAACATATCATGTTGGTCAAGCATAGTAAGTCCCATAATGGAACCTCTGGTACCGGGTAACATATCTGTGCCACGGTATTGTTTCCCCCCGGGCAAGGGCCTGTGCCACGGTATTCTTTCTTCCGGGCGAGGGCCTGTGCCACGGTATTCTTTCCCCCGGGCGAGGGCCTCATGACCATGTGCCTCAGTATTATGTCCCCTGGGCGAGGGCCTCGGTTAAGGATACCACGTTTACATTTCAAGGAAAACTTGGACTATCATTCATTCATTCAAACATAGCATTTCAGAACTTATCATCTATGGCATTGGAAAGTAATTAAAGTTAAACATAACTTTACAGAGTCATTACTCACAACAATTGGTCGGCTCACTAGATGGTCAAATGGCTCTTCACTTGTCCTGAGGTGCGTGACCTACACGAACACGCATACAATTACCCGCTTGAAACACACGCTCGAGTTAGACGTAAAGCACTTCGTTATTCTTAGTGTGTGTTTAACTATTAACCTCATTATGGAGTCTTAAACATGGCCTAGGAATGTCTAGGATGGAATGAGGATGCAAAAATGCCTTAGAAAATATTTTTCATAATTTTCAGGAAACAGGGGTCCTGCTCGAGCGTGGGTTTCCCCGCTCGAGCGGACATGCAAACAAAAGTCTCCGCTCGAGCGTAAACCTTCCCGCTCGAGTGGTCTGCAAAATGTGACAAAAGTACTGGATTGGTGAAAATTACGCTCGACGGGCGCTCGACCCATGCTCGAGCATGTGACTCAGGTCCCCGCTTGAGCGTGAATTACCCCGTTTGAGCGGACTGTAAAACAGTGCAAAGTACTGGATGGTCGAATTCCACGCTCGAGCGCCACTTTCCCCGCTCGGGCGTGAGTCCAAATTTTGGAAATTCCAGATTGAACCTTCAAGCTCAAAACCAAGTTTTAATGCACCAAATTCGATCCTCTTGGGCTAATTTCCTGGAAAACCCTTGTAAACTCATAGTACAACATGTTTCAAAGCTCAATTTGAGAAATCAAAGCCCAAAGGTAAGTTAATTAAATACAATTTCAAACCAATCTCATGAACATGATGTAAAACATAACATGCATGGATTTTAAACAACTTCAAGCTTCAAATACATGCTCAAATGAGCCATTTTCTCCAAAAACAAGATGAATTCTTGGTCCAATGCAAAAATATGAACATGCATGTGGAATTCATGAACAATAACTTCAAAACTCAAGAATGGCAACATGCATGCATGAATTTCTACCCAATTCAACACTTTAATCCAATTCTTGTCTTTAACCTCAAAACTTCCATGAATCATGCAAGAATTAAGCTTAAATGCACAATTAAAAGGGAAATCTCCTACCCTAAACCTTGAATTCCAAGTCTAGGAGCTCAATTTTACCAATCTTCTACCAAATCTTCAAGTCTCCAAGCCAATTCTCTAGATGAATTAAATTTTCTCCTAACTCTCTCACCCTAGTCGGTTTTGGCAAGGAAGAAGGCCAAAGAAAATAAGCTTCTAAGTGTAATGAGGTGTGACTCAAGGCAAGCCACTAAGTGGCATTTGTGTAGATAAGTCCAACTTTGATAATTTAGCTTATTTAATCCAATTTAGTCATACCAAATCAAATTTCAACTAAATTTACCATAAAATTCTATGAATCCTAATTAGCACATAAATCAAGTCAATTTCTGATTCGGACGCCGATAAGGCTTTCAATTCGCAGTTTAAAGTCAAAGACATGAACAGATAATTTAACGGTCAACAGATAGATATGCATAAATCATGCAATACATATGCAATTTAATCTCAGATTCCTCCTAAATTACTGTTAGGCATACTTAATCATGCTTTGGCATTACTCGGAGGTCGGGGTTTTTACAAGAATGTACTTCGAAGTCAATTTCCTGCTTTCGAAGCTGTTTGTCAGTTGATTTTGGCACCAAAACTTGGCTTCGAAGCCAAATAGTTTATTTCGAAGCTAACATTAGTTTTTGAGATACGTTTCCCTCCATAACTATCAATTTTGAGGGAAATTTTTCGCACACGTACCTTTAGTACTTCTTTACGAATTCTGCCTGTATAAACGATTGGGTGTTTTTTCAAACAGAAAGGTTTAAAAACTCTTTTATTTTGCTCCCAATCCACTTGATCGTTTAACACACAAACCATTCATCTTTTGTTGGCTTTCTCTTTTCCTTTACTCTCTTTCCCAACTTCGTCTTCTGAGAAAACTCTCTATCAATGGCTTCTTCTATCTTGAAAGTACCGGTTGTGGACCGTGTGAGTTCATCTGTAGCCTTGAAAAAGATCATTGATGAAGAGTGTGAGAAGTATAAGGCTGGTGGGAAAAGTGCCATTAACGAACGCATCTTCATTCGTTGTCGTCATGAGCAACAAGAGTATGTGCTTGGGCCCATTTTTAGGGAGATTTCTATTGAGTTTCTAGCTTTGTACCCACATCTAGAAGACCATTGTCTCCTTTACGAAGGTGGTCTTGATTGGGGAATCTGGAGGATGAACCGACCCCATCGCTGCTGGCCCATAGTGAGACCAAAGTGGGAGGAGTGGTATGATCGGGTCGTCCCTGATAAGACTCTGGATCTTCAGGAGCTCTGCCTCTTCGACGCCCTCCAATTTTTCAGGTTCACCATTTCGGAGGACCCTTTTTTAATACCTGCTGCCCTTGTTTTTGAAATTCTGCTTTTAATTTCTTTCAATTCAGATATGGAATGATGGCTCCTACTATTCTTGGCATCTGCGATCTGTTAGGATTGTCCCCTACTGGTATCCCCATTGGTCCAGACTATCCTGATCTCAAAACCCCTTTTTCCCTCCCCTCTCTGAACTCATCCTATAGTGACTTTGTTAAGACTGAGAATAAAAGACAGGGCCCTGTGACTGATAGAGAATTTTTTTCTTTTATATTATATTGGCGTTGCAAGTTTCTCTTATAACTCTTTCTTTGGTGTAGGTGGTGCGGATGCCTCTCAGGGAGATTCTCCCCAAAAAGTTCAAGCTTTAAATCTTCTCAAAAACAAACAACAGCAACAGAAGAAAAGAAGGCTCTTACTTGACCTTGAAGAGGAGATACCTGAGGTTCGTATAGAAGAAAATGAAGCAGAAAAAGAAGAGACAGAAAAAGAGCAAGAGACACCCTTAAAGAGAAGGAAGAAAATGACTGTCTCTCTGTCTGATTTCACTGGAGATCCCATTCACGAAGCATCTGCTAAAGCAGTGGAAACAGAACATTCCAAAGAACTTATTGTATTTCAAAGGGCTGAGAAGAGGAGGCAACAACAAATGCTTAGGGATGAAGCTGCTGCTGCTGATGCACTCCAAAGAGAAGTTGCAAGAAAACAACAAACTGCTGGACATTATACTCTTCGCAGCTCTCCGATCATAGCCACTACTTCTGAAACTAGTAATTTCCTTTGTGCCTTTATTCTCCTTTCTCAAATTTTTGATACTAAGAGTTGACATTACTTTGCATTTCTTCTTTTGCAGCAACAGTTACTCTGCCCTCTCTTTCAATAAAGACTCCTTCAGTTTCATCTGAAGTTGAAAAACCTCAAAATGTGGAGCCAATTCAAGCAATACTCCCACTTCCTGGTCTTACATTTTCCATACCTTTCTTGAGGCCAAGTATTCCTGCATCCCTATCTTTTGGCTTATCTTCATACTTTCCTTTTCTATCCTTCAACTCTACCCAATCTATTCTTTATTCAAGCCTTGCTGCTCATTCCCTTCCTGAGGAAATTCTAGCTATTACTTCATCTTCAGTGATAGCTGATTCCCATAGAGAAGGTGCTGGTAGCTCTCCAATTCCTTGTCCATTATCTCTACCTAGCTCCAGTCCCTCTTCTCTTGACCTACTGGTAGCCAAAACTATGGAGACTGCTAGGGATACTTCACATTCTTTTCCTATTCTTATGCAGCCATTTCTTCCTCCTCCCAGAGTTCTTTCTGCACCCTCCATGTCAACAAATGAGATGGACATCTTCGAGGCTAAGTTAGCTAGTCTTTTTGACATTCCTTCCACCACTCCACTAGCTAATAATGAAACTGAACCATTAATCCTAGCTGATTCTCTCTTAGAAATTTTTGAGAGCTCTTCCTCTACTAGTAGGACTTCCTTGCCTACATTAGACTTGGATAGCTGTATAGAGTTGCTGACATCCTTCTCGAGGATCCCCTTCGAAGCCTTACAAAGACCTATAATCAAGAATGGCTTCCTCCAATACTACAAGGTTTTTGAGCAATCCAGCATGACTATTTCAAGTCATTTATCTTAGGTAGCAACCACCATTGATTTTTACATCAACATCTGCCATTCTGCCAAAGCTGCAGAAGAGAAATTGCTGAGAGACCAGAGTTTTATTTCCCAAATATATGCTGAAGTGTCAGAATTAAAAGAACAACATTCCTCTGTCTCTTAATTTCGAGCTCAACTACTGGAGAAGAAAGCTTAGCTTGAGGAAGAGCTATCAGCAGTAGGGCTGTTCAAAAAATCCGTTCAAACCGGTAATCCGGACCGAACCAGACCGAATCATACGGTTTGGTTCGGTTCTATTAAGAATTGGTTCGGTTTCGGATTAAGAAATATGAGAACCGTAAAAACGGTTCGGTTAATGGATTTTATGAAAAAACCGTGGTTCGAACCGAACCGAACCGAATTTTAAAAGATATATATATATAAAATATCAAGTTTTATTTTTATTAATTGGTTTTTTTATAATTTTAATGATATTAGGATGGTATAGATATGTAATATTAAGTAATACCTTAATATTATTAGTTTTTATCATGAGTTAAATGTAATTAGTTTGAGTAATTATTTTGCTAATATTAATAATTTATTTTTGTAAATAGAAATTTTTGGAACCGTAAACCAAACCGAAACCGAACCGTTTTTTCGGTTTGGTTCTGGTCCGGTTCTACAAATATAACGGTCTGGTCTGGTTCTCAAAATCACAGAACCGTTAGGATCGGTTCGGTTCTTGAATTTTCTCAGAACCGAACCAATCCGAACCGTGTACACCCCTAATCAGCAGTTAACTTGGCTTTAGATCGAACTGCCACTAAACTGCAGATCACTAACCAAGGACTGGCTGATAGAAAGCAGGAGATGGCTACAGCCATTCAGTTGTTCCCATCTCTTAAGAGTAGAGAGTCAATTGTAAAAGAACAGCTAAAACACTGTACTGACTTTTGGGCCAATTTATGGCTACATATATTCAACTCATTATGAAATAAAATCCTTATCTTATTATTTGAATGTTTTCATGTTCTTTTATTTAGCACTTATTATATTCCTTGTGTTTCCCATATGGTTGGATAATAAGGCTTCAAATATCTGCCATTAATCTTCTTGGGGTGTACATATCTGTAGACACCCCATTTTTGACTGTCCTCAAGACTCAGACGTCACCAATTGAGCGCTTGGTGATGTTGCATACTGTGCTCGTTCAGAAGTCTCAGAGTCGCGGCCGTGCGCCCTGCCTCCGGACTTCCGAACTCTCTTTCGTGCCTTGTCTCGGTTTGCGAACTAGACTCGGTTTTCTCTGTTTTCTTACTTGAGGGGAGGGAATGGTGCCGTAGACTATCTCCCAGTGGCCGTGAGCTACTTTTTATGGCCGTAGGCCATTTCGCCCATTTCGGAGCCCGGTTCCCGGTTTTCGGGACCGTCAGGCCGTGTGCCTCGGTTCGGGACCGCCCAACCATCTCCGATTTCTCCGGTTTTTGGCAAGTGCCTCTGTTTTATCATACCGAGGGACACTGGGGCCTCTGGTGCCCACTTCGTGGCCGAATGCCACTTTCGGTGCCTGTAGCCGGTTTTCGAGACCCCGAACTGCGTGATTTGGGTCCCAAGCATTCATTTTGCATCGGTTTTCTCCGATTTTTGGCAGGAACCTCTGTTTTTTCATTCCGAGGGACACTGGGGTCGCAGATGCCCACTTCGCTGCTGAACACCACTTCCGGCACCTGCAGCCCATTTTCGGGATCCCAAATTGCCCGGTTTTGGCTCCGAGCGTTCATTTCTCATTAGTTTTTGTTCAAATTTGGCAGGTACCTCTGTTTCAACACCAGGAAGATCACTGGGGGGTGGGAGGCCAGCAATTATCCCAGATAACCAGTTTCGCTCTTCCGGCGCCTGTTTTGCTCACTTCCGGGCCAATGTTGAACACCCTGGGGATATTTTCTTCCAACCAAAGCTACATATTTGTGATCAGGGGACATGGGAGGACACCAAAAAGTGGTGGTCGGCCAGCAATTCAGAGTTTCATTTTTGAGCCCCTCCTTCAAGTTCAATGTTGTGACTCCTGTTTTAGTGTTGCCAGATTCCAATCTTGGGGCTTTATTCTACACACCTGGGAGGACACCAAGGAGTGGTGGTCGGCCAGAAAATTTGGACTTCATTTTTGGGCCATGGCCGGCCGGCCAGGGTGAGTGGCTGGCCGACCAGTTTGGGTGGCCGGCCGGCCACCTTCCAGAAAATTACCTGGCCGGCCAGCTTTCTGCTTTCCAGCTCTTTACAGCTGTCCGGATATTTTTTGAAAAATATCTCCCCCTCCGGGGGATATTTTGGGAGGGAAATCTTGCCTCCATTTCCCTCCCTTTTTACACCTTTTCTTGCCTATTTAAAGGGCTGCCCTCCTTCTTCCCTAGGGTTACAAAATTTGGTCTCAAGAACCCCTCTCCCAAAACCTCCATTTCCATCTTCAAAAGCTCAAAAAACCCTCAAGCATCTAGGCCAATCCTTCATCAACCCTAAGCACCACCATCACCATCTTCATTCCAGCAGCAAAGGAGTGCTTTTCAAGGGTTAAGAAGCAGCAAATTGAAGCCAAGAAGCAACAAAAGTTTGATCTCCAAGGGTAAGCCTCTAAATCCCTTTTTCTAGCATTATTTTCTATCAATTCTATGCCCTATTTCCCTTTTGTTTTGGGCTTTGACCCCTACTGGTTTTGTGCTTATTTTGAGCCCCTCTACAACTTTGTAGAAGGGTTCAATCTCATTTGGTACCTCTATCATACACCTCTTTCAATATCACCCTTTATGCCAATTATTTGCATGCTTTGTTTGGCTTTTGAGTGATCTAATTTCGAGCCTACTATATACTGTGAGTGGACTTATTTCAAGCCCCTCTTCAACATTGAAGAAGGGCTCAACCATGTTTGGCTTCTCTATCATGCACTTCCTTCGAAATTCTTCCATTTTACCGTAAACTTGCATGCTACTTTTAGCCTATATGCATTTATTTTTGGAGCATGCTATAAACTGATTATGGGCTTATTTTGTGTCCCTCTACAACATTGTAGAAGGGACAAATCTTGTTTGGTGCCTCCATGAATGGCCTCTCTTTGTACCTCTCTTTGGCCATGTTTTGCATACCTCTTTGAGCTTACTTGGTCACTGTTTTCAGCCTTCATCAGGCCTAGAGAGTGCCTTATTTTGGTCCATTCTTCATTCTTTGTTAAGGGTCTTAGGCCATTTGATGATTGGTTTTGGTACTTGTTTTGTAATCCTTCATATTTTCCGTAAAATTGCATGCTTTGTTAGGCTTGATTAGCTTCGGATTTCAGCCTTCATCAGGCTTAGAAAGTGTCTTTTTTTGGTCTATTCTTCAAGTTTTATTAAGGGCCTTAAGTTGTTTGGTCAATGCTTATGGTACCTCTCTTTATAGCCCTTGTTAGCTCATTATATTGCATGCTATTTTGAGCCTATCTACATACTGATTTTGGAGTTGTCATTCACTGTAAATATGCATATTTTGGGCTCCTCTTAAAAGTTGTAGAAGGAAATTTTGTGGTTTGAATTTTCTATATACTACTTGCTTAATAAATCCCCTCTTTTCCCCCATTTTTGCATGCCATTGTTGCCATATCTATGCTCACAATTTGGTCATGTTTTGTACTGAGAAGATGCTTTTTTTTAGGGCTGCCTTGCTACTGTTTTTGCTGTCATGTGCCAAGTTTGCATGTTTAGCATAGCCGTAGGCCATTTCGGGTACTTAAAATCACATTTCGGGATGATTTCATGTATGGATTGTCATTTCGTATCATTTCGGGGCTGTTTTCCCCTTCATTTAGCCGCTGAAATTTATTTTGCACGCTTGCATATCATTTCCCATGTCATTTCATGCTTGTTTATCCATGCCTCGGTTTGCGTGTCCGCGGGCACGCATTTCGAGGCATCTCATTTTTACCTGTCGGCAGCTTATGTGAGTACGGCTGAGGCCCTCTCATGTTAGCGTAAGCCCAATTTGCATTCCGTATGCCATTTTATGCATTCCTCGATTTGCGTGTCCGTGGACACGCATTTCGAGGCACTTCGGTTTTATCCGATTTCCATTTCACCATCGTCTCGGTTTACGTGCCCGTGGGCACGCATTTCGAGGCACTTCGGTTTTATCCGATTTTCATTTCACCATCGTCTCGGTTTACGTGCCCGTGGGCACGCATTTCGAGACACTTCGGTTTTATCCAATTTTCATTTCATCATGGCCTCGGTTCGCGTACCCGTGTGCACGCATTTCGAGGTTACTCATTTTCAGGGCATTATGTATGTTAGGACCGCATATTAGCTGCATTTCATGCATACCATGCATATTGCACGAGAAACGAGGTACATTCCGTACTCCGAGTGACGGAGTGTGTCTCAATTCCCAAATCACCGACACTCCGGATTACCCATGATGGAGTTAGGTTTTGTTATAGCATTCATATGCATTCATTCTATATTGAGTTGTGCAATCCGACTCCTCGGCCATCATGCATCGAGATGCGTGATTGGTGGCACGAGGATCGAGGCATGCATATATTTGTGAAATACATTGCTATGCCCTTTTCCTGCTCTCTGTTACAGCAAAACCGAGGATTAACAACTTTTCGGAGTCCGGCGCGCATTTCGAGAAATATTACAAACAGAGGCTAATTGGGGCATCCCAGTGGATTTCCGCCGGAGGCAGTCCAACATACAACATACATCAGAAGCAAGGCAGCCCCTGGCTTGCATGCCAGTTTACAACTTTCTTAGTTTAATTTGTTAATTAATTAGAAATTTGTATATTATTCGGACTATATTATTTCAGACTGTACTATTCTTTTATTCGGACATTCGGACTGTATATTTATTCGGACCCTCTGCGCGAGGGCATAATTGTAATAAGTGTGGGTGAGTGTGATGTATGTCTTCCAACCCCACGTCTTTCTTCCCTTTTATTTACCCGCTTATGATGGTTAGATTAGGGCATATTTCAATTAGCATACGGTATGACATCATCTTTGCATCATTCATATGTTTTGCATGCACCGGGCTCGGCGCATCATACTAACTGCATTTGTATTTCAATTCCAAGTTGAATACATGATAGCTGTTGCATTCCATATGCCATGTTTAGAATAGCCGAGCCTGCTATAATTTGCATTTTTGCATGTGTTGCATGAGGCATTTCTGTATACTTAGGATCATGCATGATTTCTAATTAGCTTCTTTTTTGGCTTGGAGTACTCGGTGAGTTTTATGCTTTAGCATCCTTGCATGCGTGTGAGTGTTGCCATGGTAGCATGCTTACCATGAGGCTACATGCTTATGTGATATAACTGCCTTGAATGCCTGTGGGTGGAGGTTGAGTTATCTGAATTGGGACAATACATTGACTGTTTGTTTTAAGCCCACTAGATAGTGGCAAAACCATTGTTTTCTAAGCCCACCCGAGGGTGGCAAATCCACGTCTTAGCCTACTTGCGGGTAGCACTATCAAACCATTTTCAAACAAACAAACATGAAATGTTTTGTTCTAATTCAGGCGACTTAGTCTATACTTGTATGCTGTGCGCATCACATAGTAACCTAGGCTAATAACCGGAATAAGAACTCACAATGTTTTCAAAATAAGATATCATGGTTAGTAGAGGCCGGTCTTTGACCGGGCGAGCGGGGGTGCTCACGATGTGACCTTCCCCAATCGTACCCAAGTTCCCGAGCCAACTTTGGTGATGACGGACACGTGGCCTTTGGCACCGAGTTAGGGTTTCCTAAATTTCCCATTTAAAAAATATTTAGGTGGCGACTCTGTTATCTGGCAAAGCAGTCCATGTTTGGCACTTCTTTCAAAAAATCTGTTTTTCTTCAAAACGATTTGCCAGAGTTGGACTCTTTGGTTCAGATTTAGAACCGCAACAAAATCGAGTCCGAACTGTAGCGAGGTCCCTCGCGGGCTTGTTACAGTTTCTGGCGACTCCACTGGGGATTTAGAGAACTTGACTTGAACTCATGATATCTGGTTTTGCCTACATTTGTGTGTTTCTTTGCATTGCATTTGCATTGGTGCGCCTAGGACACCGTGTTTGCCATCTGCTATTCCTGAGCGGTTTGCCGGAGGCTTGTCTTGTCAAGGCATGTCCATAAGGCTGATCGGTTACGGGCTCTGCCAGTATGGGAACACAAACCCCGGTTTCACCGGGGCACCCTTTTTGACCATTCGACCTAGTGCATATTCGGATCCATAGTGACCATTCCAAACTAGGACAGGTTGCTTACCCGTTTATAGGTTGTTTGAAACCGCTGCGTGCGTAGTGAAACCCTAGTTCCTGACAAAATAGGACAAGGAAACCCTACCCCAACATAGGGGTGTTTTGGCTCTCACTTATCTGCTATGTGCTTGTTAGAGTGCGTCTCTACAAGGAATGCATGTATCAGGTTATGAGTTTCAGCATCAGGCCTGCGGGCATCAGTTTATGAGTTTGGATATCAGGCCTGCGGGCATCAGTCAGTTATCTGAGAATCAGTTGTCTGCAGATATCCGATTCAGTTTTGGGGAACAGTAATACAGGAATAGTGATCAGTGGTTGAGGACAGTGTATTTCCAGCTTATAAACTGCGTGTTGTATGCCCGACTGTGTGTTATGTGTATTTAATTTAAGCTGTTGTGCTGTCCGTTTTTCTGGTCATTTATTTCTTTTGCTTTATTATCTTTTTGCTAGGGCAGTTTGTGGCACGATTGCTTCCGAACCAGTCGATACTCCCCAAGCAATTTGGAGACGAGGTCGCCGACTCAGCCGATCTGAGGATCTAGTTGACGGACATCCAGTGTTCCGTTCTTTACCCCCAGTCACCAGAAGAAGGCCAAGAAGGCACAGTGTGTCAGAGCACAGATCACCGGAACAACAGTCCACTTTAGTGACAGACAGTCGGGTTGAGATTTCTATTTCTACTGTAGAGATACACTTGCCGGTTATTCAGATGGAACAACAGAATACAGCAATGGAGGCAATGATGCGCCAGATGAATGAGAGCATGAAACAAATGCAAGATGATGCTATCCGCCAGGCGGAATTTTCTAAACAGCAGGCCGTTGTCATGGCCCAGCAGTCTGAGCTGATCACCAGATTACAACAGCAGAATGCAACATCTACTTCAAACCAGGTCCCTCCTCCACTAGGGGCGCATCAGGTTCCTCCTCCGCCCGGGGCCCCATTACCTGAGTAGATATCTACTGGCCAGAATGCTCCTCCAAATCCCCAGAATACTCAGAACACCCAGAATACCCTCCCAAATCCACAGAACGCTCTGCCAAACTTCCAAAACACCCAAGAGGACACGGGTCTTCCAACGGGGCTGGCTCCGCCCCCGCTTCTGCCGCAACTGTCCAAAAATATTACACCCAATCACTCGAACTCTCCATTCGAGTTCGAGGTAGACCAGACGGCTCTCAAATTGAGCAAGTTGGAAAAGCTCTTCAAGAAATCACAGGGGGTGAAGGCCATCCCAGATATTGAAGACGGCTACACTGATGTGGCCGTAACATTGCCGGACAGATTTAAGATGACCCAGATCGATCGCTTTGATGGATCCGGGGACCCCATGGTTCATCTACGGCTGTTTTCAGACATCTTGCGGCCGATGGGCCTAACTAGACTACAGAAACTCTCACTGTTTGGCCGAACCCTGTCAGGAGTGGCCGCCAACTGGTATGCAAAGTTGGATAATGATGTCAAGAGGAACTGGGATGAGATGGCTGAAGCCTTCGTCGCACAATATTCATATAACACTCAGATCGAGATTACAACACGTGATCTCGAGACAACAAGGCAGGAACAGAAAGAGACTTTCTCTGATTTTGTTACTCGGTGGAGAGCAAAGGCATCGATGATGACCTTAAGGCCAACTGACAAAGATCAAATCCGGATGATTGTGTGCAATCTCCAACCAAGGCTTATGCAGAAGATGATTGTAGTTCCCTTCCCCACCTTCGCAGACTTACATGATATGGGGGTGCAAATTGAGGATGCTATGAAGCAAGGGTTGATTGACCAGGATCGGGAGCAGCCCCGAAGAACATTCAATCGTAACAATAATGCGGGCCCGAGCGGCTCTACTAATGCAAGAACTTCAGAGGTCGGAATGGTCACCACCAATCCCCCTCCCCAACCAAGGCCCGCAGCGGCCACACCTTTTTCTGATGCATCTGGGAGCAGTAACCAGGCTTCAAGATACCAATCCAGGGGTCAACGAACCTTCTCTCCACTACATATGCCTTTGTCCAAAGTCCTAGGGGTTCTAGTCAGAAAGGGGCATCTGAAACCCTTGGAACCAAGGCCCCCTCCAAATCCACTTCCCCCTTCCCACAACCCAGCCAAATATTGCAAATACCACCAGCAGCATGGTCATGATACCGACCAATGTTACAGGCTGCGTCATGAGATTCAAGACCTCATTGACAAAAACATCATTCTACCTCCCGAGCGACCCAACGTTACAACCAACCCACTCCCAGCACATAACCAAGATCCACCCAAAAGAATCAATCTCATCCAAACTGGGGACGTGTCTTACGACCCTAGTATCTACATTACTCCCTCCCACCTACCCAAGCCAAAGGTGATCCTTCCTGATAGCACTGATTTGTACTTGATCTTGGAGAAGTCATATAAGCCCATAATACATCCAACAGTAAGTTATGCCAATCCCAGGGATTGTCTTCCACAACTTTTTGTATTCCTTTCTTCAAAGATTTATTGGATGACTCTACCTGACCATTGGCTTATGCATAATAGGGGGTAGAATTAACAAGGCTAATTCCAAACTCTGCCACAAAAGATTTTACCATTTTCCCATCAAATACAGTCCCATTATCTACAGTTATGGTTTGTGGGATGCCAAATCTGTGGATCAGATCTTTAATGAATCCAATAACTTCGGTCTGGTCTATAGCCTTATATGGCTTAGTTTCGACCCACTTAGTGAAGTAATCAATGGTCACTAAGATGAAACAATGATGCTTCGAAGAGGGTGGATGTATTTTCCCTATCATATCCATAGCTCATCCTCTAAACGGCCAAGGCTTCACAACCGCATGCAAATCAGTTATGGGTACATGTCTTATTGTACCCTGCTTCTGGCATGCCTGGCAACCTCTAGCATTTTCTATGCAATCCTTAAGGATGGTTGGCCAATAGTAAGAATGTCTTCGAAGGAGCCATCTCATCTTCACACCAAGCTGATGAATACCATATATGCCTTCATGAACCTCAGCCATGGCTGTCAATGCTTCCTTTGAACCTAAACATTCCAATAATAACCAATTTGTCCCCCTTTTGTAGAGAGCATTACCATACATTACGTATTGCATAGATTGCAATTTGATTTTTCTGCTGGCTTTCGAAGATGGGCCAGCTAGATACTGTATTATTGGATGCCTCAAATCGTGTTCTTGTAAGTCATTATGATTGACTTCTAAGACCATATTTCTTCTATTCAAAGGTGATATTACCTTTTGATATGTTGTTTGGCTTTTGTTCCTTTGAGTGTTATCCCTTCTCTTGAAATTCGAAACTTTCTGAGCCACATCATTAGTTTTAATATTCAAGAATCTTGGGACATAAGTTACATTTGCTATCAGAAATTGAGAAAGCAAATGTAATGCAACAGCATAGTATGGCAACATGCATATACTTTGACATTTGAAAACTCCTTTCACCTGGTTAACCACTAACTGAGAATCTCCAAATATATCAACCACATGAGCTTGTAATCCAATAAGTGGTTTCAGTCCCATTATTAAAGCTTCGTATTCAGCTTGATTATTGGAACAACTAATTTCATCCACTTTAAAACCATGTGTGGTTTCTACCCCTTGTGGTGACTTAATCACTACACCAATTCCAGTTAGACCATTGGCCTTTGATCCATCGAACCACATTTGCCATGGTTCAACACTAACCATACCAAATTTTATTATTTCTTGGCTTTCTGTTTGACATGGATGATCTGCCAAGAAATTAGCCAAAACTTGTCCTTTTACTGCCTTTTGGGGAACATATTCTAGATGAAATTCTGATAAAGCTAATATCCATTTGTCAATTCTTCCTCTTAACATAGGTCTAGATAACATATATTTAACCAAATCTGTGGTTGCAATTACCAAGACAGTTGTAGGCAACAGATAGTATCTTAGTTTCATTGCAGCAGAATACAATGCAAGGCACAGCTTTTCTACAGCTGAATATTTACATTCACAAGAATTTAGAAATCTACTAAGGTAATAAACTGCTTGCACTTTGCCTTCTTCATTGTCTTGGGCTAAGAAAATTCCCAGTGAATCTTTTGCTGCAGCTATATACAACTTCAAGGGCTTATCACCCTTTGGTGACATCAGCACTGGAGGGTTGGCTAAGTAGGTTTTGATTCCTTCGAAAGCAGTTTGATGCTCTACTGTCCACATAAATTCCTCTTCATCCTTCAACCTTAATAAGGAAGAAAATACTTTAGTTTTCCCTGCAATATTAGAAATAAATCTTCGAAGAAAATTAACCTGCCCAAGGAACTTTTGTACTTCTTTCTTACTTGATGGAGGTTTGGCTTCAATGATAGCTTTGACTTTATTATGATCAATCTGTATTCCCTTCTTGTGTACTATATAGCCTAAGAAGTTTTCAGCTAATACGCCAAAAGCACATTTGAGAGGATTAAGTTTCAACTTAAACTTTCTCATTCTTTCAAAAGCTGCTTCCAAGTGGAACAAATGTTCCTGCATGGATTGGAACTATATTACAATATCATCAATGTAACACTCTAAATATCCTCCAATGAGATCATAAAAGATAGTGTTCATAGCCCTTTGATATGTAGCCCCAGCATTCTTCAGGCCAAATGACATTTTAACCTATTCGAAGGTGCCAATGTTCCCAGGACATTTGAATGTTGTCTTGTGGATATCCTCTTCTGCAATGCAGATTTGGTTATAACCAGAGTGCCCATCCATCATTGATAAAATTTGATACCCTGCTGAACTGTCTACCAATAAATCTACTATGGGCATAGGATACTCATCTTTTGGAGTTGCTAAATTCAGGTTTCTGAAATCGATGCATACCCTCATTTTACCATTTTTCTTAACTACAGGCACAATATTGGATAACCATTCAACATACCTGGCTGTCCTAATAAAGCCTGCCTTGAGGAACCTAAAAATTTCCTCATTGACCTTCTGAATCACTTTAGGACTCATCCTTCTTAGTTTTTGTTTGTATGGCTTGAAATTAGGTCTTATAGGGAGCCTATATTCTACTAATGACCTATCCAATCCTGGTAGTTCATTATAAGACCATGCAAAACAATCTTTATATTTCTTTAAAACCACTAATAACTGGTCCATGCTAATAGCATTTAACCAAGCACTTATATAGGTGGGTTGCTGTATAGAACCTTCCCCTAAGTTCACTTCTTCCAAAGGGTTTTGCGTCTGAGGACTCACTGATGCTTCTTTTTTTATTTCTTCTGTCTTCGAAGCAATCTCCTTGTTTTGTCCTACTCCCAGTTATTTGATTCAACATTTTTGCCCACCTCCTCATAGACAAAGTTTGTCCATAAAGCTTCTTCTTCCTGTATCTCCTGGACTTTTGTTTCAGTGTCCAATGCACAGTATTTATCCAAAGCCAAAACCCTGACCTGTTGCTGCTCCTGCTTATAGCCAATTACCATGGCTTCTTTTTCTTGCTCTTGCACCCTCTAGACTATTGATTTTATGTCCAATACTGAGAACTTAATTAAAGCCAAAGATCTGGCCTCTTAAGTTCCATCTTTTTGCCTACAACCAGGCATTATGGTCATCTTTGGCGACAAACTCTTCATGAGCACTTTCCTAGACTAAGTGCTTCAGGTGTGCTAATTTCTCATTAGCTGTCGCTTCGGCTGATCCATCAGGTTTTCTCAGTACACTGAGTGGTGCCACTCCTTCAGTATACAATTTGGCCTCTACAAAATCTGCACAAGCTATGAAGGGTTGAGGGTCTGCGTTGATTTCCTCTATCTCTCCATTGCACAAAGCCATCATGATCTTCTGATGTAGAGAGGAAGGCACACATTTGTTGGTGTGAATCCAATCTCTACCAAGTAGAGCATTATACTTAGCATTGTTGTCAATAACGAAGAATGCCGTCATGCGGTCCCTGGTTCCCACACTCAGGTTGATAGGCAAAATGCCCTGAGCCATCTGTTTGTCTCCAACGAAACCAGCAATAGTTGTGCTGGTTGGGATTAATCTGGGGTTCCTCTTTCCTAGTTTCTTCAAAGAAGATTTCGAAAGCAGGTTTACTACTGCCCCATTATCCACCAATACCCGGTTCATCTATATCCTATCGAAGAAGGCCTTGATATACAAAGGTTTGACATACTGTGTCATGGATGTCATGGGATACTCAAAAGGGTATGAAAGGTTAATATTCACATCTTCCTCACTATCATCTCTAGTTTCCATTGGGGTGGCCACTTTGGATTCGTCTTGCACCATACTCACTTATGAGTCTTCACTAGAAACCAGAATTGGGTCAATCTCCTGACCTTGGTTTTCATCTTCAGCTTGAAACTCCTGTGGTAGTATATGCACCATATTTACTGACACAGGAGGAAACGAGCCAAATTGGACAATTGGCTGTACCTGCTTCTTTTCCTAGCCAACTGGCTCAATTACTTCAGAAGCATTTTCCATGCTACATTCTGGCATTTCAGTACTAGTAACTTTCTTCGAATGGTCTGTTTCTGCTGGTTTTTCGACCAAAAATATCTGTTCAATCATGAAGGCTTCGAACATTTCCTCCTCAACCATCTCCTTTCTTTGGTCTAGGCCAACCTCTCTCTCTGTCTCACTATCACTTTCCATCAAAGCCCTTTCTAATCCTGCTAAACTGGATCTTTCTTTGGCTTTTAGTTCGGAGTGAACTTTGGCCAACTGCTCTCTCCTGCAACTCATTTTGTCTTGAGAAGTCGAGTTTGGATTATGATCTGACTTTGGACTTTTCTTTCCCTCTGTCTGGCCCTTTGACTAGACCAATGAAGAGCTTTCTCCACTTTCTTTCAGATCCTTCTGGTACTGAGTGTGCCTTCGTTGGATCTTCCTCCTTTGGGATCTAGAAATCACTGGGACCATATTTGGTTCCTTTGTTTTTGGATACTTTAGTAACACCCAATTATTTGGAGCTACCAAAGGAGGTTTAACCATCCTACCCTGGTCTCCAACAACATTTCTTTGGGTAGACATCTCCCTAGGTTTGTCCTGCATGACAAACCAATCTGGAACTCCAGGTACCCATGAACCCATTAGCCCAGTTGTCGAACTGTCTCTTTTTTCCTTCGAAGCCAATTTCGAAGCCGGCCGTGAAGGCCACTGCTTGGCTCTGACCCCCTGTTTTGGGTCTAATTCAGGCCTTCTATGAAGGTGGCCACTTTCCTTTTTGTGTGAGACTGGTCTAGGAGGCCAATCTCTGGCTTTGATTCCATGACTTGAGCCCACTTCAAGTCTCCTCTCAGGATGATTGCCCTCCATTTTGTAATAGTTGGGTGGTCTGAATTCATGTAAAGGTCTCTTGCCCTTGGAGTGCACTCTAGTGGCTGTTGGCTCAGTCATGAATGGTTGCTGCCTAGTACCAGTTGGATATGGCCTCTTGTTATAGGCACTGGTTGGTTTAGGACGCCTCTACACATCCCTTGTAATATTGCTTCCCATAAATCGAAAGCCCTTTCAACCACTTGTAGCTCAACCTGCACCTAGGACATATTCTTTGCATGACAGTTGCCTCTAAAGAATCATCATCCAGTGCCTCTTCATCAGAATCTTCCCTCTGGTCTGCAAAGCCTTGTCCAACTGCTGGTAAACTTCTAGCATCTTTTTTGATAGTAGTCTGGCTGGCAACATGCATTTGCACATTGACCTCTTCCAATTCCTTCAAGGATAAGTTCTAGAAGTTTGGCACAATAACATTGGCTGCCATTTCTCCAATTTCTAGAAATGGATTAGTGTCAATCCCTATTTCCGCCTTAGTTGGGAATTTTAAACTCCCCTTTCGAATTTGTTCTTGGATCCTGTCTTGAAAAACAATACAATTTTTAGTTGAGTGAGACCAATAATTATGTCATTTACAATACACTTTTCTTTTAAGTTCCTCTGGAGACGGAATTTTGACTCCTTTTGGTAACTTCAGGAAATTTGCCGCGAGTAAATGATCAAAAATGTCATCTGCCTTTATTAAATCGAAAGAGTATTTTCTATGAAAGTCTTTCTTTTTAAACTGCTGGCCTATTGTTGTGTCTTTATGAATTAATGCTTCACAGATCACAGGTTCTTTTCCTATAATCTCAGTTGCATCAATCTCATAATTAGTGTGACAACCCTTACCTCTGATTAGTGCTAATCTGTGATTAAGCATAATAAGTAACTGATTAGAATGAAATCCTGATCTGTTTATATGAATGTGTTGTATTAGTTGCATTTCTATCTATTTGTCGTTAAATGATTGGTTCGTGTTTTAAATTCGAACCGCAAATTGAAGGTCTTATCGGCGACTGAATCAGAAATTGATTGATGTTTTATGCTAGTTAGAATTTATGTGATTTTATGGTAGGTTTAATTAAAATTTGATTTGGAATGATTAAAATTAGATTACATAAAGTTAAATTACATAAGTTTGCATTTATTACCTTATTGCCATTAAGTGGTTGATGCTAGGCCATTTATTTGATTCATATATGTTAGCATTATCATTTTCATCACTTTGAAAGACCCAAACCGTGAGAGAGAGAAGGAGATAGGGGAAATTTGACTCAACAAGAATTTGGCTAGGAAAATTTGAGAGATTGAAGGAGATTGCAAAAATTGAGCTTCTATACTTGAAATTCAAGGCCTAAGGTAGGAAAATCATCTTCTTAATTGTGTATTTAAGTTGTTTCTTGCTTAGTTCATGGAAATTTGGAGTTTAAATTCAAGAATTAATTTGAAGAGTTGAATTGTGAGCTAATTCATGCATGCATGTACATATTCTTGCATTTTGAGGTTGTTTTCATGAAAACTCTTACATACAAGTTCACATTTTGGTCGTAGGCCATGAATTCACTTTGGTTTTGAGCTTAATCTTGCATTTGATCAAGTTTTAGAGCAGTAGAGTTCATAAGAGGTCATGCATGTTATGTTTTTACATGATTCATGAAAGTTCCTTTGAAATTGTGTGCAATTGTCTCACCTTTGGGCTTGATTTTACAAAATTGATCTTCAAAACATGTTATAGTATGAGTTTTCAAGTGTTTTCTAGAAAATGGGCCCAAAAGGTTGAGTTTTGATATGTTGAATGCTTGGCTTGAACTTGGGAGGCAAATCTGGAAATTCCAGATTTTGGCTTCCACGCTCGAGCGACCATCTTTTGTTCAGAGCTCCGCTCGAGCGAAGGAATGCTGGCTTGAGCGTAGATTGCAAGCTCTCAGGTTTTCTGCGTGTGCAGACGCACGCTCGAGTGAAGAAACCTACGCTCGAGCGAACGTCGAGCGGAGATTTTCAACATCCAGCACTTTTTGCATTTTTACAGACCGCTCGAGTGAGGAAGTCCACGCTCAAACGACCCCTCTGTTTTGGAAAGCTCGCTCAAGCGTAGAAAGCCACGCTCGAGTGAGACCCCTGTTTCAGCAAAAAATTTGAAAAGTGTTTTGAAGTATATTTTTGCATCCTCATTCCATCCTAGGCATTCCTAGGCCAAGTTTAAGGCATCTTAATGAGGATAATGTTATAGAACCACACCAAGTATAGTTAGGGGCTAAGTTATTAATCCCGAGTGTGTGTTTGTTCTGTTACTCTGTAGGGTTGGCATCCGAGGACGCTCATTAGTTTGTCTATAGCCCAGTGCTCTATGAGTAACAATATTGTAAAGATATGTTCAATTATGATTATTTTCTAAATGATCAACTGTTCTGCTTACTGAAACGTTATTGTTTAATGAATGAATGTTTGTTCTATTTGTAAACTATATTCGTGGCATCCATAGCAATTTATTGTTACTGTACTGTTACTGCTACCGTCATAGAGATCTCTGTCGGTTCCCATGTTTGGAACCACTACTGTTTACTGTTATGATGGTCATCAACTGACTGTTGAGTCTGTTAAGACCTACTGTACTGTTTTGCTAATTGATGTACCACATATGACTATTATGGTTCTAAATGACTGATTTACTGATGCAATTGACTGTTTTAATTACTGAAAGGACATTCATTCTTAACTCTTTTACGCATATGTTATTCACTAGGCTTTAGCTCACTATTTATATTTAAATGTAGACGTCTAGGCACCGGACCGAAGCTAGGAGTGTCAGGCTAAGCTCCCGTTTTGTCAAAGACAACCATTGTGCCTCACCTCGAGGTTCCGAATGCGTTAAAGCCAAGGCTGTTTTGGGGTGTTTTAGATTCCCCCTTTTGCCTCTGTTTTGTAATAAATGTTTAAGACTTGACTGTACAGTTATAGTTAGGGATTTGGTCCCTGACATGGATGTTTGTGTATATGTTGCATGTACATATGTTTGGGTTATCAATGTGGAATGTCTATAAAAAGTCTTTTTGCATCCAGATTGTCACAGTTCATTGGACATCTTTTATTTACTGTTTTAACTTCCGCCAGCCCCTTTACTCTGTATTACTGTCATTATTGTTAAGCAGACCTTCGGTAATCACGGATTACTGGCCGGTTACGATGCTAAACCCATAGGGGCGGGTTTGGGTCGTGACAGAGTGGTATCAGAGCGATATCAAACCACGAGTTATACCGCACACACGTGTCCAAATGAGCTATAGGATGTCCTAGAAAAGTAATTAGGGCATTGTATGAGCATGAGAAAGTGTGTGTGGCCATGATATGAATATATGTGTTAACGTGCTAATATGCTTAAGGCAACAACTTCCTATGTTTATTATTACCATATTGCCTATAGTGAAATGGACAATACAAGGCATGCCGATGAGTCTGAGTCATCCGAGGCAAGGATGGCAAGGTTAGAAAGAACAATGGAACTGTTGACTGAAGCCCTAAGGCAACAACAGAACCAACAGCCCCCACCTCCTCCAGTACAGCCAGAACCAAATGCTAATGATGATATAATTGCTCTGACACAGAAGTTCAGCAAAATGAAACCACCATCATTCCAAGGAGGCCTTGAACCACTAAAGGCCGAAGCATAGGTTCTAGAAACTGAAAAACTGTTTGAAGTGTTTCCGTGTTCTGAAGCACATAAAGTATTACTGGCTACCTTCACTCTACAAGAAGAGGCTAGACGGTGGTGGATGCTCGTCCGTGACACCAATAATGCTATGACTTGGGCTCAATTTAAAGAAGCCTTCTTTGAAAAGTACTTCCCTCAATGTGTCAGGGATCGAAAAGTAACTGAATTTGAGCAGTTGAAACAGGGCACCATGTCAGTAGCAGAGTATGAATTTAAGTTCACTGAACTCACCCGATATGCACCATACATGGTGGATACTGACTACAAAAAGGCCAGGAAGTTTGAAGGCGGCCTCAATGTAGAAATACTTGATCGAATTAATGTTCTGAAGTTACTTAAATACGTGGATGTTCTTGACCGAGCAATAATAGCTGAGTTGAATATCGAGGCATTGAAACAGATTGAAACACCAGCGTCTGAGTGGCGCGGTAAGAGACGAGGCTTCAAGTTTAAGAAAGGCCGAAATAACTCATTGAATAAGAAGCAAAATACAGGGTCAACGACCAGCTCTAGTCAAGAAAACAATTCCATACCACCCTGCTCTGAATGTGGAAAAAGGCATAAAGGGGTTTGCTATAAAATCTCTGGTGCTTGTTACAGGTGTGGCAAGGTGGGCCACATGGTCAAAGATTGCGCTTCCACTTCCCAAGGCAATAGTAAAATTTCGTAGCTTTGATTACTAGTCTGACCATTAGAATATCCATTAGTCTGCATAGGTTGTTTATGTCTAGCCAATCTTTGTTAAGGGACATTTGAAATTTCCTCCATTTGCCTTGCGTTAGTTGGTTGATGAGTATTTATTCGATCCATAAAGAATGTTGCCCATCTTTCCATTGTGTTCATTAACTACTGTCTCATGGCATCTACTAGGCCTCCCCATGGACTCATTGGCTGAGTAGATGGAACAATGGATGGTCCAATTCCTTGGCCTCATCCAATACTTTGAACATGTGGTACTTGCTCCGAAGTGCTGGTCTGTTCGACCATAGGTTCTGATAAAACAGGTACTTCTACAGGATGTGTTATCACATTATCTTCTGGATTAGGTATTTCCACACCTTCTTCCAAGCGTTCATTTTCTCCTTGTCTCTTACGTCTAGCCATTTCAATTATTCCCACTGGGCGTGCCAAAAATATATGTTGGCTTTTTGACTTTCGAAGGTTATTATTGTAATTTTGAGCGTGTCAACAAGGATCAATCAGTCCTTACAGAATATTAATTGCCAATCAATTATCAGATGATTGTGTTTTAGTTCTTTCAGCCTCAATGAAGAGGACTTTTACTGGTGGCTTTGTTTAAGAGAATTAAGCAAACAACGATTAATATGAAGAACAATTGTAGTATTTCATTAAGTAAAATGGAAGACTTACAAAGATCCAAATCAGCCTCGTAGAGGTTTACAGCAACAAACTACTTGAAACTACTCTTATGAATGAAGTGTAGTGTAGGAATTTGAAGTACAAAAATGTAAAAACTGGAAGGAAAGTAAAGTAGATAAAACTGATTTTTTTGATCTGAATCTGGGGCCTCTTTATGGGGCCTTCTCTGCTATTTATACTTCTCAACTATCGAAATACGTTTCTAACCGTCGAATTATCCCTCCATGATCATTGATCATGTTGCCTTACAGTTAGCTCCACTATGCCATATCTACAGTTAGGTTTTCCTCCTGATTTTGAATTTAAATATGAGTAACCGTTAAAGCCACGTCATTTTGCATCTCTTTGTTGATCCAGTACTATGCAGATCTACAATAACCAATACTAACTACCACGTGTGTGATTACGATTGAATATTTACATTGTCTTCCTGTATTACCCTTATCCTGCCACGTGTTGAACTGTGATTGGTTTATACAAAATATGTAGCCAATAGTATTAAAAAAATATATAAAAATATTTGAAATATATCAAAATTATAAATTTTTTAACATGTTGTGATGCGATTGTCATTAAGTAAGACTCTTTGAAAATATATATATAATAATTTTTGAGCGAGCGGCAACAAAAAGTGTGAGGAGAAGAGACCTATGAACTTTTGCATTATAGAAGTGTGCTGTCTCCAATTCGTGCAAGGAGCTTAGACCAATGCAAGAAGGGGACAATCCAAGCATGTTAAACATAACAGTTGCCTGTTAAATTGCTACGTGTTTGATAAATTTTGTTGTTTTATTATGATATTGTTAATTAAAGACTTGTCAAATAGATTATCTGACACGTTTAATTTTGAATAAAGTTAGTCAATTAAGATTTTAAAAAAATTAAATAAAATTTCCTCACCTATAGTTCACATACTCAATTGATGTCTTGGACATAGTAATAACGTGAAAACAATTGTATGATGGACAGTAAGATTTGAATCTCATTAACTATATATAATAAAAATAATAATAATAAATTAATAACTGAATGACGTACCTTGTGCTTTTCAACCTCAACAATGATAGAGACCATTAATTTTGGAACTCCAAAATGACCACTAATGATATGGTACTCAATAAAAAAAGAAAAAAAATACAACACCAAGACCAAAACATCAAATCATTCATGGTGGGGCCTTACTGCCACATCATTAGTGGGAGCACTAATTAGTGCTCCCACTCATTTTCCTTTCAACCTGGACCTCTGGCAAAAATTAGGTGGCCTTGGTAACCACCAATCATATATTACTTTAAAAATAATAATAATTAAAATCAGTATGTTTGATTTAAATTTTTTGAATTAATTTTTTGAAAATTGAATTTTTAGATTTTGTGTTTTTTTGTTTTTAGTGAATATTTTTAAAATTTCAAACATTTTTTTTACTTTTTTAGATGCACCTTACTTAGATGTATCTAAAAAGTAAAAAATTTGTAAAAAAATATTTTAAAAAATTAATAAATACATAAAAATACAAAAAAATGTACTGAATTCTCGTATTTTTTTGTATTTTTGATATTTAGTGAATTTTTAAAAGGTTTTTTCACAAATTTTTTACTTTTTAGGTATATTTATGTTAGATATGTCTAAAAAGTAATAAAAAAAATTTGTTTAAAATATTAAAAAAATTCAGTAAAAATAAAAAAAAAACACGAAAAACAAGAAAGTAGAATTTCTGAAAAGCGTTTTTTAAAAAACCTAACCAAGCAAGCTTATTATTTTGACTCTAGCAAAAAATAATATTATAAACGAGACAAGTCGAATCAAGTTGAGTAATAAATTATTAAAATCTTATTTGAAACTTAATGAGTTTTCAAAATATATTAAAGTTTATTTTGTTAATATAATGAGTCGATCTCAAATAAGTTGAATACAAATCAAATTTAAATAACTTAGGGTTGTTGTACCGATCCCAATTTTGCCACTTCGCTGAGTATGTCGGGGATCGAGCTGCCCAGTCAGCTCGCGAGGGTCCAGGGGGCAACGCCCCTTGGCGAGTCCTAGGGCAGCGCTTTAGCGGGTGCCCTCGAAGCAAAAATGCAAAATGCATTAGAAATTGCTTGTCCGCTTGAGCAGCTGTTTATGTGCTCGAGCGGAGAATGTTTGGTTCCAGAAGTTTGACATGTTTGCAAAAGTACTGGGAAATTGTATTTGACGCTCGAGCGGGGCTTTCCATGCTCGAGCGGACTATGTTACATCAGTTCGTGAATCTGATATTTCAGATCACTTTTGTATATATCTCTCTCTCTAAAAACCCTTTTTCTCTCTCTTCTCTCTATATTTTCCTACGCCAAATTGGATCAAAACCTTAATTTCTCAAGATCCATTAGAGTTCTGCCATATATTCTTCATCAAAGTTGGTTAACTTCTCGAGGCCTTCGTTATGTGCGGTGAAGATCGAGTTTCGACACCGTTGATTTTGGGGGTTTCATCTCATTTCTTCTTTAAAACTTGAGATAGAGATTTTCTTAGAATTATATATATATTTTTGCAAAATCTATATGATTTTCGAAATCATCTTTCGATAGTTTTCAAAATTGATTGTTGATTCAAAAAGTTTAGTGATTTTGAAAGTGGGTTTGTCTCTTATTCTTTTAAAATGATCTTATGGGTTTTGATTTTCGTTGATTGAAGAAAAGATGATTTTGTAAAGTTTTCTTTTAAAATATTTGAGTTATATAGTTTTGGTGAGAAAACCTAGAATTTGGAGATTTTTTTTAAAAAAGACTGAAAATCCATGAATGATATTGTTATATTTATTTTGTGTGTCAAAAAAAATGGATGTTTAGAAAATTTCTTATTTATATTTATATAAATGATGAATTTCAGGAAATATGAGAATTGTTGTTCATTTTTGAAATTATTGTTTAAAACATTGAAATAATCTTGAAATAACTAATTGTTGAGGATACTTAAGAAGAGGGAATTGTGTTATTCCTTAGATGATGAATTGGAATAAAAGTATTTATATTTATCTTATGAAATTGGTATATCAATTCATTTGATTACATTAAACTTTAAAAGTTGATTTGAAAACTTGCATTGAGAAAAGAATGTTGAAAAATAAGTTTTCATGTAATGGTTTTGGGGTAAATACGTTCGTAAGTCTTGATAGGTGGTGTAGATGATATTGAACAAGTTAGCCTGAGAGTCTAGGGTGAAAGACCGAAAATCCGTGCGGATAAGTGTTGAGCCTTCCGGTTAATACCGGTAAAAATGACAATTTGGTAGTACTTGTATAGTCTACTTGCAGACACCGACTTAGGGATTACCAAAGTCGTATTTACTGCCCTTAAAATAAATTGTTAAGTTTTGAACAATTGAAATTGCATGATATCATTAAGCATGATGGTTTTCAAAAGATTAAAATGTGATTTATCTTCAAAAATGGTATAGCATGGCATGTGCATTTCATCTTTTGAGACTTGTATAAAATGTATATATACTTTGTTAAGAATTTCATATTGGGCTTTATGCCCACCCTATGGGATTTTTATGCAGAAAAATATGTGATGATCCCACCCAACTAGGGGCGTAGAAGTCTGTGTGTTGGGAGTACAATACTCTCATTTTGCTGTGACTCTATGTGTAAGCCAAGGGCTGTGTTTGTGTAGGTTTGAATAACCATTTTGTGTAATCAGGCTCAAGCCTTGGAAACTTGTAAACCCTTAGGGTATTTATTTGTTTAATTATTTGTTGTTGGATTAATGTATTGTTGCATGAAGAACTATTGTATCATGTAATGTAAGTTTGGAGATTCATATTCGATTTTCCTTGAAAGAATCATGATTGTTGTATTATCATTTGGGCTAGAAATTTGGGGCGTTACAGTTGTTTTGAGAAATTGGTTAAAAACTGATTTTTTTGTTTTTTTTTTTTTGAAAAAACGTTAAAAAAAAAAAATAGAGAAATAAAATGACCAAGAATAAGTTAAAAGTCAAAATTGCACTTTTAATTTTTTAAGAGTAAAGTAAGCTTATGGAGCCAAGTGATAACTGATTCAAGTTTGACTTTAAAATTTATGAGTTATTTGGAGATAATTTAAATAAGTACACTTATTTAGGTTAATCACTTTTGTATTTTTTTACATATCTTTTTGTAAAAAAATAAAATGTACTAAGGGCTCATTTGGCAAGTTAAAAGCCAGCTTTTGACTTTTAACTAATTTTATGTCACATCATTCCTCACATTTTTCACCCACAAAAGACTAAAAAAAAGTCAAAATACCACTTTTAACTAACTTTCCAAAACACCCCTAAATAAGCAAACTCCAAACAATCCCTTAAAAAGCTTAAAATTATGTTCGAATTTAATGTATTTATAAATCTAACAATCTACTAGGAGTTTTTAATTACCAAAGTAAAAATAGTAATTTGAAAAATAACCTAATTAATGGCTTACCTTAAAAATCAGATGTCGACGATGCGTGTCAGAAGGTTGCTTCACTGTTTTGGGTTACCACTCGTAACCCCTTTGGCATTGACTACTAGTGGGCCCAAGCCCGTATAGTCATGGGCCAGGACAAAAAACTATAATAGCCCAATTAATAAGGATAAGTTAAAATGTAAGCAGGTGCTAAATATTTTAAAATAATTGGTATAAATAATCACCAAAACAATGTTCATTTAAAAAATTTCAGCTTACAACAGAGATAAAATAAAGGAATGTAGATAAAATTAAATAAAAGAAATAGAGACAAAAAGTACTTGCAATTATAGTTTTAAAATTTCTAATCATATAAATAAGTATTGGCAATTATAAATTAGCAAAGACATGTGTTCACAAAAATTTAGTTTGGGTCAAATCAACAGAGAAGATTCGATAGGAAAAACAATTTTCACATACAACAATACAATCAAGCAATGTGGTTGGTATCCTATGCTTTGACAGATTCAATGATTTTTTTGGAGGTTGTAATGTGAAGAAACAATTACAAATAAACTGAAATTCGATTGAAAAACACTTGTTATTTCGGCTCCATTAGGTAACATAACTTTTTAGTAAAAGCCAAAAAGTCAAAAAAAAAAAAATAAATAAATAAAAAATCAACAACATATACAAAGGTAGCGTTTGGTAACGTTTACGTTTTTGGTTTATATTTACAAAAAATTTATAAACTGGTTTTTGTTTATTTTTAGAAAAACATAAATAATAAACCCGTTTGATTTGGACAAAATGTTTGAAAATTTTTGAAAACATAAACCAAAAAACATGTTTGTTAAGGCCTAATTTTTTTTATTTAAAAAATCTTCCACAATCTATTACCATGATTCATGAATAGTAATTTCCAATCAGTTTTATACCACATCCTCATTCTCTTCACTCTCTCTTTCTCCCCGATTGGGGATCAAACTGTTCCTCCAATCAGTTTTATACCACTACCCTGTCAAACTAAGACTTCACTACAAATATGGAGACCCATGGAAGCAGCAAGACCAAGAGCAAGAGGAACAGAGAAGCTTCGTCTTCCAAGACCAGTCAAAGCAGAAGCAGAAGTCGAAGAAAATCGGACAAAGACGACGACTCCGAGACTGGTAGCTGCGGCTCGTTACCGCCGAGCCACCACCGCTCCCACAAGCGGAGTCTCAGCCGCCGGAGCACTTCGAGGGGAGACGGAGAAGAGAGAGAAGAGAGGGGAGAGGGGATAGGGGAGAGAGAGAGAGAAGAGAGAACAACAATTAAGTTACTGTAGCTCTGCTACAGTGCCAGTTTATTAAATTAGCGAAAACAGCTTTTTTCTGTTTCCGTTTTTGGGGCAAAATTTATAAACTCGAAAGTCGAATTATAAATCAATTTTTTTACCAAACGAGTTTTTATCACAGTTTTTAAAATTTTTGTAAATATAAACTGTAAACTGAAAATAAAATGGTTACCAAACATACCCAAAACAATCAAAAAATTCATTTTCTTTTTACTTTTTGCACATCTTTTCGTAAAAAAATAAAAAGTCATCTCAAACATACTAATTTTTTTTAACCGTAATTTAACAAAAAAACTAAAAAGTTACTAAAAAAATTTATTCCCAAATGAGGTCTTAATTACGAGAATCAAATAACACTACAATCGACAAGGCCAAACTTGGTTATGAGAACTGGATTACAGAGAAAACTACTCTTAAGTATAAGAACTACTCATAGACAAGTTACACAACTCCTAACTTTCATATGAGTTGTGAATTTGGTTAAAGGTCCTTCATTTTTCAAATTTTTAGCTTTTATATGGCTTTACTGTCTATGCTATGCTGCCATGTGCCCATCTGCTGGATTCCCACATCTGCTTATGATCTGCAACTGCTTGGAGCTCTTATTCTTCCTAAAACTGCAATGTGTCACATTCTCAATCTTCTTTATTGGA
This sequence comes from Camellia granthamiana, assembly GCA_036172215.1. Classification (NCBI taxonomy): domain Eukaryota; kingdom Viridiplantae; phylum Streptophyta; class Magnoliopsida; order Ericales; family Theaceae; genus Camellia; species Camellia granthamiana. The sequence continues at coordinate 8,171,831 of CM069903.1, read as the reverse complement.
CCATTAATTTCATGCCCTTGACTCTTGAATTTCTTATGCACACATATATGCCTCTGTCAATAGAAGATTTCAAGATTATAGTGCCAATAATATATAAAAACAATGCTTTTTTTTTTTTTTGGTTAAGGAAAATAATCGAGACAAATAATAATTTCAGATTAATAAGTTAATTTTGATTTTTTTTTTTAGGTACTTCGAAGAGGTGTTTATTTTGATTCTTATTTCATCATGTTCATGTATAAACAAAATATTTGTTTATTTAAGAATAGACAAGTGAGAGACAATTGGATTTACTTTTCTTGATTGGATTAATCATGGCGAATCAAATCTAACGTATTAGATATTGGATTTGATTCATACTTGAATTTATTTGTTGAAATTTTTGATATTATTATATATAATGAGCTTAAAAAAATTAAATTAAAACGTCACTATTTTGAAGGATATCACAATGCACAATTTCTCCAAAAGATTTTATTAGAAAAGAAAAAAATAGAAATTAATTTGAAAAATTAAATACTAATATTTAAAAAATAATTATATTAAAATAACGAGAATATTTTTTCACCAAATATATATTTTTTTTAAAACACAAAATATATTTTAAAAATTAAACCAATGATTAAAAATCATTTGAAATTATTTGTACTACCAAACCCTAGCTGTATTTTTTTTTTTTTGTTACAGGAAAATCCTCCCTACCCTCCCGCAGGTCCAAGGCAGCGCCCCTTGCAGAGATCACCAAGGTGTCCTGTTAGCCGTTCCGAGCGAGGAGACTATAACCTGAGGAACTTGACAACTTGAGGTCCGAGACTATAACCTGGGAACTTGCCCCGACCTCTCAAGACAAGCTCCGCTTAAGTCAGGACTCGCACAGCGAGGGAGCATTGAACCCACACCAAGTGCTGACTAGACAAAGTGCTGACTAGACAACTTGAGGTCCAACCTCCCCGACCTCCCAATTGAACCCACACCAAGTGCTGACTAGACAACTTGAGGTCCAACCTCCCCGACCTCCCAAGACAAGCTTCGCTTAAGTCAGGACTCGCACAGCGGGGGAGCATTGAACTCACACCGAGTGCTGACTAGACAACTTGAGGTCCAACCTCCTAACCAACAGTGCTTCCGCCCAGGAGATTGGCCCAAGGGAGGGTGGGGAGTTGAACTTGCGACCTTGGGGCTTAAACCCCAAGGCCTTACCACAATGCCACAACCCCTTGGGTTGCTGTATTTTTCAATCTAATAGAATTACAAGTTGATGATGAATTAAAAAAAGAATTACAAGTTGACACATCCTCGGATAAAATAAAAAAATCACAAAAATTTCTCTAATCACATTGGAAGATTGACAAGTACAGGTCACTGTCATGTGATGCAATCATTGCGCTTAATCTGCATCCAATTGATCAATTGCCAACCAAAACGACGCCGTCTTCCCGGCGGCCCCCCACAATAATTTGTAAGCAGTATCACAATTTTCCACATATTTGGTACATATTTCTCAGCAGCCAAACAGAGACTGAAAAGCGAAGGAAAATTAAAATAGGAAAAAAAAAAAGAAAAAGAAAAAAAAGAGTAGATATTTCGCCTTTTGTTTTGTGGATGAACGGTGAAGATTCGATCGAATAAACAGTAGAAGACAAGTGTTGGGCGAACTATATTCAGTGATTTGTTCAAAAAAAGAAAAAAGAAGTAATCAATATTTTCACATCGTCTATGGCGGACTAGTCGAAGATTTTCCATCTTCCGACGACGCCGTTTTGCAACAAGGGTTTCTAACCTAGTCAGATTCAGTCCTCTTCCGAGTTCTCTCTCACCTCGTATCGCAAACCCTAGGTCAGTACTCTCTAAACTGTTAAACTTATTGATTTGAAGTTGCTGATATTAATTTATGTAAATTTGTTTTTGATTTATTGTGTGCTAGGGTTTCTATATTTTTGTATTTTTTTGAAGTTGAAATTTTGGGTGTTTATCGATAAATTCGATTGGATGAAGACTGAACTTGAAAATTGCATCTAAATAATTTGGTGGATTTGGATGTGGTGTTGGTCAATTGATCACTTTTGACTAACTAAATGTGCTGATCTGGATCACTGATTCGCGTGCTAATGTAATAGCTTTGTTATGATTGGTGTGTTCTAGTAGATTAATGGTTGATTTTAACCAAATTGTATACTTTCTGATCACTTGTCTATCTGCCTGATTAGTTATCGAGGTGAGAAGGTTCTTCTCATCAGTAATTTTGGTTGTAAAGTTCTACTTTATAAAGACACTTTTATTATAGAAATTTGTCTAAAGTTGTTTGTGTAAATAATGCAATTTCAGGGTGTTTGTGCATGTTTCTCAATGAATTATTATCAGAATGAATTTAACCAAAACTTTTATGATAAAGATTTGTGGTTTTGATATATTGAAATCGAGCCATGAGACAATGTCGCGATACAGTGCCCATGGCGCTAATTCAAAGTTTGTGAGTATATTTATATAAAGTTCCATGGATCACTTTTGATAATAGTTTTTCTCAAATTTTATTCTCTATTTGGTATTATTTTTTTGATTTGAAACTTTGAAAATATTTTCCCATTTCCATATTTAATGAAGTGAACTAGTGGAGTATGAAAATCACAAATGATCTTGTATCTAGAAAACATCAAAAAGAAAATAAGTAAAGCTGAAGCTATCTATGCCACTGGATTTTTGTTATTTCTCTCACTGCCTAATTGGATGTTTGTGATTGATTACATGTTTGGAACAAATTGTATGAGGAAAAAATAAGGACAGTCATACCTGACCATGTATGCTGGTAAAATAAAATGGTGACCAAAATTGATGATATATAGCACTTCTTATTTGTTTTTGGATTTGCTGTGGGCTGAGGCTTCATAAATGCTCCCTGCTGGGGTTGCAGCAGCAGAAGCATATCTATTGGCTTTGATGATTGAAAAATCTGTCTGGATTTCATTCGTGGAACCTTTAATGTTGGCCTCTTAAACAGACCTTTTCTGCAGCCACTTGGAATCATAGACTGTTACACAGTTTAGTCTGATAATGTCATTGTTGGAATTCTGGAGTTTTTTCAATAATCATATGACTTCAAGTCATCATAGTCATTGCCACTGATATGAATTAATGATGGATTTTTTTTTCTTTCATAAAATATTGCTTACTTCTTTCATTTTATTTGTCCAGGCATATATATATTGGTCCTTAGCTTTTGTTAAACTTTGATAATATAGGGTGAGGTTATTGCACAAGTTGTATGGACATTTCTGTTTTGTCTTTATTTATTTATTTTGGATAAATAAGCAACTTTATTGAGAAAGCATCAAGACGATGCAAAATTTCTGATTTGTCTTATATTTTGATGCATTTGTCAGATTAAAGTAATCATTTGTTTTTCAGGGTTCATACGTTATAAGACGGTGCTCGGTGCTGGACCAACTTAATGAACCAAGATTATCAGAGGCCAGATATAATTTGCTTTCCTTCTTTGGGATCATAAGTTTTGTAGCATTTATCTGCTTGTGCTGTTGGAGGGTTCTATAGATCAGCTGAGTTCAGTTTGTTATAAAAGCAAGAAGTTACAAGTGTTTGGTAAAAATTATCTCGATGAAATTGGTGGTGTTATATTTGATTTTGTATTCAGCAGAAGGAAGATGTTATCATATTGGACGAAACCTCACATTAATTTGAAGACTCTCACCTCCTTGCTTTACATTTTATTTATGTTCTCTTTCTCTCAAACATTTTGGAGAAAAGAGGGTATTAATGTTGTGGTATAAAAGGAAACCATGGAACAGGTGTCAGAGAAAAAATTTCCTCTCAATGCAGAAAGTTACAAATTATATGAAGAAGTTGGAGAAGGTGTCAGCGCCACTGTTCACCGAGCTCTCTGCATTCCTCTGAATGAGATAGTTGCCATCAAGGTTCTGGATCTGGAGAAGTGTAACAATGATCTGGTATATGTTAGCTGCTTTATTTATATTATTCTGACACATTTAGTTTATTGTTGCATTTAGCTGTGGTTCTACTGTACTTTGTTTTGTTTTATTTTAATCCATATCAGGTAGGTACTATTACACAATTGTTTGCTATGTCTAGCCGAGTCATTTACTTAGATCATCTATTGATCACGTTTATGTGTATGCTTTTCTATGTACGTACTGGAGGAGGGAAGGGAGGGAAGGCACCCACTTGAAATTTTTGAAGATCTTCAATACTGTTTTGTGTGCACATGGTGCTCTTTAGTAATTTTCAAATCTTCTTACGCAAGGCATATAAAATATGATACAGAACCACCCTCTGATACTTCTGTCAATAGCCTTTATAGAAATTTTTTTTAATAGAAGAAATTTAACCATTTTACTTTGTTATGTTGATAAATTTGCAAAAGTTCTCATTCTTCTTAAAATTTAATGACTATAAATTTTTGAAATTGTTCAGTCAAGATGATTTTTGTATTGATGCTTTCAATAAATGATGGCATTAGATGACGTTTTTCAATCCTTGTTATGGAAATGATGAGCTTTGAGCGGATACTCAATTTTGCTCTTGGTAGTAAGTGAATTGTGTGATCTCTTCCTTTTGCATTTCACCTAATATAGGCCTTGGATGAGTGCAGTGAGAACCTCAAGAAATATTTCAGACGTTCGATAATATTATATGGACCTGAAGATTTTGATGTTTACAAGCGAAGAGCAATAATTAGAAAATGATTTTCCATAAGTCTTTCCCCCCCCCCCCCCCCCCCCCCTCTTTTCTTTTCTTAGCTATTTTCATTAAGTATGCTATATTATTCTGTTCTAATAAATAATTGATCACATTATTGTTGTGTACTTTTGTTTATGTCTATGATTATATCCCAAGCACTGTTGGTTGGTCATGTCATGTGATTGTATTTTGCATGAGTGTTTCTACCTGAAGGGAGGTTTCTCCATCATTTAGAATTAGATAATGCTTCTCTTGCTCCGTTGCTTGCTTACACGGATGTGGCTTGGACAATTCACCATATATCTCTATATTATGCCTTGGGCACAAGTATATTTCTGTTCCACTGATTTTTGTCTGAACTGTTGAACATATTTAAGGGTTCAGTTTAAAACATGGTACTACAATTGTCATCAGATGGTTTTTCTTTGTTAACTGCTCAGGATGGTATCCGTCGAGAGGTACAAATGATGAGCTTGATTGATCATCCAAATTTATTACGGGCTCATTGCTCGTTCACCGCAGGCCAGAACCTCTGGGTTGTGATGCCATATATGGCTGGTGGCTCATGCCTTCATATAATGAAATCTGCTTATCCAGACGGTTTTGAAGAGCCTGTTATTTCCACTTTGTTACGTGAGGTTCTCAAAGCTCTCGTCTATCTTCACGCCCATGGGCATATCCATAGAGATGTGAAGGTAAGTGCCCCTCTTGGTTCTCTAGTTTGTTGATTTTGCTCTCACAAGTAAATGAATTAGGTTTAACTGAAAATATGGCCACTAATGCTAGAATATGCACAACTAAATGAAGTATATTGAAAATAGAATGTCTTATGGGAAGTATTTTGAGTGCTTGTTACTTTTGAAGTGATGGAGTCTAATCATTCGTCTTTCTTGAAGAAGTAAATCATTTGTCTCTTTTATATAATTTGAATGTATTATTTTGGTTGGGAAAATGTCCCTTCCCTTCCTTTATTCTCAAGACAAGTATCTTGTCCTGCATGTTTCATTTGGCAATGCTGCTTGCTATTATTCTTAGTCACTCTGCTGATCTATTCTTTGCAGGCAGGCAATATATTAATCGATTCTAATGGTGCAGTCAAGTTAGCAGACTTCGGGGTATCTGCATGCATGTTTGATACTGGGGATAGGCAACGCTCGAGAAACACTTTTGTTGGAACACCATGCTGGTATAGTTTTCCCTCAGGCCTTCACTGTTCCGTTGAGTGAGGTCCTATCATCTGTTATCAATGTATTCATGGTGAACAGATTCATTATTGGCTTGAGCATATTGTTTGCCAATTTTTGCAATTATTTTTTGTTTTTGCTTTTTTAAGGATGGCTCCAGAGGTTATGCAGCAGCTGCATGGATATGACTTTAAGTGAGTGGGTGATTTATTTGATCTATTCCTCCCCCTCTCTTGTCCTTCTATTTTTTGGAACATTATGCTAATGCTGTTTTCTGTTGACTTCTAAGTTCTTTAAGATTTGTTTTGTGTTAACAGAGCAGACATCTGGTCATTTGGAATAACAGCACTTGAACTTGCTCATGGCCATGCCCCATTTTCTAAGTATCCACCTATGAAGGTAAATTCAATATTTCTCTTAGTGTGAGCATTCTGGAAATAAACTGTGATTCCTTTTGGGGAAAATATATATGCAATGACCTTCTCCCTTTTTCTTGCTTTAATTGTAGGTTCTGCTAATGACATTACAAAACGCACCACCGGGTCTTGACTATGAGAGGGACAAGAGATTTTCGAAGGTTTGTCCCATTCAAAATTTCTTTCAGGTTCTTGAATATCGTTCTGAGATCTGGTTCTTTGCAGTCTTTCAAAGAGATGGTAGCTGCTTGCTTGGTGAAGGATCCAAAGAAACGTCCCTCTTCGGATAAGCTTTTCAAGCACCATTTCTTCAAACAGGCACGGTCATATGATTATTTGGCTCGTACTATACTTGATGGCCTTAAGCCACTGGGTGATCGATTTAGGATGCTGAAGGTCTCTTGCTTGACCATACTGTTTGTTTCCAGTTAGTGAAATCTGTTGAAGATATTGCATAATTGTCTTTCTGACTTATCTCAAATTTGATTTGCTTTTTTTTTTTTTTTTTTTGTTCCCTCAGGCAAAAGAAGCAGATTTTCTTGTACAGAACAAGGCTTTATATGGGGACAAGGATCAGTTATCACAGGTAAATGGTGCACAACTTATAAACTTTTGGAGTAAGACAAAAGTGTATAGGATCTTGTTATGAGTGCTAGTGTATTGATCCTTCTGATATTTATTTTGGGCCTTCCTCCCTCCCTCCCTCCATCCTCTCTCTCTCTCTCTCTCTCTCTCTTGTTGATAGTAGGGCATACACTCTAGCTATGTTACTTGTAACGTAGATTGTTCCGGTGTTTGGAACAAGAAGGTGGTATGCGGTATGCCATAGTTAAAAAATGTGGTATGGTGGGGGTAGACCGTAAACTTATAGATTACACTATTAGAATTAAATATACTTAAAGAGCAGTTTTCTTTTATCGATTGGACATTAGTTATTTTCTTATACTGATTACACATGCAATAAAATACAATATGGACATATTTAAAAAATTGATAATATAAAAACATGTTTTTAGGAGAAACCCTTTGAAATAACTTAAATAAGTACATATTTTATTCTTTTGAAACTCAACTCTCCCTAGATAATGTTCATTATATTTTATTATTTCCTCTTAAAGAAACCATTTATGAAATAACTTAAATAAGTAGGAAAAAAAAATTTGGGATTGAAACAAAAGTATATCACATTTTGGAATGTGCAACATAAATCTAATACTGGTCCCAAGCTGGACTTGATATACTGGAGGCACACACAACAGTATCCTGATTGGTACTTGAACCCTGCACCTCACCTCACCCTTGGGGGGGTGGCAGCGATACTGCTCAAGCTAACAACTAGTGGTATGTACTTGTAGGTGTTAAAATGTGATACTCTTTTTCTCATCTTCATGAACATGTAACAATTGGTTGAGAAGACAAAAATGTGTGGGTCCTGCAGTCCTCCATGACACAGTTGGTTCCATATGAGAGCAGAAACATATGTATGTCTTAAATTGTGCAGTGGTCATTTTGTGTACACATCATCTTGATTTGAAAAATGCATTTTCTTTTCTCAATTATCTTGAGCCCTGTGGAAAAGCACACTAGGTATCCCTTGGCTCGGTGGATTTCACACACTTGTATTATTAAAAAAAAAGCTGCCCATTAGCGACACGCAACTAAAAATGGTGTTTGGGATTATATCGTACGGTATCAATGAGCCCAGATCTATACCTTGTGAAATTGACTTATAAGCATTGAAACCATCAAAAGAGTCTGAATACTTGCAACTACTGTCATTGACTATATCATGATTTTGCTATTATGTTGAAAACATTGAGTGCTCTTTCATTTCAATACATGAATTTTGTGTGAGTGAAAACAAAACTCCTTCCTACCTAGGTAAGGAAGCGTGCTTATTGTTGGATATTATTCAGGTTTGAAACTGAGCTTTGATTTTCTTGCAGCAAGAATATATCCGAGGAATCAGCGCCTGGAATTTTAATCTGGAAGATTTGAAGAATCAGGCTGCCCTTGTATGTAGTTGGTTCCATAAACAGTAGGGGAAATGGTTTAATTTCTGAGAAACAGTTGCATTGGTTTTCACTCTTTCACCTGCACTATGTTGCTGGCAGATTCAGGATTATGATGGTGCTACAAACACTGAAGACCTAAATTTGAGTGTGAAGCAAAGGGACAATCATGATGATGTTGGTTATCCAGCAGAAAGGCTGTCTCCTAAGAAGGCTAATCAGTCAGATGCTGCACCTCAACTGGATGTATCATTCTACCTCTGTAAACTGACACCTCTATAGTTTTTCTTTTTGGCACTGTACCTCTGTTGCAATTTTGGCAATATACCTCTGTTGCACTTCTGTCACTGTAACTCAGTTCTTTATTTAATCCTTTCAAATTGGAAGTCAGTCATTGTTTCTGATGTCTGATGTCCATATTTCATTGTTTCAGGATGGTCTCAATAACATTCATGATTTGGACAGCTCACTTGCTGCATTTCCTATTCAACCTCTTAAGGCACTCAAGTATGATTTTGTTTTTTTTTTTATTCTCGAGTTCCTTATCTGAGAACAAATCCTTTTTTTTAGATCTTTGTTAGTCTCAGAAACTTGAATTGGCATCCATTAAAAATATTTGTTTTACTAAAAGTTCATTGCACTCAATCCAATTTATATTTTCTGTTATTTACTGCAGGTATCCATTTATTTATTAATTTATAATGAATACTATGTCTTACATCTATCCTATTATTAAAAACACACAGTACAGAAGATGAAACTTAATCAATTTTAAATGCCCCTCAAATTGTTAATTGTAAATTTCACATCCAGCAACTCTAAACCATTTCTAAACTGCTTTCAACTTGAACTCATCTGGCAAACACAGCGTTTGCCCTGCTGCTAGTATCATATGAATACACACAGATAAATGGCTGTCGGTGTTCATGTATGCATATCAATTTGTGTATGCATGTTGCATGTATGTCTAAACCATGTTGTTTACAAGTTTTGGGTGTAGGTGTGCTTCTAGGTACAGGATTTACTTAATGCTCAAATTGCACAGCCAAGTATTCAAATTATCTGATATTTTGCTTTACTTTTTTAGTGAAAACAATGGGTTTATTATGCAACATGGGTTTATCATGTTCTTGAAGCAATTATTTAAAATACTAAGAAAATTTTCTATAAGATCATTTAATAAATTTTGAATTTGCAAGTATCATGCACGCTTGTTGGTGCACTTCTTACTAGGGATTTAGGGGACATATCCACACCCATACCATAATGGGTGCACCAATGGCAATTTACATTTTAAAAATTGTCCATGTTTTGTGGTATGTAAATTTACGTTCTTGTGTGGACAATGCATGTAATGTAGGTGGATAGAAATTTGTTTTAACCAATTTAGGCATGAACAAAATGAATATTTAAGTTTCTTTGGTGCTTCAATAGTCTATCAGTTTAAGTAATCATGTACATTATTGCAGAGGTTGTTTTGATGTCTGTGCGGATGATGTGGGTACTGCTAGCCCAAGTTGGAAAAATGCTAGTCAATTACATTCATCACCAAAAGATGAAGACCAAGAAACTGGGACAGATGATGGTGAGAATTTGGGACAGAGCTGCTCTATGCCATCAGCTGTAGTTCCTTGTAGGAAAAAAAATGTGAAAGCACTAATGCATGAAAGTGTTCTTTATCCCAAAAGAGTTGGTGGCGATGGGGACAGGTAAATTTGTGCTTTCCTGGAGTTAGATTTCCAGTTTTTTTCCAACTCCTAAATGGGTTACTTTTACATATTTGAAGGGAATTTGTACAACCAAGATATCCATCAGATCGGAATTATAGTGGTTCACTACCATATCGTCAGAAGAAAGACATCAATAACCATTCGTCTGGTAATCCTTTCATTGTTACTTGATTTACCTCATTTTAATGGTGTGATGTTTTATTATTTATGACTTATACCAAATCTGTTTTCCTATTGTGGCATCTGTTTATGCAGCAGAGGACACATCAGAAGGAGCAGTTGTCCAACATAAGGGGCGCTTTAAAGTCACTTCAGCAGAGCTGAGCCCCAAGGTATATTGCATTCTTATGTTATCATACTAGTCAAAGAGTACGTCAGCTCATTCCATTTCAGTATCTGACTACTGCAACAGCTATTCCATTGATGAATGCATGTGAAATTTCTTTGCCATTGTGATAAAAATATGTATTCAGTCCATTTACTAATTATTGTTGCCACCTGGAATTGTTATTCAGGGGCTTCAGCTGCAGCGTTTGTGCTGCAGCATGCTGTGATTTGTGGGAGGTCCTTTTTTCTATTTCTGTAATTGTTCTACCTCAATTAGAGTATTGGGATATTTTCTGTTGCATTTATGAGATATCAGAGATATATTAATATAGTTTGGTACCAATACTTATTTTCCCTATTGGTTGCTGTTGAAGCTTCAGAGTACTAAACTGAGGAAATTAATGTAGCATTAAAAAATATTAAAGATAATCATTTGCTTCCACTGGCATGTCATATAATATGGAGGTTTCATCAAACTGGCAAGAAGGAAATGGCTTGCAATTCTTAACTTAGTTTGTGGTGTCGGATGGGTTCCCTTCTCACAGCAACAATGCTGCTGAAAGAATGCTTTGCTATTTATGATTTATTTATTTAATGTTTGTCTTGACTGTTTTTATGGAACTTAGTAATTTATCTTTTAGGCAATGGCTTTGTAACCATTGCCTTTCTTTTTATCATATTCAGGGTCCTACAAACTGCTTCTTTAATCCAATTTCTGAAGGTTCTGCCAGTCCAACAACCCCTACCCTTTCAGCTGCTGCTGTTCTTCCATCATTGCAATGTATTTTGCAGCAAAACAATATGCAAAGGGTATGCAGCTAATCATCTTGACTGTTATGTGTTCTCCACCCTGGCTGTTTGTAAATTGCTCTTTTAATCAATGTTTACAGGAAGAAATTCTTAGATTGATCAAATATGCAGAGCAAACCTCTGGTACTGCCTTCAACTTTTAATCAATTTTTATTAGCCATTCTATCTTATATGCAATAATTCTGTTGGATCTAATTTCTCTCTCTTAATATAGGCAATTCCATGGAGTTATCTGAGGTGGGAACTAATGAGCTTTCTCTGGTATGGACTGCGTGTCATTTAAGAATTCTTAATAACATGGTTATATACCATTTAGGAAACTATGGTGCTGCTATCTTATGTTTTGAAATAAATTATTGTTTATCATGAATTTACAACACTTTACTAGTCAAGAAAAGTTCAACTGACTAACAATTGTTGGATGTCTCAGCTACAAATGGCATGGCTTTTTATTTCTTTGCAGAGAATAGTTCATTCTAAATAAGTTGTTTTTTGACTAAAAATATGCCAAAAATCAAAAGTCTGTTTATCTTCAGCTAAAAAAACAACTAAAAACAAGCTTAAAAAGTCAAATTTTCCCACTAACAAAAAAGTAACTTTTTTATTAATTACCAAATGCATCAGCTGTTTTAGAATTGTCAAACTCCACCTTAGAATAAGTTAATATGAGTTCAGACCAACAGTCTCTGAATGATTCTTCTGTAATCTTGAATTTGTGACAACATGCAGATACCTTCCGCTTCTACTAGGGAAAGAGAGCTTCAGTCTCAGATGATTCAACTGCAGCAAAGGTATGAAATGAGACTTATGCTGTGTTTGGTTGGGAGATTTGGGAAGGGATTTGGAAAGGAAAAAGAAAAGGAAAAATGTATGTGAAATGAGGTGAAATCTCTCCTCAAATCCCCCAATCAAACATATCGTTGATAAATTTGAACTTCTGAATGATTGTTTTGATACTTACTGGAACTTTTCAAATCACAGCATTGGGAGTCTTGTTGAAGAATTGCAGAGACAAAAAATGAAAAATGCTCAGGTGTGTATCTATTTTTTATTTTTGAAAAATGAAAAATGCTCAGGTGTTATTTTGCTGCCATCAGAGATTTATTGTGTTCTCTTTACTGGCATCTTCTGTGGCGCCCAGGAATTTTAGACGTCTGCCCTATAGTTGAGAATTCTTTGACAGAATGAGCTTGTGTAGGAAATCTGACTAGAGAATCCACCAAATTTTTTTCTTTCTAATTTGTATTGCTTGTTAATGGGTTCCTGTACAATGATTCAGGGAATTCTGGACCGCGGTTCATACCATGAAATTTTTTATGAGAAACTATTAGGCTTCATTTGGATGGATGTGAATTTGAAATACATGGATTTGACATAAATTATTCATGGAGAGTAACTCAAATTTAGATTTTCTAGTTTACCTATGAATTTAAATATTGAATTAAATAGTTTTATTATGATGGGTTTGAAATAACTATATGAAAGTAGTTATTTGAAATCATTATTAGATTTAGGATTCTACGAAAATGCATCTTTTTTATTTCAACTTATCTTCTGCTATAATTCTACTCCCCATCTACATCCATTCAAACGGAACCTTACTGTCATTGTGAAACATTCGGTCACCCAGGTTTTATTAGCCATCTGATTGTGATTCCTTTTTCTGCCTTGCAGTTGGAAAAGAAGTTGAACACTTTGGTTAAGAAAGAGGAAAAGATAAGAGAGTGAAGCTGAATGATGATGGGTACAATCTTCTCCACCCATTTGCCTCGTTCTTAGGCAGAACCAGAGTTGAGGAGCATCTGCAAGCAATGTACTTAAAACTCTAGTAATAGCTTTTGTTGTATTTCTAGTTGTACCATATATGCGTGACAGAGGCAGGCCCAAAATTTTGAGTTGCTGTTCCTCGATCCTCATAATCTCCTATGTGTTGTAATTTAATTGTAATTATATATTGCACAATTTCAATATTAGACTTTGTTTTTTTTGGGGGAGAACTACATGAAGGTAAGAGAAGGGGAAAAAATAACTAACACGTGGGGTGCTTTTCATTTGCACCCCACTATTGACACACTTGCATTTTCATGTATTGTTTAGCTTGCTTAGTTAGGTTTTTCAAAAAAATACTTTTCAGAAAATTTTAATTTCTTATTTTTTGTGTTTTTTTGTTTTTACTGAATTTTTAAAATATTTTAAGTTATTTTTTTTAAACTTTTTAGACATAGTTAACATAAATATACTTAAAAAGTAAAAAAATTGTGAAAAAACTTTTTTAAAAATTCACTAAATACAAAAAATACAAAAAAAAAAAAACGAGAATTTAGTACATTTTTTTTTTTAATATTTTTATGTATTTTTTAATTTTTGAAAATATTTTTTCACAAATTTTTTATTTTTTAGATACATTCAAGTAAGGTGTATCTAAAAAAGTAAAAAAATTATTTAAAATTTTAAAAATATTCACTAAAAATAAAAAAATAAAAAAATTCAGTTTTTAAAAAATTTAATCTAAAAAATTCAAACAAAACGCACTAAATATATTTTTTTTTGTCCTTTCTTCCACCAGCCTGTAGTTTTTTCCTTTTTTTTTTTATTTTTTATTTTTTCCTATCTCTCATTCTCGTGCTTTGAACAAGGAAGCCTTAGATCTTTAAGCCGTCAAAACTGAGCATATTGGGGGGACAAAGTGTATCTTGAATCTTGATTTAATATTGCTGGGCTTTTTAAATGATTTTTATTGTTGTTGGGAAAGAGTTACAATATACTTAACTGAAATAGGTACAAACAATTACAAATTGTATAATTTTTGTTACAAGTTAATTTATTCAAGCCATGGACCTTTTTTTTATTATTATTATTATTATTTGTTAGAAGTTAATTTATTATTTTTGAAGGAATGTGATGTTGCAGTGATTAACTTTCCTTTTCTTCTACTTGGCATGCTTGTGCTTTGCATAAGAGCAACTCCAATCATACTCTATTTTTTACTAATTAAAGTATAAAAAAATATATTTTTTATTTTACTTAATTATTTTAACTATTGTGTTCTCCAATCATACTCTTTATTTTAGCTAATCATTCAAACTAATTAATTAATTTTTAAAATAAAAAATACTAATTGCTGATATTTTACTAATATAAATTTATAATAATAATAAATTTGCCTATACAAACATACAAGACCTGTAGAATAAGGAGAAAAAAAATACAAAATAAGTTATTCCGTAATTCATCAAACAGAATTGAAAAAACATATAAAATTGCTACATACTCATATACATATATAAAATATATAAAATCTCAAATTCCAGACATAAATATACAAAAATTCAAGATATATACATACATATTTGTTTGGAGAGCCTATGAGACTCTTCAATTGTAGCCACTTAAAAACTAGACTAGTAAGTAGCTAGCCCAATAGTTAGTCTATTGGAGCTCAAAATTAGAATTATATTGGTTAAAATTCCTAACAAGCCTTTTTTAACTATCCCCTTAGGGATGCTCTAATGGACAAACAAAGAGTACATCTTCCATAAGTATAAAATGTCAAAATATTTATAAATTTAAAATATTTTTATATATTTTTTTACATTTTTAAAATATTAATCACAATTCTAAGGGCTATATTTAACATTTTCCTTATGTTAAAGTCTCTACTTCTATGCAAAAACTCAAGTATTTCAAACTAATATAGTGAAATTATGTATATCAATCTCCTTCAATCTAGTTATATAGCAAAAAGCAACTTCATGTTTTTTTTGGACGGAAAAGCAACTTCAGTTGTACTAGAACAAATGATGTTGTAAGGGAGGTGTTTAGAAAGAGGGTTGGGTTAAAATAATTTATATTTAAGTCATAATTATTTTATTTTTTCTTTTACAACTATCAAATGAACTAAAAAAAAAAAAAAAATAACTTTTCAAACACAATTATTTTAAAATAGCCAAAAGACAATAGCCAATTAAAATAATCAACTTTCCAAACAAGGCTAAAATGATTTTACATTGGGTTATTTTGGGAAGTTAGTTAAAAATTGACTCTTTATTTTATTTTATTTTATTTTATTTTATTTTATTTTTTGTGGCTTTTTTTATAAAAAAAACATGTAAAAAAATAGAAAAATAATATGATCTAAAATAAGCTAAAAGTCAAATTGACTTTTAACCAAATTCCCAAATTGGCTCATTATAAAACTTCCACAAGCATATATATGGTCACAAAATATTTCACCAATATTTCTTTCTAGAGATTTTTAATAATAATATTAATATTTATAGAATTATTGGAGTTTAAGACATTCCCATCCTAATCTAAAAAAACGACATCCCTATCAATTTGAATAAGTCAGTCATTCACTAATACTGTATTTGGTTGAAAATTTTAAAAAATGATTTGAAAAAGGAAATGAAAAAGATAGGTGAAATGTACATAAAATATACTTATATTTCACTTAATTTCACACACCTTTTTCCTTTTCCTTTCCAAATCTTTTCCCAAATCCCCCAACCAAACACAGCGTAAGGGCATCTCTAATGGTGTATTACTTTTTTTTTGTTTTTTAAATATCAAATTTGAGTAAAAATTCTCTTTGATATCACCTGCTCCAACGGAAAGATTTGGCTTTTCATCAAACCATCGGTCAATTGAGTAGACGATCGGCTAGTGTAATCTGAAATATGTTGTAAGCTTCCAATCTCTGAGATAACATCTCTGTCAGTTTGAAACTCCTTTGATACGCTCTCTAGTCCATGGGTCAACAAGTGTTTTAGAAAAATTTGAGCATTTTATGAAGATCTCCAGTTCTTTCTATCAAATTTAGCTAATCCGATCCACAAGATCAAACACAATAACAGTGAAATATATGACAAAAACATATCAAAAAGATCAAAAAACAAAAACCCAGAAACCTCTTAAACTTATTAAAGGGTTTGAAAAACTTGAAACGAGAATTGGATAGATTGAGGAGAAAAGCTGAAACAAGCTTGGTCAAGTCCAAAATGTTTTTGAAATATCCTGTTTACAAGCTAATAGAAACATAGCGAAATGAAATTTTGATCATCAACATAGGCACTTCTAGACAATAAATTGTTGAAATTTCTATATAATTTTCAGAAGAATATTTCCATCTATATGGAATCACATATGAAAACATAAGCATTTCGGCCATTTTGATGAAAACAAGAATTTTTGATGGATTCAACAATACAAAACACAAAAAAAGGAAAAGAAAAGTGTTAGACTTATTTATTTTGATGATTTATTTAATTATGTTTTAATTTATTTGGAAGAGAAAAATATAATCAAAATTTATTTTGATGATTTATTTGAAAGAGAAAAATAAAATCAACATTTATTTTGATGATTTTATGTTTTAATAAAATCAAAATTTATTTTGTCCCATTATTTCTGACCTAAACCTTTATTCTAAATGTTGTTAGAACATATTTAATATTTGATTAAATCATGAGTTCAAACAACCTAAAAACAGAGGTTCAAACAGCTCAACACAGCAGCAGTTCAAAAGGTTCAAGTGGAAGATATTCAAATTTGTAATAATTGAGTGGAAGATATTCAAATTAATAATGATGGAGTACAACGGCTATAAACGGTTATAAATTCAAATAACTACAACGGCTATAAATTCAAATGAATACAACGGCTATAAACGGCTATAATTTTCATTATATATACTAAAGCCTCTAATGTAAACAAGTTACAAAAAAACCTAAAAATATTCTTTGATTTATAATCACTCACATCTATTCTCAAAAATTATACACTAACCTTATAGCTTTAAGCCCATCTTTCTTGTGTGAGGTTTACAGAAAAACCAAAACTTCATTTTTATATTTATCTTTGAGAGATAATTCTTGTAACTTTCTGTGAAAGCAGAAACACATTATTTTCAACCTTGTAAGAGTGTAGTACACTTAGTATTTTTGACTTAGAAAGTCTGTGTAAAATCTGTAAAGGATTGCTCCATTTGTAAAGAGAGTTGCTAGCACCCCTGTGAAGCTAGAGCGTAGTGGAAAATCTCAAGTGAAACTTGAGGAGTGGACGTAAGCCAAGTTGAGGCTGAGTTGAAGCCGAATCACTATAAGTTTATTTTCCTCTCTCTCTTATCTTTTTATTTTATTTAAATTGCTGTAGCTATATTTCACATTTTCACTGTACTAAAATCATTAACAGGCATAGTTATTATTAATTTTTAATTGTAAATACCTAATTCACCTCCCCTCTTAGGTTGTCTTTTGGGTAACAAAAAGAAAAAAGTATGGGATATCAAGGATGATTTAAACATAAGGACCAGACCTAAGCATCCTTTCTAGTTTCTCGGCCTTGTTATAATCTTTTTTTTGTGAGGGGACCAGCAGGAAAATGAGTGATTTCTACAATCGAGTGTGGAGTTGAGAGCTCATCAAACAAAGCTCTTACATTGATACAACACACACTCTCTCTTCATGCATGAGCGCTCTTCCTCCTAATCTGGCAACCTTATTACAAAACAAAAGTAATCTATAATAAGCAACAATATTTGATTTTCTGATTTATGTTTTTTGACAAATATTGCAAATAAAAAAAGAATAAGAACAAAACAAAGTTCTAAAATTACTTTGTGAAGTTGTATTATCTTGTGGGAAGTGGCATCTCTGAATTGATCATCATCTGATAGCAAAGATGCAATGGATTTAAGAAGGTGCCGCTCTTCAGATTTGGAAAGTACTCTGTAATTCCACTTCAATGTAACCTTGGTCGTGGGATGCCATTTGCTTACTAGTTTCCTTCTGTCAGTAGCTTGCTTATCTGCTTGAACAAAACAACATTCAAATTGTTCCATTCTCAAACAAGAAAACACAAACAAGTAGAAAAAGATCCCCATGTTCGCAAAGCCTTTTGATTGAACTAGACAACTATAATAACTACAATATAAAACCAAAACAATCATTCAAAATACACATGCTTTCTCATTGTTTATAGTCTATTCTACAAGTAGTTTGTGAAGCTAGTACCTGCCCAAAAATAAATAAATAAATAAAATTTGCCTCTACTCTACTTCCCTCAACTGTTGGTAAGAAATTTGCTCTGTTTTGGGACTTTTGCAACTAAGAGCATGACTGGGTGGACATCCGGCCAAACGTTCGGTGGGTTAACTCCTCAACGGCTATGTACACTAAAATGTTGAAAGGTGCCAGCCATCCTTAGCTTGTTGAAACATATTGTATATTCTCAATTTGATATATGTTTAATGAAATCATTAGAGTACACAGAAAAAAGGGAAGTTTTCACCAAATTTGAATTTGGTAATGGATTTAGTTTAGCGTTGGAGGTGGCCTAACAAATCCTAAACATATGTCACCACTTTTTGGTCGAGAAATAATTTGTTATATATACTCTTATCAAAAATAATAATTGATGATGTTGTTGGTTCCAGATGGAACGGGTCGGACTGATCCACACTCCTCAAACCTGTGTTCGAATGACCAAGCCCACCAGAAGACCTGCACAAGAGTTCAACGGGGAACGGGAAGTCCCCCAACGAACCCTCCGACGAGCAAGTTAGAAAAAGAGGTGGAATGTAGAGATAGATTAGAGATAGAAAGCTTAACCTTCTTTTTGCCTTCGACGTTTGCTTATATCCTCTGGTAATCATTTCGTTGTCCCTTCCGACCTGCCATCTTGGCCGAAAGTCTATGCTCTAGCTTACCTTGTTCATGGTGAGGCCGTTCTGTCTCGACGGGGAGGGGTTATCGCAATAAATGTTGTAAGGGGCTTCATTAATGGCTGATGTGCAGTGCAATAACTTTGCAGGATCTTTGTCTGCTTATGTGACTTGTCCTTCACCTGCCACGTGTCTAAGTGTCATTGGTTCTTAGTGACATGTTGAGTTCCAGCCATGTTGGGCCTCATTAGTTGAATTAAGTATTGGGCCCTAAGTGGTGGGCTTGGGTTGTTCATAGTGGGCTATAGCTCTTATGGGCTTACCCATGTCAGTAGTCTCTCATTCTCGAGTGCAGCTTTAGTCCAACGAAGGGAATAAAGAAGAAAACAATGGTTGTTAGAGACGGCGGGGCGAAGGCCAAACGAGAGGTGGGCTGATGGTAACGGGTGGTCGAGTGAAGGGGCAAACCATAAGGGGGGCCGATCGCGAAGGGCGACCGAGTGGAGGGATCGACCATGAGGAGAGCCGACCGCGAAAGGTGACCGAGTGGAGGGACCGACCATGAGGAGGGTCGACCGCGAAAGGTGACCAAGTGGAGGGACCAACCATGAGGAGGGTCGACCGCGAAAGGTGACCGATTGGAGGGACTGACCATAAGGAGGGCCGACCGTGAAAGGTACCTGAGTGGAGGGACCGACCATCAGGAGGGCTGGCCGCGAAGGGTGACCGAGTAGAGGGACAAGTGGTGGCACGCAGGGCTCAAGGAGTGGCAAGGGCACGTGGTGAAGTGAAATGGAATAGACAAGGAAGGGGAAAGGGAGTGAGATCGTGGTCGTACACGTGGCGGAATCTCGTAGTGGGGAAGGTTAGGCGTT
The DNA here is from genome assembly GCA_036172215.1 of Camellia granthamiana. Classification (NCBI taxonomy): domain Eukaryota; kingdom Viridiplantae; phylum Streptophyta; class Magnoliopsida; order Ericales; family Theaceae; genus Camellia; species Camellia granthamiana. The sequence goes on along the minus strand of CM069903.1, from coordinate 8,152,104 downwards.
GAGTAAGAAATGAAGCGATAGGTTAATATAGGGTGTTGAAAAGACAGTTTTGGTGAATTTTTGAAAATTTTCAAACTGGCGAAAATTAATTGTGACCCTTGGAATAATAGGCAAGCCTTGGGCTTTTGGTATTATCCGTTTTACCTATCTCTTCGCGAAAAATCAAAACATCCCAGAAGTAAACTTATTCGTTGCCAGTGATATGCCCCTGCAACACTTTGTGAATTTTCTTGTGCTTGTATCTGACGCCATTCGCAGACACACAAGAGAGATGGCCCAAGAGGAAGCAACAACCGCAAGGGTTGATCCATTAGGCGATGACGATGCAGTGGATTTGGCGGTGCAGTATCGTACGGAGCGTAGGGAAGGAGGGGTAGTCGGTGAGGCGGTGCGGGCTCATCCAAGGACGATGATTGCAGCCGCGAAACCTATTAGCTAGGTGGAGTCGGACCATTGGCACACCAAGCCGGATAGATCTACACTTACGGAGTAGGAGTTGGAGGAAATAAGGAGGAAGTACCAGATTCCCTCAGAGATTGGGTTGAGATTGCCCACATCCAAGGAAAGGGCGTCAGATGTGTGGTCGGGCAAGTTCAGCTTGTACGAGGAGCCGTTGCGAGGGGGTTTGAGGCTACCTCTCCCCCAAGTGGTGGTGGATGTGTTGAACAAGTTAGAGGCGGCGCCAGGGCAGCTGATACCGAACGCCTAGAAGATAGTAATGGCCTGCGCGAGTGCCTGGCTGCAAGCGATGGGAGGGGCGGCAATGACAGTAGAGGAGTTCTTCTCCTGCTACAAGGCCCCCCGGTCAACAGGAGACTTAGGTCGCTCTGCAAGCGGTGGCGGGGCGAGGGTTGGTAGCGAGTCTTCCATCTTCGGTGAAGGGGTGGAGGCCGAGGTGGTTCTTTATGACGATGAACGGTGGGGCAGGAGTTTGCATAACGTGGAAGGTCTCCACCAAATCGGTCGAGCCCAAGTTAGACGGGGCGGCCGAAGACCGAGTGAAGAAGGTGAGGGAATGGAAGGAGGAGAAGGGAGTAAGGTGAGACGAGCTGGTCCTTCCGTCAACGTTGTTTGCCCTGAACTTGGGGGCCGCAACCGTTGGGAGAGGATCTGGCAATGGAGGAGTTAGAAAGGCAACGGAAAGCGGAGGAGGAGGAGGAAAGGAGATTGTTCGCCCGAGCGAACAAATATAAGGAGACACAACTGGGGCCTACTCCGAAGTTGGTGCCGAAAGAGAGGATTCGACCTCGTCCTAAACCTTTGGAGGACAAGAACTTGACTGAGTTTGCCCCCTTGCCACAACCCGTAGACCCACAGAAGGAGAGGGGCAGATGAGAGGTGGAGGCAAGGCTGAGGAAGTTGAAGAAGAAAAGAGTCGCCACTGAGGGGGCAAAAGATGCGCCCGCTTTGAAGAAGATGAGGTTTGGTGGAGAGGACACCCCAATGGCAGAGAAGGCAGAGGAGAGGGGGGTGGGGGCTACTCCAGAAGGGGTGGTTATCCTAGAGGCACAAGGGGACGAAGGTCGGGGAGCCCAAATGGAAAAAGAACACATGAGTGCTATGGGCCCCAAGATGCAAGTGGAAAGTGGGTCAGCTAGCCCTGAGGAGGGGGCAGAGTGGCAGCCCAAGGGGGGTCCTGCGCCCCAAGGAGAGGGAGAGGGGGTTAAGTTGAAGACTGCCATCTACCATGCTTCAGCAGTGTCTAGGCGACTGGAGGGAGAAGGAGGCCCAGCCAGGACAACTGCAGATCGCCTTTTGGGAGTAGTGGAAGATGCAGCCGTGCGCTCGATGGCCAGTTTCACTGAGGCTGAGCTGCTAAGGGGGTTGTGCTCTGCCAAAATGGAGGCAACCGCCTTAACAGGGGCCCTACTGAACAAGGCGGCAGTTGCAATAGGCGAAATGAGGCCACTGAAGGAAAAATTGGGGGAGGTGGAGGCCCAACTTGAAAATTTGAAGAGGGAGAGCGTAGGCTGGAGGAAGGCTACGCGGAGTGCGTGTGCCAGGGGGCTGGAAGAGGCCCAGAAGGCGAAGAAAATTGAGGTGTTGGCGATGGTGCAGAAGAATGTTGCCGACCGTGCCCATGCTGAACTGCTCGCGACCAAGTTGGAGTGTGAGACGAAACGCTGCAAGGTGGTGTCGCTTGAGTTCCAGCTGGTTGGCGAGCAGAAGAAGCTCGAAGAGGCCCAAAAAGCCTGCACCGTCGCCAACGAATGGTGGGATGAGGCCATGACCTGCAATGAAGATCTTCGTGCTTAGTCGATCAAAGAAAAAGAAGAAGCGGATCTGAAGATCGCTGAGCTGGAGAGGACGTTGGCAGACGAGCGGGCCAAGTCAATGGAGGAGAAGGCGGGGTTGGAGAAGGCTTTGGAGGAAGAAAAGACCAAGTTAGCCTCTGAGAGGGCAGCGTACCGCGACTTATGTGTCGTAGCAGTAGAACAGTTCAAGGGGTCCACTGACTTCCAGATGGCTATCGATGCCGCGATCGCCAACAACTTGGCAAGAGAGGGGTCTGGGGGGGCTGGCCCATCGGGAGTGGCCGTTGGGAGCAGTAGTGAAGAAGAAGTGATCCAGAGCTTCCAGCGGTCGGACTTCTACAAACATGAGATGGCTGAGTTTTGGGACAGCAGCTGGAAGATGTTTAAACGCAAAGCAGAAAAGTTGTTCCCAGACTTGGACTTCAGCAATGTAAAGATAGACGAGGACGACGTGGCCCAGACCCCCCTAGACGAGGGCGTGGACGAAGAGGAGCTTGTCTCAAGTGAAGATGAGTGACTGGTGTGAACAAAATTTGTAAATAAAATTTTGGTTTTTGTTGTTTTTGTTTTGTTGTTTTTTTTTTCTTTGTAATTGCTGTAGTAAACTTATGTATAAGTTTGTGAATAAATAAAATTATGAGTTGTGTTTGTCACACTGTTGTCTTTATTTTTGTAAATCTGAAAAGAATGAGAATGGTTATTCAAATAAGGCTTGTGTATAAATCGTAGTGGAAATTGAGAAGTAGGGTGCCAATCTAGCTTTTGAGAAAACCGTGAGGCAAAAAGTTAATACTAAACACGTTGAAATGTAAAGGTCTTTAAAATTTGAGAGCCTTGAAATGTTAAATCACGCAATCCGAGTGTTGAGAAAAATGTGAGAGTGAAAAGGTCTCAAAATGTGACAGTGTTGAAATGTTAAGTGGTTGGGAAATGAATAGTTAAAAAAGGTAAAGAATGTTAAGAGGCGTAAAAGCATGGACCTAGAATTTGACTAAGTATGACAATTATGATAAAGACATTTCGTTGCAAGAATACTTGAGTCATAATTAATTCAGTCTGGCTGGGCCCTTCGTGCTTAGGCTGGCTGAGGCTTTAAGTAACTCAGTCTGGCTGAGCCCTTCGTGCTTAGTCTGGCTGAGGCTTTAAGTGACTCAGTCTAGCTGAGCTCTTTGTGCTCAGTCTGGCTGAGGCTTTAAGTGACTTAGTCTGGCTGAGGCTTTAAGTAACTTAGTCTGGCTGAGCCCTTCGTGCTCAGTCTGGCTGAGACTGCAAGCAAGGTGTTATTGAAATTCCACGTAGGTAACTGAGATATGAAGATTGCTGTTATTTAAAGCGGAGCCCATTGATCACAAATTTACATCATGTAAGAGAAGGACAAAAACAGCCAAGTGTGTAGATTGTCAAAAAAAAAATACAGCTTCGGCCCTCCATGTCCTGAAGTCGGTAAGTACCCGGACGAGGTCTGGCTTTAACAACGTAAGGTCCCTCCCACTTGGTTGCCAGCTTGCCCTCAGCCGGATGTTTGGTGGCAAGAGTTGCTTCGCGCAAAACAAGGTCCCCCACAGCGAACTCTCTCGGTCAGACTTTGCGGTTGTAGTGTGTTCTCATTTTTTGTTGATATGAGGCCCGCCTGACAACAGTGGTCTCTCGGAGCTCTTCAATTAGGTCTAGGTCTGCCCGACGCAGCTCTTCAGTTAGTTCTGGATTCGGGTGTAGAACCCTCGGGATAGGCAGACCAATTTCCACTAGGATGACCGCCTCAGCGCCGTATGTTAAGCGAAAGGGGGTCTCCCCAGTGGGGGTTCGAGAAGTAGTGTGGTAGGCCCAGAGTACATTTAGTAATTCTTCAGCCCAGAGTCCCTTAGCAGCTTCTAGCTTAGTTTTGATGATCTTCAGAAGAGAACGGTTGGTAACCTCAACTTGGCCATTGGCTTGGGAATGACCTGGGGAAGAGAAACATGGCGGGATTTGGAGTTCTACACAGAATTTCCTAAACTTGGCACTGTCGAATTGTTTGTCGTTGTTGGAGACGATGGCTTGAAGGATGCCAAATCGGCACACGATCGACTGCCAGATGAATCTGGTTGTGTTCCGCTCGGTACTTGTGGCAAGGGGTTCTGCCTCCACACATTTAGTGAAGTAATCAATGGCGACGATTGCGAATTTGGTTTGGCCCCGGCCAGTGGGCAATGGGCCAACTAGGTTGATCCCCTATTTGGCGAATGGGTAAGGACTACAAAGTGTGATCAATTCTGTAGGAGGAACATGGGGGATGTTGGCAAAATGTTGACATTTATCACATTTAAGCACGAAGTCAGCCCCATCTTGGTTGAGAGTAGGCTAGAAATAACCAGTGCGAAGTATTTTGTGGGCTAGTGACCTGGCCCCCGAATGATTACCACATATACCCTCATGGACTTCCCTCATCACGTAGGTCGCTTGAGCTGTGTTGAGGCATCGTAGGTATGGGCGTGAAAAGCCACGTTTGTACAAGAGGCAGCTGATGAGAATGTAGTTGGACGACCGGGCCCTGACTTTGGCGGCCTGCTGTTTGTCGTCCGGCAGTTCCCCCGTTGTCAAAAATAGGAAGATGTCGGTCGCCCATGGAATAGGTTCATTTTGGAGGAAGTGGACTTGTTGCTAGTTTGGGGAAATGGCAGGGTGGGCCAGGTACTCGAGGTGGACACCATGGCTGAGGTCTGACTGGTCTGCAGAAGCTAATTGAGCCATCTCATCTACCTTGGAGTTTTCCGCGCGAGGGATGTGCTTGATGTGGAAAGTATTGAAGAGGCGAGCAAGGGAGAGTGCAATATCCTTGGAAGCCCGCATTGTGTCTTCCTTAGCATTGAATTCCCCCGTAATTTGTCTGACAATAAGCTGGGAATCGCTAAACACCCGGATATGGCTGACACCAATGTCTCTAGCTAGGCGGAGACCTGCTATCAATGCCTCATATTCGGCAGCATTATTGCTTACATCGAATAAGAAACGGAGAGCACACTTGAAATAACCACCCTCGGGGGCGGTGAGGATGAGACCAGCCCCACTACCTTCTTTGCGGGATGATCTGTCGACGTTGAGGGTCCAAGAATGGGGGTCTTCTGCCTCAGTCTAGGGTTGCGGGGGCAGTGGGGCCGTGGTTGGAGTGGGATTAGTGAATTCCAGGATAAAATCGGCAACAACCTGCTCTTTGATCGCCGTTCGAGGTCGATAGGAGATGTCAAATTGCCTGAGCTCGACCGACCATTGCATGAGTCTGCCAGACAGCTCGGGCTGTTGCATTATCTTCTTCAAAGGTTGATCAGTGAGGACCACTATGGAGTGGGCTTGGAAGTAAGGACGGAGTCGTCTTGAGGCGGTGACCAGGGCCAAGGACATTTTTTCTAACAATGGGTAGTTCTGTTTGGCGCCTCTAAGAGCCCGGCTAATGTAATAAACCGGGCGCTGTACTGAACCGTCCTCCCTGATGAGGGCTGCACTAACTACGGTGCTCGAGACAGCTAGATAAAGAAAAAGAGGCTCTCTAGTGAGTTCCTGGGAGAGTAAGGGGGGTTGCCCATGCACTGCTTCAACTGTTGGAATGCCTCTTCAGATTCGGTAAGAACTTTGAAGAAAGGGAGGCACTTGTCCGTTGCACGGGAAATGAAGCGGTTGAGGGCGGCGACTCTGCTAGTAAGCCTTTGAACTTCCTTAACCGTTCTGGGTGACTGCATTTTTATCAAGGCCTTGATCTTTCCGGGGTTAGCTTCGATGCCTCGTTGACTGACCATAAAACCCAAGAACTTCCCAGATCCTACGCCGAAGGCGCATTTCTCCGAATTGAGCTTCATTTGATACTTTTGTAGGGTGTCGAAGGTCTCTCGGAGGTCGGCTAGATGATCAGTGGAGAGTTTGCTCTTGACTAGCATGTCATTGACGTATACCTCCATGTTCCGGCCTATTTGATAGTGAAAGACGGCATTGACCAACCGTTGATAAGTGGCCCCGGCATTTTTCAACTCAAACGGCATGACACAATAATGGTAGGTTCCCCGGTCGGTGATGAAGGAGGTGTGCTCACGGTCGGACGGGTGCATTAGAATTTGGTTGTACCAAGAGAAGGCATCCATGAAGCTGGGCATTTGATGGCTGGCCGTGGCGTCAACAAGCAAATCTATGCGAGGAAGGGGATAACTGTCTTTGGGGCAAGCTCGGTTAAGGTCTGAGTAATCGACACTGATTCGCCATTTATCTTTATTTTTACGGATCAGGACCATATTTGACAGCTACCTGGGGTAGTCCACATTTTTGATAAACTGTGTTTTAAGGAGCTTATCTACTTCAGAAGCGATGAGAGTGTTGCGCTCCGGGTGAAAGATACGCTGCTTCTGGCGGAAGGGTCAGAAATGGGGCTCAATGCTCAGACGATGGGTGATGAAGGAGGGGTCGATACCTGGTATGTCGGAGTGGGTCCAGGCAAATACATCGTTGTGCTCAATCAGGAGGGCAGTAAGGTCGGCCTTGGCCTGGGAGGATAGTTGGCTGCCGATCTTGGCAGTTTTTGTCGGGTTGGTGGGATCGATGGGGGCCTCGACAAGCTCTTCCACTGGTTCCCCTCTGACCAGCTCATTCTCGTCCCTGACGTCAACCCCTTCAATGATCATAGCCTCCTTTAGCTTAACGTCTTTAAGTGAAGCGACGTAACATTCCCTGGCCATGGTCTGCTCGCCCCTCACTGTGTCGACCCCAAGGTCGGTGGGGAATTTGACGGCAAGATGGAAAGTGGATGTGATAGCTTGGAAAGCATTTAGGGCGGTGCGGCCAAGGATGATGTTGTAAGCAGAGGGACAGTCGACGACCAGGAAGGTGAGCAACTTGGTGGTCTGCCGTGGGTATTCTCCGATTATGATGGGAAGATCGATGGAGCCGATGGAGGTCACCTGATCTCCAGTAAAACCGACCAATGGGGTTTGGAGAGGGGACAGACTTTCTTTCCCGATCTTGAACTGGCGAAAGGCATTTAGGAAGATGATGTCTGAAGAACTGCCGTTCCCGACGAGAACCCGTCTGACTTTGTACTTGGAGAGGAGGGCAGAAATGACGAGAGGGTCGTCATGGGGGTAACGGATGCCTGTACAGTCGGCGTCCGTAAAGGTGATGGGCTCCGTCCATTGCTTGGGCTGTTTGGAGGGGTCGGTCCAATGTGGCAACTTCTTTGTCCGAGCCCTACCTTATTTTTCTGAGTTCTGCTCACTGAGCCGAGCGGGATGGTCCTCCACAAGCAAGCCCGCCTGCAATAACTCTGATCTCTCCAACAGGGGGGGCGGGGTTTCCTTGTGCCCGGGGTTGCTGTGGAGGGCGATCATGACCTTGATTGGGTTGTGTGGGTTGCCGGGGAGGGGTGCGCCGGCGGTTATTTCTAATAGGTTCAGTCCTTTGCCTCTGCTGAGGGCGGGCTTCCGTGAATCGACTGAGACGTCCCTGGCGTATCAAGCCCTCGACCTGGTCTTTGAGGTTAACACACTCCTTTGTGTTGTGGCCATGGTCCTGATGAAAGCGGCAGTATTTGGATTAGTCTCGCCGGTTGGAAGGAGACCGTGATGGTTGGGGCCATTTTAGGGGGTAATCGCGTTGAATCTGATTCAAGACTTGTTCCATGGGGGAGTTGAGGGGTGTGTATCGTTCAAATCGGTCGGGCGGTCGGATTGGTGTCGACCGGTCGGCTCGAGGTGGTCGGTCGGCATACTGAGGTGTTTGGTTATTGTACTGGGTGTTTTTGATTTCTGAGTTCTTTTTCTTCTCTCTGGGGGTCGGGTTTTTGGCGGTAGGCTCTTGGCGGGAGGCTAGGGAATCTTCGGCGTTCATGTATTTTTGGGCTTTGGAGAGTAGGGTTGCCATGGAGGTCGGGGGGTTTTTGGAGAGGGAGAAAAGGAAATCAGATGATCGTAGGCCGGCTATGAACACCGTGAGGATGACCTTGTCATCGTTTTTCGCTACCTGCAGGGGTTCGGTGTTGAAGCAGGTGACAAAGTTACGCAGCGACTCCCCCTCGGTCTAATGGATGTTGAGGAGTTGGGTTGCCGGACGCCGCTGGCGCTGGGCTCCAATGAAATAGCTGAGAAATGAGTCACTGAGGTGCTGGAAAGTGGAAACAGAGTCTGCTGGCAGTTGACTAAACCAGAGTCGAGCCGATCCCTTGAGTGTTACGGGGAAAGCTCGACACATGATTTCATCAGGGAATGCATGGAGGATCATGAGGGTTCTGTAGGTCTCCAAGTGATCGAATGGGTCCGTTCTACCGTCAAAAGAGTCGATGGTGGGCATTTTGAACTTAGGCGGTAGAGGTTTGTCCCGGATGGAGGCAACAAATTGTGAGTTGGCTGTGGTGGATGGTTTATTCGGTATGTTCTGCATGACTCCTTGGAGCTGGAGCTTCATGGCTCGGAGTTCTGCATCCCAGAGAGGTATGTTGTTACCACCTGAAGGCAGTGGAAGTTGGACGCTATTGGCCTCTCCTTCGGGGGTTGGTGCCGGGACCGATGGATGCGAGGCCCGAGGTGGTGGGTTCACATCTGGGGGAGGGGGTCGCAAGCCTTCCAAGTTGGGTGGATGGGGCTGCTGGATAGTGTGGCTCGGGGCTCGTTCTTGGTTGGGTGGAATATCTAGAGGTGGTGGTAGAGGCATAGGAAGGTTTCTTTGGAGTAGACCATTAATCAGGGCTTGGTTTTGCTCGGCCAGGCGGTTGATGCTGTTGGTGAGCTCGGTGAAATATTGTGGGGGGTTGTTTGGATTGGGAGGGTCGGCTTGGTGGTCGGCAACATTGTGGTAAAAAGCCATGGATCTAGTCGTGACCATCCACCTTGGTGGGTGGCAGGAAGAGGTTATTGGGAAGGGGTCTCCGGCGACAATGAGTACAACTGGCGCGCGGAACAGAGAGGTTTCCCACAGACGGCGCTAACTGATGATGCTGTTGGTTCCAGATGGAACGGGTCGGACTGATCCACGCTCCTCAAACCTGTGTCCGAATGACCAAGCCCAACAGAAGACTTGCACAAGAGTTCAACGGGAAACGGGGAGTCCCCCAGCGAACCCTCCGACGAGCAAGTTAGAAAAAGATGTGGAATGTAGAGATAGATTAGAGATAGAAAACTTAACCTTCTTCTTATCTTCGACGTCTGCTTATATCCTCTGGTAATCATTTCGTTGTCCCTTTTGACCTACCATCTTGGCCGAAAGTCTATGCTCTAGCTTGCCTTGTTCATGGTGAGGCCATTCTGTCTCGACGGAGAGGGGTTATCGCAATAAATGCTGTAATGGGCTTCATTAATGGCTGTGTGCAGTAGAATAACTTTGCAGGATCTTTATCTGCTTATGTGGCTTGTCCTTCACCTGCCACGTGTCTAAGTATCGGCCTCGTTTGGGAACTCTCATTTTTAGCCAAAAAGTCAAAAAGTTACTAAATTAGCCAAAAAGCCAACAACCCATACCAAAAAGTCAAAGATTCTCTTTTCTCTCTACTTTTTGCACATCTTTTTGTAAAAAGCCAAAAAGTCATCCCAAACATACTACTTTTTTTAGCTCATATTTTAGTCAAATAGCCAAAAAGTTACTAAATTAGCCTCTTCCCAAACGATGGCTTAGTGTCATGTTGAGTTCCAGCTATGTTGGGCCTCATTAGTTGAATTAAGTATTGGGCCCTAAGTGGTGGGTTTGGGTTGTTCATAATGGACTATAGTCTTTATGGGCTTACCAATGTCAATAATAAATGTTTAAATTATTGCTTCAAAGATGTGTCCATAAAACAAATTGATATGTCATATGCACTCTTAGTTATGATATTTATATTTTTTATTATGATCTCTTGCATTAGTAGTTATGACTCATTGTGATATTGATTATGATATTATTTTATTTATGATGTAATATATATATATATATATTTTTGTATCTTATATGGTATTTGATTATAATCCATTTTTTTAAATATATTTTTAGTCATAACTTTTATAATGTTAAGTTATGTCATTTATAATAATCAGACTCACAAATAACATAATCTCCATATGTGTACCATAACATTTCTCTTACAAATTAGACTCATCATATCACCCGGAAATCAAAAACTGGGGAAATAACTAAACAGTGCGACTGTGAAATTTTGTTTTCAAAATAATGATAAAGTTTATAAGTTTTAATTAGTAAAATTATAAATTTTTTCATTTGTAAGTAATTATTTTTGTCCTATCTATAAATAATAATAAAAAAGTAATTATTTTTGTGAAGTACACCTAATTTGTAATTTTTCCTTAAAAATTTTAGTGATATATAATAGAACTTTTCATTAAAAAATTAACATTTTCAATTTTGAGTAAATTACACTAAACTTTTTTAAAGTTTCGATAAAGTACAATAGATTTTATAATTTTAACATAATTATATTGAACTCTCTTAAAATTTTAATTCACATAACATTTAACTTAATTTTATTTTTATCAATAATTTGTTAATTATATGAATGAAGAAAATAATAAATATATTTTATATTAAAATACTATTTACTTTGTTTAACTTTGTATGATCCAAACTATTACGGACCAATTCTTTTGAATATGTAGAAGAATAATTTTTTGTTCATATGGCGATTAAACCCTACCAAATTCATGCTCATTGATCTTTTTAGACCATTCGAGTGTTGAATCTACACCCATCTTGAGATTTGTAATCTGGATACATTGTCAAGCAAAACCAACTTCAAGAAGTCTCGCATTTCAAATGCCTCCTAAAGATCCCTAATCACATATCTGTATAATTAATCAATTACTTCATTAATTTTGATATCTTTAATCTTATTAAGAGAATAATGAATATAATTAACAGTAATGTTACGTCTATACAATTTTATCTCCCACTTCACAAACAAAATTTTAAAAGTTAATCCACATTTCAATTGTAAGGCTTAAAATTAAAATAATGTTAGAGATTCTAAAAATTTTACTAACGCTGTGTTTGGTTGGAGGATTTGGAGAGGAATTTGAAAAGGGAAAGTGAAAAGGTATGTGAAATTAGGTGAAATATAGGTATGTTTTATTTATATTTCACCTATCTTTTTCATTTCCCTTTTCAAATCCCTCCTCAGATCCCCCAACCAAACACAGCATAAATGTCTCAGATGAGTGTGAAATTTGTAATCTTATTTTAGAATCTCTAATATTTTTGCTAAAATTAATCTAATTTATCCATTAACCGTTAATCGCGGCAGAGGATTAGATACCGGTAAACTACCCGTCACCAAGCAAATCGAATTTCAAAGGTCATTGATAGCTCCAACTTCTAGTGACGTGGCTTTCTTCGATGTTTCAGTTATGCTATGACAGCCCAATCAAAAATAAACCAATCAAAACAAAAGATTAATGAAATAGAAATTACCACATAGATTAGAAGATTAGAGGTGTTTTGAGAAATAAGTTAAAAGTTAGTTTTTTAATTTTTTTTAAAAATATATATAAAAAAATAGAGAGATAATATGATCTAAAAAAGTTAAAAAAATTAAAAAGTTAATTTTTAATTGGTTTGTCAAACAAAATTGCTTCATAGCTCGAATTTCCTTGGCTCGAGTGGTTCGAAAGTACTATTTTTTTCTCTTCTCTTTATCTCTTTCCTATCATCTCTTCTACTCTTTGTCTATATTCTCGAAACAAAAAAGAGAATTGAAGCACTCTCATCACTCACTTCTCTCTATTCATCTCTCTCATTCCACAAATCTCTCTTATCCCTCTTTTCTCTGTTAAACCTTCCGATTGCTATCTAATCGCGGAAGGAGGACGAACGATGGCCTGCGACAGCAAACGACGGACGACGAAATACAGTACACAACAACTCCTTATGTACTGGCACCTGAAAGTCCTTATTTCTATGCTGGGTTTGCTTGTATTTCGTCTCTATCGCCGAGTTCTCTGTCTCTACCTGTTTTCTTTACTAAGAAAAGTATTTTGGGTACTGACAATAGCGATGCTATGACTGATCTACAATGACTTCTGGGGCTTGACTTGTTGTGAATTTGATCAAATCACAGTGATGATGATGATGAGTTTGTGATGTTTCTGATGAGTTTGTTTTGTTTGGTTGCTTCAATTGGTCATATTTCCCTTATTTTTTCAGTGAGAAATCTCAGATTGGAAAAACCAAGCTCTTAACTTTTCTCTTCAATTAGGTGCATTGTGCCAAGTTGTAAACTTTTCTCTTCAATATTGTTAGGTTTTGTTCTTGGCAATCCCATTTGACAAAACTCCTTTCAATTGTAATTTTATTCGTTTTTTTACTTTAGTGAAGCTATGAGTTTGTAGATGTGAATCCAACCGAATTGTGCATATGCAGAAGAATTTATGATCTTAATCCTATCATGTTACTACTTCGCTGACTATGTCGGGGATCGAGTTGCCCGATCAGCTCGCAGGGATTGATGGGGCAGCGCCCTTTGGCGGGTCTTGGGCAACGCCTAGGCGGGGTCGAGGGCAGCGCCCCCTAAGCAAAAAATAAAATTGCAGTCGGAGTTGTTTGTCTGCTCGAGCAGCTATTCTTGCGCTCGAGCGAAGATGCAATCCGTTCAGAAGTTTCACTCTCCTGCAAAAGTACTGGGAGTTGTTTTTTCCCGCTCGAGTGGCTATTCCTGCGCCACTAGTGTAGATCCACTCGAGCGGCCATTTTTGCACTGGAGTGGAGATCACAGATTAGTTTTCTATAAATATATGGCTTTATCAGGTTTTAGGGTTACGACTTTCAGATCTTCTTCTTGAGTATTAGGGTTTTTATCTGGAACTTCTTTACTTGTTTCCTTTGAAATCTATGAGAGTTTAATCATGAGTTGAGTGGATTATATCAAAGGAGTTTGTTTATTTTGTTTTATTCAAAAAGAGAGAGTTGTTCTTCGGTGGATTTCGTGGAATTCGGGCCTGAAGCTTTGGTGGATTCCGGAGTGGTTCATCGTCGTGGATTCGATATTAGCATTGTGGATTCAACGTTGGGTAAGACAATTCCAAGGTGAAAACGGGGCTAGAAGAGGCACGTAGGGGTCAGTTCGATTCAGGCATGGATTCGCTAGGTGATTGAGAGTACACTTGTGTAATTCTTTTATATCTTCTTAGTGGATTATTTTGTGGCTTTTCCTCGTAGTTTTTTTTATCACAATTAGAGGTACTTCAATTGTGATTTTTTCACGTAAAATCTTTGTGTCGATTTGTTTTAATTGTTTGATTGGGATTGTTATTTACTGCTTAAAATTGATACATAATCACAAATCAATATCTAGGGAATTTTTAGATTTTTCAAATATGTAATTGATCTGTTTGAATCCTTATATGTAACTACTCCTAATTTATATATACATACAATATAAGCTCTTTTTTGGGGCATTTTTGATGAATGGTGATGATGATTCATTGGGTTTTGTGGGTTGTGGATTATAGTGTTTGTGAATTTATGTGTGTTCAATGCTTTTGTACAAATAAGGAGTTGCTTATCTTGGACGGCCGACCGATTAATTGGCTAGTCGACCAACTTATTGGCTAGCCGGCCGATTAATTTGGCCGGCCAATCACTTTATCCACTTTATTGATTAATGAATTATGATGGCTATGAGATCTGAGGGCTTTTATTAATGCTTTTGATGTAGTCGGTTTTGCTTGGCAAGATTGACTTCCTAATACACTGCTGATGCTGATCTTAGGATTTATTTTTAAATTAATATTTTGTTTTCTAATATATGATTTTGAGTTTTTTTTACCGCGAATGTTGCCCGATGATGTAATTCATTCTCATGAGATGTTGCTTAGATTTTTGTAACAAGCCATATTTTTCATAGCACCCAAGAGCCAAACTAATTTCTAGTGCAAAAAACATACAAACAATCACACCCAGCAGCGGCAGCAGCACCCTTGCGGCACACATAACAGCGGCAGCAGTCTGATCAGCGGCACACAGGTCGGCGACACACAGCTAGGTTAGTCGGTCTCCTCTCTCTTTACTCTCTGTTCTTTTCTTTTTTATTTTTATGTTTGAAATGAAATGTGTGGGTGAACGGAGATGTGGTTGTATAAAGAAATGGGGTTGCACAAAGAAATCGGGCCACTCGAGTCAGATGGATTCGAGCTACGTAGCGGGACTGGTTTGTCAAAATAGACTTATATTTTTATGTCATTTTAATATTTGTAATTTCTCTATTATTCTCTTATTTATAAATTCATATAATTATTAAGTCATTGTTATTGATTAGACACAGTAGCAAGGTAAAATTTTCTACCAACAGAATAAGTCTTCTTATATTGTGTTTGGTTAGAGGATTTGAAAAATGATTTGAAAAGAAAAAAAAAAAAAGTGTGTAAAATTAAGTAAAATATAAATATATTTTATTTACATTTTTTATTTTTCTTTTCAAATTTCTCTTCAAATTTTTCAACCAAACACGCATTAATAAAAGATCATTGCATAATATTATTTGAGGGGCTTTCAGATTAGATTGTGGCACCGTAGTGTGAGAATAGAATAATATTATTTTTTGAATATCTAACTGGTGGGTAGTAGTGTGACACGAGGGTAGCGTGGTTATACTGAACCATTCAACAGAATCAACACGTGGGGTGCCCAAAATCCAATCCCTCCCTCTTCTTCTCAACTCAGCCGTTGTTTGTAGCCTAGCCGTCTAACATTGTTTGGGCTAAGGCCTCGTTTGGGAACCCTCATTTTTAGTCAAAAAGTTAAAAAGTTACTAAATTAGTCAAAAAGTCAACAATCCATACCAAAAAGTCAAAGATTCTCTTTTCTCTCTATTTTTTGCACATCTTTTCGTAAAAAGCCAAAAAGTCATCCCAAACATACTAGTTTTTTTTAGCTCATATTTTAGCCAAATAGCCAAAAAGTTACTAAATTAGCCTGTTCCCAAACGAGGCCTAAATTACATATTACATATGTGTAATTTTTTTTTTTATTAAGTGTATTTAGGAGTGTTTTGAGAAGTTAGTAAAAAGTTAGTTTTCGATATTTTACCAAATTTTTTAGAAAATTGGTAAAAAGTTGATTTTTTTTAATTTTTAATTTAATATTTTTTAAAAGTGTCACATCACTTTAAAATGATCAAAATATCCTTACTTTTTAATTAAAAACAAGGGCAAATTACAAACACCCCCTCGAGATTTTGTGAAAATACAGATTCCCCCTTTGAGAAATTACAAATTGCCCCCTGAGGGTCAAATTTTTATAACAAATGAGGAGAAATTATGGGGGAATCTGTATGAAAATAAAAATCTCAGAGGGCAATTTGTTATGGAAATATAAACCTCAGGGGGCGGGATGTAATTTCTCAAACTTCATGGGAGAATCTGTATTTTGACCAAACCTCGAGGGGGTGTTTGTAATTTGCTCTAAAAACAATTTTTTGAATTAATTAATTACAATGTTCCAGAGAGTAGTTTGGTAAATTTTTAAGTGGCTGTTTTGGTCTTCCCAAATGGGATCTTCAGCGTTTTGGAGAGGTTTGGCGTTTTATTTAAGTTGGAAAAACGCAGCTTTTTGTTTAGTTGCCAAAACGGCACTTATTTGAGTCATATTAATTAATATTTTTTTTTATTTTTTATATATTTTTTTATAAAAAATTTAAAAATACACTTGTTTAGAATATTCCAAACCAACCAAAGTAACTTTGTTTCGTAAAATAGTAAAAATAATTAGGTGATTAAGATTGATTATTTTTTAATATAAATCCGAATATAATACAATTTGACAACACAAATATTAAATAAATTATGCTAAGATTAATCATGTATAACTCGAATACAATTCATATGACTTATGTAAAAATCTGTATCAACACTTGAATATAAACTTATCATTTTCAAATATAGTAATCATAAAATTTTAAATATTTTATTTTTAGCCATTAAATTATATTGTGATATTAGAAGTACTCAGTTTGTTTTTAAAAATTTTTAAAAAACATTTTTTTACAATGTAAACATGAACATGGCACACCTAATACAATTAGCATAACTATAAACATATTATACAATTGATTTAATATTTTAAATATTTTTTTTTAAATTTTTAGATAGACATAATATAAATACACTTAAAATGTATAATATTTATGAAAAAATATTTAAAAAATTTATTAAATGCCAAAAATATACAAAATATGAAAATTCAGTATATTTTCATATTTTTGTATAGTTATTAATTTTTTAAAATATATATTTTTTGATATATTTAAGTAATGTACATCTAAAAAAATAAAAAAACTTATTTAAAATTTAAAAAATATTCATTAAAAATATAAAAAAATACGAATAACAAAAAACTCAATTTCTACAAAATTAAATTAAAAAAATTAAAATCAAACACAATCAGTGTGTTTGGTTTGAGTTTTTTGAATTAAGTTTTTTAAAAATTGAGTTTTTGGGTTTTTAGTGAATATTTTTAAAATTTTAAACATTTTTTTTACTTTTTTAGATGCACATTACTTAGATATATCTAAAAAGTAAAAAATTCGTGAAAAAATATTTTTAAAAATTAATAAATACATAAAAATACAAAAAAATGTACTGAAGTCTCATATTTTTTTGTATTTTTGGTATTTAGTGAATTTTTAAAAAGTTTTTTTCAAATTTTTTTTTACTTTTTAGGTATATGTATGTTATGTATGTTTAAAAATTAAAAAAATTGCTCAAAATATTAAAAAAATTCAGTAAAAACAAAAAAATACGGAAAATAAAAAAGTAGAATTTTCTGGAAAGTATTTTTGAAAAATGATAACCAAGCATATTTTCTGATTTAAAAAGAGTAAATAATTAAAAATAAATAAAAACAAATCTACACACGGTCCTATACAGATTTTAATATAACTTTTGTATTTATTATTATTATTATTATTATTATTATTATTATTATTACTCCTCGTTCTAAAATATTATTATCTTATTTTATTTTTTATTATCACAAAATATTAGTTTTTTAAAAAAAAAATTAAGAACTAAAATAATATAAATTTTCTATTTTACTCTTCTTTTAAATTTATTAATAACACAAAAGTACAATTATGACAATTGATATTTTTTTAAAAAATATATTATCAAAGAATAATTTTAAAAAATTAATATTTTTAAATTATAATAATTATATTATTAAAAAAATTAAATAATATTTTAAAACAGAAGGAATATAAAAGTTAAATATTATTTTAAGACGGAATGAGTGTATTGTTATTATTATAAGTATGGTTGTTGTTGTTGTTGACGGGGAACGGGGACGTTTGTTACTTAGTCCAATAATACATTATTTAATTATTGAGAAGTATATAAAAAGTAATTTAAAAAAAATAAAAACATTAAAAAATAGTTTAAAATGAGTTAAAAATGTTATGAATTTGATTAAAAAAAATATATTTGGGTAATAATTTTTCTTTATTTTTTTCTTGTAATGGCTCGGTTTGGCAAAATGGTTGCTACTAAGTTAGCCTATTAAAAGACAAAATAAATTAAAAAGTCAATAAAGCAAAATGTTATATTTAAATTATAATAATTTAACTTTTTTCTCAGAAAAGTACAAAAAAAAAAAATTCATCCAAAATGAAACTTTTTAACGAGGTTAAAATAGTAAAAAAAAAATTTAAAAATCAATCTAAAGAAATCATTCTCAAACAAAGGCAATATATATTATATATATTAATAATATTATTAAAATTTGGATAAATTACAAACATACTCCTTAGGATTTACCTAAATTACAAATTACTTCATGTGGTTCTAGAAATTACATTATACCCTCTAAGGTTTTTAATTTCATAATAAATAGGTCATTTCATTAATAAATCATCAAGTTAATTAACAGTTTTTAATAATGTTAAAATTTTATTTCAATTAATAATTCAAATAATTTTATTATTATATAGGTGAGCAGTTAGAAATTTTACGTTTTTAATTAATTCTGTTAAATAAAAAATTCTGACATGGAAGTATTTGTAATTTTCCAAACCACTGGGAGCAATTTATATTTTAAACAAATCACAGAGGTGTATTTGTAATTTATAATAAAAACATTAAAAAAATAGTTTAAAATGAGTTTAAAATATTATGAATTTAATGAAAAATATATTTGGGGTAATAATTTTTCTTTATTTTTTTTTCTTGTAACGTTTGGCAAAATGGTTGCTATTAAATTAGCCTATTAAAAGACAAAATAAGTTTAAAAGTCAATAAGATAAAATATTATATTCAAATTATAATAATTTTACATTTTTTCTCACAAAAGTACAAAAAAAAATATCCAAAATGAAACTTTTTTAACGAGATTCAAATAGTCAAAAAAATTAAAAAATCAATCTAAAAAAATCATTCCCAAACGAAGGCGCTATATATTATATTTATTAATAATATTATTAAAATTATATTAACATTTATATAGTTTAGAAGGTTATCAATAAGGTAAAATTAGGGATAAGTAAGTCAAAATTATGAGACTTAAGGTAAAAATATAAAATGATATCATTAAAATAATTTAAAATTAAAAATCCAGATGTAAAATTGAAAAAAAAAAAAAAATTGACTCATTGGCATCACTAGTATGTACACTAAAATTTAATATTTTATGAAAAATGTTTGGTGATCTAAATTTTTGTAGTTTGAATAATTCAAATATGTCAAAACGACGTCGTTTTACACTCAAAAGAACATTCAGTGTGTTTGGTTTGAGTTTTCTAGATTAAGTTTTTTGAAAACTGAGTTTTTTGATTTTCGTATTTTTTTGTTTTTAGTTAATATTTTTTAAATTTTAAATATTTTTTTTACTTTTTTAGATGCACCATACTTAGATGTATTTAAAAAGTAAAAAAATTGTGAAAAAATATTTTAAAAAAATTAATAAATACATAAAAATATAAAAAATGTACTAAATTCTTGTATTTTTTTATATTTTTTTTATATTTTTGGTATTTAGTGAATTTTTAAAATATTTTTTTTACAATTTTTTTTTACTTTTTAGGTGTGTTTATATTAGGTGTGTCTAAAAAGTAAAAAAATTGCTTAAAATATTAAAAAAATTATGTAAAAACGAAAAAACACAAAAAATAAAAAAATAATTTTTTTTAAGAAGTGTTTTTGAGAAAATAAAACCAAACAAGCTGATTGTTTTGAATATTTCGAATCATTCAATTTTCGGATCACTTAGGTAACGTTTACGTTTTTAGTTTATATTTACAAAAATTTTATAAACTGGTTTTTATTTATTTTTTGTTTATTTTTAGAAAAACATAAACTACAAACGCGTTTGATAATTGATAAAATGTTTAAAAAATATAAAAAAGAGTGAGAAATGGCAAGTGGCGGCGGAAGGACGGTGGTGGAAAGTGGTGACGGTGGGTGGTGGGTAGCTGGTGGTGGTGGGTGGGTAGTGGTGGTAGTAGTGGGTGGGTGGGTAACGGCGGCGGGTGGTGGGTAGTAGCGAGTGGGTGGTGGTGGCCGGTGGGTGGCAAATGGCGGGTGGGTGGCGAATGGCGGGTGGTGGCAGGTGGTGGTGGTGGTGGGTGGGTGAGTAGGTGACGATGGCGGGTGGTAGATAGTAGCGAGTGGGTGGTGGTGGCAGGTGGGTGGCGGGTGGGTGGTGGTAGTGGTGGGTGGATGGAGGTGGTGGCAGGTGGGTGATGAGTGGTAGCGGCAAGTAGGTGGCGGGTGGTGGTAGCGGGCGGTGGATGGTAGTGGTGGGTGGTGGCGGGTGGATGGCAGGTGGGTGGTGGGTGGTGGTGGCGGGTGGGGGGGTGGTGGCAGGTGGGTGGGTGGGTGGATGATAGTGGCGAGTGGTGGGAGGTGGTCGCGGGTGGGTGGGTGACGGTGGCGGGTGGTTAGTAGTGGGTGGTAGCGAATGGGTGGAGGTGGTGGTGGGTGGGTGGATGGGTGACGGTGGCAGGTGATGTGTGGTAGCGAGTAGGTGGTGGTGGTGGTGGTGGGTGGTGGTGGCAGGTGGGTGGTGGCGGCTGGTGGTGGCTGGTGATGGCGGCTGGTGGTAGCGAGTGGGTGGTGGTGGTGGGTGGTTGGTAGTGGTGGCAGGTAGGTGGTGGGTGGGTGGTGGTGGTGATGGCAGGTGGGTGGTGAGTGGTGGCGGCAAGTAGGTGGCGGGTGGTGGTAGTGGGCGGTGGATGGTACTGGCAGGTGGTGGGTAGATGGCAGGTGGGTGGTGGGTGGTGGTGGTGAGGGGTGGGTGGTGGTAGCGAGTGGTGGCAGGTGGTGGCAGGTGGGTAGTGAGTGGTGGTGGCAAGTGGTGGTGGGGGGTGGGTGGTGGTGGTGGAAGACGGTGGTAGAAAATGGTGGCAAGTGGTGGCTAGTGTTGGGTGGTAAAAAAAAAAAAATTGAAAACTCAAAACGAAAACACATTTTTTGTGTTTTTATTTTTTGGCCAAATTTATAAACTGAGACCACTGATTTATAAATCAAAAATTTTACCAACTAAATTTTTATTTGAATTTTTAAAATTTTTATAAATATAAATAAAATCTTAAAAGCGTAAGTATTACCAAACGGCACCTCAACATTATTGATATTTTATTTATAAAAGAAATAATTGAGGTTGGCGCATGGGTCCGCAGTATTGTTGTATTGTGTATGACCGCTTTTCCACATGCTTACTCTCTCTCTCTCTCTCTATCTACAATGTCAGTTTGATTTGGGAGAGAGAAGGAAAATAGTAGAAAGCTAGTCTCAGAGAGTCTATCTATCAGAGACACCGCATCAACTTTCAGAGTTCTGGAGGAATGGGGATTGTACGGCTTTGCGAGAAGCAGGAGGTGGAGATTGAAGAAGTCCGGCGGATGTTGCTATCTCACGCCGGCGGGGTTCAGACAAGGAAACACCAAGTGGAGTTCAGGGACCAACCAGTGACGGCGGCGCTAGGCGGAAACGACGGCGTCGCCGAAGAGAAACTGGTTTGCGTGACCAGCGGTGTGTCGTTCCTCGGCCTCGCTATCGTGAACCGGCTCTTAATCCGTGGCTACTCTGTCCGAATCGTTGTCACTAACGAAGGTGATTTATACTTTCTGTTTGGTCACTGAGAAAGGTTGGGAACATGCCGGAAAATTTGGGATCTGACTTACCTCCTAATTTTTGTTAACTTTTTAGTTAGCTAGTTTGTGTGTGTGTGTGCGCGCGTGCGTGCGTGTTTTTTTTTTTTTTGGGTACTGAAATTTTATGGGCGTTCGATTAGAAAGTTAAAAATTAACAATTAAAAAGTATAAAAAAATATCAATTAAAAAAATTTAAAAGCCAATGATTTAGGGAAATGAGAAGAAAACTAGTAGTTATTTGTTTGGCTATTATGAATTAGTAATGTAATTTTCGTTCCCCTTGACAAATTCACATCAATGATCACTGTGTGTGTGTTGTGTTTTTTTTTTAAAATGAAAGATGCTAAGAATTTGTGTTGATAGTTCGATCTGATTAAAAAAAGAAATTGTAAAACAATATACGGGATTGGATTGAATTGAATTGAATAAATGGTTGCAGAAGATATGGAGAAGTTGAGGGAGATGGAATTGTCGGGAGAGATGATTGGAGCTAACAACAGAGTAATTGCAGTGATGGCCGACCTCACTGATGTTCATAATCTCTCTCAAGCATTTGATGGTTGTCGTGGCGTATTTCACACCGCTGCTTTCGTTGACCCTGCTGGGCTCTCTGGTTATTCCGTGAGTCTTCCCTCATTCCAACTTTTTTTTTTTTTTTTTTGTCTTCTGTATATCATGCACTATCAAGCTCATAATGAGAATTTTTTACAAATTAAAATGCATTTATTGTGATGACAGTATCAAATTTGTCGCCCCACCTTTTTTTTTTGGTAAATGTGATTTTCATTAAGAAGTATACAAAATTCCCGACCATGCATTCATTGTGATAGGTAAAATTGATAATGCATATATTGTGATAGGTAGAGTGGTAACGTCAAGCCTTTATTTATTTATTTATTTCATTGCATTACAAGACTATTTGTGTGAGGTACGCCATACTCCCTGCCCGTACAGTTGTTAATAAGGAGTAGCCAATTTCAATGATTAGCCACTGTTGTTAAAATTCCGACCATATATTACAATTCTATGATCTTGTGATTCACGAAATGGATTCAGATTTCAATTCTTGTATTTGAATCTTGTTGGATCGTGCAATTCTAATCCTAATCTGATGATACCAATCCAATTTTTAAGCTTGTTTTGTATGTGATTTTTTTGGGTTAGTTTTCTATGTTTGTGAGCTACATACCAATTTTATGCAGTCCAAGCAAAACATAAATTAGTTAGGCTAGGAACAGGACAATACGCATTCAAATATTTCAGGGTGTTTGGTGAGAATGAAATTTCTGACTTCTGGTAATTAACTGATTACCTGAAGACTCTAGCTTCCTTCTAAAGTTCCAACAATCTACAGCCCTGGCATTTAAGAGTAACAACGCAAACAGCAACTTAGAAAGGATTGGGCACCTCGTAATTTTAATCCCAGAAATTTGTTTGGTTGCCACTGCTCTAGAAAGTAACAGAAATAAAGTCTCAGCAACAAGAAAATATAAGGAGATTGTTGATCCGCTTGTCCATGACCTCTCTGACTTCATACACTTATCCCCATTGACCACAGTTGAGCATCGGGGAATGGAAGTGCTGCATTGCAGAACCCACGCAATCCATTGCTTAGCAAAGCCCATCCCTCTTAACTTGGAGCTACATTAGAATTTAGGTCCTTACTTCTTATGATTGAGGGAGTGAAAAGCTTCACGAGATGATATTGCCTTGAATCTGCCAGCCATGTACAAAGGCAGCCTGCTGTTGTGAGATTAGGAAGTGCAATTAAGGTAGAAGTGAGTTGAAATTACAGAGACTAATTAGCCTAAACTGACAACAGTCTCAGGATGCTGAACTTTAGGAATAAGAACCAGATTAGTTTAGTTTAGCTCCTTTAAGAGAAAACTGCTGTTAAAAAAAAAAAAACCTTCGTTGCCTGACACAAGTCCCTTCCAATAGAATTCTAGTACTTGAGATAATAGTGTCCTAGAAATCCGTTCAGATGTAGAGCCTCAAGAGGCCCTAGTTAAAAAGCGGCTTCTTTAAGTTCAATGTTTGTGACCTGCCGACACAGTTCATTTATAGAATCAGTCACTAAAGAGTCTATCACCTGCAAAATTTGTGAGAAATCTCGATAAATGGCCTCTGTATTGGGGTTTTGAAAGTGAGCTGAGATTAACCTTGAAATGTCATCATTTTCTGTTTTCCATTCACCAATCTCGTACATAAGTTAAACAATTTGGTTTCTTTACCAATCTTGAATGGCTGTCATGTCAACAAAATGAGTGTAACGACCACTTGACTTTATGTATCTCAGTCTGGATCTTTGGTGTCAGAACACCTTTTTTTCTCCATAGGTTGTTTCATCTTGACGCAAGAGTTACTCCTCCTTTGGCTTCTCCAGAAAATAGAAGTTTTCTGAATTCATTTTTTTAAAAATTGAAACTTTTTATTTTTTATATATATTTTTTATTTTTACTGAGTTTTTTCAATATCGTAAGTTTTTATTTTATTTTTAATTTTTAGATACATCTAACATAAATAAATTTAAAAAGTATAATATTTGTGAAAAAAATATTTAAAAAATTCATTAAATACCAAAAGGAGTAGCTTGCCTCGGACTGGACGGTACTGTTCAGCCCGTGGTACGGGTCCCATTTTGATAATCTGAACCGTTCAATGTGTAGATTTCGTTGCTTACTATATGTCTGTAAAAAATCACGTTGATCGGATATTGATAGTTATGTGATCAAATCAATTTTGTATAAAAAAAAATGGAAGGTGAACAAATTAACGGTTGACAAAAAACTAATCCGATGAGATAGCTATCGATATCCAATCAACGTGATTTTTTACAGACATATAGTACTCGACGAGTTTTACACATTGAACTGTTCGGATTATTAAAATAGGTCCCGTGGTAGCTCCCCACAGGCCGAACAGCACCGTCCAGTTCGATCTCGGACTGAAGGTAAGCTGCTTCCATACCAAAAATATAAAAAAAAATAAAAACTCAGTATATTTTTCGTATTCTTGTTTATTTATTGATTTTTTATAAATATTTTACTTAAGTAAAAAAAAGTGCTTAAAATTTTAAAAATATTCACTAAAAACAAAAAAAATACGAAAAACAAAAAATTCAATTTCTAGAAAATTGAAATCAAACACAATAAATAAGACCAAAAGTTTTGTTGTGACACCTTTTCAATTCATGACCTCTGTTGCCCCTCTATTCCTCCTATTAACTTCGGTATTGCTATATATATATATTTTTTGGTTGGTCATGAAAGTTTTTTGTTTAATTACGGTGTACCTACTTCATTTCTTACCACTTTGTATTAATTTTCTACTTCAAATTTTTTTGTATTGTTAGAAATCCATGGTTGATATAGAAGTGAAGACAAGTGAGAATGTAATGGAGGCATGTTCAGGAACATCCTCAGTTAGAAACTGTGTACTCACATCATCACTTCTGGCCTGCATTTGGCGAGACAACTCCCAAAGTGATGTCTCCTCCATAGTTGACCACAACAGCTGGAGCGATGAATCCATCTGCGTAGACAAAAAGGTACTCCTCCTTATACTCCATTTGTTTTGACAAAATATTTTAGGAGGAATATCACATCAGTGAGTACTACAAAAAGTAATTTCAAATTAGTTGAATACTTTATGAATAAATTTATAAATTTTTTAATGAATGTGGTGTGATTCCCCCAATATTTTATTATGGTGAATATATTGTTACTTAGCTCTGAGAAAAAAATTACAGCTCTGGTATGCATTGGGTAAACTAAGGGCAGAGAAAGCTGCGAGGAGAACAGCTGAGCAGAGGGGTTTGAAGCTGGTAACTATCTGCCCCGGTCTCATTACCGGTCCTGAATTCTGTCACAGAAATCCAACAGCAACAATTGCTTATCTAAAAGGTACATATCATCTTCATCCCAAAACTCTCCACGATGGTTCACGTTTTGAATCCAATTAGCAGAAACATAGAAACTAGTCATGGATTGTTGATGTCGAAACACAGGAGCTCAAGAGATGTACGCATATGGATTATTGGCAATAGTTGATGTAAACAGATTGGCAGAAGCACATGTTTGCGCATTTGAGGAAATGGGTAAGACGGCGTTTGGGAGGTACGTTTGCTTTGATCGTGTGATTCAGAGTGAGGATGAGGCAGAAGAGTTGGCAAGGGAGATGGGGATGCAAACAAACATGATATCAGGGAATTCGTCAGGAAGTTCTTCATTTCGGTTTGAGTTGTCAAATGTGAAACTCTCTAGGCTGATGACAAGAACACTTAGATGTATTAATGAATGTTAGCAACTTAGCAAACAACTTTGTTGTCTTCTCTCTACCATCCCACATGTACACACATGAGAAGTTTAAAGTTACTTAGTTTGGTGATTTTAGATAGTTGTCGTGTGTGCTAATTTGAATTTGATTAGTTAGTTATTTATCAATTTTATTTTGGTATCAAAACACAAATGATCATTGGTGTCCCTTAATACCAACGAAGACGGCTCTCCTTCCCTGGAAAGACACGATATTCCTTGGTGAGTGCCTAATAGTGACCAACAAGAAGGTATTCATTGGCGAGCATCTGGTAACCAACCTTTCCGCCCAAATGGTTGACCTCTTTAACTCGAGTTAGAATCATGCTTGTAGATGTTTGATTTGTTTCCAAATTGCTCTTTTTATTTGACATTAGTTTTTTTGGTGATAAGATAAATCAATTATTGCAACCTTATACAAATCATTATGGCTTTCAATCTTATTCGGTTGTCTATTACTCTTGAATTTTTATTGGAAAAGTTGTGATGAATGTTATTGCCCTTGTCTTGACATTTATGAAGATTAGATTCGATTTTTTTATTGAGAACAATATATATAAGGGTTGTTTGAGATGATATATATAAATATACTTTTTGATTTTTTATAAAATATGAGTTGATAAAATATGGATTGAATATAGATTGAATTTGAAGTGATGTAATAAAGTGATAATATAATTTAAATAAGATGATGTGACTTAAATAAGATAGTAATTTTTAAATTTTAAACATTTTTAAAACACCCCAAACAAGGTCATAGTTTTACAAGTACTAAAAAAGAAGCGATAAGACTTTATCACCCTTCAATAATTAATTTTTCAAAACCACACTATGCACTTGTTTAGTTTATTTTTCAAAAAAAATTTTAAAAAAAATTCTCTCCAAACAAATTTTTAAAAGTAATCGAACTAAATAAATTTTTTCAAAAATAATTTTAAAATTTTATTTGATTACCTTCTTTCCAAAATTACTCTTTCTTACACACATCAAATCAATCACTTTTTTTAAAAGTCTCTCTTCAAAATAATTCTCCAAAACCATTTCTAAAAAAACACAAACCAAACAAATTTTCGTACTTTTTATCTCAAAAACTACTCTACAAACATAAACCAAATATACCCATAGTTCTTTTTATAGAGAATATATATGCTTCACGGCAAAATAAACTTCGGGTTGAAAAACAAAAGGAGAATAATCAGAGGTTACTCTGATAAATAAATAAAAATAAATAAACAGAGCCTAAAATCAACTTTAAAGACAATAATAAGCATTTAAACGTAAAACCATAAAACAAATTGCAAAAAACAAAACATTGAGAAAAATTAAGTTAGAAATTAGGGTTAATATAGAAAACAAAATGTACTTGAGCTTACTAGACCAGCTTCAAAGATGAGTAATCTCAGCAAATCTGAAGAGCAAAAGATTCATTGATTTCCGAGCAGATTAACACCGCCCTTTTCATTATAATATTAAGAAAAGGGGGCTGCCTGAATTTCTGCTCAATATTTACCCAAACTCACAAACCTAAATCAAATATCAAAAAATATAATCCAAAATCGGATTTACTTCCCGGTTGATTTTAAAAAGCAAAATCCTTTGGGGTTTCAAATCAATTAATCCGAATGAATCAGAGAGAAAAAACAGACAATGAACAAGAAAAAAAAGATTAAAAAGAAGAGATATGGGGGCTCAGAGGGTTGCTTAATGTGCTCAAAGAAGACCCCTTTGGAGGCACTTCTCATACAAGAGGTGTCAGAAATTAAAGCATTGTTCATCTTAGCCCCCCAAATCCTCTCAATTTATCATCATCTAAATCACAAAAAAAAAAATTAATATGAATCACTGAGAAAGAAGAAGATGAAGCAAGACAGCTACGAAGAACCATGACCCAGCGGCTAGGGTTTCTTGCGATCCTTTGTAGCAGATTACCGGGGTATTTATAGCTTGCTTCTGGGCTTTTTATTGGGCCACATGTTGAAGTCGGCCCATGTGCCTGTCTGCGATCCAGTCTTTTGGTTTTGCGACGTGGAATATAATGAATATTGAAAATATAGAGTGATAAAATGAAAAAATTTAGGATAAATTACCAAAAAAAAAATAATAATAATAAGAGTTTTATGTGTTTTTCAATTTAAATCTCATAATTTTAATTTCGACTAATTAAACTCTAGAGTTTCATCCGTGTTTTAATCTGGCATCTCTGTCCATTTCCGTCAGGTTAAACTAACAGAAATCTTGACAGAATTTCATATTAAAACCTACATATTCAAACATTTGTACCTCCCTCATCGTAACTCTGTTTAGCCTTATTTTTGCATTGTTGGATTCACCTCATGACCTAATTTTATTTCACTCTTTATATGTCTTGTTCCGTATCTTTTTACTTGCCGTTGGAGTTCTGAATGTTGGCTAAAAATAAGATTTTTCTCTCTTTCGATAAAATTTTCATATTTAAATCCACATATTCAAGCACTTATATCTCCCTCGTCGTAACTTCGTTTCACCTCATTTTTGCATCGTTAGATTTAACTCATGGCCTAATTTTTATTTCATCCCTCATATGCCTTATTCCACCTTTTTTTTGTATGCCGTCGGATATCTGAAAGTTGGCCAAAAATAAACTTTTTCTCTATTTTTTTCCCTCTTTTTCTTCTTCCTCCTCCTCCTCTTGCCTTGCGACTACTGCTTCATCATCATCACTTGACGATGTCTACAATTCTGAGCAATTGAATTTTATAGTCTTGACTGCTGCTTTGTGCTTATATGAATCTTCAAGTGAACGACCTCCAATGAGCAAGGCGAGTGTTTGATTTCATGAATGCTAACTAAGAATTTTTGTTGCACGCATTGAACTGGACTATCATTTGACAATTACAAATAACAGAAAGATCCCTCAAGATAAATACCATTTTAACCATATTTTTCAATTTTCTGTTCTTCCCTGACATTGTTTTCAAGAACCAAACAGAGCCTTATATTCTAGTGGACTTGATTAGATTGTTAGATTGTTTGGACCAACAATCAGTTAAGAACAAGTAGTTAGGAAATGGGCATTATCTTTCTTGGATGTAAAAAGCTATTAGAAAAAGGGAAATATTCAAGCTTCGAAAGCATTTTTTTGAACTTTCGGTTTGTTAATTTGCCTAGTTCTTTGTAGTCCAAGCTCCTTGTAGATAATGATGATCAAACAGCAGTAGCAGCAAGGCAGGAAGAGGAGCCGCAGTGGAAGAGGAAGAAAAAAAAAAAAAAAGAAAAAAAATAGAGAGAAAAAGCTTATTTTTGGCCAACTTTCAGAGATTCGACGACATGCAAAAAAGAGGTGGAACAAGGCATGTGAGGGGTGGAATAAAAATTAGGCCATGAGTTGAATCTAATAACGTAAAAAATGAGGTGAAACGGAGTTACAACAAAAGAAATACAAGTACTTGAATATGTGGATTTAAATATGAAAATTTTGCCTAAAGAGAGAAAAATCTTATTTTTGGCCAACTTTCGGCGCTCCAACAGCAAGTAAAAAGATGCGGAACAAGGCGTATGAAAAGTGGAATGAAAATTAGGTCATGAAGTGAATCCAACCAAGTAAAAATGAGGAGAAACAGAGTTACGACGAGAGAGATACAAGTGTTTGAACATATAAGTTTGAATCTGAAATTCTGCCTAAATTTCTGTTAGTTTAATATGACAAAGATGAACGGACGGCCAGATAGAAATACAGATGAAACTCTAAGGTTTAATTTGTCAAAATTAAAATTCTAGGGTTTAAATTGAAAAACCGGCGAAATCCTGAGTTTTTTTTGTAATTAATTCAAATTTTTATTTGCTTTTGTATGTGTGTGTGTGTGTTTTAAACAAAAATAATGAAAATTTTGAATTTTTTTTTTTAAATTTCATATTTTGAAAATAATCTTTTTGATATTTTTTAGAAAATTGATTTTTTCAACTTTTTCTTTCCATAATTATGTTAAAAAATAATTAATCATTTTTTTACGCTCATCTACTTTTCAAGTATGCTCACTTTAAAAATTATATACTTTATATTTTTCACTTTTCATTTTTTGTTTTTGTACGGGGAGCAAATATTCCGGCAAGCCCGTACTCCTTTCTTCCAAACTCCGTTTCTGTCCGATCACCTGAAAGCACAACGGCGGTGAGCTACCTGGCGGTGTGTGGCCGGAAAACCCCTCCGACGATCAAGTTAGCACACTCCTTGGGATAGAGAGAGGGAGGAGAGTGTTTGAGTGTAAGAGTGTCTTACAAAAAATGTTCGTCGTCTTGTATGGGGGGCGCAGACATGCTTATATACCCTCTGCGCCCCGAACCTACTCCCAGTGATCTCTCGACACGTGGCTCTGCTGTCCCATCTGTCAGCATAGACCTTGCTGAACATCACCTAACCCAACTGCCAGCCCACTCTGCTGGGAGCACGGCAACCGGGCTGTACCACCGCGGCTATCAACGACAGTGCTATGCTACATGAACAAGTGCTCCAAGAACCGAGCTCTTTTTCAGCTGTGCTCGGTTGCACTCTGGCGAAGCCGAGCTAGAGATCGGTCAACCTAGTCAACCAAAGGCCCTCCTGCCTGCTTCGGGGCATGAGGTCCTCAGCCGGGCTAACGGTGTTCGCCTTTGACCGGGCAACGTAAGCTGCACGGTTGTCCCTGCGGAGCTCCAAGTAGCTCGGCCCATGTCTTACAGGCCTAACTCTGGGCGGATCCGAAGTCATCTCGGCCCAATGCTCCATTGGGCTCCCAACCTACTCGGCCTTCACCTCGGTCCATATTTGGCTCATAATTCTCCCTCTCAATTGCCCCTTAATTCCGTCCGCTGAAGCGTGACTGGGATTACCTATTTCGACCGGGGTATCACCTCCTCGGTCCTCAATTTAATAATCGGCAACCGGGCTAGTTGACATGCATGAATTCAAACTTGCCCGGTCTGACATTCCTGTCTTTTCGGCTTGCTCGGTCGACGCCTCACATGACTTTCCTGTCTCCTCGACTTGCTCGGTCGACGTCTCACCTGACCTTCCTGTCTCTTCAACTCTGCCGCTGCCATTAATGGGGACACGTGGCAAGCTTCCACTGGTCCTCGAACAGCCAACCCAGCCGTCTTCTAAAATTTGAATTTTTGGCGGCCTCACCACCTCTATAAACATGCACCTGCCTTCTTCCTTCCGTCCTTACTGACTCTCTTGCACCTCAAGCATTACAGAGCTCTTGCCCCTTGATCCCTGCCAACGCTGAGTTCGTGCTTTGAAGAAGAGGACTCTGCCCTACGCTCGTAAGTCCTCAAACTTCTCTTTGGTTGTCACTTCCTTTGATATTTCACACATTAGGGCATTAGAAACGTAGTTTATAGGACATTAGGCACCAAAAACATCCTAAACCCTCAACTGTTCAAGGTGTTCTTCATATTTCCTGAAGAACATTGCAAATCTGGGGCAGACCGGGCTCCAGGTCCTTATTTGATCCAAAAAATCAATCTGACCGAGCAAATGACATGTTTGTCCCAACCTTAGCAGAGACTGTGATAACAAAAGGACTTGATCGCTCAACCGGGCTAACATTTGGTCCGCTTGGGCGACCGAGCTCCCTGGTTGGGCTTTACAACCGAGGTGGTCGGGCACTCTTAATGACCGAGCTAAGGTCAAGCTCGCTTCGCGCGACCGTGCTCACACTCACACTTGCCATCCTTTTCCTACAGAGTCCAAGGGGACCACTGACCACTTCTGAAGCTCTCAAAGACCGAGCAACCACCAATTACCACAGTGCCAAACCCCTCAGCCGAGCTAACTTAGGCCGGCCATAAATGGGGAAATTCCGCTTCCTAGTGGATACTCCGGCCACGCTGGCTGCGTTCAGGGAGGAGTACGGCATTCCGGCCGACGTCCATCTTGAACTTGTAGCAGAAAAGACAACGCCTTGGGGCAGACCAGAACAATGCCCCTTAACCGTGCTGTCTATCATCGAATGAGGCCTCCGCTTCCCGCTCAATCCATTAATTATCGAGTTCCTACGCCGAACCGGGCTAGCACCCACCCAAGTGTCCACCAACACCTACCGGATAATAAACGATGTGCACGAGCTAAACAACCGGCTAGGTATAAACTTAGGCTTAGCCGAGATACTGCGGCAGTACACCCTTGGGCATACCGAAGATGGCCTCGCCTATTACCTTAAGATTAGGCCGGGCAAAGAAAAAATTGTGACCGGCACGCCAGACAAGGATTTGCACGACGATGATTTCTTATGGGTGTCTGGTAATTATGAAACAGCCTAGGTACCGGGCTGGTTCGGAAGCAAAAACTTCAGTTCCACATGTAAGCCGCGCAAACTTGCTCGGTTAGCTTACTACCTTCATTATTCTGTACTTAAACTTTTTCTTGTTTCTTCTGCAGCAATTCAAGCCTTGCAAGCCAACTACCAATATCCCAACGTAGAGGCCATCAGGGCCGCGCTCCGCTACCGCCACCGAGATTGCAACGAGCTGCTAGGTTACACTCCAACCTACAGATACTCTGCTCCCCGCCGGAGTAAAGTTACAGACTTTCTTCGTGCTCCAACACCACCTCCAGATCCAACTTTGCCAGACGTTCCACTAATCCGGTTGACGGAAGAGCAAGAGATGGCCAAACGAAGCCGAATAAAAAACCTGCTCATTGCAACCTCTGCCGAGATACCGAGCGTCGTCACGCGCTCACCAGCTGCCGGTCAATCCAGTGCCGCCGTGGCCGCCTTAGCTACCCTAGCTGTAGTACAACCCAGCCGAGATACCCGCCGGGCTGGAAAAAGAGCACGCACAGACCCGTCTGCCGAGCTAGTTGCCAAGCTAACCACCGAGCAAACCACCGCCACGGCTGACCCAATCCCAAGCTGGCGTCCACAGCTCAAACACCGGGGCAAAGACATCCCGGCTAATGCTTCGGTCAAGGGCGACAAGGAACACTTGCTTGCCTTTGACCTCTCAAAGGCTCTGCTGCTGCCGAGCAATGTGGTTGGCAGCGACCACGTCCCTGACACCCGGCTGGTGAAATCAGCCGTGAAATCCATGACCAGGGTAAGGATCCAATTTTCACTGAAATTTTCACAAGTGTTTGCACGGTTTCTTCACTGATCAAATTTGCTGCTTGCAGGCCATCCAAAAGCAACACCTGGTAATGGAGCGCATCCACCGATTACGGCAGAAGGCGAGTGACACAGCCAGCCAAGTCGAGAGCCTCCAAACCGAGTTGGGCCGAGCAAAATCATCGCTTCAAATTGCCAATGCTGACAACAACAGGTTGCTCGGTCAGCTTGACGAAGCTGAGAAGAAGCGTGACGAGCTCCAGGCCGAGCTCGATACGCTGAAGAAGTCCAGGAAGAAAGACTGCCAGGACGCCAACAACGCCGGCTTCAACGAAGCCGAGGACAATAACAAAAAACAAGTCTTCGTCACTCAGGACATTTACTTCAAAGCTGGCTGGAAGTCTGCCTGTGAACACCTCGGCCAGGGTCCAGACACCGATGTGTTTGCTACTCCGCCACCTGCCTTCCTACCGACCTATCTCGTGCCGTATGCCAACGACGTCTTCAGCGCGTTGCAGGCTGAGGCTGAGGAAGGTCTCGAAGAAGAGGCCGAAGCAGATGCCGAGGTGGAGGACCGCGGAGAGAAAGAGCAGCCCGGCCAAACCGATGTCCAGGACCAGACAGCTACGGTCAACTTGGAAGCTGATAAAGAATTCCCAGACCTCTCCCCCTTAGCTTAGTTTTGTGTTTTCTTTTTGTCTGCAAATGTAACCGGACTAAGTTCCCCACCTTTTGTATTAACTTTTTATCAATGAAAAGCTTTAGTTTCATCAAGTGTTTGCACGATTTTCTTCAGCTTCTATCTTCAGCAGAACATCTCGGTTTAAATCACAAAATTGAACAATACATACTTCTTCAACCGGAATACCCCTCTCGGTTGGAACAAAACATCAACTCCTTCAACCGGAGTAAATCATCTCGGTTGAGATTACCTAAGTTGAACAAAACATCAACTCTTCCAATCGGAGTAAATTATCTCGGTTGGGAACACTTAAGCTGAACAAAACATCAACTCTTCCAACCGGAGTAAATTATCTCGGTTGGGAACACTTAAGCTGAACAAAACATCAACTCTTCCAATCGGAGTAAATCATCTCGGTTGGGAATCCCTAAGCTGAACAAAACATCAACTCTTTCAACCGGAGTAGATCATCTCGGTTGGGAACGCTTAAGCTGAACAAAACATCAACTCTTCCAACCGGAGTAGATCATCTCGGTTGGGAATCCCTAAGCTGAACAAAACATCAACTCTTCCAACCGGAATAGATCATCTCGATCTTTACATTAAAACAACAATCTGAATGCTAAAGCAGAGTCACTTCTGTATATTGACAAAAAGAATTACATTTTGAAGTATAAGGCAAAAAATTTCCTTTGCTCAAAAAGAAAGATAAAGCTAGAAAAAATACAATTTGAGGTTGGCCGCATTCCATGGCCGGGGTATTGCTCTACCATCCAGATCCTCCAAGTGGTATGCCTCCTTGCCCGCCAGACCGATTATCTTGTAGGGTCCTTCCCAATTTGCCCCTAGCTTGCCTTCACCTGGCACCAGGGTGTTTCCCATAACTTTCCTCAAAACCCAATCACCTACTTTAAACGGTCTGGGGTGCGCCGTTTTGTTGTACTTCCTTGAGAGTTCTTGTTGGTAGGCGGCCACGCTCTTCCACTAGGTCTAATTCCAGGGCAATAGCCTCGGCGTTCAGCTCGGGCTCAAAACTTTCACTTCTTAGGGTAGGCATGCCAACTTCCAAAGGTATGACCGCCTCCATGCCATAAGCCAAAGCAAATGAAGTTTCCTCGGTAGATCGCCGCGGGGTTGTTCGGTATGCCCAAAGAATGCTGGGTAGTTCCTCAGCCCATTTTCCCTTTGCCTTCTCCAGCCGTTTCTTCAACCCACTCAAGATAGTCTTGTTTGATGCCTCGGCTTGACCATTGGACTGCGGGTAAGCCGGAGTGGAGTTGTAGAATTCAATCTTTAGATCCTCACAAAATCCTCTGAATAGGCGACCGTCAAACTGAGTACCGTTATCAGAGATCAAAATCTTAGGGACGCCAAACCGCGTGACCACATTCTGCCAGACAAACCGCTTCACGTCTTTCTCTTTGATTGTTGCCAATGGCTCAGCTTCAACCCATTTGGTGAAGTAATCTGTGGCCGCGATGAAGAATTTCCAGTTGCCTGGTGCTGCTGGGAGTGGCCCCACTATATCTAGTCCCCACATGGCAAAAGGCCAAGGACTGGTGAGGGGAAGAAGTTCCCTGGCTGGCTAATGGATCTGATGGGCGAATTTCTGGCATTTTTCGCACTTGCGGACATACTTTTGTGCGTCGGCCTGCATACACGGCCACCAGTAGCCCTGCGAAATAGCTCGGTAGGCCAGGGACCTGCCCCCTATATGACTGCCACAGATGTCTTCGTGAATTTTGTACAAGAAGGCCTCCACACTACTCGGGTGCACGCACTTTAGATAAGGACTGGTTAAGGACTTTTTATACAACGCTCCAGATGGAGAGAGCCAAAACCGCTCTGACTTCACCCGTACTTTGTGCGCTTCTTTCTTGTCGGTTGGCAGAGTCCGGTCTTTGAGAAACAGGATTATAGGGTCTATCCAGGAAGGGCCTAGCGTGGTGCAGAGTACATCCGTCTGCCCGGCTTCCTCAATGCTTGGCCGTGGAAGGAATTCAATCAACAGGGGGTTAGGAGACGTACTATCTACCATTGAAGCAAGGCCGGCCAGCTCATCTGCTCGGCTGTTTTCTTCACGGCCAATCTGTTGAACTCTGATTGCCTGGAATTGCCTGATGTGCTCCCTGACCAAAGCTTGGTACTTTGCCATTCTGTCATCCTTTGCTTCATAAATCCCAGAGACTTGGTTAACCACAAGCTGGGAATCACTGTACACCATTAGCTCGGAAGCTTTCATCTGAAGAGCGCTCTTGAGTCCGGCCAGAAGTGCCTCGTATTCGGCCTCGTTGTTGGATGCTGGGAAGCCAAGGGTGATAGAATGTTTAATAGTTAGGCCATCTGGCGAGATAAGAACGATACCTAGCCCAGTACCGTGGCGGTTCGACGCCCCATCAACGAAAAGTCTCCACATCTCCCCCACAAAAAGCTTCCAGCAGTCCGATGGGTCTTGAGAGGCTTGAAGGTCGATGGGCTCGCGGCTGCCCAGCTGTTCGGCTCCAAGTTCAATGTAAGATGGTTCCACTTCAGCCCCCCTTGGTGATTCGGCACCGGACTCAGCAAGTTGGTCTACAATGCCCAAGTCCGTAGGCGAATCACCAGGTCGTGGTGTTATGCCGGCCACGGGCGCCGTGTTGAGTGGTTCCATTTCTTCCCCCCTTGGTGATGCAATACCGGACAGAGAGGGTCGGACAATAATATCCGGCTCCGTCATCGCATCACCGGGCGGTGGAGCTGTACAAGTTGAGGGTGCTACGGTGGGGCGCGCAAATTCCGCGTCGCAAACTCCACCAGATTGTATCTCGGTTAGACTGGTATTGACCTCCTCATTTCCCGCGGCAATGTCGACCGGGCACACCGGATGAGTTCCAGGTGAGAATTCAGCAACGAAATCGGCCAAAGTTTGGGCCTTTATGGCTGTGCGCGGCTGGAACTTCACGTCAAATTGTCCCAATTCGACCGCCCACTTGAGAATTCGGCCAGAAAAGTCTGCCCGTTCAAACAAGGCCTTAAGAGGAAATTCAGTCAGAACGATGATAGTATGGGCGTGAAAATAGTGCGCCAACTTCCTTGAAGCCATCATGTCACGCCCCAAAATTTGGACAATTAAATATTAAATTAGGACTAAACCCCAATCAATATTCCATAATCCAAATCCTAGGGGTGAAACAAAAACACTAAACACAAACTAAACCATTCACCATAATTCTATAACTAACCAATACCTTCAACATTAAAGTAACAATAAATACTCCAAAACAACTTAAATAATGTAAGGTTACAACCCATGCCAAATTATTCCAATACTAAAGTCATAAAAAAAAATAATAAATACAGAAATTAGTATCAATCCTAAGCTCAAGAAAAAATAAAAGAACTCCAAACGACATGTCCTACGATCACAGATATTTCTTGTCACCACCAAAGCCTCTACTAATCCTGCAAAGGACGCTCAGCTACGCTCAAACAGAACGCACCCGAGTTGCCAAGAGACAAAACGGGTCAGTATACAGGTATACTGGTATGAGTACAAGAATCAACACCCACGTGTCCACCAGACACAAACAAAAATACATTTAATTCATATCATGGGACAAGACAAGTAGTTCCAACCGCACCGAGACGAATGGGTAGTTTCTCGAGATACGGTGGCATTTAGTTTCTTGTCCGTACACAACGAAATATAAATTGATTATAAAATAGACAAAATAGAAATAAAAATATGGTGGGTCAGCCCTGCATAAAAAGTTAGTAAGACCCACCATCCTGCAAAACAAATAAAGTTAGTATAATTTAATCATAAGTAACTTATTAAAACAAATATAAAGTTACACCGTTTCACACTTAAATAATTCGAATTGATCAAAACTCAAAGAACGAAAGTTGTACAGAATCAAATTTCCTATAAGACAACGCGAACGAATTTAACAGAAACTGAACAGGTTAAGAGAAAAACTTGATATAAAAATCTAGACAAAATTCAATCGAAAAATCTGAATCTGAAAACGAACCAAAACTGCCCTAAGATGATTTTTTTCGAAAAAGTTCAAAACATGAAAAGTGTGCAGAATAATGTTTTACTTCAGTTTACGCGAAACCAATAAAAATGAGCTCGTTTCGTGGGTTAAAACAGCCTATAAAATCTGCATTACCAAAATGAATCAAACCGACAATAACCAAGGTCATCCGATTATAAATTCTAATCGATCTTTTTAATAAGAAGCTACAACACAAAAGCTGTCCAAAATCATGTATACATGCCTCTACTCCCATTTCATAATTTATTGAGGCCGATTACTATTTTTCAAGATGTACAAATCAATAAACTCATAATTCAATTTTTTTGTACCTTAACTCCATCAATATAATTCGAACTATACATTTAAGTTCATAATTACTTCTTTGTACCTTAACTCAATTAAGACAATTCGAACTATCATACAAGTTCATAATTAATTCTTTGTACCTTGACTCAATTAAGACAATTCGAACTATCATACAAGTTCATAATTAATTCTTTGTACCTTGACTCCACCACTTCGGCCCTCCCCTTCTGGCCTACACATATATCCCATGTGCCTCCCGTATACCTAACCCACTCCGAAGCCAAACTTGCACGGGGATATCGTCCCGAGTTTGACTCACACTCCCCGGATGGTTAGCATATACGTACGCGCGCAAATCAAAGCACTCGTCTACTCATGAGAACGAGGCAACAATATATATAAACATCTCATCGACATCATGAGACAAATATAACCATGCCGGGCATAAGGCATCAAACAACTCTCATAATCCTCACCTTTTTTTTTTTTTTCTCACTCTTTCTCACCATCACTCAAATAAAACAACAATCCATGGAGTCATGGTGGAGTACAAGGAATTTATCTATGAATTCTTAATTTATTAAATTTCATATGACCGAGAATATGATTACAACCATAGAATAAATCCATATAAAAACCCTAAACATGGCATACACCACTAATCAAAATAATTAAAATCAATCCATCATCTACATGCAAATACAAAATCAATTAAAAATAAATAAATAAAAACAACGAATCAATCCATCCTCTAATCAATATTTATGGATTCTAACTTTATTCCAATTTCACATAATTATGAGGGTGATTAAATCCATAAAATAAATACATAAAAAAAACATAAACCTTGCATACACAACTAATTAAAATAAGTGAAATCAATCAATCTTCTAAAAATCCTAAACTTTACATATACAACTAATCAAAATAATTAAAATCAATCAATCATCTAAAAATCCTAAATCTTACATACACAACTAATAAAAATAATTAAAATTAAATAATCATCTAAAAACCCTAAACTTTACCTACACAACTAATCAAAGTAATTAAAATCAATCACTTATCTAAGAACCCTAAACTTTACATACACCACTAGTCAAAATAATTAAAATCAATCTATCATCTATAACCCTAAATCTTATATCCACAACTAATCAAAATAATTAAAATTAATCTATCATCTTTATGTAAAAACAAAATCAAACTAACATCAAACAAATAAAAATAAATACAACGAATTAAACATAAATCAAGGGAAGTGGGTTTTGTACTTAAAATTATTTTTGAAGATCAAAGAATCACTCAAAGAATTAATAAAGTCACCAAAAATAAAACCCCAAACCTTACATACTCAAATAATTCAAATAATTAAAATCAAACCATCATCCAAAAACTCTAAACCTTACATACACGTCTAATCAAAATAATTTAAAAATTAGTCAATCATCTAAAAATTCTAAACCTTACATACCCAACTAATCAAAATAATTACGATCAATTAATTATCTAAAAATCTTAAACCTTACCTATACATCTAATCAACATAATTAAAATTAATCAATCATCTAAAAATCTCAAACCTTACATACCCAACTAATTAAAAGTACTACAATCAATTAATCATCTAAAAATCCTAAACCTTACATATCCGTCTAATCAACATAATTAAAATTAATCAATCATCAAAAAAATTCCAAACCTTACATACCCAACTAATTAAAATAATTACGATCAATTAATTATCTAAAAATATTAAACCTTACACGTACCACTAATCAAATTAATTAAAATTAATTACTCATCTAAGAACCCTAAACCTTGCACGTATCACTAATCAAATTAATTAAGATTAATCAAACCTCTAAGAATTCTAAACATTGCACGTACCACTAGTCAAATTAATTAAAATAAATTAATCATCTAAGAACCCTAAACCTTGCACATATCACTAATCAAATTAATTAAGATTAATCAAACCTCTAAGAATTCTAAACATTGCACGTACCACTAGTCAAATTAATTAAAATAAATTAATCATCTAAGAACCCTAAACCTTGCACATATCACTAATCAAATTAATTAAGATTAATCAAAACTCTAAGAATTCTAAACATTGCACGTACCACTAGTCAAATTAATTAAAATAAATTAATCATCTAAGAACCCTAAACCTTGCACATATCACTAATCAAATTAATTAAGATTAATCAAAACTCTAAGAATTCTAAACATTACACGTACCACTAGTCAAATTAATTAAAATAAATTAATCATCTAAGAACTCTAAATATCGCATATCCACTAATCAAAATAATTAGATTAATCAATCATCTAAAAAAAATAATAAAATCAATAATCATTTAAACACCCTAAACCTTATATATATCACTAATCAAATTAATTAAAATAAATCCATCATCTGAGAATCCTAAATTTTACACGTTCCACTAATCAAATTAAATAAAATTAATCACTTATCTAAAAACCCTAAACATCTCATAGACACTAATCAAAATAATTAAATTAATTCATCCTCTACATCCACATACAAAAATATCAAATCACATCAACCTAATAAAATAAATAAATAAATAAACTAACGAATCAAACATAATCAAGGAAAATAGGGTTTGTACTCACAATTATTTTTGAAAATTGAAGCAAGACCAAGAGGATTAATTGAACTACCAAAGTAAACCCAAAACCCTATCTTTTTTCTTTATTTTTCTTTTCTTTTTCTTTTTCTTTCTTTCTCCCCTCTATCTCTCTCTTCTTTGATGCACTCCCAGAATCTCTCTCTCAGGCACTAACTCACTCTCTCTCTCTCTCTCTCTCTCTCTCTCTCGGCACTGACTCACGGCAGCCTCCCCTGGATTCACTTTTCTATTACCAACTCCTAAACCTAATTGATTACATATCATATTATATATATATATATAAAATAATAACCTAATTTCCTATTCTAATCTAATATGATTATTATATAATATAATACACATGATTATAATATATATAAATATAAGATTATATATATATAACACCTTTTTTTTATATAACAAACATAAATATTTAAAGATTTGGATTAATTATATATAATTAAATAACACATTAAATTAATTAATCACCACATTAAATTCATTAAGTATCACAATAAATTCTCATGTAACCCACACAATTAATAATTATAACATTAAATCCATTAAATATTACATTAACTCTCATGTGACCACACAATTAATAAAGTTCAAAAATAAAATAAGATAATAATACCCATAATAATAATAAATAATGACTAAAGAAAATTAGGGTCGCTACACATCATCAACGCTAACGCAAGCTTTTCCAACGGCAAGTATCTCGACTCTGCCGGTAGCAAGGTCTTACTGACGTAGAAGATTGGGAGGTGCTTAATTCCTTCAGCTCGGACTAGCACCGCACTGACTGCGTGCTGTGAGACGACAAGGTAAAGATAGAGTTCCTCGCCTGGCTTCGGTGTAACCAATAGTGGCAGAGAAGACAGATACTCCTTGAGCTCGGCCAAAGCCCGGTCACAATCTTCGTCCCACGAGAACTTTGATTTCAATGCTTGAAAAAAAGGGTGGCAGTGATCTGATGACCGGCTTATAAATCGATTAAGCGCGGCGGCCATCCCGGCCAGATGCTGCACGTCCTTAGCCGAGCTGGGCTGCTTCAAATCTTGCACGGCACTGATCTGAGAGGGGTCTGCTTCGATGCCTCGGTTCGTGACTAGGAATCCCAAAAATTTTCCGGATCCCACGCCAAAGGCACACTTAGACGCATTCAGGCGCAGCTTGTGTTTTTTGAGAATGGCGAACATTTCGGCCAAGTCGGATAAGTGGTCTTCTGCATGCCGGCTCTTAACCACCATATCATCAATGTAGGCCTCCATTGTCCGCCCAAGCAAAGGAGCAAACATCTTGGTCACCATCCTCTGAAAAGTTGCCCTGGCGTTCTTCAAACCAAAAGGCATGACTCGGTAGCAGAAGAGTCCCCTCGGAGTCGTGAAGGAAGTAATCTCTCGGTCGGGCCCATGCATGGCAATCTGGTGGTAGCCGCGATAGGCATCCAAGAAGCTGAGCCGATTATGTCCAGCCGTCAAGTCCACAAGCTGGTCAATACGGGGCAAAGGGAAGCAATCCTTCGGACAAGCTCGGTTGACTGTCTTGTAATCGACACAAACTCGCCACTTCCTATTCTTCTTGGGCACCACTACTGTGTTGGAAATCCACCGAGGGTAGTGCACTTCCTGAATTGCTCGTGCCTCTAGCAAATTTTTCACTTCCTCTGCAACTACCTCGGCGTGATGCAGCGCCGATCTCCTTGTTCGCTGAATGACTAGCTTTGCTCCGGGGAAGACATTGAGGTGATGGCAGATAAAACTTGGATCGAGGCCGGGCATGTCGTAAGGCGACCATGCGAAGACTTCGACGTTGGCCATCAGAAACTCCACCATCTCGGTCATTTCTTGGGCCGTGAGGCTGGAACCGAGCAGGAAGAACTTATCCGGCTGCTCCATATCAATTCGCACCTCCACCAATTCCTCAACAGCTTTGTCCTCTACCTTGGTGCCCACATC
Source organism: Camellia granthamiana (assembly GCA_036172215.1). Lineage (NCBI taxonomy): Eukaryota > Viridiplantae > Streptophyta > Magnoliopsida > Ericales > Theaceae > Camellia > Camellia granthamiana. The sequence continues at coordinate 8,109,787 of CM069903.1, read as the reverse complement.
GTCAAGAACTCCTCGGTCTTCCGGTCCTTCTATCATTTGAACGAAGCCTTTGGCAGCCCGGCTCCCGTTCACTGCCACAAAGCACTGTTTGGACATGACTTGATCTCCCCAAATCTCCTCGATTGCCCCCATGGCCGAGGGGAATCTCATCACCTGATGGTAGGTCGACGCTACGGCTTGCATAGCGTGAAGCCATCCCCTTCCAAGGATTAGGTTGTAAGTAGAAGGGACTTGTAACACCCAGAACTCCACTTGCTTGACCACAGATCCCGCTTTGACCGGCAATATAATCTTTCCCATAGGCCACTCTGGTTGTGAGTTGAAACCAACCAGTGGCGAAGTTGCCGGAGCCAAGTCTGTCTCTCGGAGCTTGAGCTGCTTGAACGCGTCGTAATACATGATCTCGACCGAGCTTCCGTGATCGATCAAGATCCGTTTGACATCTAATTCCTTGACGCGGAGTGTTACTACTAAGGCATCGTTGTGCGGCGTTTGAATACGCTTTAGATCCTTTGAGGTCACGCTTGTATTGAGTGATTGCAAGGTTGATCGGGCAATCCAAGATCTCGTTGAAGGTCTCTCATTATCTGGAGTTGTACGCCTTCAATGTGTCACTCGGTTCCATCTTGACACTCAGTAGGTGATTAACTTCTTTTAGTGTTTTGGTGTTGGTTTTGAAGCGCGTGACAAAGGCTTCGGCCAACTGATGCCACCTCTCAATACTCCCCTCCGGCAGCCTTTCAAACCACTTCAAGCCCAGTTCGCCCAAACTTGACGGAAAGATGAGGCATATAAGAGCATCATTCCGCCTATGTCCTGCCATGACCTGTCGGAAATGACTTACATGCATGTAGGGATCGGTCTTCCCGTCGTACAATGTGAACTTTGGCTGGTGGAAGCCCGACGGGAGAGGTGTTGTCTCTATTTCCAGGGAGAAAGGGGTGGCACTCAACCTTGCCAAATCTGAATCCACTAGGAATGGCGCTGCTTGGCGGGGTGGAGGCATTCCGACCTCCTCGCTGGCATGAACCCTGTAGGATAACCGCTGGAACGCCGGTATCCTCTGAGCCTCCCGCCGGCGAGCCCGCTCCTTTAAGACTGCCCGCAAATCCTCTGAATGAGCGGAGTAAGAGTACCTCGACGTTGTCACCGGACGTGAGCGCTGGTAAGTGCTATCTTGCGCGCTAGACCTCTCTGCATGCACGTTGGAATCACCAACCTTGTAACTTCTGGTAATAGAAATTGATGGAGTGTGTCGCTGACTTTGACTGCCTGAACGGCGAGGTTGGGTGCGCTCACTGTGGTCTCCCACTCCAGTTACACCCTTCCCTTTGACATGCCGCTTCAACTCCTCCATCTCCGCCGCCATTCGCCGGATGACGGCGTCCTGGTCTCTCAGCTTGTGTTCCAGACGTCTGGCGTGCGATTCTCTTCGTCGCCGATGACCGTCGGGACTCCGTGAATGACCATGACTCCTACCGCGCTTATCTCGCGCGTCTCCCGACTGTCCTCCTGGGAATGTCTCCAGGTTCGTCATCGGAAGGATGTCGGGATGCCCCTCTCTCCGTCTGCCTGACTTCGGAGTAACTCCGTCGATGACAGACAACGGAAACTCATCGTTGTTTGCCATGGACGGCGATCAGACGAGCGTGGAAGACAAGGTTTTGTCTGCAAACTTCCCACAGACGGCGCCAATTGTACGGGGAGCAAATATTCCGGCAAGTCCGTACTTCTTTCTTCCAAGCTCTGTTTCTGTCCGATCACCTGAAAGCACAACGGCGGTGAGCTACCCGGTGGTGTGTGGTCGGAAAACCCCTCCGACGATCAAGTTATTACACACCTTGGGATAGAGAGAGGGAGGAGAGTGTTTGAGTGTAAGAGTGTCTTACAAAAAATGTTCGTCGTCTTGTATGGGGGGCGCAGACATGTTTATATACCCTCTGCGCCCCGAACCTACTCCCAATGATCTCTCGACACGTGGCTCTGCTGTCCCATCTGTCAGCATAGACCTTGCTGAACATCACCTAACCCAACTGCCAGCCCACTCTGCTGGGAGCACGGCAACCGGGCTGTACCACCGCGGCTGTCAACGGCAGTGTTATGCTACATGCACAAGTGCTCCAAGAACCGAGCTCCTTTCCAGCTGTGCTCGGTTGCACTCCAGCGAAGCCGAGCTGGAGATCGGTCAACCTGGTCAACCAAAGGCCCTCCTGCCTGCTTCGGGGCATGAGGTCCTCAGCCGGGCTAACGGTGCTCGCCTTTGACCGGGCAACGCAAGCTGCACGGTTGTCCCTGCGGAGCTCCAAGTAGCTCGGCCCATGTCTTACAGGCCCAAGTCTGGGCGGATCCGAAGTCATCTCGGCCCAATGCTCCATTGGGCTCCCAACCTGCTCGGCCTCCACCTCGGTCCATATCCGGCTCATAATTCTCCCTCTCAGTTTTTATTTGGGGAAATTACAAAAAAAATCACAGGATTTAGCGTGTTTTTCAATTTATATCCCAACATTTTAATTTTAACAATTTAAATCCTGAATTTTTAATCGTGTTCCAATGTTTACCCTCCGTCTCTTTCCGTTTATTTTTGTTAACTTTTTACACTTATTTGATACATGTGTCACTTTTTGATTTGTCCATAATTATTATAATTATTTTATTTTTAAATTACTTTTTTTATTAGCTCTCTCTCTCTTTAGTCTTTTTCTACCTTATACTCTCTCTGTCTCTATGCAAATCCATTTCTAACCTATACATATACACACATTACATATATATATATATTCGCTCTTCGTTTTCTCCATTTTTGTCCAACAATGCCTTCACGCCCACGCCCACCACCACCACTATCATTTCCAGATTTTCCGGTGCCGCAACCGTCAGAACCACTCACTGACCTCCCCCCACATAACCCATATCCCCATTTTAACCTCATTTCATCCATCCTCACCGGAGCCCTCACCGGAGCCCTCACCGGAGCCTGTCTTTTCTTCCACGCCATTCTTTACCGAAAACTCTCCCGGAAACATACAGCTTCAGCAGATAAAAAAGAGAGACCCAACGGTGAATGGATAACCACACCGAGGTTGGTAGAAGATGGTGGTGGTAGAACAATAAAGGGTATTGCTCAAATCCATCGCTCTCCGCCCTCAGATCTGTTGCCACTCTCACCGTTTCACTCGAATTCATTACTCCCACATCTTCATTTCTTTAGATCTGCCACCCTCCTCTACTACTTCTCTGAGATCTGTCGTCGCATCTACAATTTCTTCCCTCAAATTTGTTCAATCTTGTTACCATAATACAACCTATTGTGAAAGTGTAATCTTCACTTATAAAATAATTAGAGAGATAAAGAGAGAGAGAGAGAGAGAGAGAGAGAGAGAATATATATATATATATATGTAATGTATGTGTATGTATAGGTTAGAAATGGATTTGTAGAGGCATAAATAGTATAAGGACGAATTAAATGAGTGAGTGAGAGAGAGAGCTAATAAAAAGAAAAGAAAAAAGTAATTTAAAAATAAAATAATTATAATAATTATGGACGAATCAAAAAGTGACACGTGTATCAAATAAGTGAAAAAAGTTAACAGAAAAAATAGAAATAGACGGAGGGTCAACATTGTGATATGGTTAAAAATTCAGGGTTTAAATTGTTAAAATTAAAATGTTGGGGTTTAAATTGAAAAACACGCTAAATCCTGAGTTTTTTTTTTTTTTGTAATTTTTCCTTTTTATTTTTAATTTTTTTAATTGTGATAATTAAATCATTATAATTCAATGTATATCTTAAAATGATCATTCCATCACTTTACTATTTAAATTAAATTTTAATAGCAACACAATTAAGGGTTTTAGACTTGTATTTTTTTGCGTGAAAATTAAAATATGCAGATCCGAACAAAAGTTGAAACCTGAAAATTGCAATTTGCTTTACAACAATGATTCATCCCCCATTTTCCCTCCACCCCCTTTGACCCCCTCTCTCTCTCTCATTGGTTACTTTTTCTTTTATTATAAAAGAGACATAAACGTAATTCATATAAATGTTGGAGTTGGAGGTGAAATGTGTAATTTAAAACAGTTCCGATTCGTAGCTCGAAAGTCTGTGGCTCGACACCAAAACGACGTCATTTTGGTGGTTTTTTTTTTTTTTTTTTGAACTGAAGAAGAAGAAGAAAGCTGAAGAAGAAGAAAAAGCTGAGTTTCGACATCAAAAAATGTCAATCGAGCCAAATCATTTTGATTTCTACAAAATGTCAATCTCTCTCTCTCTCAAATTTTTTTTCAAATTAGATCATTCTCTTCCCAAAAAATAATTTTCCGGAGAATGAAAATTATGGGCAGTTCATCATCATCATCACCAATTTTTTTTGAAGAAAGCTGAAGAAAGCTGAAATTAAAGATCCAAAACAACTAAAATTGGTGATGGTGATGATGATGTAAAAAAAATTTCTACAGAAGATGAAGAAGATGATGTAAAAAAAAATTTGAATTTTTTTTTTTGATCTTTACATCATCATCACCTCTCTCTGTGTTTATCAAAATTTCTACACAAGGAGATGATGTAAAAAATTTTAAAGATCCAGAATAACTAAAAAAATTTCGGCATCAACAGAGTTCATCTTCTTCATCAACACAAAGATATTCATCACTATCAACCGATCTTCATCTTCATCATTTTTTTTTTCGTTGTTTTTCTGCAGATTTTGTTCATCATCTTCATCAACATCAACCTCAACATCAACAAATTGCAACAACATCATCATCTTCATCATCTTCAACATCATCATCATCTTCATCAACAAAATCTGGTGGTCGCCTATGACCCTCTTCCCCTTTCCTTCTCTTTTCTCTTTTTCCTTCTCTCTCTCTCTCTTCCTTCGTCCCTCTCCCTCTGTGTCTGCTTTAGATATTAACAAAACAAAAGGGGGGTGTACAAAGATAGATACGTGGGTGGGTATAAAAGTCGGGCCAAATTCGAGCCTTACATTTCGAGCTACTAGTCATTTTTGAATTTAAAATCTTTAAAAATTAAAGTGCGCAGCAGCTGTGATCATCATCAGGTGCATTTTAGCAAATGCAATTAGGAGTGCGTGCTACGATTCTGACAGGTTGAGAGCAAAATTATAAATTGAATGACGAGTTAACGGATTGACGGATTGATAAATTGCGATTTGAGCAGTTTTGGCCAGATTGACGGATTAAAAAATATTTTAATAAATTATCAAATTTTTACATAATATATAACATTAATTTACATAATATTTTTCATATATATAACACAAACTAATTTTATATAATATTTTTAATATATATAATTATTAATTTATAATAAATTTCACATATTAAATCGCGTTCATATTCATTTTTACTTTAATATTTCATTATAAATTAAACAATATATATGTATTAATTATAGCAGAGCAGAACAGCTTAAAAGACGGATTATAAATTTTAAAATTTAAATTACGGTTAGTAGATAGAGCGATGCGAATTAATACGAATCGGTATAATTTTAATGGATTGAATTATATTTTGCGAGTAATGCTAGAGACCCTAAAAATTCTATTAAAAATTCTACCAAATGTCTCACATAGGTGTGAAACCTACACAATGTGGGTCCCATGTAAGTCCTATATCTATGTGAGACATTTAGTAAAAGGAAAATGTTATAAACTCAAATTTTTTACTAAATAAATGACCAAATGTCTCACATGGGCAAATGTCTCACATGGGTGTACACCCATCTGAAACATTTGGTCATTTATTTAGTAAAAAAATTAGTATCTCTAACATTACGCTTAATAAATTTTTTGATAGAATTTTTAAGATGTTTAGCATTTTTGATATTTTGCACTGTCCTAATTATAACAATGGTGCTACATGTATTAATTAGTGTATTAAGTAGTGTACTAATACTAATTATAATATTATTATTGACTCCACTCATTATACAAATTATAAATATTAAATTTTTTAAAATTATATCATATCATCAATTATTATATTAATTAATACACTACGTGGTGTTTTGAGAAGTTGGTAAAAAATTGATTTTTTTGCTTTTTAACTTTTTAAATAATTTTTTTAGCAAAAAGTTAAGTTATTTTGGGTAAAAAAACTGACTTTTTTAACTAAAAAAATTAAAAAGCTAAAACACTGACTTTTTTTTGACAACTTCCCAAAAACCCTTAAGTAATGCATATAATGCATGTTGTATTATTCTAATTCAGTGTGTTTGGTTTGAGTTTTTTGGATTAAATTTTTTGAAAATTGAATTTTTTGGTTTTCGTATTCTTTTGTTTTTAGTGAATATTTTTTAAATTTTGAACATTTTTTTTTTACTTTTTTAGATGCACCTTAGTTAGATATATCTAAAAAATAAAAAATTTGTGAAAAAATATTTTAAAAAATTAATAAATACATAGAAATACAAAAAATATATTAAATTCTTATATTTTTTTTTTGTATTTTTGATATTTAATGAATTTTTAAAAGATTTTTTTTATAATTTTTTTAATTTTTAAATATATTTATGTTAAGTGTGTCTAAAAAGTAAAAAAATAACTTAAAATATTAAAAAAATTTAATAAAAATAAAAAAATACAAAAAATAAAGAAATTAAATTTTCTGGAAAGTGTTTTATGTAAAATGAAAACAAGCATTACAATGAGAATTGACGGAACCGTGCCCCGTGTCGGTGGGGAAAACGACGCGCCCACGTATGCAAAACCGACCTAGTATTAAGAGATATAGAGAGAGAGAGAGTGTGTGTGTTTCGGTGGGTGAGACAGCGATGGAAGGTGGAGTGGAATCGGAGCCGACTCGGATAATGGTGGGAGTGAACGAGTCAACCATCAAGGGCTATCCTCATGCTTCCATTAGCAGCAAAGGAGCTTTCGATTGGACTCTCAACAAGATCGTTCGCTCCAACACCTCTGGCTTCAAGCTCCTTTTCCTTCATGTCCAAGTTCCCGACGAAGATGGTTCTCTTCTCTCTCTCTCTCTCTCTCTCTCTCTCTCTCTCTCTCTCTCTCTCTCTTTCTCGAATTGTTTGAATTAGGGCTTGTTAACTCTATTTGCTGTCTAATTTATGTTCATGATTCTATTTTGAATGAACGAATGTGATTTTGTCGTGTACTGCACAAACAAAACATTTTATAATCTGTTAGCCAACTGTGAATTGATGGTTTAGCTTTCGATTAGAATCGTAATTTGATACTCAACCTACGATCGGCGTTGTCCTTTTGCAAGAACAAATATATGCAGAATTTTACTAATTTCGCTTTGAATGATTTTAATTTGATAGCTATATATATCTAACTAATGTAAAGCTCCTATTGAAAAAAGATGATCGGGATTTGAGAATTTTCCTACATGTATCTGGACCTGGTGAAGGAGAACTTAATTTATTTGTACTGTTTTATGTTTTTGTGAAGCATGAGTTGTAGTACTTTATATCTGTTATATTTGTAGTTTGTATCACTAGGCAACAGTCATTTTTGTGGAATTGCATGTGTGTGTGTGTGTGTGTGTGTGTGTGTGTGTGTGACTACTATGTTCTATTATACTTTTCGATGGTGTTTGCGCAATAGATGATTAGGGTGAATTTTTGGGCATACAGGCCTTCAAAACAATTTTTTATTTTTGGTATATTTGTTATAACAGTGTGGTTGCACTTTACCCGTTCAGTAATATTAATTGGAACTTCTACTACATGCGTGTATAAACTACATGTAAGATATTTGTCGAAAATCAATAGGATGTTTGTATGGCCATGTGTAATGCATTTAACAAACATAGGACAATTGTCTTTCTCTTGAGGAAATTCTGAAATGTTTTTGTATGTCACACAGATCTTATAAAATAAAATATTATCACACATAGTTACTTACTTATATAAAGAGGTGAAATATTATGTTTCTTCACACAATACTTTCCAGCATGAAGAAAATTCGAAAACTTCAACATTATTATAATCATGTCCTTGTGTTCTATCATTCTATGTTTGTTTGCTAATTATCTGCTCAAGTTCTTGTAATGTTGATCAATTAGAATATTGTTAACCCATATTTTTGCTGGCAACTTAGTGGAGTTTGGCATCTTACTTATCAAAAGATAGCGATATTAATAGCTTGAATGCATGAAGTCAAATACTATACTTTGTGTACTTTTGTTTTTTTCAATGTTTGAAGGTGAATTTGAAAGAAAAATCCAAACTATGTTCATGTATTTTGTTTTTGTAATATAATTGTGATCTCAAATATATTTTGCGACATTTCTATATCGAAATCAATGGCTTTTTCATAATAGCTATTGCAAGGATAATGTAAAAAGGTTCTCAAGTACGCGCGCACACGGTGGGGGGTGGGGGGAATGAGAAAGTTCAGTAGTATTTTACAAATTTCACTCTTTTACTCTCCATTTTTGAACTACATTTAAAATAATTACTAGCTTGGAGATAAATAGCATAATCGGTATTTTAACAAAGACGTCACTTCATCTATCCTAGGGGTGTTGATGACTCATTTTGAGACATCAGAAGTAAGACTATGTTGTTAAACAAATTTCATGACTTGATTTATCAATGCAAATGAAAAGTAGGACTATCATCAGTTCCAATCCTCTGCATAACATAATGACTGACCACTTGCTTTGTTAATCTTAGTTTTGCCTGCTTTAGTCTGCCTTAAATTAGAAGAGAATTACTAGCTGAAGTTTTTTTGTCAATGTGTTTTGGCTAGGTTTTGATGACATGGATAGTATATATGCGTCACCTGATGATTTTAAGAGCATGAAGCAGAGGGACAGGATAAGAGGGCTTCATCTGCTGGAGTACTTTGTCAACAGGTGTCATGAGCTTGGGGTACTGTGAAATTTCTCTTTGATGGCCTGCGCATCCCTTTCCCTCCCTCTTTCTGTCAGCCACTCGTGCTCACACAAGTGCATGCAAAATAAATAAATTAAAAAATATTTGGTTTTCTTAGACCCACATGGGTTACTTTGTTTACAATGTCATATTGGGCATTCAGTTCTCAGTCCTTACTCTGGAAACTTGCAGGTTCCTTGTGAAGCATGGATCAAGAAAGGTGATCCCAAGGAAGTAATCTACCATGAGGTCAACCGAGTCAAACCAGATTTTCTGGTTGTTGGAAGCAGGGGTCTTGGCCCTTTTCAGAAGTATGTCAAGTTTTCTAGTCATTTCGTAGAGCTCCTGTTTTTGCCCCAAACCTAATATTTTACCTTCTTTGTGCATTATACATGAGGAAGGCAGACGCAATGAACTCTCTCTCGCTCGTGCCTGGAGATGTTTATTTTCAGAAACCTTCAGAAAGTAGATTATTGTATGGTAATGCTCAAAGTTCAAAATGCTAAGACACTACACTTCTGAATCTGATTTGCAGGGTTTTTGTTGGTACAGTGAGTGAATTTTGCGCTAAGCATGCCGAGTGCCCCGTGATCACAATCAAACGCAAGGCTGATGAGGCTCCTCAGGACCCAGTTGATGACTGATTTTGTACTGGGATGTGCTCTATTATATTTCACTCTGTCAATAGACTTAAGACTTTCTGGTGGAATTTATAATTGTAGATGAAGTGTATTGAAATTTTTCCCTGGCTGTTCTGCCCGACTTCCCTTCTCAAAAATGTATGAGTAAACTTGGCTTCCGCCATTTCGTCCACTGCATTTAGAGGTCTGTTTGGAGTTAGATTTACCTGAAAAATGGAGAATGCAGCCAATTTGGATCCCGTAGTCCCCTTGTTTCTATCTGAACTGACAATTGAGTTAAAATTGGTTGTAGGTACATTGATCAGTTTCCTGTCATTTTGACAATGTGGATTTAATATAGTGATGTGTTCATGCTTCTGTTTTGTGTTGTCTTGGTCAATGAAGCTGTGAGGTGTTACGCTCATATTGTCAATCTTTAGTGCTTGTTCTGCCAATGTGCTTTATATACATTGCTCGAGTTGTATAGCTTTCCTGGAAACCCTTTTTTTATTTGGTTGGTATGGCTCCACAAATCCAGTAGGCTTTGTTACGGCAGTGTATCTCTTCCATTGGTCATTTATGAAGCCATATTTATCCGAGCAAGAAGGTATTTGAAAAGAAAAGGCATTTTGAAAAGAAAAAGGCATTTTTCCGAGAAAAGAAAAAGCATGCTTTTGATCTTCCCACGAAAGAGCTACATTTTGACAGAAACAAGTTGAAGCTCAAGGTGCAGCTGGGAGAAGATGCCAATCAGTGAGGATTGTTTCACTCTTAAAGCTGTCACCCCTCATGAATACAGACCAACTACATCTGCGGTCCATGAATTCATGGTTGCTCATGCACATACATTTTGATTCCACAGAAATATTCAACTTCAAGGAGCTATGCCAAGAAAAATAGCTAAAAACCAGTAGAGGAAATTAGATTTTTTTAAAAAATTGAAAGGTAACTACAACTTTGTTCACTGAAGGACTTCTAATACAAATATTGACATTAAGATAGTGTTGGTTTACTAGAATGTGATAGAATGAAATGATCATTCTATAAAAATGTCTATTTCCATGTTTTGATAACTAAAAAAATAATGAAAAATATATTACAAATAGGGAAATTTGGCTATAAATCCCCTTTACCTTCCTTTCATTGTTAGAAGAACTAAGAAAAAAATTATACTTTCTAAACCCCCTCATAATTATAAAGTCTTGCATAAAGGATAAAATTTATTACTTAAATATTTTATCAGACTATTATACCCTCACATATACACAATCCAAATACAAAATTTATCTTCTCTCTCGTCTCTCACTTCTAACCCTAGCTTCCTCCATGGCCGGAGCTGTGTCATTCCTAAGCTCCGACGATCTCTCTCCGCATCTTCTCAATTCTCCTCTTTCAACTCTCCTTCAACTGTTCATCTTCTATCTCGTCTCTCTCTTCTAACCCTAGCTTCCTCCATGGCCGGAGCTGTGGAGAACTTGCAAATCGCGCTGATACATATATATATATATCTGTATATATGTGTGTGTTTGTGTGTTTTGAGATTTGAATTCGAATATATATATATCTACATATTCCGATCTGTAATCTATATATATGTGTGTGTTTGTGTGTTTTGAGATTTGAATTCGAATATATATATATATCTACATATTCCGATCTGTAATCTATATATATATATCTATATATATGTGTGTTTTGAGTCTTTAAGATCGGAGATTTGAATGATTGCATAGATCGGTCCATTTGATTCGAACTCAAAAGCTCAAAGATTTAAAATAAAATCTGAAAAATCTGTGTGTATGAAAAATCTCAAGATTTTTGAAAGCTCAAAGTTTCAAAAATCTGAAAAATCTGAAGAACCGGGGTATGAAAAATTGAGATTTCTCTAAAATTTTCAGATTATAGGCCTAATTCAAGGATTATAGGCATGATTCAATATTTTTCAGAGTAAACATCGATTGATTCAAGGATTATAGGCCTGATTCAAAGCTCAAAACTCAAAGTTCCATCGATTTTTCAGAGTAAACATCAAATTTCATTTGATAGAACCAGAGTAAAATTTTACTCTGGTTCTATTGCTCTGTTTTTTTCATTTAACAGAACCAGAGTAAAATTTTACTTTTATACAGAGTAAAATTTTACTTTTAGCTTCAGAGTCTCACAGTTTACTTATTTTTCAGAGTAAAATTTTACTTTTATACAGAGTAAAATTTTACTTTTAGTTTCAGAGTGTAAAATTTTACTCTCATTTAGAGTAAAATTTTACTTTCATACAGAGTAAAATTTTACTTTAGTTTCAGAGTGTAAAATTTTACTTTCATACAGAGTAAAATTTTACTCTGAAATACTTAGTGAAAATGTCTTAATAGGAGAGCTGATAGACATAAGGGTAATATAGTAAAAGAAACAAATTTTAAAATATCAGGGAGTTTTGAAAGTACTTATATAATTCTTGTCATTTTCAAAGAGAAATTAGATAGTGAGGGGGCTATGACCAAATCCCCCATAGAATTATATTAATCATTGTAAGAGAATGATCATTTTATAGGGAATCTTAATGAATGATCACCCTATTCTATCTCACTTTAGTGAACTAAGTAGAGCATAAAGGTAATGTAAAATTTGCCCAGCACTCTTAATACTCCAGAAAGATTCAGATAAAGAAAATGTGAAATTTGGCCAGAATATTTGTCAGAAATATTTTTCCAATGGAGAGACTGAGAAATAAAGATAACTAACTACCACCCACCATTGAGAGAGAGAGAGAGAGAGAGAGTCTAAAACAGTCATTATAATGGGAAAATAAAGCAATTTGCTACAGGAAGTAAATAGATGCAACCAACCTATACCATATTCATATCCCAAATTCATATCCTATGGCAGAAATTAAACTTACTCCTACATCCATACAGACATCTTAATCAGAAAGCAACATAGACATCTATTTCCTAAGCAAAAGAGTCAGACAACAAACACTACAACGACAAGAAGTGGCACCGAGCAGCTCTTACATATCTTCCATCACTTCAAGATGAGGTAGACTCCGCCATTGTGCTTACCGTCTGCAACAGCCCTTTCATCTCACCCTCTAACTTGGCCTTCATTTCAGCCAACATATCTCCATCAGACTTTTCCAGCATTGATGTCATTTTCTCAAGCTTCTTCTTTATGAAGAGAAGTCGGGATGCCTCACCAACAGCACAAGGCTGTGAATCAGCTCGATTCAAGTAGGTTCTGCCTCCCTCCTTGGAAGGAACCCTTGAAGCAGCTGAGGAATATCGGAGCTGGTAATTAACATTGGGTCGTCCCAAGGGGTTCTTCTTTTTAGATGTCTTGAAGGCTTCTTCTGCATCAGAACTCTTCACGAAGACAACCCTAGCGCAGAATGAATTATACAACACATCTGTTTCCATCTCATTCAGAGGCCCGAACTTCCTAAATTTTTTGATGAGGTCATTCTTTGATGGCAAAGAGATCCCGGGTGGGAAAGTCACAATGAGGCTTACAGGTGTAGAAGCTGCTTCTTCACCCGTGTCGTTGTTCTTCGTCTTCAAGCCAGAAACCTCACTGGCTTGCTTAAGCTTCGCCTTTTTTTTACCCGATTTTGCTTTTTCATTCTTCTCATTTGTTTTCTGCTGAGATTTAGATTCAAGCAACTCATGGTCAGTCGAGTTTAGGTCTGGTTCCAGCAACTTAAGTGTGGAGCCCGAACACTTCCTCTTTCTACTTGATCTTTGTTTGTGGTACATTTTGTAGTTGGAGCCATTTACATAGATTGCACTTCTGAATAAAGAAATGAATCCACCGATCTCATCAACAGAAATTTTCTTGCTCAATTCTAGAGGATTAAGGGCTGCAGACCGTACACCAGATACTACTTCCTTTGCAGATGCACTGATTTCCACAGAGTCAATAATCTTCTTCTGATCTTCAGATGAGTCATCTGTGGTATCAAATTCCATAGATGCTGCTTCTGAATCCCTCTTAGAGCTCGAGTTTCTTACCCTCCATTTTAGACTAGTGTACGGAGGGGATAAGTATCTGCTCTTCTTCCTTTCCCTTGATGCAGACACATTCTCGGTTTCTTCTTTGGCATTGCTATCATCATCATCATCGTCGTTCTCACTGCTAAACATTTTGTCCTTAGTTTCTTCGTCACTCTCAGCCTTCCTTTTCCTTCCTCTCTTCCTCCCTGATGGGTTTGTTACATCTTTAACCCTACTCCCCTTCTTATTGCTGGGCTCAACAACCATGTCTTCTTTCATAAGGTCAGCCACGCTTTTCTTCTTCCTTTTGTGGTAAAGCATATCCTCAGATATTTCCGGGCCCTTCTGCAACAATGATTGATTGGTTTGGCCAAATCGATGGGATTCCGGTGAACGAAGCCACTCTTCTTCAGATGGACCTTGGACTGGAACTTCCACCGGACCGCTAAAATTAGTTACCCCATTCCTCTTCTTGTCTTCCAGTCCTTCGATACACTGGGGTTCATGGTACATACGCAGTTTGCGACCTCCTTTTGCTCGATAAAATGCTGACAGAAAACTCTTCAACACTGTGAGCTCAAGCATATTGGCAATAGAAACTACCTCTGCAATATTACTGAGAGTTGCAATTAATTCTGGCCCATGTTGAGGAATTGAGAGTCTTCTTAGATCGCACTCGGGCACAAGGACTCCTTTCTTGATTCCCGCATTCATTGCTGATGGTCTAGCTCTAGCAAGCCCAACCCGATTTTCCTCGGGTATGCAAGAGCAAGTCATTTTCAATTCCACAAGCCTACCAATCTCTTCCAGAGCTTTCTCTACAGCATTCACAAAGCTCTTAAAATCACTTTGCTTTGACATTTCTTCAAAATCATCTGCAAAAGGTTTCAACTGAGATGGGGAGCACCAAGAGAAAGAACCATCACCAAAGTACGCAACAAGCAATCGTTCACTCTGTTTATACTTCTTTCTTGCAAACTCCGATGCATCTGAAGGATCATAAACTCGTCCAGGCCACCAAGGGAAATTCCTAATTTCCGCCCACACAAAGTCACCAACTAAAAACTCGTGTTCTTGATCACCCTCATCGTTTTCTCCATCCTCCTCGTTCTCTTTTCCATTATCTTTCAATTCTTGTTTTCTCTCTCCCTCCCCTGTTACGTCCCCATTCTCACCCATCTTCGACGCCAAACTCAGAATTTCCACAAACTTCTCATCTGGGTCTCCCCCATTTTCAGCCACGAAACCTTTATCATCATCTTCATCCCCACAATCTTTCCCACTCTCATTTGCACTTTCCAATGACCCATTCTGATCAAACTCCTCATTCTTATCAGAACCATCCCTAACCAACTCACTTGAATCACCATCACCCAAACCCTTCTCATCATCTTGTCTCTCATGTTCACCGAAATCTTTCTCAACCTCAACAATCAGAGTTTTGTTTGAAACTTCAACATCACAGACGTCGTCACCGTTCAAACCCTCACTAGAAACCCTAACCCCATTTTCATTATCTCGAACAGCAAACCCTAGTTCGGACGCAGAGAGAGCTGGTTCGGAAGAGAAATGGGCATCAATCTGAGCTAGGGTTTTTGTTGTATCGATTTCCATATTTGGAAAACATTTTGTTTCCAATTCCTCCTCAATTTTCCCGAGATTTTCGGAGTTCATAACTGTAAACAAATACACAAAAAACATAGAGAGGAAAGTGAAAAATCAATCAGAGACTGTTGCTAGGCTTTTTAGCTCTCTGCATTATAAAAAGAAGAAGAGATGCATACATCTAAATATATACACAGCAGGTGATAGAATATATATATATATATATATAAAACAAATATATACAAAATAAAATAATGAGAGATTTTGAATATAAAATAGAGTAATAATACCTGGAGAGGAAGAACAAAGAGGAGGGTTTTGCGGTTGATTCTCCATAACATTTTCCATTGGAATGTTGAAATTTCATGGGGGAGAGAGAGAGTGTATGTATTGTATGTATGTACGTATATCACTGTATGTATGTGTTTGGTTTTTAGAGAGAGAAATTAATTTCTGGAACAGTCGGAAGTCGGCAGGTTTCGGCTGCTCGATGTACGAAATTGTTTTTGAAGGCTACTCTCCCGTCTCATCTGGATTAGGAGAGACTGTTCGGCCTATGAGTTCATTAAAGCATTTTTAATGGTTCTTCAGAATTTTTATTAAATTTAAATAAAAAAATGATGTTTTGCTTAATCAAATATCAATTATTGTAACGGTGTCTATTGTAACTTTTATTAAAACGCACTGGATGTTCGGGAAATGATCGGCTGGTTGACCGGAAAGAGGAACTTTTTTTTTTTGATTTTGTAATGTCGAATGCAGTTACTGTGGAAAGAACAAAGACAAATCTTAAAATTCGATGCTAACAAAGAACAAATTTTAAAATCCCTCAGTTTTTCAATTTGGAAGAACATAGATAGAGAGAATAATGCTCCAAGAAATGAGCTTTTATATGACGGCATTCCATCTTCATTCGAGAAGAAAGGACGGGAGGAACTCTTTTTTTGTGTAGATAATGGGTATGATCACAATCGTACACATTCCATAGCCTCTGACTTGCAAGTGGAAGTGTTAGACATTGGTTCACCTACATTGACAGTTGATGAAACCATCTCACCTTCGGATGGAGAACATTCGATTTCTGATGGGGATGTGGATTTGGATAAGTAGACCACTTGTGGCAGTGAGGAAATGTGGGTTGCCTCATCTCCGCTATCCAAAGTGGACGAAAATGAGTCTAGATCGAGAGAAGTACATGAGGTTAGTCAGCAAAATCTTATAGAAGTCGAATTTTCAATAAACAAGAAGAAATCCGAGGATCTCGTTGAACCAGATATGTTGCCAGAAAAAGTAGTTGAACAAGATTCCATAGACACAAGTCTGTCATATTCAAAAATTGAAGTACCTGAGAGCAGTCAAGCCCATTTAATGGATTTTAATGGCAAAGCTCGTAATGAGGTCCAAGCACAACCACCAAGTGCAGAATTGTCAACTGAAAAATTAGCTTCGTTAACACTTGAAGATGCACAACAATCAACTGAGAAAATAGAGGTTCGCCCATCTCATTGTGTCAATTATATAGTTGAACAAGATTTCATTTTCAAGCTTGAGGGGTCATCCGGGGGGTCGACGAGGTCGACCCCCCAGTGTAAAATCTATACAAAATTTTGCGAAAGGTGGTCATCTGGATGGACATCCGGTGGGTCATCTGGTAGTGAAAATATAACGGCAATGAACAGTGTTTTGCTGAAAGACCCATAGCATCCTCAGTTTGGTGAAAAATTTAGGTCATTCTCAATTTGATATGGTTTTGATGAAACCGATGGAGGCAAAAAAAACTATCCTTGATGAATTTGGTAAACCATTGGAGCTAGTCTTAGAGGTTCTGTTTTTGATAATTTGCGAATTATTTTATTAAATTTTATGTATATATTATTTATAAAAGAAAATGTTCGATATTTGAAGTCTTTTATTTTATTAAACTTGTAATAAAAAAATAAATGATCTATTTTTAAAACACAATGACCTTTAATTCTTTTAGATACAAATTTTATAAAATGAAGGAGTTACGAATATCGGATCGACCTTAAATTTTTTTTTTATGAATAATATACACGCAGGATCCAATAAAATGAACGGTTTAAATTATCAAAATAAGACTCGTAATAGACTCCACAAACCTAGACAGTTCTCTCCAGTCCAAATTAAGACTGAAGAGAAACCAATCGTAAAGGCAATTAGTGTGTTTAGTTTTATTTTTTTGAAAATTGAGTTTTTTGTTTTGAAAAAATTGGTTTAAGATCCTTACTCAACTTTTGATAGGAGGAGAAGTCCACAATAATATTTTTTGATGCCTAAGGTTCCTCAACCTTATTTTACGTTATAAAATATCTAATTTACCTTTCTTTATAACATAAGTTTGTTTGGATTTTGGCAAACTGAATATTCTATTGCTGTTTTGTAGAAGATTTCATGGGGATGGACTTCACGGTGGAGATTTCGTAGAGATTTTACAAGTGTTGCAATGGACTTGACGATGGAGATTGCTATGATCGTGTAGGTGTTACAATGGTGTTGATCGTGTAGGTTTTTCAGTGAAATTGAATCAGGTATGTTTTCGATAGAGATTTCATATGGATTTCGATTTTTGTTTCGAATTTTATGTAAGGATTCCGATTTCATATTAGTTTTTCGAGTGTATTTTTGCATTAGGTTTTTGTTTTCAGTTTTGATCAATTTAAAAGAGATGCTAGCTCAGTGAAGTTGTTTATGATTTTTGGAGTTGATTTTTCATTCTCTGTTATTAATCAATTTTAGAGAGAGGCCAGCTTGATAAAGTTAATTTTGATTTTTAGAGTTCATTTTTCATTCTTTGTTTTTTGATCAATTTCAAAGAGAGTTAACAGTGGAGTTGATTTTGATTTTTAGAGTTCATTTTTCATGCTCTGTTTTTCATCAACATTCTTATCAATGATAAGTTTTGTTTTCTATTTTTTCAAACCAGAGAAATTTCTTTGAACTAGAGATAAGTGTAAATTTCTTATAATTTGTTATTCTCTAAGTTTTGTTCTCTGTTTTTTCTGCACTTTTGTTGATATAGTCCAGAGAAAATTGTAAGTTTGTTATTATAAGCTAATGAAAATCACAGAGACAATTATAAGTTCATATGGACATATTATTATAAGTTTCTAATGCAAATAGAATCACAGAGAAAATTGCAAGTTTATAGTTCAATGAAAATCACAGAGAAAATTGTAAGTTCGTAGTTAGTGAAAATCACAGAAAAAATTGTAATTTGTTATGGACATATTATTATAAGTTTGTTATTTTTTATTTTTTTTTGTCTCAATTGAATGTTTTGTGAGCATAACAGATCTTTTCTATGAGTTTCTCTACATTTGTGTAGAATAGTTAGCATTTTTGTTAATTTGATGTTAATGTGTTTTTATTTTTGTGGTCTTGAAAGTGAATCGAAATTCTTAAATTTCTCTGAACTTTTATTTGTAATTCAAAGAAAATTATAAGTTTGTAGTTAAAAGTGAATATAAGTTTTTGTTTCTCTGAGAAAAAGTTATTTTTTGTGTTTTTTCTTTCAATTTAGATGGACAGTGCAGTGTTTTTTGTTATCTTGAAGGTGTATATAAGTTTGTAAATTTCTTTGGATTTTAATATGAGTGCAATATTGTACAGACACACAGAGAAAATTGTAAGCTTGTAGTTCAGTAAAAATCACAGAGAAACTTATAATTTCATAACAGATCTTCTGTGTATTTTTGTCTATGATTGTGTTTAATAGTTAGCAGTAAATTCTCTGTGATTCTCTCTGGATTCATTAAGTTTTCTGTGATTTTGTTTTTGCTATCTTGAAGGTGAATATAAGTTTGTAAATATCTCTGAACTTTTATTTGAGTCCAGAGAAAATTATAAGCTTGTTATTACAATCTAGAAAAAATTATAATTATTAGAAATTTCTTTGGACTTTTATGTTGTTCTTGTGAAGTGTTTTTATATTGAATAAATTATTTTTCTTGTTTTTTCTTTCAGTTTCGATGGACAGTGCTGTGTTGTTGCTGTGCAAATATGGGAATGATACTATTGTCATTAATGTATCATGCGAATTGAATTTTGAGGAATTGGTTGGCATTTTGTGTAAAACATAGGAAAATTTGAAACCTGAGACGATGTATATTTCATATTCTATTGTGGGCCATTCGAATTGTATGGTTGAAAATAATATTAATTTTCTGAATATGTTGAGGGTTGTTTGTGCACGTGGTGTTGATATAGTTGAAGTTTCAGTTATTAGGTATAGTACTTCTGATAAAGAGGATGAAGTGGGGTCTAATTGGATAGATGTTGTGCATGGTAAATGTGATAGGCTTGTGGATATTGAAAAGAATTCATTCTCTAAGTTTTGTTCTCACCAAGAAAATGTGATTGTTAGTTGGTTGACGAAATATTATTACGAGTGTTGGACAAAAGTTTGAGGGTGGTGTGGTTGAGTTCCGTACTGTTTTATGCAAGTATGCTATTGAAGTTGGTTTTCAGTTTACGTATGTTAAAAATGACAAGTTGAGGGTTACAACAGAATGTGCATATAAGAAATCAAGAGGATGTATGTGGCGTGTACATGCTTTAGTTGAAAAAATAAATGGATTCTTTTACATAAGAACTTTGAAAAATGAACATACGTGCGGTGTGGTGGTTCGTACTAGTAAACATGCTAGGATAACTTCCAGCTTAGTTTCTGAGCTGATACTTGACGAGGTAAGTGCAAACCTTTAACTTATCCAGTGGATGTTGTCAAAGAAATGAAAAACAAGTATGGGGTCTCAATCAATTATAACTGTGTTTGGTTGCGGGTTGAAAAAGCAAAATGTAGTACATATGGAAATTCTTGTTTGTCATTCGATCAATTACGGTGGTATTTTGATGAGGCATTGAAGAACAATCTAGGTAGTCGTTTTGAGTTAGATTTTGAAGATAACAAGCGTTTCAAAAGAGTGTTTGTGGCTTTTCATGCATGCATTGCTGGTTTCAAATATTGTCGGTCATTGTTGTTTCTTCATGGAACATTTTTGAAAGGACGATATAGAGAAGTTATGCTTGCTGCGACGGAGAAAGATGGGAATAAAGGTAATTGTAAATATATCTAATTTTCTCTAAGTATGTGAATTTTCTATACATATAGGAATTGAGTGAATTTTCTATTTTTGTGGTTATGTTTTGTGATTTTTTTCTGACACTTTGAATTTTTTTTGGTTTTGACCACTATGTGAATTTTCTCTTGTTTTGACTACTGTGTGAATTTTCTCTAGTTTTGGCCACTATGTGAATTTTCTCTAGATTTTGGTCAGTGTGTGAATTTTCTCTAGATGCTGCAATTGTGTGAATTTTCTCTCGATGCTGTCATTGTGTGAATTTTATCTGTAGTTAGTCACTAAGTGAATTTTCTCTGGATATTGTCATTGTGTGAATTTTCTCGGTAGTTGGTCACTAAGTGAATTTTCTCTGGATATTGTCATTGTGTGAATTTTGGATGTTGCCAATGTGTGAATTTTCTCTGGAGTTGGTCACTAAGTGAATTTTCTCTGAAGGTTGCCATTGTGTGAATTTTCTCTGGATTTGGCCACTGTGTAAAGTTTCTTTGGATGTTGGCAGTGTCAAATTTCTCTGGTTATTTATCGCTCTAATTTTCTATGCATGTGTATATCTAATATGCTTGTTCCTATTTGTTTTGTAGGTTTTTTTCCTATAGCTTTTGCCGTTGTTAATGTTGAGAATAAAGACAATTGGTGTTAGTTCCTTCAACATTTATATGAAGTATTGGATCGGAGAAGGTGATAAGTTTCATATCAGATCGACATTATGGTATTGTGGAAGGAATTGCTAGGTTTTTCCCTAATTGCTATTATGGATTTTGTCTTGAACATCTAAAGAGAAATTTAAGGGATATGTTATCATGTGGAAACACAAATTTGGTTAGGGAGACGATTGTGTCCAAGTTTTCAAAATATGCATATACGCCAACAAATGCATCATTTCATTTCAAGTTAAATGAATTAAAAAGTGAGGGTAGAGACATTGTGAGTGTTTTCTTGAGAAATTTACCATATGAAAATTGGAGTGATACTAACAATTTCGGTGGACATGATACGGTTGTGAATCATGAATATGAGGTCTGATAGGAGGCTGTTTTGTAGTAAATGGAATAAAGTTCTCTGTCCTTGTATGGATAGTGTATTGAAGAAGGCTTTCATGGATGGAAGGACATGGAATGTGAGTTTATCATCTAATAACGTGTTTGAAGTGCATTGTTTTCCTTTGATTGTGGTTTATCTTGGGTTGAGAATTTGTTCATGTCGAAAATGGAAAATAAATGGGTATCTATGTCAACATGTTGTTGCTGTTGCCATTTTTAGGAGTGGAAAGAATTTGAAAGAATTTGAAAGAACAATTTTTTCATGCTGATATGTATCGTCAAGCATACTCGTTTTCGATTGGCCCAATTCCAATTGTTGAAAAACATGTGTGTAGCGTTGATGATGCTATGATTTTACCTCTATTGAGTAAGAGATCAGCTAAAAGGCCAAAAAAGAACAGAATTGCTTCTACTGGTGAGTTTAAAAGGGTGATGAAGTGTAGTCGATGTGAGAGTATTGGTCGCTATAATAAGAGGACATGGAAAGAACCTTTGTTAAATAGTTGAGAATAATACATTTTATTGATTGAATAATACATTTGATATTTACTTTGTGTATTTTTGTTAGACTTATTTATTTTGATGATTTATTTAATTATGTTTTAATTTATTTGAAAGAGAAAAATAGAATCCAAAATTTATTTTGATGATTTATTTAATTATATTTTAATTTATTTGAAAAAGAAAAATAGAATCCAAAATTTATTTTGATGATTTATCTAATTATGTTTTAAATCTAAAATTTATTTTGATAATTTATTTAATTATGTTTTAATTTATTTGAAAGAGAAAAATAGAATTAAAATTTATTTTGTCCCATTATTTCTCACCTAAACTTTTATCCTAAATGTTGTTAGAATGTATTTAATATTTAATTAAATCAGGAGTTCAAATAGCCAAAAACAGAGATTCAAACAACTCAGTCCAGCAGCAGTTCAAAAGGTTCAAAAGGCTCAATGGAAGATATTCAAATTAGTAATGATGGAGTGGAAGATATTCAAATTAGTAATGATGAAGTACAACGGTTAAAAATTTAAATGAACACAATGGTTAGAAGTTTCATTATATATACCAAAACCTCTAATGTAAACAAGTTACAAAAAATCAGAAAATATTCTTTGATATAATCACTCACATCTATTCTCTGAAAAATTCTCTGAGAAGTGTTCTTCAATTTTTATTTACATCCTCTTTCAGAAATTATACACTGAGGTGTATAGCTTTAAGCCTATATTTCTTGTGTGAGGTCTACAGAAAAATCAGAGTTTCATTTTGTATATCTATCTGGGAGAGATATTTATTGTAAGCTTTCTTTGAAAGTAAAAATACCATTTCATCTTGTAAAAGTATTGCAAACACTATATTCTTGAAATCTTGAGATTGATTGTGAATCACCTAAGATTTGCAAGGGTTTGGGCTTGTGAAGTCTGTGTAAAATCTATAGAGGATTGCTCCATGTTTATGAGATTACTAGCACCCTTGTGAAGCTAGAAGATAGTGAAAAATCTCACGTGAAGCTTGAGGAGTTAATGTAGGCTTGGTTAAAACGGAACCACTATAAATCTGTTTATCTCCTCTTCCCTAATCTCTTTATTTTCCTACTACTGCTATAGCTATCTAATATTCACGTGTTAATCATTTGATTTACCCTATATGTTAGTTATACTTCATTATTATTTTGCTTGATCATTTACTGCTAAGTTCATCATTGTGCTTGTTAATAATTTGTTATACTAGTAATTAATTTTATTGGGGTATTATTAATTTTAATTTGTAGAAACATAATTCACCTCCCCTCTTAGGTTGCTTTTTGGGTAACAATTGGTATCAGTGCCTGGAGCTCTTGTTTAGATTTAACAATCTTGAGTTTTTGATCCATAGCAACCATGTATTCTACTTACTCTGTTGTAAGACAAGCTAGCAATAGGCCACCTCTCTTTGACGGTAGTAATTACATTCATTGGAAAGAAAAAATAACTTTGTATCTTTAAGCTACCAATTATGCTTTGTGGCTCATTATCACTAAGGGTCCTAAAATCCCTTCCAAGGTAGTAGACCATATCAGTGTGCCTAAACTTGAGAATGAATTTGATGAGCGTGATTATAAACTCATTCAAGCTAATGTTAAAGCCAAGCTTATTCTTGTATGTGGACTAGATACAAATGAGTACAATAAAATTTCTAGATATATTACTGCTAAAGAGATTTGGGATAAACTTGAAATCACCTATGAAGGAACTAGCCAAATAAAAGAGTCTCGAATTAACATGCTTATTTATGATTATGAACTATTTACTATAGAATTATTTGAATTTATTTATGAGATGTTTTATAAATTTACCAATATTATTAATACTCTAAAATCTCTTAGTAAATCTTATACTAATAGTGAGCTTGTGAGAAAAATACTTAGGTCTTTGCCAAATAAATGGGAAGCTAAGGTTACAGCTATCCAAGAAGCAAAAGATCTAACAAAATTAGGCATTGAAGAACACCTAGGCTCACTCATAGCTTATGAACTTTCAATGATAGATGGCAGCAAAAAGGAAGCCATTTGGGGAGAAAATGATAGAGTAACCAACATGGGTCTCATGGTTCTTGGAGAAGAAGAATTCACTCAAGATGAGATAATTTGTAATTATGTAGAACTTGAAAATACTTTCAATGAATTACATGATATATTTAGAAATGTTTGTGTTGAGAATTCTAAATTAAAGAAATTAGTTGCTTCTCTGTCAAATGATGTGGATGTTTTAAAAATGGAAAATGCTACTTTGAAAAATGACTTTACGTCTATTGCCAATAAGAAAAATATTTTGAAAAACAATGTTGAGGATTTAAACAAAACTCTTGAAAATTTTGTAAAAGGAAAAGAAAACCTCAACAAGCTTCTTGGAAATAAAAAATGTGTTTTTGACAAAGTAGGCATTGGTTTTGATCCTCCTAAACCTTTTATGAGATTAAATGTTCTTGAGACTAGTCCCTATGGACCCAAGAAAGTATGGGTACCAAGAAAGAAATCAAGATATTTTATAGGTGGAATGTCAAAGAACACCAAGGATTTCGAGAGGAAATGCACAACAAGAGTGTTCAATCTAAAGAGCAAAATCAGCCCTTAAAAGAAGAAGAAGAAGAATGATGAAATAAAAATCACCAAGATGAACAATAGAGGTAATGTATGGGTGAAGATTCCAAAGAGGTAAATGAAAGTATAACTCCTAACACACTTTTAAGCTTAAAGTTCTATATTTTTTAAGGTATGATTTGTGACGACCGACCTTCTTTTTCTCTTTATTCTTTCTTTCCTCCGTTTCGTTCTTTTTTTATTCTTGTTGAATTGAAGTGTCTGGAAATGGTTTGCAAATTCTTTTTCTTCCGGTGTTGAATCTTTGTTTGTCCCGGAGGGTGCACGGGTGAGTTCGGGGTGCTGGGGACGAAGTTGAAACTTTGGGCTGCTGGGCCAGGACCGCACGTGCGGGGCCCTAGGCCGCATGTGCAGAATTGTACCGCACGAGCGGTGGGAGGGGCCGCACGAGCGGCCAAGTTTGACACCCAGAAATTTTGCTACTGTCTAGAGCGCACGAGCGGAGAAAATGGGCTGTACGAGTGGTCAAGGTAGGCCGCATGAGCGGTGGAGAAGGCCGCACGAGCGGCCAACTGGGCAGTCCGAAACTCTATTTTTTGTATCATTTTGATCCGAATATATCTCTCATTATACTCATCTCCCTCTCACTCTAAAACCTATATTTCTCCTCATTCTCTCTAGAAAACACCTCAAACATCTACATCTCTTTGATTTTGCTCATCTTGGGTCAAGAACATCATCATCTCTTTCAAGATCTTGAAGATCTAAGGTTGGGGCTTCACTTGGGTTGAAGAAATTGAAGCTCTCTCTCTCCTTTTCAAGGGCTAGGGTTTCATTTTATTTTCTCCATTGAGCTTGAGATAGGGTTTCCTTTGATTTATATGTGTGTTTATGCAAGTTTTTGTTGATTTTTGTGAAACCCTCTATGTATTGCGAAAATGAAGTCTAGGGCTCACAAAATTGTTGATTTTGCTTAAAGACAAACTCATCTTATTTTCTTTTAAAGAATATTTGAGTAGTGTGGAACCTTGTAGATTGAGATTGATATGTATGGAGAGAGTTCATAAAGAAGATGAAAAGTGTTTAGATTTTGTGAAAACCTAGAAATTGGGGCTTTTTGCGAAAAACATGGAATCCATGGAGTGAACATCTTTTCTTGTGCTTAAATGGGTGTGTGAGTGTGGGTTTCACAATGTAGTAGAAAAATGGAAGTTGATAATCCTCTTGATGTAGAGAGTAGAGGACTTATTTTCAAAACTATTACTAAGAGCATAAGAATATATATTTTGTGATATGATAATTGTTGAATATCATGGATTGGAGGATTGAAATCTTGAAAGTTGATATTGAATATTTCTTATAGTCTTGATATGAATTGAATGCCAAGAATTATACATGATGAGAAGTTATTGCCATATTGATAGTTTTGGTAGTGCATGTGAATATTTTGTGTAATTGGCATTGGAAGAAAGGGAATGAAAGAAAAGTTATGGTATATCATTGTTGCATCATCTCCTCATGTATATTTTGTCATCCTTATACATCTTGACATGAGTTTTGGAAAAACATTGGCATTGAGAAAGGTTATATGGTAATGAGAACTATAAGAATGTTAAAGGGGTAAATACGTGGTAAGTCCGGATAGGGGGTGTAGTTGTATTTGATAAGATGGCTTGAGTGTCCTTGGTGAAAGACCAGAAAACCGCGCGGATAGGTGTCGAGCCTTCCGGTTAACACCGGTAAAAATGATAGTTTGGTAGTGCTTGTTGAGTCTACTTGCAGACACCAGCCTAGGGATTACCAGTGATGTATTTACCGCCCCCTTATGATTTAAAATTGGAAGTGTGGGAATTAATGAGGTTGCATAAATGTTGACTGAAAGCATGGTGATTTTTAAGAATAGCATAATATGAGATTTCCTTTAAATGGCATGGCATAACATGTGCATTTACATAAAATATTGTGAATCTTGCATAAATGTACATACTTTGTAAAGGATTCTCTGCTGGGCTTTGTGCTCATCCCTATGGGTTTTGGTGCAGGTAAAGATGTGGTGATCCCGCCGAACTGAGGACGTGGATATTTTGAGAAGAGTACATAACTCTTTTATTTTGTGATATTCTTTTGAGCCTAGGGCTAATGTGTATGGATTGCAGAAACCATTTTTGTATAACCAGGCTTATGCCTTGGAAGATGTAAACCCTTAAGGGCATTGTATTGTTTTGAGAATGGATGCTTTACATGCTATAGATTCATATGTTTTGTATCGATGAATGTATACCCACATGTAAAACCGTTGTAAGGACTCTTTATTAATTATGTAAAGATGGGCAGATTATTGTTATGGTTGAGTGAATGTTGATTACTTGTGGATAGTTCATGTCGAATTATTTCGGGGCGTTACATGATTTGTGTACAATAAGTTGTGTCTAATCATTGCTTCCATGTAACCTAATTGTACTAAGTTTGTTAAGTCATGTTTTGCTAGTTTCTTTCAAACCTTTATTGAAACTTAAAAATGAGAATTATATTATTTTGATGAATGCCTATTAGAATATGAATGATTCATGTATTCATTAACATTATATATCATGTCATCCATTGCTATGAAAAAGAGATAAGAAGTGATAAATATTTTTTGTGAACATACTTTTCACATCTTATATATGATTTCATACTAATATGTTAATTCATTTTTTATTCATATCTTTGTAGAATCAATTTTGATGTCATAATATGTTTTTGAGATGTATACTATCTATATTTTGAATTGTACATTTATGATCTCAAGAATATGCTCAATATGAAAATTTCATGCTTATATGCTTTACATTGGAATATTTGAATGAGTTATGAAATTCGTTGATTATGATCCATCAACAATGTCTAAATGAAAAGAAGTATCGTACGTTTGTAGAAACATTGCATCTATCCTATTGAATATCTTTTGAATATGGATTATATTAGCATACATCTCATGAAATGCTTTTGATTGATAAATTATTGAATTAATTGTTTATAGCATTCATGTTGTGTTCCACATTAAGTAAAATGTTTTATCACACTTGAGTATGTGGATTGAATTGATGAAAATGCCTTTTGACAACGTTATGTGATTAAATGAGATTGTTGCATCATTTCTTAATAAAACAAAGAGCATAACACTATTTTCTTATGCATATTATGCTATGTGCTACAACTTGAAAATTCTGAAAAATAGCATTCCAAACTCTTGTTTGATTATTGAATTATTTTTCACCTTTTGAGTTTGTGATAAGAAGTGATTTGTGCTGTATTTTTATTGAGTAATAATGATTGTTCTATGAATTCTATATTTATACAAAATCATATTAGAAAAGGGTAACACCAACTTAGGGGGAGAAATCATTTTGCTAACATACTTGTTAAACTCTTTTGAGATGAACTCCTAATGAAAGAAAATTAAATATTGAAAA
This sequence comes from Camellia granthamiana, assembly GCA_036172215.1. NCBI lineage: Eukaryota > Viridiplantae > Streptophyta > Magnoliopsida > Ericales > Theaceae > Camellia > Camellia granthamiana. The sequence continues at coordinate 8,082,022 of CM069903.1, read as the reverse complement.
GCTTCTAACTCATGAACCAAAGGTATGCTTCCTACACTCTCTTAAGCTTTTGAGGTAAAAATTCTATTTTATATCCTTTGAGCTAATACTGTTATTATTTTGATATGAAAAAGATTGATTATGCTTCATATGATTTGCAATGTATACTCTTTGATGATGCTCTTGCCTAAGAATCATGCCTATGCTTAAATGTGTACTATATATTGAAATTCATGATTTTTTTTAGCATATGGATTGTTATACCTTGAACATGCTTCATTTTTTGGAATTACATTAGCGCCATGAGATTATATTGAGTTTAACCTATTATGAGAAATATTTGGTATTCTACATAATGCTTGATCTATGATTGTTAAATCTTCTAGATTGCATATTGGTATCCTTGGCAAATTGCATGTTGGTATCATCTTGGCATCCTTATTGGTAATATTTGGCATTCTATTTGATATTATTGAGGAGAACATTTCAGTTATGAGCTTTCATTTATCATATCTCCTATTAATTTTGTCAAATGAAATAAGGGGAAGAATTTAAATTAGATTACTTTTTTTTTAAAAAAAAAATCCCCTCAGATTCTATTATATTTTTGATATCACACTTATGAGCTTGCACCTCACATATTTTTTTTTAATTATCTTGATATAGAAACATTTATATCAGTTGAATGCTCACAAGTCTTTCATACATTTATTCTCCTTAATAGTTTGCTATTCTGCATCTTGAGGTAAAATTAAGTTTGCATACATTGATTTTTTTTAAAACCCTCATGGTATTTTTTTCGCATTACCATTCCAGCAACACCAACGTTCCATTAAGTTTAATTTCTGTTGGTATTATTTTTTGCTATTAAGCTTAATTTCTTTTATTTTTATTTTTTTTCTCATTATTATTTTTTGTTTAGGCTTAATTTTCTTATTTTTTTCTTTGCTTTTTAATTTTATTTTTCAGTCCTTAAACATAAACACAACAACAAATCAAAATACAAATATTTACATAAAAAAAAAAAACACCCTTCAATTTTTCACAGCCATACGCCGATCAAAATAAACATATTTACGTAAAAACAAAAACAAAAACAAAAAAAAAATTCAAAAAAGCCTTCATTTTTTTTTTTACGGCCATACGCCGATCTTACTTCCTTGCCTCTTCTATTGTTCTCTTCTTCTTTTTATCACCTTGGATGACGCTTGACGTCCCTGCCCCCGTGCTTTCATCGGGAGCGAGCACTCCTCGCCGACTATCAAAAGCCAAGAACGACGTTACTCCAAATCGAGCTATGGAGGTGGCCTTCCATTTAAGCTCTTTAATTTCGGCCTTCAGTGCGCCTATCTCTGCCCGCGCATCCTAGTACATGCGCTGGAGCAGAGAGAGTTGGGCGTTGACCTGATCGAGCTCACTCGTCCTATTTTGCAGTCGGTGAGCTAATTTGGTGACCGCAGTTACCGTCTCCATACAGGACTGCAGTGTGTAGTGATTGGTTTCTATGTCAAATTGAGCTGCCATGATTTGCTCAATCGACATCATAGGAAGGTTAGGTAGAGGAATGACAGGAAGAGTAGGAGTAGGGGCACTCGGTCCAGTAGAGCTTATGGGATCGTTCAGATTCGAAAACAGAGTGACGGACGGGATGAGGAAGCCATGTATTAGAGGTGAGATGTGTCAAAGAAATGAGTTGTAGAGAAATAAAAGCGAATAGACTGAGGTTTGGCCTCCTCCGTTCAGTTTCTTTTTTTGTCTCTCGATGAGGAAGAAGAAACAGACGAGAGTGGTGAAGAAGAGATAGAAGAGAATGGTGAAGAAAAAAATGGAAGAGTGTGATTAAAAAGAAGGCAAAAGAGAAGAAGACAATGAGGGAGAGGGAGCCGAGGCGAGTACAAATCGAGACTTGCTTTTTGTCGGCCAATGACGCAAAAGTGAGGCCGCGTGTCAAACGCGTTTATCAAAGGAAAAAGAGAGACACAGGAGAGTTGTATGTGTATGCATATATGTATATATATGTTTTGAATTGTATAGATGCCATTTATCCCTATCATTTTCCTCCTCCTCCTCCAAATTCTGACCAATGATTTCTTTTTGATAATGTCACAGGGGGAGAAAACTTATGATGTTATGATGTTATGTATTATGGTATTATTTTCAAATTATGATATTTTTTTCAAACTAATATGATGTTATGTATTTATAGTTTGATATCTTAGTCCCATATCATGTCTCTAATTAAAATTTATTTATTACGCATGTGCTAACCTATGTATTTAGAAATGAATTCAGGGAGCATTATTTGAGGGAGAGCTTTTCTTACTCCCAAATCAAATCAAAACATCATTGTGTGCCATCACTAGAAAGGGAAAGATTGTTAGACTTATTTATTTTGATGATTTATTTAATTATGTTTTAATTTATTTGAAAGAGAAAAATAGAATCCAAAATTTATTTTGATGATTTATTTAATTATATTTTAATTTATTTGAAAAAGAAAAATAGAATCCAAAATTTATTTTGATGATTTATTTAATTATGTTTAATTTATTTGAAAGAGAAAAATAAAATCAAAATTTATTTTGTCCCATTATTTCTCACCTAAATCTTTATCCTAAATGTTGTTAGAATGTATTTAATATTTGATTAAATCAGAGTTCAAATAGCCCAAAACAAAGGTTCAAATAACCCAGTCCAGCAGCAGTTCAAAAGGTTCAAAAGGCTCAAAAGGCTCAAGTGGAAGATATTCAAATTAGTAATGATAGAGTGGAAGATATTCAAATTAATAATGGTGGAGTACAACGGCTATAAATGCAAATGAATACAACGGCCATAAGTTTCATTAGATATACCAAAGCCTCTAATGTAAACAAGTTACAAAAAATCAAAAAATATTCTTTGATCTATAATCACTCACATCTATTCTCTGAAAAATTCTCTGAGAAGTGTTCTTCAATTTTTGTTTACATCTTCTTTCAGAAATTATACATTGAGACGTATAGTTTTAAGCCTATCTTTCCTGTGTGAGATTTACAGAAAAACCAGAGTTTCATTTGTATATCCATCTGGGAGAGATATTTATTATAAGCTTTCTTTGAAAGTAAAAATACCATTTTATCTTGTAAAAATGTTGCAAACACTGTATTCTTGAAATCTTGAGAGTGATTGCGAATCACTTAAGATTTGTAAGGGTTTGGGCTTGTGAAGTCTGTGTAAAATCTATGAAGGATTGCTCCATGTTTATGAGGTTGTTAGCACCCCTGTGAAGTTAGAAGATAGTGGAAAATCTCAAGTGAAGCTTGAGAAGTGGATGTAGGCTTGGTTGAAGCCGAACCACTATAAATCTGTTTATCTTCTCTTCCCTAATCTCTTTACTTTCCTACTACTGCTATATCTATCTAATATTCATGTGTTAATCATTTGATTTACTATGTATGTTAGTTATACTTCATTGTTATTTTGCTTGATCATTTACTGCTAAGTTCATCATTGTGCTTGTTAATAAGTTGTTGTACTAGTAGTTAATTTTGGGTAATAATTGGGGTACTTACCAATCAGTCCTATTAACTAGACTTATTTACCTACAGGTCCTAACTAATAAATTTAACACTATACAAATAAGAAATTGATAAATTTATCACTATAAATTTATTCATAAAAACAAAGAGACTGATAAATTTATCACTATAAATTTATTTATAAAAATAAAAGACTGATAAATTTATCTTTATCACTTAATAAATTTATCAATAGGACTTAATGGGTAATAAGTCTCAAAAGTAGGACCTATTGGTAGTTTACCCGTAATATAATTTTGTTTTGTGAAATGTATTTTTTGAACAGTGTGTATATAATACCAATCAAATTCATCTAGAGAAATTTTTTAATAGCAGTGAAAATCGCTTTTTGTATTGTGTTTTTAGAAACTTACTTTGGGAGTATCTTTATAATACTAGTCAAATTCATTTAGAGAAATTTGCCAATAGCAGAGAAATTTACTATGGGCATTATTTTTGTTGAAATGTGCATTGTGTTTTATGAGGTCAAATTTATCTAGAGAAATTTACCAATAGCAGAGAAAATTACAGTGTGCATTGTGTTTGTTGAAACATACTATAGGCTGTGTGTTTATAATACTAGTCAAATAAGAAATTTGCCACTAGCAGAGAAAATTCTCTGTGTATTGTGTTTTGTGAGGTCAAATTCATCTAGAGAAATTTGCCAATAGTAGAGAAAATTACTGTGTGCATTGTGATTTTTTAATTTAATGATTGTTTTGTACCAACACAATGCATTACAGATTACATGATCATATAGGCACCCTCTTAGTACGATACGAGTTAAATTTCTCTGTGAATTTCTGGTAACTTCATACCTGTCACGACCCAAACCCGGCCCTATGGGTTTAGCACCGTAACTGGCCAGTAATCCGAGATTACCGAAGGCCTGCTGAACAATACTACAGTAAAACAGAGTACAGGGCCTGGCGGAAACCAATACAGTAAATAACTAGTGTCCATTGAGCTGTGACAATCTGTATGCCAAAAACATTTTCATGCATTCATACAGTTCAAAACAGTACAGTCTATACAATCATACACAACGTTCAGTACGGGGACTCAATCCCTCGATAACAATACGGTCAAACAGTAAACAGTTTATACAGTAATACAAAACAGTCAAGAGACAGGTGGGGAACGCAAAAACACCCCAAGCCATAGCATGGCGTCTCGGAACCTCGCAGTGAGGCACATAGGCTGGCTTGACAAAACTGGAGACTAACCCACGCTCCTAGCTCCGGTCTGGCTGCTGAGAACCTACATATATATATAAACAGTGAGCTAAAGCCCAGTGAATAACATAATGCGTAAAGAGGTTATGAATGAATGTCCTTACAGTAATGAAAACAGTTCATTAAACAGCATTTCAGTCTTTTAGTATGTCAGTCAATCAATCATATGTGGTACATCCATTAGCCTATAAACAGTAGGTCCAAAAGGACCGGGCCTCAACAGACCCAACAGTAGTGATGGCCATCAATCAATAAACAGTATGGTTCCACAAGGAAACCGACAGAGCTCTGTAACAATAACAGTAAGCAATAAGTGCTAAGGATGCCACAGTACAGTTCACAATACAGGACATACATTCATTCAATAACAATATCAGTTCAGTAAACAGTTCTGTTCAGTATTCAAAAGATAACCATTTTGAACATATCTTTACACAATCTGTTACTCACAGAGATTGGGCTAATAGCAGCTAGAGCGCGTCCCCGAAGCCAACCCTAAACAGTAAACAAATAGAACACACTCTAAGTTTAACAGTTGGGGAAGTACCATAATTAACTTCCTATTATGCCTCGGTGTGTTCTACATCTATATCCTCATTAAGATGTCTTAAACTAGGCCTAAGAATGCCGAGGATGGGATGAGGATGCAAAGATGCGCATGGAACACAATTACAGAATTTTCAGTGAAACAGAGTCCCGCTCGAGCGCAGGTTTCCCCGCTCGAGCGGACAAGCAAACAAAGGTCCCCACTCGAGCGGCAACATCCCCGCTCGAGCGGACCAAAAAGTACTGGATAGGTGAAATCTCCGCTCGACGCCCGCTCGAGCGTGTCACCCAGTCCTCCGCTCGAGCGGACTGATGCACAGTGCAAGATGCTGGGAGCTCGATTTCTCCGCTCGAGCTCTACTTCGTCCGCTCGAGCGGACAACAGAAATCTGGAAATCCCAGATTTGAGTTCCAAGCTCAAAACCAAGTTCAAAAGCAACATTTTCGATCCTCTTGGGCTATTTTCTGGAAAAACTCTTTTAAACACATAGAATAACATGTTTCAAAACTCAATTTAAGAAATCAAAGCCCAAGGGTGCTTAATTCAAACCCAATTTCAAACCCATTTTCAAGAACAATATGTAAACATGCAATGCATGAGTTTTAAACCAAATTCAAGCTTCAATCCTTGCTCTAAAGAGCTCAATAGTTGGAAAACATTTTGAAAACATGGACTATAATATAAACATGGACATGCATGTAACAATTAGCCAAGAACTCAACTCCAAACTCACTAAACTCAACATGCATGCAACAATTAAGGTCCAATTCAACATGTTTGCACTAAAGCATGGCCTAGCTCTACAATGATGCATGCAACATGCAAGATTTAGCTCAAGACAACAAGAAGAGGATGAATTCACTTACCTAAGTCTCAATTACAAGTTTTGCAAGCTCAATTTAGCAATCTATGTTACAAATCTTCAAGTTTCAAGCTAATACAATAAAATGAACTCACTCTCTCCTATTTCCTCTCTTTGGTCGGCAATGTGCAAGAACAAGAGGAGAAATGTTGTGTGATCAAATGTGTTGAAATTAAGGCAAGTGTGTAGATAATGGCCACTAAGTGGCTTAATTGTAAATAGGTCAAACTTGTTCAATTTAGCTTATTTTAATCAAATTTAATCGTCCCAAATCACAATTTAGATAAATATACCATAAAATCACAAATATTCTACTGATTCCAAAACACGAAACGATTCCTAATTCGGCCGCCGATAAGGCCTTCAATTAGCAGTTTAAACACATAAACGCAAACAGATAATTAATCAAGCAAACAGATAGAAACGCAATATAATAGATAAACTTATTCAATTTCAATTTCGATTTCAATCAGTCCATTCAGTACTTCGGTTAATTCGATTATCAGTCATTATCAGTTCAGTTTAACAGTAATCAGTACGTAATTCAGTGGTTAATCGGTAATCAGTACGAGGGTTGTTACAGTCTCCCCTCCTTATAAGGAGTTTAGTCCTCTAAACTCGAGTTACCTTCAGTCTGGAAGAAAACAGGGTTCAGTGGAAACAGCTCTGGGTATCTTTTAGCCATGTCATCTTCCCTTTCCCAAGTGGCATACATACCACCATGGTTCTGCCAATCAACTTTCACTAGCGGAATCTCTTTGTTTCTCAGTCTCTTGATCCGTCGGTTTACAATCTGTATAGGCCTCTCCTCGTAAGTGTAGTCATCACTCAACACTATCCGAGTAGGCTCAATCACATGGAATGGATCCCGAAGATAATCTCTCAACATAGAGATGTGGAAGACGTTATGCATATGCTCCATTTCAGGAGGAAGTGCAACTTGATACGCCACCGGATTGATTTTCTCAATGATCTCATAAGGTCCAACGTATCTCGGCGCCAACTTGCCTTTGACTCCAAAACGAGTCTGGCCTTTCATTGGTGTCACTTTCACAAAAACGTGATCACCCACTTCATATTCTCGGTCTCGTCTTCTAACATCTGCATAACTCTTCTGTCTACTCTGCGCAGTTTTCAGTCTCTGCTGTATCAGTTTTATCTTTTCAGTTGTTTCATACACAATCTCGGGCCCAAGCAACGGCCCATCTCCAACTTCTGCCCAGCAAATTGGAGATCTACATTTCCTGCCATACAATGCCTCGAAAGGCGCCATACCAATACTCGAATGGTAGCTGTTGTTGTAGGCGAATTCAGCTAGTGGCAAGTGACTTTCCCAGTTTCCTTGAAAGTCAAGGACACACATTCTCAGTAGATCCTCTAAAGTCTGGATGGTCCTTTCTGACTGTCCATCTGTCTGAGGATGATAGGCACTACTCAGCCTCAATTCAGTACCCAGTGCAGTCTGTAGGCTTTGCCAGAACCTCGATGTAAACTTCGAATCCCTGTCAGAAACAATAGACACAAGCACTCCATGCAATCTCACAATTTCATCAATATAGATAACAGCCAATTTGTCCACATTATAGATTGTCTTGACAGGTAGGAAGTGTGCAGATTTAGTCAGTCTATCAACAATAACCCAAATTGAATCCATACCTTTCCTGGAGCGAGGTAACCCAACGATAAAATCCATCGTGATATGCTCCCATTTCCACTCTGGTATGGGTAAAGGTTGCAATAATCCAGCAGGTCGTTGATGTTCAGCTTTGACTTGTTGGCAATGAAGACATTTGGACACTAAGTCGGCAATTTCTTTCTTCATTCCCGGCCACCAAAAAATTCTGTTTCAGATCTTGATACATTTTCGTATTCCCCGGGTGGATAGAAAATTTTGAATTGTGGCCCTCTTGTAGAATTCTTCTTTTCAGTTCAGTGTCATTCGGTACACACAGTCTTTCTTGAAATTTCAGTACATTGTTCTCAAATTTGAACCCCGGTTTCGGTTTAGAATCTCTTTCTTCAATAACCTTCTTCAAGTAATCATCCAATTGTTGTTTCTCCTTAATTTCTTCAATCAATGCTGGTTGAGCAGAAATAGCAGCTAAGGTTCCACCTTGTTCCTTCAAAACAATTTCAATTTCAGACTTTTCAAGGTCATAAAGCAACTCCTTCTGTCCAGTCAGCAAACAGGCTAAGTTCCCAATCGATTTTCGGCTCAAAGCATCGGCAACAGTGTTGGCTTTTCCCGGATGGTACAAAATCTGTAGGTCATAATCTTTAATCAGTTCTAGCCATCTCCGCTGTCTCATATTCAGTTCTTTCTGAGTGAAAAAGTATTTCAAGCTCTTGTGGTCAGTATACACTTCACATGTTGCTCCATACAAATAGTGACGCCAAATTTTCAGTGCAAATACCACTGCAGCAAGTTCCAGGTCATGGGTTGGGTAATTCTTTTCATGTGGTCTCAACTGTCGGGAGGCATAAGCAATAACTCTCCCATTCTGCATTAAAACACATCCCAAACCCTTATGAGAAGCATCACTAAAAATAGTATAACCATCCGTACCTGTAGGCAAGGTAAGAATTGGTGCAGTCACGAGTCTAGTTTTCAATTCTTGAAATGCTAATTCCCTTTGGTCTGTCCAGTCAAATGATATCCCCTTCTGTGTCAACTGAGTCATTGGTAGGGCAATTTTGGAGAAATCTTTGACAAATCTTCTGTAATATCCAGCCAATCCCAAAAAGCTTCGGACTTCAGTCACATTTGTTGGTCTAGGCCAGTTCACTACAGCTTCAATTTTCTGCTTATCAACAGAAATTCCATCTTTGCTAACAACATGCCCCAAAAACATAACATGATCAAGCCAAAACTCACATTTAGACAGTTTAGCATACAGTTTCTATTCTCTTAAGGTTTGCAGGGCAAGTCTCAGATGATGTTCATGTTCTTCTACAGTCTTAGAATAAATCAATATGTCATCAATAAATACCACAATGAAATCATCAAGGTATGGTTTAAAAATTCTGTTCATAAGGTCCATAAATGCAGCTGGGGCATTGGTAACTCCAAACGGCATAACTAAAAATTCATAGTGGCCATACCTCGTTCTAAAAGCAGTTTTATCAATGTCTTCTGGTTTAACTTTCAGTTGATGGTATCCCGATCTGAGATCGATCTTGGAAAACACTTGTGCACCCTGTAACTGGTCAAACAAATCATCAATACGCGGTAATGGATATTTGTTCTTTACAGTTACCTTGTTCAATTCACGGTAATCAATGCACAGTCTCAGTGAGCCATCTGTCTTCTTTACAAACAAAACAGGTGCACCCCACGGTGAAGTACTGGGTCTGATAAACTTCTTGTCTAACAGTTCCTGCAATTGTACTTTCAATTCTTTCAGTTCAGTTGGAGCCATTCTGTAGGGAGCTTTAGACATTGGCTGTGTACCCGGAATCACATCAACAGTAAATTCAACTTCCCTATCAATCAAATCCCCTGGCAAATCATCTGGAAATACATCTGGGAATTCTCTGACTATAGGAATACAATTCACATCAGTTTTAACACAATCATCAGTAGATACAGTCAGTACGGAACACAGATATCCTTTACATCCCTTTCTAATCAATTTGACGGCTTTTACCGAAGAAATCAGATACGGAGGAGGTACTACTCCAAACCCACTAAATACAAATTCAGGTAAACCCGGTGGACGAAAAACGACTTGCTTGGTCACACAATCGATAATAGCATGATATTTTTGTAACCAATCCATCCCCAATATTACATCAAAATGATCTATGTTCAACGGTAGTAAATCAATAAACAGATGTACGTCCCCAACAATAATCTCACAAGCAGGATACATATATGCACATGTCATGGATCCCCCAACAGGTGATGATACAGCTAGCAGATAGTTCATAGGTTCTAAGGGTCTATTCAATTTACGCGAAAAAGCATGCGATACATATGAATGTGTAGACCCCGAATCAATCAATACATAAGCATTTTGAGCACAAATAGAGAGGATACCTGACACAACAGTCTCAGTGTTTTGCACGTCTCCCGGTACTAGGGCGAACACTCGGCCCTGCCTCATAGGCTCTTTCCCGGTAGCTTTGGGGTTAGACTTTGGTGCTACATTTGATGCTGCTGTGCTTGGTGCAGCTTTACTACTGGCTTGTGGAGCAGAGGGACAGTCTTTAATTCTGTGGCCCACCTTGCCACATCTGAAACAAGCTCCGGAAATCTGATAGCAAACCCCTTTGTGCTTATTGCCACATACGGAGTAGGGTGGAATGAATCCACTCCCTTGGCTGGGGCTAGTTGTTGACCCCGTGTTGTTTCTTGTTTGCAGAGTTATGTTTGCCTTTCTTGAATTTGAAACCCTGCCTTTTACTGCGCCATTCAGTTGGTGGTGGTTCGGTTTGTTTCAGTGCTTCAATATTTGATTCAGCCATCAAGGCTCGATCAAGAACACCCATATAAGTTGGTAGTTTCAACATATTAACTCTATCAAGGATAGGGACATTCAGGCCGCCTTCAAACTTCCTGGCCTTTTTGTAATCGGTGTCCACCATATGCGGTGCATATCTAGCAAGCTCGGTGAACTTCTTCTCATATTCGGCAACAGACGTTGTGCCCTGTTTCAGTTGTTCAAATTCAGTTACCTTTCTATCCCTGACACATTGAGGAAAATATTTTTCAAAGAAGGACTCCTTGAACTGAGCCCAAGTCACCACAGTGTTGGTGTCACGGATCAACATCCACCACCTTCTAGCTTCTTCCTGCAATGTAAAGGTGGCCAACAATACCTTATGTGCTTCTGAGCACGGAAAAACTTCAAACAATTTTTCAGTCTCCAAAACCCAAGCTTCAGCCTTTAGCGGTTCTAAGCCTCCCTGAAAGGACGGCGGTTTCATCTTGCTGAATTTATGAGTCAGTGCAATAATGTCCACCTCATTAACGTTCACATTCTGTACATTCTGTTCCGGTTGTACCGGAGGAGGAGGAGGTGGGGGCTGTTGGTTCTGTTGTTGATCAAGTCTTTCAATTACTAGTCCCATCATTTGTTCAAGTCTGGCCATTCTGGCCTCAGAGGATGATGATTCAGTTTCATTTGCGTTATCCATTTCACTATAAACAGTTATAACAGTTCCAGTCATAAGCAGTTGTATACGTTAACAGTTTATCACATTAGCAGTTGTATAATTAAACAGTTTAACATTTAGCATATAATCAGTCAGTCATAAGCACACACTTTTCAAGTTCATGAGATGCCCTAATTACTTTTCTAGGACACCCTATAGCTCATTTGGACACGTGTGTGCGGTATAACTCGTGGTTAAGTATCGCTCTAATACCACTCTGTCACGACCCAAACCCGGCCCTATGGGTTTAGCACCGTAACTGGCCAGTAATCCGAGATTACCGAAGGCCTGCTGAACAATACTACAGTAAAACAGAGTACAGGGTCTGGCGGAAGCCAATACAGTAAATAACTAGTGTCCATTGAGCTGTGACAATCTGTATGCCAAAAACATTTTCATGCATTCATACAGTTCAAAACAGTACAGTCTATACAATCATACACAATGTTCAGTACGGGGACTCAATCCCTCGATAACAGTACGGTCAAACAGTAAACAGTTTATACAGTAATACAAAACAGTCAAGAGACAGGTGGGGAACGCAAAAACACCCCAAGCCATAGCATGGCGTCTCGGAACCTCGCAGTGAGGCACATAGGCTGGCTTGACAAAACTGGGGACTAACCCACGCTCCTAGCTCCGGTCTGGCTGCTGAGAACCTACATATATATATAAACAGTGAGCTAAAGCCCAGTGAATAACATAGTGCGTAAAGAGGTTATGAATGAATGTCCTTACAGTAATGAAAACAGTTCATTAAACAGCATTTCAGTCTTTCAGTATGTCAGTCAATCAATCATATGTGGTACATCCATTAGCCTATAAACAGTAGGTCCAAAAGGACCGGGCCTCAACAGACCCAACAGTAGTGATGGCCATCAATCAATAAACAGTATGGTTCCACAAGGAAACCGACAGAGCTCTGTAACAATAACAGTAAGTAATAAGTGCTAAGGATGCCACAGTACAGTTCACAATACAGGACATACATTCATTCAATAACAATATCAGTTCAGTAAACAGTTCTGTTCAGTATTCAAAAGATAACCATTTTGAACATATCTTTACACAATCTGTTACTCACAGAGATTGGGCTAATAGCAGCTAGAGCGCGTCCCCGAAGCCAACCCTGAACAGTAAACAAATAGAACACACTCTAAGTTTAACAGTTGGGAAAGTACCATAATTAACTTCCTATTATGCCTCGGTGTGTTCTACATCTATATCCTCATTATGATGTCTTAAACTAGGCCTAAGAATGCCTAGGATGGGATGAGGATGCAAAGATGCGCATGGAACACAATTACAGAATTTTCAGTGAAACAGAGTCCCGCTCGAGCGCAGGTTTCCCCGCTCGAGCGGACAAGCAAACAAAGGTCCCCGCTCGAGCAGCAATATCCCCGCTCGAGCGGACCAAAAAGTACTGGATAGGTGAAATCTCCGCTCGACGCCCGCTCGAGCGTGTCACTCAGTCCTCCGCTCGAGCGCCCAATACTCCGCTCGAGCGGACTGATGCACAGTGCAAGATGCTGGGAGCTCGATTTCTCCGCTCGAGCTCTACTTCGTCTGCTCGAGCGGACAACAGAAATCTGGAAATCCCAGATTTGAGTCCCAAGCTCAAAACCAAGTTCAAAAGCAACATTTTCGATCCTCTTGGGCTATTTTCTGGAAAAACTCTTTTAAACACATAGAATAACATGTTTCAAAACTCAATTTAAGAAATCAAAGCCCAAGGGTGCTTAATTCAAACCCAATTTCAAACCCATTTTCAAGAACAATATGTAAACATGCAATGCATGAGTTTTAAACCAAATTCAAGCTTCAATCCTTGCTCTAAAGAGCTCAATAGTTGGAAAACATTTTGAAAACATGGACTATAATATAAACATGGACATGCATGTAACAATTAGCCAAGAACTCAACTCCAAACTCACTAAACTCAACATGCATGCAACAATTAAGGTCCAATTCAACATGTTTGCACTAAAGCATGGCCTAGCTCTACAATGATGCATGAAACATGCAAGATTTAGCTCAAGACAACAAGAAGAGGATGAATTCACTTACCTAAGTCTCAATTACAAGTTTTGCAAGCTCAATTTAGCAATCTATGTTACAGATCTTCAAGTTTCAAGCTAATACAATAAAATGAACTCACTCTCTCCTATTTCCTCTCTTTGGTCGGCAATGTGCAAGAACAAGAGGAGAAATGTTGTGTGATCAAATGTGTTGAAATTAAGGCAAGTGTGTAGATAATGGCCACTAAGTGGCTTAATTGTAAATAGGTCAAACTTGTTCAATTTAGCTTATTTTAATCAAATTTAATCGTCCCAAATCACAATTTAGATAAATATACCATAAAATCACAAATATTCTACTGATTCCAAAACACGAAACGATTCCTAATTCGGCCGCCGATAAGGCCTTCAATTAGCAGTTTAAACACATAAACGCAAACAGATAATTAATCAAGCAAACAGATAGAAACGCAATATAATAGATAAACTTATTCAATTTCAATTTCGATTTCAATCAGTCCATTCAGTACTTCGGTTAATTCGATTATCAGTCATTATCAGTTCAGTTTAACAGTAATCAGTACGTAATTCAGTGGTTAATCGGTAATCAGTACGAGGGTTGTTACAATACCAGTCAAATTCATCTAAAGAAATTTGCCAATAAAAAAGAAATTTACTATGGGTATTGTGTTTGTTGAAATGTAGATTGTGTTTTGTGAGGTCAAATTCATCCAAAGAAATTTGCCAATAGCATAGAAAATTACAGTGTGCATTGTGTTTATTGAAACATACTATAGGCAGTGTGGTTATAATACGAGTCAAATTCATCCAGAGAAATTTGCCAATAGCAGAGAAAATTACTATGCACTTTGTGTTTTTTGAATTTGATGATTGTTTTGTACACAGTGCATTACAAATTACATGATCATATAGACACCCTCTTGGCACGATATGAGTTAAATTTCTTCGTGAATTTCTAGTAACATTATACCAGAGAAATTTTTGCAAACAATTTTCTCTGTGTGGATTGTGTTGACAATCACCACTTAGCATGCATTATAAAAAAATATATATTTAACCATTGATAGTTATGAAATTTACATTAGTTAAAAAAAGATATATACATATATGTCAAACATCATTATTCTTTCAATGTATGAAAAAACAAATTGAAGGGTTATTCCTAATTACATTGTGTGCATTGTCTTCCTTTCACTGGTGTGCTTTCACTATTATACTTTTAGTTCTTCTTCTGGTGGTATGTGAATTGGTTCTGTCCATGACCAGCCAACTTCGGTCGTAAATCTCTCTATGATTTCTGCCCTCATAAACCTTATGTCTTATGTCGATAATTTCAAGCTGATAGGGTCATGGTTGCTATATTGTCCCATTATGTAGCATACAAAGAGGTCACAATCCACACTGCATACAAATTATATGTATAGTTAGTTTTAAGAAACATTTAAATTAGATTATCTTATTTATAGATGTTGTATGAAACTTACGAATCACTGTCTTGTTGTAGAGCATTATTGACATATTCAAAGTCATAATTTGTGTTTTGTGAGTCTACCAATTTGAAAGAGGGTTATGATTGTGCCTCTCTTTCAAGGTAAGCTTTAAAAAAATTCTTCACATAATCTTGCTGCAAAAAAAATAATTTTTAAATAACAGAGAAATTTACACACAAATTAATGGGATTCTATGAAAATTATCATCAGATAAACATTATCATGGATCAGAGAAATTTGCATTCGTTACCAATTGTTTTGCATCTTTGATATATTTGTCTTGTGCAGCATCCCTCATTGGCCTTAGTGAGTTGTAGTACCTCCATAAATTGTCTTGTTTGTCCAAGACTAGCAAGGTCCAGTGATTTCTATCTATTGACTTCTCATTGCCCCCGGTATTTATTGGGAAATGAAGGAACTTGTAGTTCATTTATATTGTTTCAAGATGCTTGTCAAATAATGAGACTCGGAAAGTTTGATTTTCCGTTATCTTGATGAAATTCTACGGTCAGAGAAAATCAAAAAATGGTTATGAGAAAGTTAAAATGACAGGAATTTCAGAAATAAACACACAGAGAAATTTTAAATGCACATAACTAGTTAGAGAAAATTAGACTAGTGACACAACTGGCTTCAAGAAGTATCTTAACAAGAGAAAATAGTAAGTAAATTCCAGAGAAAATCAAATAAAAGAGTAGTAACATACCAAGCTCATGCATGTGAAAAAAAATAAAGTTGGTTGTTGTCATTTTCTCCTTTGGTCAGCAAATAGGATCTCTCCATAGCCATCAATGACCTGAAAAATATCATTTATAATTGTAACATTAGTTTATAAGGGCTGATGGAACATTGCAGAGAAATTTTGATAAAAGACTTACAATGTTGGCAATTTCTTTTTCCTTTATTAAGTTTCTAATATCTTCAAAGGTAATGAGATTCAACTCACTTGTCCAGTTAGTAAATTGTTGTTTGTTATCTTCTATTTTATTTGTTGTACTTACTCGAATCCAGATACATTTGATATGTGCTGTAAGATATCTTTTACATGTTATTTTACCAATTTCGCAACCGGTAGAGTTTGTGAAAAAACCCATGATTTTCGGATACTTGTTAGTTGAGGCAAGACGTACTCATCGACATCAAGTACTTCTTTGTCTTTGGTGGTTTGCTCTGTTTGTTTTGCAGCTTGCTTTGAACCTTTAGTCACCTTCACAACTTTGGGATATTGAAATTCTGGATCTTGCTGCTTTTCTTTCCTTTCTTTTGCCTTTAAATTCTTTATCATTGATGTAGGATTTTTTTTCACTGTAGACAGTGAAAATATCAATAAAAGTTAAATTTCTCTGAAGTAACAGATCTTATTTCAATATGTAAATTTATTTGATTCAATATTTTCCAGTTACCATAAACTTTTGTCTTTTGTTTTGGTTGTTGTTTATATGCCTCTTGTTCTTGCTGGATTGTTGGTTGTTATTCCACTTCTATTCCAACTATACACAGTGAAAATCAAACAAAGCCCAAAAATCAAATAAGCAAATAAACAAAGAAAATCAAATAAGTAGCAGAAATCAAACTGGACAAACTAATGTGGTTAGAGAAAATTACCATTCACAAAGAAAATTGTAATAAATAGAAATTTCTTTGAGTTATGTTGACACAAGAATATAACTTTTTGTGGCTCAAGATTTTCACTGACCTTGGGGTTGAGTTTGTGTTGGTGTTTGTTAAGGTTGTGTTGCTAGTTGGACGAATAGTTCTTGAATTTATTCATGCAATCTAGCATTTTCAATTTCAAGCTCTGAAATTGAATACGTCAACTGTTGAATTGTTTTTGTATCATCTTCTTTTTGAACCTCCAACATCCTTAGATTTATTTGGTTTGTACTGTTTCTTTCATGAAGTTCCGAGTTATATGATCTCAAGGTTCTTATTGCAATGTCATTTTCTGTAAGTAATTCATTCCAATTTTTTTCTTCTTCTATTTTGGATTTAGAAAGTGCCTTAGTCTTTGATGTAGATTAGCAATTTGAGCATCCTTTGATTCCTCAGATTCTTGAGGCTGATGCATTGTTGAGCCACAAATGCTATCATGATGTTAGTCCATCGACTTATTATGTTCTTCTTCATTCATTTCCTCATTGTTTTCTTATTCCTCTTTAGATTCAGTGCCTTTATCTTCTTCTTTCTGTTCATTTTCTTCTTTGTCTTCTACTTCTTCATTTTCTTCTTTAGCTTCTGCTTCTGCACTGCTTGCTTGATCTTCATCTCTATTGCTTGCTTTTTGTTCTTCTGTGTTGCCTTCTCCTTTTTCATTCCCTCCTTCTTCTTCAGATGAATCTTCTAATGTCTCATTGAATTTGACCAATGCCTTTTCTTGATTCTTTCTTCTTCTTTTTACTAAGACAAAACTCATTTGATGTGTTTTTAACTAGCTCATTATTATCTATCAGTAACATGGAGCTCTTTTATTAGAGAAATGTTAAAAATTCACTAAGAAAAAAATTCAAATAAGGTAGATAAAATTCATCTAAATCATATTAATGGGAAACAAACTTCAAAGAAAATTGTATAGGCCAGAGAAAATTACACGCAAGGAGACATAATTTTATGGGTCAGAGAAAATTATGAAACAAGCAACATAATTTAGATATCAAAGAAAATCAATCAATGTAGATAAGTTAATGTCACTATAATTGTGGTCAGCGAAATTTAGATTCCAAAGAAAATTCATTACAAGGGCAGAAATAAACAGTGTTAATCAAGGAAGTAACATAAATTAAAATTTCAGAGAAAATTGATCTCAATCAGTCAAGGCACATAAGTTATGGACCAGATAAAATTACACACAATGAGAAATAATTTTATGGGCCAAAGAAAATTATGAAACAAACAACATAATTTAGATATTAGAGAAAATCCATCAAGACATATAAGTTAATGTGTTACAATTGTGGTCAGAGAAATTTGGATTCCAGAGAAAATTCATTACAAGGGCAGAAATAAACCAGTGGTAATCAAAGAAACAACATAAATTGAAACTTCAGAGAAAATTAATGTCAATCAGTCAAGGCACATAAGTTATTCCATATAAGATATCGCATCACAGAGGAAATTGATCTCAATCAATCAAAGCACAAGGAGGGAAACAAAGCAATGGTCAGAGAAATTTTGCTATGTCACTGTGAATGCAGTGGCGATAGAAATCTAACCTGTCGAGGTGCAAGAGAGTGGACTAGTGTCTTCTGCAACTGTTTGGTCAACCTTTGTAGGTTCCATTTGGTACATCTTGGGAAGTTAGTTGTGTTACTGTCTTCCCAGTCAATGATGTTCGTATGTTCACATAGCCAATACTGTGATGAAAATTGAAGTAATTAAATTTTGCTAAACACACAAATTTGTAAGTATCATAATTGTAAATTTGAATGGAAATTCTACTTACCAATAATGCAATGACACACCCCGTAACTTTTTTTGGATTTTTGTGCAATGCTGTTATAGAATAGATCAATGTTGCTGTGATTGCTTCTGGCCAATCATACTACTTCATTGATTCAAGAGGTTCCACATACTTGATAAAAACTCAACCTATTGAATTCTCATTTGTTGCAAAAAATAAGGTGAGACACAAGTACAATGTAACAATGATTGCTAAATCTTTAAAGTCAGTTGGCTGCTTGCCTTTCATTGCTTTGACCAAGGCATTCTTAAGAACATGACCAGTGAGCTTTGTGTTCTTTGGGAATCTTCACCTTAGGAATGCAGTCTTTGGCTTTTTTGAGTATCTTAATGACATGGCTTCTTTACCACCTTGCAAACCAAAAATCAAGGTCATAGCATTGGTTGTAAAGGTCAAGTTTTTTTTACCAATTGTGAATGCTTTCGTTTTTTCATTGTAACGTTGGATTATTGCAACTAAATCATCATCAGATTTCCTAGACTTCCTTAAATCCATCCATCATTCTAATGGTTAGAGCTTGGATCAAATACCAGAATGGAGTCTTTTGAAGCTCTTCAAGTTGGTTTGAATTGAATTTAAGGGTTTGAGAAAATGAGGCAATAGACGAGAGGTTGGATCGGTATTGGATGCTATAATGAGCTCTCATTCTTTGGAGTTTGACAGATCTTTCCCCCCTTGAGCTTGAGTCTTTTGAAGTTGGGGTATTCATTTTGACGTTTGTTGCTTCATCACCTTGAACTTGTGTTTTTTGGCAAGGAGTTTGTGGTGTTTTGCTGCTTTTTGATCTAAGATCATAAGAAAACTCAGAGAGTTTTTGTTTCTCTTGTGGCGTTTCTGGTGTTTTGCTGCTTTTGCGTTTTGCCATTTCTAGACAATAAAAACATAAAGATGTCAACATTAAATCCCAAAGAAAATTAAACATGCTACAGAAAATTGAGCATGTTAGAGAAAATTACACATAAAGGAGAAAACTAAGGTGGCCAGAGAAAATTATAAATGTCAAAGAAAATTATACAGTGGAAGTTAAATGTCAGAGTACTAATTTTTTTCCTGTGGAATACATCTAGCCACAGAAAATTTCCATTCCTAGAGAAAATCAAAAAGCAACATAAACATGCCAGAGAAATCAACATGGGATAAAAGTAATGTAGCCAGAGAAAATTATAAATTCCAGAAAAACTTAGACATAGACAAGATAATACTAAGTGTTTTCGTGTGGAATACACGTTACCACAGATAATTTCCATTTTCAGAGAAAATAAACAAAGCAACATAAACATGACAGAAAAATTTTAAAAAATTGATAAAAATTACATATAGATGTAAAATATAGCTAAAAAAAATTCAATAAGAAACATAAATCTGACAACCACAGAAAATGAAAATGTTAGAGAAAATTCAAACACATTCTAGAGAAAATTACCATTCCATAATATTAAAATGCCAGAGAAATTTACATACACAACCAAAGAAATTTAAATATGACAAAGACACACAAGGGAGAAAAGTGATGTGGCCAAAGAAAATCACAAATGCCAAAGAAACTTAGACGCAGACAAGAGAGTAATATTACATATAGATGTAAAATATAATTACAGAAAATTCAAACACATTCCAGAGAAAATTACACATTCCAGAGAAAATTTCCATTCCATAATATTAAAATGCTAGAGAAATTTACAAACAATTAGAGAAAATTAAACATGACAGACACACACAAGAGAGAAAAGTGATGTGGCCAGAGAAAATTATAAATGCTAGATAAAGATAGACACAGACAATAGAGTAAAATTATATATAGATGTAAAATATAACCAAAGAAAATTCAAGAAAGAAATATAAATCTAGTAAGCACAAAAAATGAAAACGACACATGTCAGAGAAAATTAAACATGGCAAGCAAGAGAAATTTATAGAGTAGAGAAATTTGAATGAATTGTATTTGAAAATTACACAGAGAAATACAGAGAAATTAATCATGCCAGAAAAAATGGGAGAATAAACATGCTAGAGAAAATTCAAAGAAGAATTATAAATTAAGCCAATACCAGAGAAATTCAAATGACAGAGAAATTTATAGATAAAATCACACAAACATCTTCAAGATTAAGTTCAAAACTTAGAGAAATAACATTTTTCAAATTCATGTAACTTTTTATTACGAAATTGAAATCCTAATAAATAGAAGGCTAATATAATATGCAATTAACTGTGTTTCCAGAGAAAAACTCATTGGATTGTAGAAACCTTACCAGAGTGATGATGAAACCCTAATTACGAACTGATATGCCCTGAGATGAAGATGCAATGAGATGACGATGAACAGTGAAAACATGTTAGAGAAATTTGTGAGGAATGAATGGAAAAGATTTTGGTGAAATATAATGAAACTATAATGTCGATAGTGAAGATGATTGTGAAACCCTAATTCTCCTGTTCTCTTGCTTGTGAAGATGGTTAGATTTTTGGAATGGAACTGAGTCGTCAGAATCCAGTGGAGTGTTCTCAGTTGATTTGTGAAGGGTATTTTGATCCAAGAAAGAATTAAAAATGCGCGCGTTCCAGTAAAGGGACCTGATGCGTCATCCCTTTATTTGGTGTCTTCTATCCTTTAAATTACTATTATTAGGGACCTTAAAAAAAAAATTCCCCTTTTGTTTTTTGTATTTTTTATTTTTAGTAAACATTTTTAAAATTTTAAATATTTTTTTAACCTTTTTAGATGCACCTTACTTAGATGTATTTAAAAAGTAAAATATTTATAAAAATTAATAAATATGTAAGAATATAAAAAATGTACTGAATTCTCATATATATATTTTTTTATTTTTGGTATTTAGTGAATTTTCTATCGATTTTTTTCAGAAATATTATACTTTTTAAGTATATTTATGTTAGGTGTATCTAAGAATTTTAAAAAATGTTTAGAATATCAAAAAAATTCAGTAAAAAAAAGAAGGAAAAATTACTCATAAATCTCATTTTAGTAAATGTTGCTCTAGTTAGTCTTAAGTGTTTTTTCTTAAACCATTTAGTCATTTTTATTTTTTGTATGATATAAGTTATCATCAAAACATCGTCAACATCATCAAACATCAGCAACATCATCGTCTTCGTCTTCGAATTCAAGCCCCCCGCAATCACCTCTCTCTCAATTCCAACATGTTTTGGAAACCCTAGCAATGGCGCACCAATCGGCTGCCGTCGATCTCATCCCTTCAAACCCTAACCCTAACCCTATCGACTTCGATGCCCTCGCAATCCCACCCCCTGACTCCGTCTTTTTATCCGACTCCTTCTTCTCCGATCTCGCCTTACCCTTCGACGCCGATTTTGACGACCTCGATTTCACCTTCGACGATCTTTACCTCCCCTCCGACTCCGAAGACTTCCTCAAGTCTTTCCCATCTCAATTCTCCTCCGATCTGAGCCGCGACACTTCCACGATCTTGCAACGTGTGTTGGGAAAAGATCTATGGTTCTGCATTCAGTTGCAAAAATTGTTTATTTTTCTTGCACAAATTTTGTGCAGAATTCCCAGTGGAGATGAAATACCCGATCCATACCCATTCCCTTACGCTTCAACAATCGGGTTCTTCTAGACTTTGTGATGTTTGTGGTGAAATGATGTTGATGATGTTTTGATGACGTTGTTGATGTTTGATGACGTTGATGATGTTTTGATTATGTTGATGATGTAGTTGATGTTGCTGATGTTTGATGATGTTGAAGATGTAGTTGAAGATGTAGTTGATGTTGATGATGTTCACAATGTTGATGATGTTGGTGATGTTGTTGGTGTAGTTAATGTTGCTGATGTAGTTGATGTTGCTAATGTAGTTAATGTTGCTGATGTTCGGAAATGAGGAAAATCTAAAAAACACCTATAGTGAGCTTTTTGGGTATTTTGGTCATTACAACATCAGTAAAAACTTATATTTGCCCTCCATCAAAAAAAAATTACATGTTAAATAAATAGGTATATACGTAATTAACATTCAAATAGGACTTATTAGTTTACAAAATAAAAGACAGGATCAAATGGTTTAACAAATTAAAATTTGGGATTTATTGGTGTTTTGCCGAAAAAAAACACGAAAAATAAAAAAAATTAATTTTTTGAAAAGTAAATCCTGAAAATCCAAACCAAAAAAGCTCGATATTTGTACCCTTTCTTTTTGTGTGCCTTTTTAATTTCTCATAGAAAAAGAAAATTAATTTAATATATTTAATAAAAAATTATGAGTTTATCTTTTAATATTGGGAAGTTGTTTTTCACTCAAATTGATGTATTTTTTGTTATTTTTTTTAGAATATCTCCAACTCTTCCACTTTATTTTTATCAAATTTAAATCTAATAAATAACTGAATAAAACAATTTTGCATCTCCAACCCTTTCACTAATATATAAAATAGGAAATTTAGGGTTCGTTTGAAATGTGGATTGGCCTTTTGAATTTTTGATTATTTTAGTCTAGAGCTAAAAAGTCTCATTTGGGATGAGTATTTTTATTTTTTGACTTTTATATGATAAAAAATGAAATAATTATGATTTCGATGTGATATTTTATCTTATTAATTTTTTAACTTATTCTATCTTTTTGTAATTATTTTAGTCCCATAGCCACTTCCCAAAATAAATGCTTACACATCAATTGTTTTTTGACAAAATATTTACAGATTAATTGAAAAAAAATTATGTATTTAATTATTAATATTTAAATTATGTATTTAATTATTAATATTTATAAATTTTATCATTGATTTGATTTTTTAAAAAAAATATATGCTGACATGTAATTATCCCTATAAAATAAAGGGTGCCCAAAATCATGGGTAAATGGGATTAATACTAAACCATTTGTCGAATCTCCTACTATTATATAAAATAATAATGTTAGAGACTCACATTTTGTTTTCATAAATACATTTATAATAATATGACAAAGATATAAGTCAGATATAATTAAGTATATAACTAATAAAAAATTGACACTTATCAAATCATATTATTATGGGTTGAATTGTAAGAGATTTTAAAATGTCTCAAACATTTTTTTGTACAAAGGGCTATTTTGGAAAAATAGTTGAAAGAAATCTTTCAATTTTTAACTTATTTTGGGTTATATCATCTCTCATATTTTTTACTTTTTTTATAAAAAAATTAAAAAATTAAATTTTAACTATCTTTTCAAAACAATTAAAAATTTAAATATTTTTCTGCTTAGATTGTGCTTTAAAAGAAGAATTCTATTATGCATATAAAATAAAATAAAAAAATAAAAACGCAACGTTGTGCATAGAAAGCGGTGGTGATTTGGTTCAACAGCCAGGCATGTATGGAGTGCTACAAATGATGAGCCTTTTTTATTTTAATTTTTACTTTAAAGATGTGATGAAAAGTTTGATTTTAACTGTTGAAATATGTCAAATCAAACTTTCAGTTCTAATTTTTACTCAAACTTAATTTTTTTTTAATTTTTATAAAAAAAAAAAAATAAAGAGAAAAATATGATAATTTATAGTATTTTTTTTTAAAAAAAATTAACCTATCCTCAAATTGGACCTTAATAAAAGAATTGGAAGTGGTCTTACTCATCCTTTGTTCTTTTATTTCAAAATAATTAATTGCACTTCAATCTCTACTTTTACGTGATGGAGAATTGGAAATGGTATTATTTAGGAATACGCGGTGCGGTTCGGACGGTTTGAAAGTAAAATTATAAATCGAATAGCGAATTAGCAGATTGACAAATTGTGATTTAAGTGATTTTTGGTGGATTGGCAGATTGAACAATATTTTAACTAATTATCATATATTTGCATAATATATAACACTAATTTGTATAATATTTTTTAGATATATAACACAAAATAATTTTACATAATATGTTTCATATATATAACCACTAATTTTTCACACTTATTTTTACATTGATATTTCATTGGAAATTAAAAAATATGTATGTATTAACTATAACGGAGCGGAACAATTCGGTTGGCGGATTATAAATTTTAAAGTTTAAATCGCAGTTAGCGGTTTAAGCGATGCGGATTGATGCGGATCGGTGTGATTTTAGCGGATTTAGCGGTATTTTGCACAGCCCTAGTATTACTAATCCTATATTCTTTAGAAAACTTATAATTAATTATGGGTGTAAATCAGGCCCGACCCAACCCATCCCAGCTTGGGCCCATGTCGGATCTCGCGGGCTCCTGTCAAAATTCGGGCCGGACTGGGCCACGGGTCAAAAAATTAAGCCCATACCCAGGCCCAGGCCCAGGGGTATTCGGGCCGGTAGGCGGGACCTTGATTCGGCCCAATGGGCTTGGGCCTAGCCTCGGGCTTGGGCGAGCCTAACCATTTTTTTTTTTTGTTTTTTTTAATTCTTTTCTAGCAAAATTTTATCATTTTTCATTAAAAAATACATTGGGCCTTGCACGGGCCGGGCTTCGCACCAGGCCCTAAGTGGGTCGACGGGTCGGGCCAAACAGGTCGGGCCCATGGACAAGGTCGAGCTTCAAAACAATGGTTCAGGCCCTAGCCCAGGTACTTAGGTTGGGCTCGATCCTGGGCTCAAGCAGGCCTATCTCGGGCCGCGAGTCATTTTTACACCCCTATAATTAATGTGTTTGGTTTTAATTTTATAAAAATTAAGTTTTTATATTTTTTATTTTTAGTAAATATTTTTAAAATTTTAAGTAATTTTTTTACTCTTTTAAATGCACATTACTTGAATGTATCTAAAAAGTAAAATATTTATAAAAAATATTTTAAAAAATTAATAAATGTAAAAGAATACAAAAAATATATTGAATTCTCTTCTTTTTTTATAAATATTTTTGGTATTTAGTGAATTTTTTAAAGATTTTTTTCACAAATATTATATTTTTTAAGTGTATTTATATTAGGTGTATCTAAAAATTTTAAAAATTGCTTAGAATGCTAAAAAAAATTCAATAAAAAAAAACAAAAAACAAAAAATTTTAATTTTCTAAAAATCCAAACCAAACAACCTAATTAAATTTTAAGATTTGATCGTCGTAACAAAATAAAATTTTAATTTTATCTATTTAAATTTTGAATTTTTGATTTGATTTTAATTTGAATCATTTTTCTATTTTTGTTAAGTAAAATCAAAAGAAAAACAGATATTTTAGTTATTAAACTCAATAAAATGTCTAAAATACCGATTTTCATTGAGTTTAATAACTAAATTTAATTAACGAAAATAAACAAACAATTTTAATTAAAAATAAATCAAAATATTAAGATTTAAATTAATACAATTAAAAATGCGGACTTATTTTATTAAAACGGTCAAATCCAGATTTAGTTTAACTTCAACTTGTAAACTCAAGTTTCAACAAGCGTTAAACATGACCTCGGTTTAACTTCAACTTATAAACTTAAATTTCAACAAGTGTTAAACATGTTCTCGGTTTAACTTCAACTTATAAATTTTTCACAAATTTCAACAAGTGTTAAACATGACCTTAGTTTAACTTCAACTTGTAAACTCAAGTTTCAACAAGTGTTAAACGTGACCTAAGTTTAACTTTCAACTTGTAAACTCAAGTTTCAACAGGTGTTAAACATGTCCTCGGCTTAACTTCAACTTGTAAATTTTTCACAAATTTCAACAAGTGTTAAACGTGACCTTAGTTTAACTTTCAACTTGTAAACTCAAGTTTCAACAAGTGTGAAACATGTCCTCGGCTTAACTTCAACTTGTAAATTTTTCACAAATTTCAACAAGTGTTAAACATGACCTCAGTTTAACCTTCAACTTGTAAACTCAAGTTTCAACGAGCGTTGAACTAATTTTAGCTTGTAAATTCTCCATTTCCAGGAACCATTTTCCAACTCTCTGCCCCCTAATGTGAACTTAAGTTCCACTTGGGTTCTCATTATGTATGTATTTCATAAACATCGTCAATTATCTTATCAATCATAATTGTAGAAAAATCAAGCTAAAACTTTATTTATTACTTCGGCAAATAACAAAGAACAAGAAAGTCTAATGATAGAAAAATTTCATATTGCAAGTATTTCAGGGCCTTGGCAACTCTTTGCCTTCATTATCTTCAAGCCGATATGCCTCATTGCCCAATACCGAGATGATTCTATAGGGTCCCTCCCAATTCGGGCCAAGCTTGCCCTCTCTGGGATCCTTCTTGTTGCCGACAACTTTTCTCAAGACGAGGTCACCGACTTGAAACTCCCTTGGGTTGACCATCTTATTATAAATCTTGGCAAGCTGCTGCTGGTATGCCGCCAGCTGAATTGCAGCTCTCTCCCTTCTTTCTTCTAGCAGATCCAGATCTCGAGCTAATAATACATCATTAGTCTCATTCTCTACTCCTTGGGTTCTGATCCCTGGGATGCCAACTTCTAGAGGAATAACTGCTTCTGTGCCATAAGCCATGGCAAATTGGGATTCCCCAGTTGATCTTCTCGGTGTAGTCCGATATGCCCAAAGTACACTTGACAGTTCATCCACCCACTTTCCCTTTGCTGCTTGCAGCCTCTTCTTAATCCCATCCAAGATGACTTTATTGGATGCTTCTGCTTGTCCATTGCTTTGAGGAAAACTTGGGGTGGAAAAATAATTCTTGATTTTGAATTTTGCACAGAAGCTCTTGATTAGCTTACTGTCAAACTGTGTTCTATTGTCTGCAACTAGTGCTCTTGGGATCCCAAACCTGGTGATGATGTTCTTCCATATAAAGCTCTTCATATCCACATCTCGAATCTTGGTAAGGAGTTTAGCTTCTATCCACTTGGTGAAGTAATCTGTTGCTACCAGCAGGTACTTCCTTTACCCAGTTGCTTGAGGCAGTTTTCCAACGAGATCCATGCCCCACTGGGCAAACGGCCAAGGACTGAATACTAGGTTTAGGTCTGCTGCTAGTTGGTGTATCAGAGGTGCAAACCTTTGGCACTTTTCACACTTCTTGACATAGGCTTCTGCATGTAGGGCCACCAATACCCCTGGGCCACCAAGTGATCTGCCTCCAGCGTGGCTTCCACATATTCCTTCATGTATTTCGTACAAAAAATCTTCAACTTGTGAAGGATGTACACACCTCAAAAGTGGTCCAGTGAAGGATCTTCTGTAGAGATGTCCCTCTGCTGTCAAACTGAATCTTGCCGATTTTAATCTGATCTTGTGTGTCTCTTTGTGATCATCTGGCAGTTTTCCTTCTTTCAGGAATGCTATTATTGCGTCCATCCAGCTTGGTCCCATGTCTACACACATTGCTTCATGCTCTGTGGTCAATGGTTCTATGCTCGGGCCCGACAAGTAGTCAATCATTATCGTCCTTGCCTTTCCAGGTTGTATTGCACTAGCCAGGTTGGCCAGGGCATCGGCATGACTGTTATCATCTCGGCTAATCTGCTGTAGCTGGAAATTCTGAAACAGGGCCATCAATCTGCCAACCTTCTTCACATAGGCCGACATCCTTTCGTCTCGGGCTGCGAACTCGCCTGTTGTCTGGTTGACTATAAGCTGAGAGTCACAGAAGACTATCACCTCATCTGCTTCTACTGCTACTGCCAGTTTCAGTCCTGCAATCAGTGCTTCATACTCTGCTTCATTATTTGAGGCCTTGAACCCCAAACAAATGGATTGTTCTAGTATTTGTCCATCTGGAGATACCAGTACTACTCCTACCCTCGCTCCTTGTCGGTTTGAACTCCCATCAACAAATAGTTGAAAGGAGTCGCCGATGTAAATGCTGCAGGGCCTGAGTTTTTCTTCTTTCCTTTATTCTGTTGCCCTCAGCTGGGCTCCTCTTTGCTCGCTTGGACATCGTTCACCTCGACTCAACGAAGCCCGATGTACGATGGCTCCTAGAGTGAACTCGGCCACAAAGTCAGCCAAGACTTGGGCTTTAATTGATGTTATGGGTCTGTATTACAAGTCATACTGGCCCAAGGCCACTGCCCACCTGGCTATTCTGCCTGTTAGATCTCCCTGCTGTAACAGGGACTTCAAAGGATGTTCAATTAGCACCACAATTTTGTGGGCTTGAAAGTAATGGTTCAGCTTCTTTGAAGCCATTACTAAGGCCAGCGTTAACTTCTCCAAGGGTAAATACCTGATTTCTGCATCAGCCAGGGTTTTGCTTACATAGTAAACATCCCTTTGTTCCCCTTTTTCTTCTCGGATTACCACTGCGCTTATCGCATGTTCCGAAACAGCTAAGTACAGGAACAGCTCCTCTCTTGGTTCTGGATTTGAGAGAACTGGAGCCGTGGTCAAATACTTCTTCAAGTCGGCCAAGGCGACTTCGCACTCTTTTGTCCATAAGAAGTCTGTGGCCTTCTTCACTAAGTTGAAGAAGGGTTTGCACTTGTCAGAACTTCTGCTTATGAACCTATTTAGGGCTGCAGCCCTTCCCGTCAACATCTGTACTTGCTTCGCCAATGTTGGGCTTTTCAGTTCTAGGATGGCCTTGATCTGATCTGGGCTGGCCTCAATGCCCCTTCTGGTCGCCAAGTATCCTAAGAACTTACCAGATCCAACTCCAAATGCGCATTTCGATGCATTGAGTCGGAGCCGATATGTTTTTAGGATGTCAAAGACTGCCTTTAAGTCTTCCAGATGGTCCTTAAGTTCCCTGGTCTTCACGACCATGTCATCGATGTATACCTTCACTGTTCGGCCAATTAGGTGTTTGAACATCTTGGTTACCAATCTCTGGTAAGTTGCTCCTGTATTTTTCAACCCAAAAGGCATTACTCTGTAGCAACACAGCCCCTTTAGGGTGATAAACGCAGTCTTCTCCTCGTCTGGGGGGTACATGGCTATCTGATGGTACCCCTTGTAGGCATCTAGGAAACTCATCCTTCCATACCTTGAAGTGGTATCCACCAGTTGGTCAATCTTGGGTAAAGGAAAACTGTCTTTAGGACAGGCCTTGTTTAGGCTGGTAAAGTCCACGTAGACCCTCCATTTACCATTATTTTTCTTTACCACCACTGTGTTTGATAGCCATGTCGGGTAATTTACCTCTCAAATGACTCTGGCCTTCAGAAGTCTGTCCACTTCTCCTTCCACTACCTCAACATGCATCAACGTCGGTCTTCTTACCCGTTGGATTACAAGGTTGGCCGACCTGTCTACGTTCAATTTATGGCAAGTGACCTCGGGGTCAATGCCTGGCATTTCTTAAGGCGTCCAGGCAAACACTTCAATGTTTGCTCTCAAGAAAGTCTCCAGTTCTTTTTCCTCTTCTTCGGCTAAGCCCGAGCCAAGAAGGAAGAAACGTTCTTCGTCTCTCTACTGGACGAGGATTTTCTTTAGGGCTTCTTCACTCTTCTCGGCTGGCTCCTTGTCGACGTCCTCTAGGACCTCCACGTCCTCGTCTTTGATCTCTGCCCTTTCTGGTTCTCGTATGCTGCAGGTAAATTTCATTGCTACCATGGAGCAGTTCTTTGCCTACAGCTGATCCCCTCTGACCTCCTCTATCCCATGCTCTGTTGGGAACCGCAATAGCTGGTGCAATGTTTAGGTAACAGCCCCCATTGCATGCAACCATGGCCTTCCCAAGATAGCATTGTAAGGGGAGGGTGTGTTGATTATGTGAACTTTGTCTTTATCTTCTTAGTGCCAGCCTACACCTCTAAGCTTGCTGCTCCTAGTGGCCATGTCGGCGTTCCATTAAACCCGACCATTGGGCCATTGGATTGCTCCATATCGTCTGGGTGAAGGCCAAACTCCTTGTAATACCTGACATACATGATGTCACAAGAGCTGCCTTGGTCGATTAGGATGCACTTCACTTGGCACTCCTTAACTTGGAGGGATACTACCAAGGCATCGTTGTGCGGATGTTGAACCATCTCCAGGTCGGCTTCAGTAAAGGACACCATTGGTCCCTGGCACTCCTCAGCCCGAGGTCTTTTCTGCCGGACCTGGTACACACGCTGCAAGTACTTTACCTTCTGGGTCTCCCTCCGAATTTCGTTTTCGTTGACCTTCAAGTGAATTACATTAATTACCCGAGGTCCGCCTCCCTGCAGTTGCTGTGCTGGGGGAGGTGGAGCCGCTGGTGCCTGAGGCAGTCTTGCCTGCTCTTCCCTCGTCCTGGCCTCATCTACAAGGTCCCTCAAATAGCCTTGCCTTACCAGGTCTTCTAGGTATGACTTCAGGGCTCTGCAACCCTGAGTCAGATGCCCATCTTCATTATGGTAAGTACAATACTTTCCAAGACTTCTTTCCATAAACTCTCCTGGTACCCTTGATGGTGCTCTAAAATAGGGTTGGGTTCAGATTTTATCCAGGACCTTGTGAATTGGGATTCAGAATACAGTTATGATTGCCTGTGCGGTCCTCAGTCCTATCTCTTGTTTGTTGGATCCGTTGTTACCTCGGCCTCGTTTCGGCGAGCCATTTCCTTTCTCTTGCTTTGTCGCCTTAATCCTTGGCATGTCCTCCTCGGCTCTGGCGTATTTCTCAATTCTGGCCATGAGCTCCTCCATGCTTTTTGGCAATGTCTTCGCCAATGACTTTCGTAGTGCACAATCATCTTTTAGGCTGTTTTTAAAAAACATGACCGCCACCTCTTGGTTGCATTCAGGTATTCGGTTAAACACCTCATAATACCTTTTTGCGTAGGCCCTAAGGCCTTCATCCTCACTGATTCTCAAAGCCATCAGGGCATCTACCCTTAATGGCTGTAGTTTGTTTGTCACGAACCTAGCCACAAACATCTCGGCCAGGCCTTCCCAGGTCTTCATACTTCCTTTTGGTAATTTGTGAAACCAATCCGATGCAATTTCCCCGAAGGATGAGGAGAACACCTTGCAAAGCAACGGCTCGTTCCCAGTGTTTAATGCCATCGAGTCTAGGTATAAACCGACGTGAAAGTTGGGGTCTGACTTACCATCGTATATCTGAAATCTCGGCATACTGAATCTTTTCGGGGCCTCAAATTTGTCCAACTCCACCGAAAATGGTGTTCTCAGCTTAACAAGGGAAGTTATCTCGGCATTTTGTTGCTTCCTCTTGAGGTAGTCTCTCAAGTCCTCTTTGATCCGCCTAAGAGCTCGGCTATCTCCTGATTTCAGTCTTTTAGGTACACTACTCTCAGTTTCGTTGTGAGCCCTTTTTTACCTTTCTTCATTGGTTGCATCGAAGCACAACTCCTACCTTTGAACATGCCAATGTTCTCTGGGGTCTGTTTCTTTGGTGTGGTGTGTCCTTCGAGATTCTTCCCTTCTCGGCTCTCATCGCCCGACCTCCTTTGAAGGCCTGTGAGAGTGTTTTTCGCTCCTGGTGTGCTTGGGGGCTACAGGGATTGTTTTCTGCCCTCCTTTCTGAGCGTTGGCCGCTGGAATCGGCGTGTCCTGCAGTGGGAACGGTGGCTGCATGACGTTATTTTGCATCATGAAATTGACGACCAATTGCAGGTCTGCCAATTTGTTCGCCATCCCCTTCATCTCTTCGTCCCTCCGTAGGCATCTATCTTTCCATACCTGGAGGTTATCCTCGTTATAGTACTTGTTTCGGTTTGATATCTTCTGTACGTCGCCCTCCTGGCCGACGTCCTTTCCTTCGTGATTCTTATCACGAGTCTCTTCGTTGCAGTTGTCTCATTTGACATCAAGGTCAATAGGTCTTCCACTCCGAGTAGGAGTGTCGTCCCCAACCTTCTCTCTCTGTCCGTCGTTGGCCATCTATTCTCCTTTCTTTTCCACAGACGACGCCAAATTGTGTGTGTCAATTTCCGACCACACTGCCAACTCAATATTCAACTGAAGAGCACTAGCAGAATAGATGACGCATGAATGACTTGTAACAGAAAGAAGAGATTCCTGTGGTGCTTCGTCCACCCGGAAGCACTCCAACGATCAAGTTAGTTAAATATCTCCCAAAGATAACCGAAGTGCTTAATTCACTATTCAGAGTACAAATTGCGTACCTTAAACCCATTGGGGTGCCTCTCTTTTATAGCCAACACAAACCTAGTCCCAATAGAAACCTAGTTTCAATGGACTTCAGCTCAGTGCTTATCTTGGACTCTCTAATAGATAAAGATAAACTCCCTAAGAGTTTTATCTTTATCCAGGCTGAGGTCCTTCCTCATTCTAGGACTCGTCCCTTATTCGCTTATCCCGGACTCCGATATCTTCGGAGATAACCTCGGCCTAGCCGAGATAACCTCAGCATCACAACCAGGACATGTGACACCCCGGCTGACACGTCGACGTCACCTTGGCCACGTGTTGGTACTCAGAAAATATATCCCCACAGGAAGATTCAATAAATAAGACACCCCTTGAAGGATTTCCATGAACAATTATAATTCAGCACTACTACATCTACCATCGAAATTTTTTCTATTTGAATGAGTTTCTTTCCGATCAAAATTTCACAGTCAATGACTAAATCATTAATCATTATAATTTCACTCTCCAACGGCCCACCGCCCAGGGAACGCCAAGTTTATTTGAGGCTTAAAAAGTTAGTATGTTTATATTTGTCTCTGAATTATTCGAATGAATGAATATGTTATAGGTAAGATATTCAATTTTTCAACAACAATACATCCTTCTAAAATTAAAATTTAAATTGAGTTTTAGTGAGATAGAAAAGAAAAGAAAAAAAAGGAAAAAAAAATTAAAACATCACATTAGATACCTCCCATAGGCATTAAAACTCACAAATTAAAATTCACAAATTAGAACTCTAAAATATTTTTGTTCATTTTTATCCGGTGAAAATTTAGGGATCAAACATTTTTGCTTGAAAAGAAAGAAAAAAAAAACTAAGTGAAGCTTTTATAAAATTTTAAATTATAATTCTTTATTTTGATTTTTTTTTTTTTTCCATTGTTAAAGATGCAAAATAAAATTTTCTGTTCAAGTTTCGATAACAATACGATGCCAATTAGGATTCCAAAAAAAAAGAAAAAATTAAAAATTCAATTCATTACAAATTAAAAAGAACACAAAAACTAAGAAAATTTACCACAATTCAATCAATTTCAATTACTGTCTAAGCAATGGCGACCTTGGCTCCGGCAGCTTCAAGCTGCTTCTTGGCCTCATCAGCCTCTCCCTTCGACACACCTTCTTTAAACTTCTTCGGCAACCCCTCGATCAACTCCTTGGCCTCCTTCAAGGCCAAACTCGTCAATGCCCTAACCGCCTTAATCGTCGCAATTCTCGCATTGCTCGGTATATCCTCAATCACAACATCGAACTCCGTCTTCTCCACGATGGCCGCCGCAGCATCAGCGGCGGCAACACCGGGAGCAGCCGAAACGGCGGCGGCGGGGGCGAAGGATGCGGCGGAGACACCGAGCTTGTCTTGGAGATACTCGACGAGTTTTTGGGCGTCTGATAGGGTTAATGTGGAGATTTCGTCACCGATCTTTGAGATGTTCTCAGGGGCTTCGACGGCGGCGATTGGGCGGAGGAAGGTAACGCGGCGGGAGGTTTGCGGCTGTCAGAATGGGAAATCTAGGGATTGGTTGGGGAAAGTGACGGAGGGGGGAATAGGATAAGAGGTTGAACAAAGAGTGTGTGGAGACCATTTTGCTCTGTGAGAGAGACGCGAGAGAGAGAGAGAGAGAGACAGAGAGAGAGACTTGTTGACAAATTGCCCTTCGAAATTACCGAAAAAAGCTAAGCGGATAGATGGTAAAAGTGGTAATTAATCAGTTTCTGACCAAAATGGGCAAAGTTTGTTAAATTTTTAAAAAATTTGGGGCATTCCGAGAATCGAACTCGGGACCTCTCGCACCCAAAGCGAGAATCATACCACTAGACCAAATGCCCTCTTTATAATCAATTTCCAAATATAAATTATTAGCAATTAACCTCTTATTAAGCACCACTTCCAAAATAAAATTATATATAATTTAAAATATTTTGAAAAACATTTAAGCACCACTCGTTTGATTTAGTTGGAGTAAATAAATTTTTTTTTTGACGAATAAATAATTATAGTCTATATTATAATATTTTTAAAACATATGATATTATATGAATATAAATTTGAAATTATGAAAACCGAATTATATGTGAGAAAGACAATAATATGTTACTATTCTTGTGTTTTTGAAATATGACATCATATGACTTAGAAAGTTGGTGTAAAATTCTACAATGCCAAGGATTTGATTCCAAATGCTTAACAAATTCTATTTCAATCCGGTCACAGAGGATAACATATGGACAAATGAAAAAAATTGAAAGTAGATTACACAAACAAATATTTGTAATCAGTATATTGAGCAAAAAATTGTGTATTTTGTATTTATTTTATACGTTCATAGTAGAACTGTGTAGAATTTGATCAAGAAACAACAACAAATGATAAATATGAAGACGACAACGCAAACAATCAAGTAACAACATTTGCAACTGAGGTATATCTTGAATAATGTATTGATTCCTTCATTGCTCGAATAGAAATGATAACATAAGATGATAGTGTTTCAAAATCCCCTATAGCCCTAAGAATGCTACAACATGGATATTACACTATCCAACCATCAAAATCCCAAATCCACAAATCCCAATGCTAATTTTCTTACCACCTCCGACGCCTCCTTCCATACCAATAGGCAACAGCCGCTATCGATGCCGCCACAAAAACACCGGCGGTTGCGTGCCAAGCATACAACGGTTTATCCAGAGCAAGTGGAGAACCGCCACCACTAAGAGGTGGCGGTGATGGTGGCTGCTTCTGACTTGCCGCCAAAGCAAATCCCAAACCCTGGTTCTCAAGCTCAGCCAAGTCTTCGACTGCTGGTTTGAGCCTTGTGGCCTTCGATATTGCCTCGTACTGTTCTTTGGTTCCGCCTTCAAGAAAAGAACCCACAAGATGACCCTTACTAACCCAGTAAGCCCCAAAAGTGTTTCCAGAGAAATCGCCAAAGTGGACTACCTCCCCTGCATTGTCTCCGTAGAACTGCCAAGACAATGTGAAGATTCTGGAATAGAAGAATGGGAGGTAGTCGAATGCGCCTGTTTTTTCTGGCTCCATTATTGCAGCCACAGCGTGTCTTGCTGATTTCCTAGCAGAGTCAACATGTTCGAGCCTGCGGATTTCCCCAAAAAGTTTGACTGGAAATGCAGCAACATCACCGATAGCATAGACTGAGTTGTTGCTTGTCTGCATTCGACCGTTCACTTTGATCCCTCCTTTCTCAAGTGTTAGTTGGCCTTCAAACAAGGCTGTGTTTGGACGGATTCCAATTCCCACCACAACCATATCGGCAGGAAGATGACTCTCATCCCTAAGATTAACTCCTGTAACCTGTACAATGAGTTGGTCCAAATTTAGCGATCAAGTTGGCCAGTTTCATTAGAACATAAATAAAATAAAATAAAAACTCCACTCCAGCTCTCCCCAAAAAATGAAAGGAAAAAAAAAAAGGGCAAAAGAAAGCAAAGAAAAACAAAGAAAGTCATAGCCAGGCCGAGGTAGTATAAGAGTAAGATAGACCTTTCCGTCAGAATTCATGTCGATTGATGACAAGGCAGTTCCTTTAATAAACTTGACTCCTTTATCCTTGTAATAATCTTCATAATAGCTCGCAATCTTGGGGGTAAACAAACGGGCCACTGCAAAAAAACAAAAAATAATGGATCGATATTAGAAGAAAATGCTTCTGAGTTTTGTCAGTGCTGCAGGAATTAAAACACAGAAGACGAGAACTTCAGCAAAGTAATACACTCAGAAAATTTTGCCAGAAAAAAGAAAAAAGAATGCAGATATAATCAGTATGTTTGATTTCAGTTTTCTGAATTCATTTTTTTGAAAACTGAGGATGTGTTTGATTTGTGTTTGTAGAGTAGTTTTTGAGATAAAAAGTACGAAATCTTGTTTGGTTTGCATTGTAAGAGGAGCTAATTTAAGCCCACTAAATTAATTAGGCCCAATAGTCCAAGGTTGGTGGGCCTGAATTTATCGCAAATCCAAAATTGGTGGGCCCGAATTTATCACCATCAAACGGGCTAAATGGCTCTAAGCCTCGAAAAGGTTCGGATCCACGAACTTAGAGACTTACTCGGGCCCGGACTCGAAAAGGTATTTAGCAAGCCTAGAGATCCGAGGCACTCGGACTTGAAAGGGTTCGGATCCACGAACTTAGAGACTTACTCGGGCCCGAACTCGAAAAGGTATTGAGCAAGCCTAGAGATCCGAGGCACTCGGACTCGAAAGGGTTCAGATCCACGAACCTAGAGGTCCGAAGCACTTGGCTTCGAACGGATTCCGACGCAATCTAGAAGTCGCTCCGTTAATGAGTCCCAGAACACTTGTGGGCTCGGAGCTTTCCGAGATCTACGTACTAGAACCATGGGCATAATGGAGTTCGAACAAAGGGCCCAATCCCGAGGACGGTGAGTGGAGATAAATTCACTCTTCGGTTAAACTAGCCTATACCCGGGTCGAGGTGGCACGATCTAGGGAGTCCTTGAGACTCGGTAATATTTGCGGCAGGGCGTTCTCTTGAACTACCCCTGACCTTTATGCGGCAGGACGTCCTCTGGGATTACCCCTGATCCTTTGGGATGATTGGGGATCATTGGTTAGGTGTGGCTAAGAAGAAGGGTTCGCCGAGGGATTGATCTCCTCTTCGGGATTTTTCTCATTCTCGGAGAGGTCACCTCCTCGGACAAGGTGGTTAGAGAGAATATTCCCCATGTGCCTTGCACGTGGGCTCCATCCTACATCAATAGCACCCACCCATAGCTTTACAAGGGATGGATTTTGGAGAGTTAATTCTTGGGAAAGAACTAATTTCCCTTCTCCATTATCAACCTTGAGAGTGAAAGTGGGAGATCCATGGGAGAGCCTTGCCATTATTCTGTCTCTAGCCATTTTGCCTTCTTCTTCACCTAATCTCTTATCTCCATCATCTCCTTTACTCTTGTGTTCTTGAGTTGAGACTATTGAAGAATCTAAGCCTCTCATCATCTTCTAGAGAATTCGAAATTGTTCTTCAAGGATCTTCGAAGATCTTCGAATTTTCCAACATTTTTTGAACCCCCTCATACATGCATTTTTTCAGAAATAGTTTTAGAAAATTGTTTGGGGAGAGAGTTTTAAAAAAAGTAATTGATTTGATGTGTATGAGAGAGAGTGATTTTGGAAAGCAGGTAACCAAACAAAATTTTAAGATTTTTTTTAAAAAAATTTGTTTGGTTTGATTACTCTTGAAAATTTGTTTGTAGAGAATTTTTTCCAAAATTTTTTCTAAAAAACAAACCAAACAAGGCCTGAGTTTTTTGTTTTTCATTTTTTTTGTTT
This sequence comes from Camellia granthamiana, assembly GCA_036172215.1. Lineage (NCBI taxonomy): Eukaryota > Viridiplantae > Streptophyta > Magnoliopsida > Ericales > Theaceae > Camellia > Camellia granthamiana. The sequence goes on along the minus strand of CM069903.1, from coordinate 8,044,419 downwards.
TTAGTGAATATTTTTAAAATTTTAAGTAATTTTTTTACTTTTTTAGATGCATTTTACTTAGATGTATCTAAATAGTAAAATATTTGTAAAAAAAAATATTTTAAAAAATAAATAAATACACAAAAATACGAAAATGCACTAAATTTTTGTTTTTTTTTTTTTTTTTGTATTTTTTGGTATTTAGTATATTTTTTTTAAAAAAAATTCACAAATATTATACTTTTTAAGTGTGTTTATGTCAGATGTGTCTAAAAATTTTAAAAAAAAATTTGCTTAAAATATTTTTAAAAAATCATTGAAAACATTAAAATACGAAAAATAAAAAAATAAAATTTTCTGAAAACTGGAACCAAACAAGCTGAATACTTTTTTTTGAACACAGTTATATATGCTAGTGAAATATACGGATTGAGAATGCATCTGTACATTTCATGAAAGTAAAACCAATTAATTCCACTTTGCCTTATATTTAAAGGGACTATGTATATTTCAAAGTAAGTAACCCTGCTTCATGTTGGTTTTGGTACTTGCTTTGAAAAGTAAATGCCAGAAGTGTGTCTCACAGAAATCACAACAAAAAAAAGGCACTCTGTCGGGAAAAAAATTTAGAAGTCTACAAAACGATGGATAATCCTCCATGTAGAAAACTGGCACTGCCTAAGCTTAAATAGATTTGTCAGGGTCATAGTATATATATATATATATAGGGTAATTGTTAGATTGGAAAGATGGGCATTCCATTCATCATTTTTGGGTGAACCTTATTTATTCTTGTAAAACCTTATTCTGAAGAATGAATTAAGATTACAAAAGATAAAACAGTCCAGACATTAAATACTTACTGCAATGTTCCTCTGGGAAAACCATGGTGACGTTTATCTTATTTATCACCAAAGAAGCAGCACACTCCATTCCTATGTAGCCACCACCAATGACAACAGCATTCCCACCGATACTGGATTGCATCACATCAACAATTCTGGTTGCATCAGCCAAATCACGTAAATAACACACATTCCTAGCATCTGATCCATTAAGACCAAACTCTTCCAGCTTCAAAGCCTACACACACCAGATGCAAATCAGAGTCACTGAATTCAATCAATCCTTAATTAGATGGCCATTATCCTTGGTAATAAAACCCTTTTAAACTATGAGGACGTTCACTCTAAAACCTTAAATTGACCTAAACATTTGGACGTGGGTCAGACAAAAATATTTAAGAAGCCTCTAGAAAAAAAGCATCTACTGATCTCTTCTTATGGTAAGTACTTTTTCAGTCATATGTACTCAAATGTAAACCATATCTTGAAGTGCAGTAATTTAAGGACTATATTCCCTCGACTCAATGTTGCTAACCCCAGCTAGCAGTAGTGACTCAGTTATAAATCAGTTGAGATGCAGTTATTACATCACAGTGCACATTCAATCAAGAGTTTAAAATTTTCAGGCCTTAAACATTTCATATGGGTGTTGAAAATTACAAACACTTCTGGCATTCGAAGTATAAAGAATCCTCTGCAAAATTTTGCTAATAAATTTATGGTTTCTTTCTTGTATTTCATTCAGGACCAAAGCTAAAATTGGAATCAAAATTCAACCTTAGCCTTGGTCTGCACACCCACATCATGCATTGCCGCAGCAACCTTCACTGGTGGCAAAGCAAACAATGTCATTGTTGAGGATTGATGTTTCCCCATAGGAAGATCACTTATCCTCTTTAGGTTTATAAAACATGCATTTAATTATCATTAAAAACCTCTTATTTACCTTTGTAATGTTGTACGTCTCTCACACATATACACAGATTAAAAAGATTAACTGACTATTTAATGCAATTAAGGTATATAAACAATGGGAAAGACTATGCTACACAACCCTTAAAGAGTGGGAACCATATGTCCCTTATAACTAAAGAATAAAATGGCATAACTCCACATTTTCTGAGTCATCACTAAACAAAAAGAAGTCATAACCGAACACCACATGAGGCATTACCAAAGATCTCATGAGTCATAACTAAAATAATGTCATAACTAAAAAGGAAAATGACATGACTAGGGGTGCATACCCCTTTCAAGGGGCGTGTATAGTAGAATTTCCAATAAACAATTACAAGATTAGTTTCAGTACCCGAGCACCTGTTGCAATGATGAGAATTTTGTAGCTTATAGTTTCACCAGTGGCTGTTAATAGTGTTTTCCGCTTCACATCTGCTGACTTAACCCACGTTCCAAGAACCAGTTCAATCCCTAGAGATAGATGTTGACTGCATGATCAGTGATTACACCAAGAGATAACATAAATCAAAATAACCAGGAATCTAATTCCATTGATTTTATTGGATGATATGCAAGTACTGCTAACCAATGTGCTATCTCTACCAGTAAAATTAATTTACCATATTAGAATGATTGTGAGGAGCCTTAGCTAGTATTGATGCAATAAGCATGAACCCAAAACCATTCCATCAGGCAGAACACTCAGTTATTTCTTGTAAATTATCAGCAAAAGTAAAAGCAAGTGGGTGAAATATGAAGAGGCATTCCTAGAGCCATCAAGATCAATAAATTTTATATTAAGTTTCCATTTTCTTCTAAAACAGTCTATGAAATAACCATTGAAGTCATGCAGAGCTGCCTTTGTGCAACTCATGCCTTTTTTTAGGTAGAAGTGCAACAATGAGGACTAATCCACATGTTACAAATATTTCTCATACTCGTGACAATATCACCTAACAGAAATTCTGAATGCTGATCTCTACACAGAATCCTACCAATAGCAACTGTAATTGTAAGTGAATTGGAAGAAGCAGACCCCATTTGGGAAACTACTATCCTAATGCTTCCACAAAATTGAATACTATCTGTGCTAAACAGATAAAACCTATTCCAGTTTTCAAATATGTCCCTGCATATAACATGTAATTGCATAACCTTCTTCTAGTCAAGCCGACCTCATTTGGTGAACTGCTTCCGTAAAGCTTCCACAAAATTGAGAACCAAATGTGCCAAAGTATTGTTGTTAACCTATTTTAATTCCTCCCATTTAAGGTAAATGTAATGTATCCTGTCGGTACCAACATTGCAAATGGCTTTCAAAAAAATTGAATCCCATCAAAACTCTGCTTTGAACAGAGCAAACATGTGTAAATTTTCAAGTATTGATCCAAGAGCATCTTTTTGAATTATAGAAACCTTAATCAGAAATGTATGCTCAAAACCATAATAGTGTAGACATAAGTCAAGTTTTTGTTACTACAGCTAACATTTCAGTAAATGATTTATCATTGACATTATCAGCCATTGATTCAAATTTGATGCACACGGGTGAAGGGTGAAAAGTTGGGGAACACGGTGCTTGCGGAAAGGTTGGGAAGCAAATTTTCAATTTGACAAAGATAATTAATTTGCTTGCCATCAAACACATCTGACATATAGTTGAAAATGCAATACAGATTTGTGCCTTTTATCATTCTCATTAACACTAGTAGTAAACAGAGCATGATATGAGGAACAATTACCATGTTCCTTGTACCATTTCGGGGTTAACCTTTCTTCATTGGCACCAACACAGGTGTGAAAGGATGGGAGGCGTGCTGGAGCTGCATGTCATCACAAAAAATCAATATTTTAAATTACAACCAACAATAAAATTCAATACAGAGTGGAATGGAAGCAGGAAATGATCAATCGACTCAAACTTTTACACTGCCCTTATAGAGGCAAGAATTCAGTGATCTCTTAGGAACATACTTCTAAAAGACCAAAAAATGTAAAGTGAAATATACACCGGTTCAAGCTCTTGATGTTCTTAGGGTCTTTACAATCAGTCCTACAGTGAAAAAGCATAATGCCGAGATTTGGCCAAGAATCCATTAAGAACTTCAAAATTCTACTTCGTTATATCTTTCTCAGCCAGCAGACACAAGGATTTAACTGGACTCCTTGTCCTGTCCATGTCTGAACTGCTAAAAAATTCTCACTTAGCTCATGCTTTTATACGACTTCCACAGATTTTCTCAAAAAAGAAAGGAAAAAAAAAAAAAGGAGAGGGGAGGGGAGGGGAGGGGAGGGGTGGGGTGGGGAAAGGAAAGAGTATCAGAGAAGCATTTTTTACAGTGAACTCATTTCATAACTGAAGGATAACAAACTTAAGAAACTAATGGAGTTGTTCTTCCTATTCAAATAAAGAAGAAAGGAAGAAAGAAAACTACTGGGGTATTCCAGAAATGCAAGCTCAATACTTGGATAACTGAGGGATTTGTCACTATTATGGAGGGATTAGAATGTACCAATGACATAAATGGTCACATTGTTTAAATTCAAGTGGAATTTGTTTCACAGAAGAATTTTTTTCTACCTTCTATAGGTATGAATGTCGCCGAGCTCCCTTACACGGCACTGCCACGTCAATCTCCATGTTGATATCTCCTATGGACATGACGCAGCGTATCATCCTCATGAGGTGATACATGTGGGCCAACACGATGCCCTAGATTTGAGCCTAAAAGGGCATAGAACTTTCCGGGATGCTTTAACCACCCTGGCTCGGCCAAGGTCTCTCTGCATATCGCCTCCTCGCGCTGGGATCCACTCAATACTCACTCGAATCGGTCAAACGACTCTACAATGCCTTCTCCAATAGTCAATGGCATAGAAAGGATTTTGGTTGGGGGGGAAGGGGGGGGAGGCAATATTAAAACAAAGAATCAGATCAGGCAACATCGTTTAGTCTAATTGGTCCTTCAAAATACCAAAAATATATACATATGGAAACTAAAAGAGATAAATCTAAACATAAACATATGCTATGCATAATGAAAATTAGTTGAGTTGAGATAAGGAACATAAGAATGAACATAAGCCAATGGTAGTTGAGTTGAGATACCTTTGAATTGTCAAACCAAGGGGATTGAATCACCTCTCTAGAGGTGAGCTTTCCCTATGGTTCAGCCAACCTATATAAGGAGACATTCTATGCACGAAGACAAGAAGTCACCACCTTATCCTCACTACCAATCTCTCTCACCTAGGATTGCCTCTACCCCCTCCTCCTTCACCTACGATGATCTAAAGGCTCTCCACTACTAGTCTCTCTCTAACATAAGGTTGCTTTCACTCTCTCCTCAACCTCTAATGATCCTGTGCCATCATTGTGCCTACTGTCTTCCCAGAGGGCCAACCCCTAGCCATCTCGCCTTCCACATGTTCAAATGCTATAGAAAACAAATTGTGACGTTAATTCTGACAGACCAGGTAATCACAAGCTTGAGGTAAGTAGAACCTCAAAAAGGAAATTCCCACATACCCTACTTCATAACATGATGCCAATATATTTTTCACATGGACTGTTACTGACCCTCTAAGACTACCAAGAAGCCATGCGGTGATCATGAGCTTGCACAAGTGAAAGAAAAGAAAAGTAAGGCAACAACCATACTCCAATACGCATTTAATTGGATGTCTACCAAGTTGGAAGCACCATCCGTGATGGAAGAACTGAAACATATTTACACCCATGAATCCTGAGGCAAAGAGATACCTTCTGGAAGTAAAAAACCTTTGCTTAATGCGGGTCTCTCATAAGGTGCAACCTGCAAGAATTTAAGAAAAATAATGACAATTCAGTTTTGCAAACTCCTCTAAAATTTACAAAATCAAAAACAGGTGTGAATCATATCATATACCTGACTTGAACAACAAATGAGGTGGAGGATTATGAAAATTCGCAGGACAAAAAAACAAAGAAAGAGAAATATATAAGAATGTAAGTTTAACTATTGTCCCCTAGATTTAATACAAAGGTCTGGGAAGCATGAGATAACCCGCATACATGCCCCGATGATGTGCAAATAAAAACATAGGTGTAGAACAAAAAAGATGTAAAATCTTCTTCTATGAACTAACAATTTAGTAAAACAGTGACAAATCTTATTAATTGGAAAAATCAAAAGGTAGACATTTGGTCACTGGGTTTTCACAATGACCAAACCCCAATTCAAATAGCACATGCAACAATGGGAATTGCATTTGACAATGACCAAATGCCAATTCAGAAAATAACCCTGCAGAAATTCCAATAATATGCATGCGATAAACATCTGAAACCAAACATAATAATAATATCTTGAACAAGCAAGCCATCATTTTTTAACAGAAGCTTTAATAACAAATTAAAATGAACAATCAGAGCACATTTCCATATAACAGATGGAAAGAGACAATGAGATAGAAAGAAACAAAGAAAGAAAGAGAGCTAACAGGTTCTTCAGAGATGATGCAGAGTTCACCATGAGAGACTCCTCTCTTAGTGAATTCAAGAGCCGCGTATCCAGCTCCAACCCCTCCCCCTAGTATCACATACACAAATGCTCTTCCCATCCCCCAGCCTCCTCTCTCTCTCTCTCTCTCTCTCTCTAAAACACCAAATTCAATTGCCTCTCCCTCTAGAATGTTTTTGGGACAGTCAGACTGGTTTGGTTTTGAATTGAATTGAATACACTTTGAGTTGAGAATAAATTTTGGAGATCAATTTTGTACCAAATGTAAACGTGCGGATGAAGAGAAAGATAGTGCGATCTTGTGTTGTTTTACCACATTGCCCCTTCTGGTAAACAGAATTCAGTGCTTGCATGCGTTCGATGCGTGATCGGAGGACCTTTCAGAGTTTGGACCTAGGGTTTGATCAACGATCGAGGGGGGGATTGGCATCAGGGCTGGTGGGACCGACTATTGGTTGGTTCAGCCAGTCATGTTGTGCCACGTGTTTTGAAGAGAGTATTGGGAACCGTGATGATTACACGACGACGACGACGATGATGATGATGATGAGGAAGAGAGGGTGGCGATAAAGATCAAGTTGGGGAAGTTGTCAGATTTGTTATGGCGGTTTGACAGTCATCATAGACTATAATTCACTTTACAATACACACACCACGTCTAACTGAATTGTTGATAAGGAAATTCAATCTTGATTGCTTGGTGTCTCTACCACACAATTCCCTTTTCTTCTTGTTTTCTTGTTTTTTTTCCCTTCAATTTATCCTCTTTTGTCAAGTGTTTTCTAAAATTCTTTGCTAATTCTATTGAAAGAATTTTTTATTGAATAGTTTTTTTTAAGGAATTATTATTCACATTCCTCTTTTTTATAATCACACTTTAAATTTTGTCGGTGTCAATTGAAGATTGTGTCATGTATAAATTTTAATGTTAAAGGCAAAATACGTAGTGTAATTATAAGAAAGATTAGCGCAAATAGCAAACCCCGTTTTTAATTCATAAGAAATCATATATATATTTCAGGAGTTTTTGTTTTTTTTTTAAATATCACATCAATACATAATTTTTATTTACATGTAAAATTTTATACAAATTTAAATTCAATTTAAATTATACTATTTTAATAAACTCTATTAAAAAAATATTTCATTTCTATATATTTTTTACCGTAAATTCAGATAATTCACAACTTCAATTCATAAATTCATTTTTTCTTCCTCTTTTAACCTAGTATTTGTTAATTGTAAAGATTTGATAAGTGGCGTGAACACAACTACTTTAGATTCTAGACTCTTGAAAAAAAGTTTCTGAATTTTTTCTACCAATTCTCTTGCCCTTTCTTCTGAAAGCAACAAAAACCGGTGACAATTTATTAGTCAAAAATTGCAACGCAGTCCTCAAATCCAAAGGATGATGCAATTTTGGTTGAATCCATTGAGCAATAAATTTAAATCTCATGACAATATATTAAGGACGGAATTCATCTAGACTACCACAGTTGCTAGTTTTTTTTACCCGCGTTATGTTTAAAATTTTTTAAATAAAATAATTAATATAAACAATTACAAACAAATATCAATTAAAAATTAAGAAATTGTGAAAGTATAGTAAAGTAATCATGCAACAAAATTATAAAAGTTCTTCCAAGTTTAAAAAATAAACAAAAGAAAATGAATTATAAAAAATGTGAAAAAATAAAACTTATAAAAAATAGTCTAAATTACAATTTATTCTCTCAGTCAAAAAGAAAAACAAAAATTGATGAAGAATTGTACAAAACTTAGGCTTCGTTTGGGAAATGGGTTGGCTTTTCGGCTTTTTGACTTTTTTGGCTATTTTAGCCTGGGGCTAAAAAGCCTGATTTGGGAAGGACTTTTAGCTTTTTTGACTTTTTTGTGAGAGAAAGAATGTAATGATTATAAGTTTGATGTGATATTTTGTCTTATTAGACTGAAAAACCTATTTTGTTTTTTTGTGACTATTTTAGCAAAAAAAACCCCAAAAACCACTTCCCAAACATAGGCTTAGACAAATAACTTAAAATATTCAGTATCTATGAATACATCAAAAAAATATTTGCAAATCATTTTAAATAGACATCAACCATAATTAAATTGAGTTTACAAAATATTGTATCAGTAAGTTTCAAATAATTTTCCTCTTTTGATATCACATATGCAAAGACTCAGACCAACATAAACATTAAAAAAAATGTGTTCATCAAATTTATAAAGGAATTAAGTTTTATAATGTATGCAGATAGAAAATGTAAGTTCATTAGGTTTGCATGCAAGTGAGAAATCAGAACAACATATTGATACAAAATTGCAATGCTAAAAACACAATTTATTACACCATTTTAGTGTATTTTCAAAATTCTTTTGGTTTTCATTTTCAATATTTGATTTTATCATTCTTGCTATAAAAAATGAGTGAAAGTTTACAAATACTAATGTTTTGTACCAATTTCATTTTTTAATTCAATACTTTTTTTAGAACTCCAAGCATAGTTTAAAATTATTTGAATTTTTTTTTTCTAAAATAGTTCCACAAATGCATTTTAGGCATTGTTTTGATGATTTTTGAAATGATACCAAATGGAGCCTTATTATTATTATTATTATTATTATTATTATTATATAATTCCTATTCAAACCGAAAATAGTGACCTTTTTTTCAAAAAAAACTCTTATTTAAACATTTTAAGCTACAATTTCCCCGTAACACATGCAAATAAGACCCAAAAATAAACTATAAATTTTTATAAGGGAATGGCTTTCCTCTAGTCCAATCACGGACTGGAGGGTACTGTTGGGTCCGTGAGGACCCATTATGGGGCTATTTCGATAGTCCGAATCATTCAATGTGTAGAACTCGTCAAATACTATATGTTTGGAAAAAAATCAAGTTGATTGGATATCAATAGCTATGTGATCAAATCAGTTTTGTATGAAAAATAAATGGACGGTGAAAAATAAATGGCTTACAAAAATCTGATTTGATCACATAATTATCGATATCCGATCAACGTGATTTTTTGCAGGCATATAGTACTCAACGAGTTCTACACATTGAACTGTTCAAATTATTGAAACGAAATCCATGGTGGGTCTCTACAGGCCCAACAATATCCTTCAATCCAATCACAGATTAGAGGGAAGCAATTTCCTTTTTATTAAAATATTAAATTTTGATTTTGTGTATATATGATGAGTAGCCTATAAAATATAAGAAAAATGATTTTTCCCCACAAATTTGTCCCCCCCAAACAGCCCGAAATTTAGAAGAGAAAGAGAAAGAGAGAGAAAAAGAAGAGAAGGGAAGAGAAGGAGATGGCAGCTGCGACAGCCCTCCGCCCGTCGTTGCCTCCGCCAGATCGTCGCCCGCCGTCACCTCGTCGCAGCCCCGCCTCTGCCTCATAGCCCCCGCCTCTGCCTCCGCCTCGGCCCCCTGCCTCTGCCTCCGTCCTCCGCCTCCGCCTCCGCCTCCGCCTCCGTCTCCGCCTCCGCCTCCGCCTCCAACCTGATTTTGTTGGCCCATCCACTTCTTCTTCTTCCAGTTCTTCTTCTTTTTCCTCCTTCTCTTCTTCTTCTTCTTCTTCCTTCTTCTTCCTTCTCTTCTTCTGATTTTCTTCTTCTGAAAAAAAAAAAAAAAAAAAAAATCAAAACGATGAAACGACGTCGTTTTTTAAGTCGGGGGGATTCGGGGTCTCTCTTTCAAGCTACCAATCACCTCTGAAAATATAAGAAAAGTACCTGTAGACACCCCATTTTTGACCGACCTTAAGACTCAGACGTCACCGATTGAGTGCTCGGTGATGTTGCATACTGTGCTCGTTCAGAAGTCTCAGAGTTGCGGCCGTGCGCCCTGCCTCCGGACTTCCGAACCCTCTTCTGTGCCTTGTCTCGGTTTGCGAACCAGACTCGGTTTTCTCTGTTTTCTTTCCTGAGGGGAGGGAGTGGTCCCGTAGACTATCTCTCAGTGGCCGTGAGCTACTTTTCGTGGCCGTAGGCCATTTTGCCCTTTTCGGAGCCCGGTTCCCGGTTTTCGGAGCCGTTAGGCCGTGTGCCTCGGTTCGGGACCGCCCAACCATCTCCAATTTCTCCGATTTTTGGCAAGTGCCTCTGTTTTATCATTACGAGGAACCCTGGGGCCCCTGATGCCCACTTCGTGGCCGTACGCCACTTTCGGTGCTTACAGCCGGTTTTCGGGACCCCGAACCGCGCGGTTTAGGCCCCGAGCATTCATTTTGCATCGGTTTTCTCCGGTTTTTGGCGGGGACCTCTGTTTTATCATTACGAGGAACCCTGGGGCCCCTGATGCCCACTTCGTGGCCGTACGCCACTTTCGGTGCTTACAGCCGGTTTTCGGGACCCCGAACCGCGCGGTTTAGGCCCCGAGCATTCATTTTGCATCATTTTTCTCCGATTTTCGGCGGGGACCTCTGTTTTAGCATTCCGAGGAACACTGGGGCCTCTGATGCCCACTTTGTGGCCGTATGCCACTTCCGGTGCTTACAGCCGGTTTTTAGGACCCCGAACCGCGCGGTTTTGGTCCCGAGCATTCGTTTTGCATTAGTTTTTGGTCAATTTTGGCAGGAACCTCTGTTTCAATATCAGGAAGATCACTGGGGGGTGGGAGGCCAGCAATTATCCCAGATAACCAGTTTCGCTCCTCCGGCGCCCGTTTTGCTCACTTCCGGGCCAATGTTGAACACCCTAGGGCCATTTTCTTCGAGCCAAAACCACATATTTGTGATGAGGAGACCTGGGAGGACCCTAAAAATACATGGCCGGCCAGTAATTCTTTTGTCCATTTTGAAACCTCTTTGAAAAGTGAATCCGGGAAGGAAAAGTCTGCGCGGCTTCACCGAAACGGGCGTAACTCTTTGCACAAGAGGAATTAGAGTATGAGGCCACCACCATTGGAAAGATTACTTCCGGGGCTTCATTTTTAATTTAAGAATCTCCTAAGTTCAATTCCGGATGGAGGAGATATGGTTGATTGAATAGGGCATCACTCCGGTTGGACCGAAATCTGCGCGGCTTCACGGAAACGGGCATAACTTTTTCTACAGGAGGAATTTTGATGCAAGGTTTGCGCCATTGGAAAGATAACTTCCGGGGCTTCAATTTGGACACTTGAATGGCCACATTTGGACTTCCCTAGCACCCACCGGCCAGGCCTCTTCTCGGCAGCTTTTTTTAACTAGCTGGCCGGCCAGAAAACCTAGCTGGCCGGCCACCATTTTTCGAAATGACCATTTTGCCCCTTTGACCTGGCCGGCCATTTTCCTCTCCCTCAGTGTATTCCAGCTGTGCCAGCTGATTTCCAATGGGACAATCCTCCATACACGTGTATGGAGGATTAGAGAGTTGCCTTAGATATTTTGGATGCATTTGCTCTATATAGGAGAGGTTTTGCTTCTTGTTTGAGGGTTAGACATTTTTGAGACATTTGGGAGAGATCCATAGCTTCCACCTTCCATTTCTTTCCATTTCAAAGCTCAAAAGTCATTTTTCTTGCCTCATTTGTTCATCAACACCAAGCACCACCATCACCACTCTATTTATACCACTTGGAGTTGATTTCCAGCAGCTAGGAGGCAACATTTTTCAAGCCAAGAGGTAGCAAAAGTTTGATCTTCAAGGGTAAGTCTCAAATTCCCTCTTTTGTAGCATTTTCTTGCCTCATTTCTTAGGCCTACTTGCTTATTGTTTTGGGCTCCGAACTTCACTGAAAATGCCACTATTTTGAGCTATTCTACAAGTTTTATTAAGGGCTCAATCCCATTTGAGAGCCTCATTTGGTACTTGTTTCAAAACCTCTTGGAATGCCATTATTTTGCATTGAATATTTGGCTTATTAGTGATCCATTTCCGAGCCTGATATAAAATGTTAGTGGGCTTATTTTGAGCCCCTCTTCAACATTGAAGAAGGGCTCAACCATGTTTGGTGGCTCTAGCATGCACTTACTTTGAAATTCTTCAATTTTACCGTAAAATTGCATGAGTTAATTAGCCTATTTGTGATTTGAATTGGAGCATGTAACATACTGAAATTATGCTTATTTTGAGCCCCTCTTCAACATTGAAGAAGGGCTCAACTTGGTTTTCATGCTCTACATGTCACTTGCTTTGAATCCATGTTCTATGCCTATCTTGCATGCTTTGTTAGGCTCTTTTGGCTTCTTTTTTTGGCCTTCATCAGGCCTCTAAGGAGTCTTATTTTGGTCCATACATCATGCTTTATGAAGGGTCTTAAGCCATTTGGTGATTGGTTTTAGTACTTGTTTTGTAATTCATCGAATTTTCCGTAAATTTGCATGTTTGTTTAGGCCATTCTAGCTTCTGTTTCTAGCCTTCATCAGGCTTATAAAATGTCTTTTTTTGGTCTATTCTTCAAGTTTTATCAAGGGTCTTAAGTTGTTTGGTGTACCCTTTTGGTACCTCTCTTTATAACCCTCTTTTGGCCCTTATTTTGCATGCTATGTTTAGTATACCTACACACTGAATTTGGGGATCTCATCTTCTGTAAAAATTCATATTTTTAGTCCTTCTCTAATGTTGTAGAACTGATTTTTTGGGTTTGAGTATTGTAGATACCACTTGCTTTGTAATTCCTCTCTTTTTCCGTATTTTTGCAAGCTATTGTTGCCATATCTATGCTTACAATTTGGCCATGTTTTGTACTGGAAAGATGCTATTTTTGGGGCTGCCTTGCTACTTTTTTTGCTGTCATGTGTCAATTTTGCATGTATAGTATGGCTGTAGGCCATTTCGGGTGCTTTTTATCGCATTTCGGGCATCGGTTAGAATTTTGTTATACTTCGGGGGCTGTTTGCGCATCATTTTAGCTGCTGAAATTTGCATCTTTCATATGCCGTATGCCATGTCTCATTCGTATATCATTTTCATGCCTTCGGGCCATGCCTCGGTTTGCGTGCCCGTGTGCACGCATCTCGAGGCACCTCATTTTCATCCGTTGGCAGCCTATGTGAGTGCGGCCAAGGCTCTCTCATATTGGCATAAGCCCATCACTGCATTCCGTATGCCATTTTATGCATTCCTCGATTTGCGTGTCCGCGGGCACGCATTTCGAGGCAGCTTTGTTTTTACCCGACGGCATCTTATGTGAGTGCGGCTGAGGTCCTCTCATGTTAGTGTAAGCCCAATTTGCATTTTCATGCCTTTACATCACCGCCTCGGTTTGCGTGCCCGTGTGCACGCATTTCGAGGCAGCTCTTTTTTATCCGACGGCCTCCTATGTGAGTGAGCTGAGGCTCTCCCATGTTGGTGTAAGCCCATCGTGGCATTCCGTATGTCATTTCATTCCATTTCATCATCGCCTCGGTTTGCGTGCCGGTGTGCACGCATTTCGAGGCACTTCGATTTTATCCGATTTGCATTTCATATCATTGCCTCGGTTTGCGTGCCCGTGTGCACGCATTTCGAGGCACTTCGATTTTATCAGATTTGCATTTCATATCATCGCCTCGGTTTGCGTGCCCGTGTGCACGCATTTCGAGGCACTTCGGTTGTATTCGATTTGCATTTCATATCATCGCCTCGGTTTGCGTGCCCGTATGCACGCGTTTCGAGGCACTTCGATTTTATCCGATTTGCATTTCACATCATCGCCTCGGTTTGCGTGCCCGTGTACACGCATCTCGAGACATCTCATTTTCATCAGCATTGTGCATACTAGGCTGTATCTTAGTTGCATTTCATGCATATCATGCATATTGCATCGTGTTCGGGATAGGAGTTAGCCCGGTCACGGGAAACGAGGCGCGTTTCGTACTCCGAGTAACGGAACGGGTCTCAATTCCCCAGTCACTGACACTCCGGATTACCCATGATGGAGTTAGGTTTTGATGTAGCATTCATATGCATTCATCCTACATTGAGTTGTGCAATTCGGCTCCTCGGCCATCATGCATCGATATGCGTGATTGATGGCACGAGGATCGAGGCATGCATATATTTGTGAAATACATTGCTATGCCCTTTTCCTGCTCTCTGTTACAGCAAAATGAAGAATCAGCAACTTTTCGGAGTCTGGCACGCATTTCGAGAAACATTGCAAACAGAGGCTAATTGGGGCATCCCAGTGGATTTCAGCGCCAAGGCAGCCCGGCATACATCAATCATCAACAGCAAGGCAGCCCCTGGCTTGCATGCCAGTTCACAGCTTTCCTAGTTTAATTTGTCAATTTGTAATATTGTGGACTGTATTATTCTTTTATTTCGGACTGTATTATTTATTCGGACCCTCTGCGCGAGGGCAAACTTGTAATAAGGGTGTGTGAGTGTGATGTATGTCTTCCAACCCCCATTTCTTTCTCCCTTTTATTTACCTGCTTATGATGGTTAGATATAGGGCATATTTCAATTAGCATACAGTATGACAGCATGTTTGCATCATTCATCTGTTTTGCACGCACCGGGCTCGGCACATCATACTAACTGCATTTGTATTTCAATTCCAAATTGAATACTTGTTAGTTGTAGCATTTCATATGCCATGTTTAGAATAGCCGAGCCTGCTATAGTTACATTTTTGCATGTGTTGCATTAAACATTTCAGCATATTTAGGATCATGCATGATTTCTAATCAGCTATTGTTTTGGCTTGGAGTACTCGGTGAGTTTTATGCTTTAGCATCCTTGCATGCGTGTGAGTGTTGCCATGATAGCATGCTTGCCATGAGGCTATTTGCTTATGTGATATAACTGCCTTGAATGCCTGTGGGTGGAGGTTGAGTTATCTGAATTGGAGCAATTTGTCAAATGTTTGTTTTAAGCCCACTAGATAGTGGCAAAATCATGTTTTCTTAAGCCCACCTGAGGGTGGCAAATCTGCATCTTAGCCTACTTGCGGGTAGCACCATCAAACCATTTTCAAACAAACAAACATGAAATGTTTTGTTTCAATTCAGACGGCCCAGTCTATACTTGTTTGCTGCGAGCATCACATAGTAACCTAGGCTAATAACCGGAATAAGAACTCACAATGTTTTCAAAAACAGATATCATGGTTAGTAGAGGCCGGTCTTTGACCGGGCGAGCGGGGGTGCTCACGATGTGACCTTCCCCAATCGTACCCAAGTTCCCGAGCCAACTTTGGTGATGACGGACACGTGGCCTTTGGCACCGAGTCAGGGTTTCCTAAATTTCCCATTTTAAAATATTTAGGTGGCGACTCTGTTATCTGGCAAAGCAGTCCATGTTTGGCACTTCTTTCAAAAAAATCTGTTTTTCTCAAAAACGATTTGCTGGATTTGGACTCTTTGGTTCGAGATTTGGAACCGCAACAAAATCGAGTCCGAACTGTAGCGAGGTCCCTCGCGGGCTTGTTACAGTACCACACTGCAGCTGGAGAGCACTGGCAGAATAGATGGCACCTGGTTGACCTGCAACAGAAAGAAAAGACTCCGGTGGTGCGTCCACACGGGGGCACTCCGACGATCAAGTCAGTATATCTCTCATAGATAATCAATAGCCAAACTCAGAAGCTTGAGCATAAAAGCATACCTTAGACCCATGGGAGTGCCTCTCTTTTATAGCCAATACAATCCTAGTCCCAATAGGAGCCTAGCCCTAATGGACTTAGGATTACTGCTAATCTGGGACTCCTAGTGGGATTAGGATAAACTCTCTAAGAGTCTTATCTTTACCCAAACTGAAGTCTTCTCCCAATCTAGGACTCTTGTCCCATATCCGCTTATCTCGGATTCTGGTATCCTCGCAGATAACCTCGGCCTAGCCAAGATAACCTCGGCATCATGACCAGGACACGTGGCACCTCCGCTGACACGTCGGCGTCACCTTGGCTACGTGTTAGTGCTCAGAAAATATATCCCCACAACTGCCCCATAAGTTCTATTACCTCGGCATTCTGAGGTGATGGAACCTATATCGGTACTTTCCAGTACGTCGACTTAAAGTATCGCAGCCGAGATCATCGTTAAGGCCGACATGTCTCTTTAAAGAACAAGAATTCCAAGAACCCGTTCACGCGTATGAGCTGTCATACATAATTTCGATTTAACTTTAACTTGTAAACTTTTCTCAAGTTTTAACAAGTGTTAAACAATGATCTCGGTTTAACTTCAACTTGTAACTTGTCCACAAATTTCAACAAGTGTTAAACAATGATCTCGGTTTAATTTCAACTTGTAAATTGCTACAAATTTCAACAAGTGTTAAACAATGATCTCGGTTTAACTTCAACTTGTAAATTGCAACAAATTTCAACAAGTGTTAAACAATGATCTCGGTTAAACAATGATCTCGGTTTAGCTTCGACTTGTAAATTACTACAAATTTCAACAAGTGTTAAACAATGATCTCGGTTTAACTTTGACTTGTAAATTGCTACAAATTTCAACAAGTGTTAAACAATGATCTCGGTTTAACTTCGACTTGTAAATTGCTACAAATTTCAACAAGTGTTAAACAATGATCTCGGTTTAGCTTCGACTTGTAAATTACTACAAATTTCAACAAGTGTTAAACAATGATCTCGGTTTAACTTCAACTTGTAAATTGCTACAAATTTCAACAAGTGTTAAACAATGATCTCGGTTTAACTTTGACTTGTAAATTGCTACAAATTTCAACAAGTGTTAAACAATGATCTCGGTTTAACTTCGACTTGTAAATTGCTACAAATTTCAACAAGTGTTAAACAATGATCTCGGTTTAACTTCGACTTGTAAATTGCTACAAATTTCAACAAGTGTTAAACAATAATCTTGGTTTAACTTCGACTTGTAAATTGCTACAAATTTCAACAAGTGTTAAACAATGATCTCGGTTTAACTTCGACTTGTAAATTGCTACAAATTTCAACAAGTATTAAACATCATTTATAACTATCTGCCCCGTAATGTGGACTTATGTTCACATTAAGCTTGTGCATGTGATCTTGTTCACCAAAGTTGGTTTCAAGCCGAGGTTGTTAGCCTTGATTTCTCTATTGATCTTACTTGGTTTCAACTTCAGTTTGATTCTGCCGACATGGCAAGCCTATGTTACTCTAACTTAGTTCAACTCCATTATATGCAAGATTCGACTCTACCATATAATGAGTCTAAGTTATTCATCATTACCTCGGCCTCCCATCGGCGAGCCGTTTTTCTTCTCGGACTTAAGTGCCGAGATCTTGCCTTCTGGAATCTTGGATCTGCTCACTCAGGTTAAGCTCTTCTCTTCTCTTCTCAGACCTGCTTATTTAGGCTGAGATCTTGTCTTTCGGGATCTGGGGTTCGGGGCCTGAAATCCAGGATCTGCTCACTTAGGCTGAGCTCTTCTATACTTGAATGTCATCTCCTTGGGAGCGCTCATGCCCCCTGTCTTCGCGTCTCTTCTGGAAGGGTCTTCATTCCGTTTATGTCGACAGACTCTCCATCTTCGCTAAACTCGTCGTTTTCAACACGTTGATCTTGTACGATGATGGCCATCTATTCTCCTTTCATTCCCACAGACGGCGCCAAATTGTGTGGGTGAAAATCTGACCACACTGCCAACTCAGTATTCAGCTGGAGAGCACTGGCAGAATAGATGGCACCTGGCTGACCTGCAACAGAAAGAGAAGACTCCGGTGGTGGTTCGTCCACCCGGGGGGCACTCCGACGATCAAGTCAGTATATCCCTTATAGATAATCAATAGCTAAACTCATAAGCTTGAGCATAAAAGCATACCTTAGACCCATGGGAGTGCCTCTCTTTTATAGCCAATACAATCCTAGTCCCAATAGGAGCCTAGCCCTAATAGACTTAGGATTACTGCTAATCTGGGACTCCCAGTGGGATTAGGATAAACTCTCTAAGAGTCTTATCTTTACCCAAACTGAAGTCTTCTCCCAATCTAAGACTCTTGTCCCATATCCGCTTATCTCGGATTCCGGTATCCTCGCAGATAACCTCGGCCTAGCCGAGATAACCTCGGCATCATGACCAGGACACGTGGCACCTCGGCTAACACGTCGGCGTCACCTTGGCCACGTGTTGGTGCTCAGAAAATATATCCCCACACAAAGTAGATATGGAAGTGACCTTAACTTTATTGGCCTGAATGATAAAAAAAATTCATGAAAAATGAGTGAAGCAGCAAAATAATAATAATAATAACAATAATAATCAAGAACCTATACTATGTTAGTGTTTAGAAAGTTGCTATTTTAGTAGCTTATTTTAGTTTTTAGTTATTTTAGTAGGTTAAATTTTTTTGTGTTTAGAAAAATAGTTGGATTTTTTTATAATTGGATGTGATATTTATGAGAGAAAAAAATGAAATAATTATGAGTTTGATGTGACATTTTATCTTATTGGCTATTTTAGCCTATTTTGTCTTTTTTGTAGAGTTTAGTCAAAAAAGTCAAAAAATAGCCTTTGCCAAACACCCCTATATGTGCATAAAAAAAAGAAAAAAAAAATTAGAAGACCAAATGAAGATCAAAATTATAAATAAAATAAAAAGAAAAAAAAAGAAAAGAGAAGGCGATAATTACTTGGGCACTCGGTCTACAAATTCAATTCAGATATTTTTTGGTCTAAACATCCACACTTTAAAATACTTTGCCTATAAGGACAAGCTCTCACGAAATGACCGAATTACCCAGGTGTATATATCCAAATCAAACCCAAACTACTTATCTCTCTCTCTCTATCTTCTCTCTTTCCAATCTACTGTTATCTCCTCCATATCTTCGTCACCGTTTTCACTGGTGGCTCTAGCAACACAGATCTACACAAATTTCATGAAATGAAGACGGAAAGAATCTATGAATCTAGCCCCAACCCCACGCCATCGACGTAGTACAACTGTGATAACCCAACCCGTATTATGTTTAATTATGTATATGATTATGTATTTGATATGAAATTGCAAGTAGGAATAGCAACGGGGCGGGGCGGGGCCGGGGACCACCCTCCCCGTCCCCGATCCCCGATGGCCAAAACTTCCCCGTCCCCGGCCCCGATCCCCGACGGGGAACCTGTCACAGTCCCCATCCCTGTCCCCAACGGGGATCGGGTTTCCCCGACCCCGAAAAGTCCCCGATCCAACTCTGTTTCAACAAACACCATCAACAGATAAAAAAAAAAAAAAAAAGAATAACAGAGCATAAAAAAAAAAAACCAGATCTGTTTTAACATTCAACATCATCAACATAGATCAACAAAAAAAACAACAGATCAAAAAAAAAAATTACAGATGATCAACAGATCAAAAAATAAAATTAAAAATCATCAGATCAAAAAATAAAATTACAAATCATCAGATCTTACAGATCTGAGCTGATGAGGGCGGAGGAGGAGGATATCGACGGAGAAGGGCGGCGGTGGAGATCGGCGAAGGAGATCGGCGGATGAGGACGGCGGTGGAGATCGACGATGTGCTGCACTCCATCAGATCTGCCGTGGCGACGGAGGAGGAGGCGGTGGTGGCTTGGAAGTTGGAGGAGGCTCCTGCGTGACTGCGTCTGTGTGTGTGAAGAGAAGAGAAAAGAGAGTGAGAGAAGAGAAGAGAGAGAGCGAGTGTAAGAGAGAGTGTGCTGCTGCTATTCAACTTCAACAACCGGGCTTTGAAAGTTAAAACATTATATAATATAATATATAAATATAATATAATATATAAATATAATAGAGAGTGTGACATATATAATATATATATATAAATCGGGGGGCTACCGGGGCGGGGGGCGGGGCCGGGGCCGGGCCGGGGCCGGGGATGAAATCTGTATCACCGTCTCCGGCCCGTATATCATCGGGGATGAAATTTTAAATACCGTCCCCGTCCCCATAGGGATATTTTTCGGGGAATCACCACTCAATTCGGGATCGGGGGGTCGGGTCCCCGTCGGGCCGGGTCCCCATTGCCATCTCTAATTGCAAGTTTAAGTATGGGAAATATGTGAATTTGGAAAAATATCTATTAAAAGTATGAATATCTGTTGCAATTGAAGCTTTGAACTGAAATTGAAGGCCGTAGAGGCGCAATAAACAAAAACCGACTTCATAACTATGATTAGCATGATTTTTAGAGCCTTTGGTGAGATTTTGAAAAATTATAATTCGTAATGAATAAATTAAGAGTTTTGAGTTAAGTTATATATGTTTAGGCCTTTGTTCTTCATTTGTTGGGAGAGGGCTCCAAAGTGTGAGTTAGAGAAAGAGGAATATGAGAAAGCTAGGGATTTGAAGGGAACCAGGGGGCAAGCCATAGATTTGAGTTAAGGTATGGAAATTTACTTACAAGCTTTGTCTTTAACTCATCTTTGTCAAGAAATTATGAAGAAATTAGGAATTTTGAGCTAGGGTTTGAATTGTGTAGTGGCTAGAGCTAAAGACATGAAATTGGACCCTAATCTCTACATCTTTGTTTGATTTGAGTTCATTTTTATGATTGATCCATGAAACAAACCCTAAATGATTCATATAAACAAGATTTGTGAGAAAATCATTCATGAATTTATGTATTTTGAACTTGTGTATGTAAAACCATGGAATTGTGAAAAGATGAGACTATGAAGTTAATGTTGATGCGAGATTTATATGTTTAATGTGGAATTACACTTATATCATGCTTATATATCATGTTTTTGAGTTGTTTTTGCATGGATTTGGGCTTGGGAATCAGATGAAAATGTTTGCATCTTTGAGCCATTTTCGAATTGTTTGGGTGTGCCTAGACTACTCGTGCGGCCACGGGCTCCACATAAGCGACCCATGCTTTCAACTAAAACTAGACAGTGCTATGTGCTCAAACGGCTGCAATTTCCGCACATGTAAAGCCAGATCGCTCAAGCGGTTGAACCGACCGCACGTGCAGCCAGACAGGGGAAAAAATTCTATCTTTTTGTGTTGATGCTCCCAACCTTCGGAATACATTTCCAATCTTATTTAAACCCTTTTTGGAGTGAAATGATGATTAGGAACTATTTAAAAGGGGTATAAATCACTAAAAGAAAGTGTATATGATATGAATGGATTATTTATCGAATATTTGTATGACATGTTTAGTGTAGGTCGTGTGCCAGAGGAAATGCCTCAAGATCGATCACACTGTGAGTAATAATACCATATTTATATGTTCATTATTGTATACTTCGAACCATGAATGGTGATTGGTGCCGATATTGTGATTTGTTTGAAATAGGAAACTTCATTAATATTACATGACATGTGCAACTTTGGGCCGAGGCCATTTTGTTATATGTTGAGGCCGCTTTGAAATATGATTGGGCTTGAGGCCGTTTTGGAATATAATTGAGCTCGAGGCTGTTTTGATATACGATTGGGCCCGAGACCATTTTGTTATACGTTGGGCCTAATGACGTTTTGAAGTATGATTGGGCCTAAGGCCGTTTTGTTTATACGATTTTGGGTATTGTGAGAATCCTATAACTATCTATTTATACTGTTTTACTGTATTATTACTCATTAAGCCTCGCTCACCCAATTTTATGTATGCATATGTAGGTAATCCGCAGCATGGAGCACATCACAAGAGTCAGCTTCAAGAGCCATTCTTTTTGAGACCCAATCGAGTCATGTCTCCGAAATGGAGTTTTGTCTTTAACTCACATCATACTTTGACTTTACTTTGTTTTGCTAATGAGGCCTTGGGTTTGTAAATGTTATGCACAAATTTCTTTCGATACTTATATTCTTTTTGCATGGGTATGTAAATAACGTGGATGTGTTATATTTTGCTCATACTGGTATAGCTTAATGGACTCATTTTATTGTTGTATACTTCCACTTTTGGCCCCATTATTATAATTACTCTGTATGTTGTTTGAGGCCGAAGGTATCAAGTGATTACCGGCCGGTTATGACGCAAACTTTTAAGGGTGGGTTCGGGTCATGACAACAATTCAAATCTTATCTTCTCTCCACCGTCACTATCAGCCGAACCACACAGCACGACGTCGTCGACTTTATCTTCTGTAGATCTGAAATACTCTCACGTCTGCTCTCTCTCTCTCTTTCCCTCTCCCTCTCCGATAGAGACTTCACGACCAACAGAGACAGGGCGGCTTCAACAGATCAGAGACTTGCTGTTCTCAGTCTCTCATTTCTCAGTTTCAAAAGGTTCGTTTTTGCTGCTAGTCCTTCACTGACCTCTCTCCATCTTACTTTGTTTCCATCTCTATTTTAATTGCAATTGCTATTTTTTTTTCACCGATCGTGTTCTTCACGATTTGATTTGAATTATTGTTAGTCAATTGATCTGAAATATGTGTTTCTTGTGTTTGAATTTTTTAAAAAACCATCAACTATGGGGAAGTGTTACCCAACTATGAACGAAGAGTACAAGAAGGCTATTGACAAAGCCAAGAGGAATCTTAGAGGCTTTATCATTAAGATCTGGATCTGTTGTCAACAGATCCGAACAATTTTTTTTTACTTGTTATTGTTGGTTGCTGTTGTTGTTCATTTGTTTTTGTTGCTGTTGTGGTGGTGGTGGTGGTGGTGGTGGTAAATCTTAGGAGCAAAAGATTCCAACAGATAATAGATTCAAAAATATTTGACATATATTTTTAACGGATATGAAAAAAATAAAAAGTTGAACAGATAGCATGATAAGGCTGATATGTTCAAACAGATCATAAAATATGTTCAAAATTTGAATAGATAAAATATTTGAACAAATAATTGAAAAAAATGAACAGATAATAAAATTTAGATAAATATTTTAATAGATAAGGAATTTTAGATAAGTTAAAACGAGAATTTCAAATGATAGAGAGAGAGAGAGAGCGAGTGTCACGACCCGTTCCCCGTACTCAATGGTTAAGTATCGTGATGGCCAGTAACTGGAGTTACCTATGGCCAAATCATAAACAAATTAATAAACGCGAGCGGAAGTAATATTTAAATAAGGGTACTAAAATAATCATTGGAGCTTCTATTTTTATTACAAAATTTATTGACAAAAAATGCCGATATTTACATAGAGGAATATCATAAAAATACTATGTGTGTGTCTATTCCGCAGCCCCGCATCTAAGACATTCCAAAAGCTATTTCTGAATTGCATTGTTTCCTGAAAATTGGTAAACAACTATAAGCACATGGCAGAGTGAGAAATATTATACCAAGAGAGTATAAGGGACACGAAATAACCATGAATCGTTAGTTAGGCCAAAACATTTAGGATAACTGAGTCAGAACAAATAATCCTTTAAGTAGCAAAACTGAGATTATGTAAACAAATCATTTAAGTAGCAGAACTGAAATACAAATATTATATAAATATATAACCATAACCACGGTACAGAACAGAGGTCACAGAAGTGACAGTCAGAACAGAGGTACGGATTCAAGAGGTGGCTCGTACGGATTCTAGAGGTGGCTCCCACAATAGTGTAGCACTTAGTTCCGCACAGTATTTTGGTCCGCACAGAACAGAGGTACGGATTCAAGAGGTGGCTCGTACGGATTCTAAAGGTGGCTCCCACAATAGTGTAGCACTTAGCTCCGCACAGAACAAAGGTCAATGGATCTATGACAAACAGAGGACCACAAAGTGGTCAAACAGAGACCAATGGTTATTTAAGTCCCCCAAGGCGTGGGACTCTCGTGGTGGTACTTACAAAACAAAATTGTATATAAGGTCATAGCCAAATATTCTTTAAAATATAAACAGATATATCCATCGGTTTCATTTTAACAAATAGGGTTCAGAAATAAAACCACATAACTGAAATGTTTATAAAACATAACTTTTATTAATATACTAATAAAGCATAACTTGTATAAAACAGATTTTGGTAAGTTAAAACATACGTAAAATACATTTTGGTGACTCAAGGTATAATATAACTCACCTTAACTTTAATGCCTTACTCTTTCTTTCTATTATCTTAGACCCTTTTAACTTCCACTATTCTTTCCTTCTTCTTCTCTTTTCTTTCTTCCCTTTCTTTCCTTTTCTTCTTTCTTTTCTCTTTTCCTTTCTTTCTTTTTCCTCCTTCTTACCCAGGTGCAACGTCCTCCTATATATAGGGAAGGACGATCAGTGATAGGGCAACGCGTGGCCAAAAAATCTCTTTCCAGATTCAATTCATTAATTATATAGATTCGATCTTATCTTAAATAAATATTTAAGATAATTACCCTTTGACCTAATATTTTAACATAATTATATAAATAATTTAATTCTTAAGTAAATTACATTTTATCGTATATCAACATAAAATTAATTATTTATTTTAATACCACACTCATTATTATTATTATTATTATCTATATTATTATTATTTATATTTTGACCCCTAAACTTTTAATAAGTATATTATTTTACAAAATTACACATAATAATATATAATAAATCATATATTTTCTGAACTGAGATTAAATAATATTAGTATAAATTCTACAGAATAATTAAAAATCTGGGTTGTTACAATCTTCCCCCCTTTTAAAATTTCGTCCTCAAAATTTGTCATATGTAAGCTATTCGCTGCGCACTCTGATAATTATATATTAGCTGATTAATCTAATAGAAATAGTACCTCAAAAAAAAACTTTACCAAAAATAGCTCCTTGTCTAGTTGTCAAAAATGGATTTGGGCCAAAATGAGAAATAATGGGCGACTTTAAAAACTTTTCACTCGTTTTGTTTATGATAAAAATAGATAAAAATGAGAACACAATGACAGAATTATATGCAATAATTGAAAATTTTGAGATGAACTTTTCATTAATGGAAAATAGTTTCAAAATTAGTATCTTTATAATTTGAACCCACCTTTTTTTTTATAAAAAAAAACATCTAAATAAATTTTTTTTTTTTTGAATACTGAACTGAAAATTATATGGATTTAATTATATTATAATTTTGGTGGGTGTTTGAGTCTGACATCCTTTTTTTCTTGTCCTTTTTTTACTATAACAAATATAAATTATATCTAATATCCTTTACAAATTAGGCACACTAAAAAAAAAAGAATTATAATATATATAAAATTATAATATAATTAAATCGACGAACAAAATATAATAATTCGGTATTAATTACCCGCTATCCTACTTCCTAAATGTGCGTGTGTCCTATGCTCCAATGATGATTTTTTTTAATTTTTTTATAAACCATTACTCTAATGCCACTTGTTACAACCCGCTCCCCGTACCCAAGGGTTAAGCATCGTGATGGCCAGTAACTGGAGTTACCTATGGCCAAATCATAATCAAATTAATAAACGCGAGCAGAAGTAATATTTAAATAAAGGTGAGTTTCTATTTTTATTACAAAATTATTGACAAAAAATGCCGATATTTACATAGAGGAATATCATAAAAATACTCTGTGTGTGTCTATTCCGCAGCCCCGCATCTAAGACATTCCAAAAGCTATTTCTGAATTGTATTGTTTCCTGAAAATTGGTAAACAACTATAAGCATATGGCAGAGTGAGAAATATTATACCAAGAGTACAAGGGACACGAAATAACCATGGATCGTTAATTAGGCCAAAACATTTAGGATAACTGAGTCAGAACAAATAATCCTTTAAATAGCAAAACTGAGATTATGTAAACAAATCATTTAAGTAGCAGAACTGAAATACAGATATTATATAAATATATAACCATAACCACGGTACAGAACAGAATAGAACAGAGGTCACAGAAGTGACAGTCAGAACAGAGGTACGAATTCAAGAGGTGGCTCGTACGAATTCTAGAGGTGGCTCTCACAATAGTGTAGCACTTAGTTCCGCACAGCACTTTGGTCCGCACAGAACAGAGGTACGGATTCAAGAGGTGGCTCGTACGGATTTTAGAGGTGGCTCCCACAATAGTGTAGCACTTAACTCCGCATAGCACTTTACTCCGCACAGAACAGAGGTCAATAGATCCATGATGAACAGCGGACCACAGAGTGGTCAAACAGAGGCCAATGGTTATTTAAGTCCCCCAAGGCGTGGGACTCCCGTGGTGGTACTTACAAAACATAATTGTATATAAGGTCATAGCCAAATATTCTTTAAAATATAAACAGACATATCCATGGGTTTCCTTTTAACAAATAGGGTTCAGAAATAAAACCACGTAACTGAAATGTTTATAAAACATAACTTTTATTAATATATTAATAAAGCATAACTTGTATAAAACAGATTTTGGTTAGTCAAAACATACGTAAAATACATTTTGGTGACTCAAGATATAATATAACCCACCTTAACTTTAATACCTTACTCTTTCTTTCCACTATCTTAGACCCTTTTAACTTCCACTATTCTTTCCTTCTTTTTCTCTTTTCTTTCTTCCCTTCACTACAACAAATAGCAGAATTGGCGACTAAAGTTTCTTTTTTCGTCGCTGAAAGTAGTAGAATTGGCGACTAAAAGAGTTTAGTCGCCGAATACAAGGTTTTTAGCGACTAAAAGGCAGTTTAGTCGCCGAATGTGGGGGTTTTAGTGACTAAAGGTTGTTTAGTAGCCAAAAGTGACGGTTTTTGGCGACTAAAATAATTTAGTAGCCAAAAGTGATGGTTTTGGTGACTAAAAAACAGATTGGTCGCCGATTGTAGGTGTTTTGCCGACTAAAAACATATTGGTCGCTGAAAGTGAAGCTTTTTGGCTACAAAAATAAAAATTAGTAGCTAAAAACTGAGTATTGGCGACTAAAATTCAGTTTAGTAGCCAAAATGTGACGTTTTTGGCGACTAAAAACCGGTTTAGTCGCCAAAACTGCTCATTTTTAATTGGAACTAATTTTTTTAGCGACAAAAAAATAATTAGTAACCCAAAATAATAGAATTGGCGACTAAATAATGGTTTTAGTCGCCAAAAGTAGCCTAAATTTTTTTTTAATAAATAATTTATTTTTTACATAATTTATATTGAATAAAAATAATTATGTTTATATAATTAGTTTTGTATTAATACCGATTAATATACTATATAAATAATATATATTGCATATATTCATGTGATGTTGTAGTGGCATAGTTGAGGGAGTGTTTTGTTAAAGGTTTAGAATGTCAAAGGGTGAGTGGTTCGAAACTCAGAAAATGCAAAGAAATAAGGTTTTTTTTTTTTCTTTCACGGAATACATTTGGCGACTAAAATTAGTTGTCGCCAAAAGTGTTGCTTTGGGCGACTAATCACTTTGGTCGGCGATTCATGGCTATCGACGACTAAAATATTAGTCGCTGAATGTATAATTTCCGAAAGTGTAATTCACTATTGGCGACCATCACTTTCGTCGCTGAAACACCTGTTTTCACTGACTAAAACTTGTTTAGTCGCCAATACCTCTGCCGACCAAGTACTGGCGACAAAATGGCCAACCAAAAAATTTAGTCGCTGAATCTGAAAAATCCACTTTTGGCGACTAAAGAGGGACTTTTTTTTAGTCGCCAAAGGTGATTTTTGTTGTAGTGCTTTCTTTCCTTTTCTTCTTTCTTTTCTCTTTTCCTTTCTTTCTTTTTCCTCCTTCCCACCCAGGTGCAACGTCCTCCTATGTATAGGGAAGGACGATCAGTGATAGGCCAACGCGTGGCCAGAAAATCTCTCTCTAGATTCAATTCATTAATTATATAGATTCGATCTTATCCTAAATAAATATTTAAGATAATTACCCTTTGACCCAATATTTTAACATAATTATATAAATAATTTAATTCTTAAGTAAATTATATTTTATCGTATATCAACATAAAATTAATTATTTATTTTAATACCACACTTATTATTATTATTATTATCTATATTATTATTATTTATATTTTGACCCCTAAACTTTTAATAATTATATTATTTTACAAAATTACACATAATAATATATAATAAATCATATATTTTCTGAACTGAGATTAAATAATATTAATATAAATTCTACAGAATAATTAAAAATCTAGGTTGTTACAGCGAGAGAGACATAGAAGTGTGCAAATTCAGCAAATTGGTTGGTAAATTTCAACCGAGAGCAAAATTTTAAATAGATAAGAAAAAAAATTAAACAAATAGTAAAATTTTTGAATGGATAATTAAAAATTTTGGATAGATATATATAAATTTGAACATATATGAAAAAAAATTTAAATAGATAGTCAAAAAAATCAAATAGATAATAAAAAAAACAACATATAAATTAGACAAAAAAAAGTCAACATATAAATTAACGGTTAAAATTGAAAATAAAATATCATTCAAAATAAATAAAATAATTTCTCATCAAATTATTTTACAAATGGTGAATCTCTCACCAATAATAAATTTTCACTAAACCTAATGATTTCGACAATTACTAAATGGACTTTTTAGCAATTTTCTCTAATTACTTTAGTAATGGAATTCTTTTATCTCTTACATACATTTTTATATATTTATATTCTATCAAGTGAAATAAGTACATATAAATAAAAAGAGAAATACCATGAATGAACATATTTATTACTATTAAACAAACTTAAAAGAAAATTAAAAAACAATTAGAGAAGAAATAGGCTTTTGGATGTAATGTTTATTTGACATTAGAGAAGTAATGTAATGATTATGGGTTTGATGTAATGTTTTATCTTATTGGGTTAAAAAGCTTATTTTATTTTTTGTGGCTATTTTAGCCAAAGAAGCTCCAAACCTCTCTTCCCAAACGGAGCCAATTATATAATATGATACGATATATGATTCAAAGATCAAAAGTTAGTATTCTGTTTTTTATTTTTATTTTTGGGTAAGTAACTCAGAACTCATTTACGTTAATCCAATTGAATTGTAATTATCTGAGGGTCCGTTTGGGAAGATGGTTTGTGGCTAAAATAGTCACAAAAGATAAAGTAGGCTATTATAGCCACAACAAATAAAATATCACATTCAACCCATAATCATTACACTATTCTCTAAAAAAAAAGTTAAAAAGCCCTTTTCAAACCAAGCTTTTTAGTCCAGGCTAAAAAAACCAAAAAAAATCAAAATGCCAACCCACTACCCAAACCAACCCATAATATAAATTTAGATTATTTAAAATTAAAAAATATAAATATAAATTACTCAACCATAATATACGTAAATTTCTACCCACACATATATGAAGGTTTAGTGTGTATGAAATGAGTTTTGATATGTCTGTTAAGTAATAATGACCACGGCAAGAAAAAAAAATACATATTGCGAAATTGTAATTATATAAATCATTTTATGCTTTATGGTAAATAATTTAAAATATTTTAATAAAAAATATTTTACAGCCAAATATTTTTTAATGTATGATTTATTAATTATTATTTTTTACTTAGAAAACTCCTTGAATGTATGATTTATTAATTATTATTTTTAATTGAAAAACTCATTGTTTGTTTGATTGTAAAGAAGGAATGATTTTAGGCATGAAAAATATATTTTTTGTTTAAAAAAAGAAGTATTTGAGTGTGTGATTTATTAATTATTTTTTTAAATTAAAAAATTAAGAAATTTAGATTGAGCACTTGGAGCTCTCATATATTTTTCTCACTACAAATCCTATTTTACTTATATAATGATATATAGATAGCTATGATATATGATTCAAAGATCAAAACTCGGAATTCTTTTCTTTTTTTTGGGGGTAAGTAAAATTCGGAATTCATTTACATTGTGTTTGGATTATGAATTTGGGTAAAGATTTGAAAATGAAAGGAAAAAAAATAGATAAAATGCGAATGAAATATAAGTATTTTTCACATAATTCTTTTATTTTTCTTTTTAAATCTATACTCAAATTCATGAATCAAATACAGTTTAATTTTATCTGAAGAAAGTGTTTCAAATGTTATACTGGCATCGTTGTTTTCATTTTACAAAGGCTTTTGTGAAAATTTTATAGTTTTGTATTGTCAGTGAAACTACAAGAAGTTTCAGAGTTTTAGAATTACAATGTCCTTTCTTTTAGTTAGGGGTGGGCAGCGGATATTCCTATCCGCCTAAACCGACCAAATCAAATCAAGTTGTCGCATTTTGGACGGATGCGTGATGACGAGCGGACGGTTGCGAATTAATTTTTTTCAATCCGTCTAGTTTTGGACGGATAGCGGATTTGAGGTTACTTTGGTCGCAACTAAACTGTCAAACTGCGAGCACCCCTAGCAATTTGTAAGATTTTATATTTTTAATTTGTTTAAATATTTTGTTTGTATTTTTAATTAAAAAAGAGCTTAGATATTCTGTCGTATTTTCAATTTGAAAATCCTTTTATCAAATGGCAAGGGTTGATATTTTGTATTTTTATGTAGAAAATATAAGGCTTAATTTTGTATTTTTGTAAAAAAAAATCAAATTAATAGCTTTTGAATAAAAAAAATGATGAAATAGTTTTGATAATGCATGATTTTTTTGTACGTATTTATTATTGGTATTTGACAATTTACTTGATAATTTTTTAGTTATGTTGAGTTTGATTGTTATTCAAGAAAAAAATGTTGACAAATTATTATATTATGTTTGAAATTTGTAAAAATATAAAACCGTCAAGTCGATTCTCATCCATCCGCCAATCCGCTCAATTTGCATCCGTCAATTTGGCAGACAAATGCGGATTGATTTTTTCTATTCCATCAATCTAGCGGACAGATGACGGATTAGAGATTCTCCAGCCACAATCGAATCACAAACACCCCTACTTTTAGTCATGCTAGATCAACTACTTATGCAGATAGTGTAAAAATAAATAGACAAGTAAATAAAAACATATATTTTAGTATAAAATAAATGACAATCTCATTTTATTTATTTATTGGTATGTCTAATAAATTACCGATACAAAAGACTAAACTGTGTCAGAATTAAAATTTAAAAAAAAACCTAATCTAATCATATTAAAATTTTGGAACTTACATATTTTTTTCAAATTTGAAGAGAAAAAGGTGAGGTGTAATTTATTTACATTACCAAAAAAGAAGGTCCAAGCAGAAGCCCAGGACTCCAGCTGGCTACTTTATGTTGGGCCTAAAAAGAGTGGAAGTACCGAAGATGTGCTGGCGAACCATAATGTGATCTTTCGTCACCTTGCACATGCCAATTAAAGTAAACCCACTTTGCTTTTGTCACACGTGACTGAATAAAACGAGTGGCCCAAATTCAACATTCGCTTATCATTTTGGGTTGAGCTAAAAGCCCACAACAAACTTCTCTTTTTTATATTTTTGCACTTACATCAACACTACATATTTAAAATATATATTATATATATATAATTTTTACAAAATTTAATAATTAAAATATTTTTTTTATGGAATATATATGACCATGTGAAGAATTCCTTTTTGGGAACTTAAGGGTTATAGGCTCACGTCGGAGTTCATATGTATGTTTGCAAAGCCAAGCATGGATAAAAATGGAACTTAGGGTTTCAGAGTTTTTGTTTAGAAAATTATCCAAAAAAGTTAAAATATATGGGTGAGATTGATTTTATGTGTTATGTGGATTCTATTCTATCAAATAAGAGTTGAATCTAGACCACATGATCAATGCCTATCTTTTCTGAAAATGAAAGCAAAATGGAATTTTCCTAGAAAATGTCTGAATTTTGCATTTCCACTTGCCTGTTTTCCAACGGGCTTGGTTAGGTATATGTTTTGTTAGGCATCTTCGTGCATGGTTTGTCATGTGTTCATACACATATACATGTATGTACATATGCATGGCTAGGTCACTTCAATTGTTTTTTTTTCTTCTTCTTCTTCTTCTTCTTTTTTTTTGGTATGAAATAACACAAATCTTTGAATGAAGCTATCAACCTTCTTATAAGCCAACAACTAATGTATGGCTTTGAATAAACGAAAATTGATGATATTATTAATTATAAGGGAGATATGACATGACTTCAAAAGTTGATAGTACATAAGACATCTTAGAAACAATGAAATAGACTTGTCATCCCAATTAATTTTTTTTTTTTTTTAAATGTTTATATTTTGGTCTAAGGTGGGTTTTGGTAAAACAATAAGGTTGTTTCATCATATAGGTGTAAGAATTCAAAGCACAAAAACAACCCCTTCACACGTATGAATGAAGTTGCGTACAACTTATCGTTTTTAAACTCTATAATGATAAGAGACTTGTGCACTTATCTGTCTTTTATTCTGATTACATAAGAATATAGAATAATCAAGATTTATAACCTCCAGCTCCTAAAAAGTTGATTTGCAAGGTACTAATATAGAATTTCAATAATATAACTAACACAACAATCTTTTCAAAAGAAAATTACCTCAACACCTATATATGACCACTAGTAAACCTGCTCTTTTTTTTTCTTTTTTCTTTTTTTTCCCTTTATAATAGAATCCATAACTTACCTCATAGAGAATACGATAAATTGAATTTTAATCTTCTACATCATTATAAATTTTTAAATTTTGCTTAATCATTTTTGAATTTAAAATAACAATTGTTGTGAACCCAAAAGTAAAATCAATATATATATACATATATATATTTTTTTTTTCTATTTAAAACATCACCAAATAAAATTTAATTTTTAACCTTCCAAATACTGATGTCTCCACTGATTAAAATAGAATTAACATTCAAAAAAATGTGTCGTGTAGTTCCTATAAAAATTAAATATGCACCATCCATTGATATTTCTAAACAAAAATTGTAGATATATACTATAAAAAAAAATAGTAATACTGAGAGTAAAATTCAAATTCACATTTTTTTTTTTACTTTTACACCATATCACTCTCTCTTTGCAGCCGACTAAAAATTTCCAACATGATAGAATTGCACATACACGGTATATATATAAATAAGCAGATTATAGGTTTCTCGATTCTTTTACAGCCCATATAGCTTTAAATATGAAAGTAACTTATATATATATATATGAAATATACTGAATTTTCAAATATAGACAGACCTGAAATATCGAACCAAAAGTAGAATATCGAATTCATTAATCGCCATTAACTAGCTGCATCGACCAAAGATCCTCCATGCTCCAAATGTTATCAGTGGATTCAGTCGGAAAGGTTGCGGGAAAAGTCTCCAGATTTCCTGGGTACGATAATACCGGTGAGTAGCTTTCGACTGCTTGATGATGAAGAAGAAGATGATGATCTGTCGAACCAAACATTTGACTTGTGCTCGCATGGTCGTTTTCTGGGTACGATAGTGATGATGAGTAGGTTTCAAGTGGATGATGATGATAATGATGATCTGCAGAACCAGAGATTTGATCATTGTTGTCGGAGCTTTGTGCTCCGGCACTGAATGTTTCGGCTTGTTTAATATGTTTTTGGATTCTAGTCCTCCAGTAATTCTTTATTTCGTTGTCCGTCCTTCCTGGTAGATGCTTTGCAATTTTTGACCACCTTCACATCATTAAATAAGAGAAAAGTTAGGGATTATGAAAAAATTTTCATGAAAATGATCATGAAAAAGTTATGATCCTTAAATTATCTTGATTAGTGTGTGGTACTTTATTCTAAGTGTAATCCAAGAGTCACAAAACTTTCATAATTATTTTCATGATACCCAGTATTGCTGATTAAATAATGAATGTTTAATAAGTAAATAAATGAATGAATCAGTTTTCTCACATCAATAAAGCTACTCATTCATTTTGCTCCTTTATCAATAAAGTTTTTTCTTGCCGAACAAAAAAAATAAATAAAGCTACTCACTCAAGAAATTTATACATAATTAAAAAATGTAATTAAAATCCAATTAATGTTTTGTGAATCCAACTATTTTTAAATAAAATTATGAGTATGTAATACAATCATTCTACATACATACACAAAATATAAATAAAAAAGAAAAATTATATATATATATAAAACAATGTGGCAGAATTTTTTATATATAATTTTAAACAAATTCTCCATTAAAATACTTCTTAATATCAAAGCTACCACAAATGACAATTAGGATTTTAATAAAAAGAAATGATAGAAGAGGCACGAGGTACTATATTATTTCAGTAATTTGTGACAGATGACTATTTTATCTTTTATTTTTTAAATAGATAATTTTTTTTTTTTTCAAAACGTAAACAAAATAATCATGTGTAGCTCTATTATTATTAGTTGGGTGGCCATTTTTCAATTTAGACACGAGGAAAAGGAACATTAGGTGTAGCACATACCAAGTGGATGAGTAATGCAAACTATGGCCCACCATCTCTCTATCCACATATATATACATAAATAAAATCCTCATGTTCCATGGTTGAAATTGAAAACCCACATGTTCCACGCTTCAAAATTCAAAATTGAATGTTTCACTTTTCATGCACGTTGGTTCTATATTTAAGGGAAACTCAGAATTAAGAAGTACAGACTTGTTAAAAGGTCAATCCAACAAAAAATCATATATCTTTCTTTCCCAAAGTCATTCAAAGGCTATGAGCAGATTAGAAGCATTTCGAGCTCCTACTTGAAAGAGGCCTCTCAACACTCTCAAACAATGTCTCTACACCCACGCTACACTATCCATGGTTTGATTATCGTTGCTAGCAACCCATCAAGCAACACATCCATTGTTCAAAAAATCGAAAATGAGGTACCTTTGTGGCATGATCTTAATGAAATCCTTTTTTTTATTTTTTCTTTTTTTTCAAATTTTGATGTTGTCGGGATATCACCTCTACTTTGTCCCGTGCCCTGCCTTTCTTGACACAAGGGTAAGATGGGCACAAATCAAAGAGTGGAATTGAGGAGCTTTTCACACGAATGCTCCTATTTGTAATCATCAGATCTCATTAGATTTTGGATTTATTTTTCAAAAACTTTAAATTTTTTGTAGCGGTGGACGAAAATGAGGGGCAGCAACTGCCTTCTCATGTTTTCAAGAATTATAATTTTACCAATAGTCATATTTATAATTTGTCCTCTCTCAAATTTCACATATACTTCTAATATATTTATAGCTCATTTTTCTTTTTATTCTCTTCAATAAAATTCTCGCAATTTACCTCATTAAGCATTCATTTTTGTTATTAAAAAAATATATATATATTTTATTTTTTTGGGCTAAGCTATTGACTGTGTCTCTAGTTCTAATTTTGTTTTTAAGCTATTTTGCCCCTTCCTCAGTCGATTTTCTAGCTACCCAACTAGCTATTTGTTCCAAGAACATTCGAGTTAATGAAAGTACTTTCATATTTCCAATCCATGATGGTTCCTCGTACAGAAGAGCACAACACGGTCTAATCCTTGAGAAGAAAGGAAGGACCATGGAATTGGAATTTTTGTTAATAAAATTCAATCAAACCCAACTCTTTCAATTTTTGTGTGTGAAAGAGCCTCCAATTTATAGGTGGTCCCTCGCCTTGAAGAGCCAAAACAATCGGGCAGCTGTCAACTTCAATCAAACCCATCTCTTTCTATTTCAATTGATGGAGGAGAGTTTTGGCATGTGATCAACTGAAGTGGGCTGACCTTAAAATGGAAAACTTTGAGTTATTGGATATCTAAGGTCTTGTTAGGTAATGCCTTTTTATTTTATTTTTAAAATTTTAAAACGAAAATTTATTTAATATTTTGTTTTATTTTTTTTTTATTTTTAAAAAAGTGAAATTGATTTTAAAATTTTTAAATGTTTTGAAGAAAAAAAAAAGAGAAAATGCTTACATTTCTTTACAATACAAGTTTTTACCACCTTCGACTATCACTTACTGTTGCCACCAACTATACCAACAAACTTTGGCCAATTGGCTGCTAGCCAGCTAATTGTCGAAGCCCTACAGCCACCTTCACGTCGATTGGCGGCAACCTCCACAAACTCCAACCACCTTCTAACAACTAGTCAATCACCATTTATAATCTCCACCCTCTAACAACCCCATGACACGATGGCCACCACCTTCGATTGCCACTCCAATCATTGACCATCACATTCATCCATTTTCTACCATCAACCAGTACTTCTGACAACTCACCAAACATGTTTATATATATATATAAATATAATATTTTTTTTACACCAAACAAGTTTTTTATTTTTATATTTTTACATAAAAAGTAAAAATTTATTTCTTGTATTTTTATAAATAAAAAAAAAATAATAACATTATCAAACAATATCTAAGAGAATATTTTTGAGTAGTGTCTTTTTTTCTTTTGATTGGTTCACACATATTTATATTAATATTTTACTTAACAACGTAAAACCACATTTTTTAATAATTAATGTAGTATAAATATGAAAACTATAAGTGTTACCCAATCCGTACGCAATATTATTAGGAAAACTCTTTGTGTTGCCAACTAGTTTGGCGGCCCCGACTTCACAATATACTAGATTCTATATAATCCCTTCCAAGACATTTTTGCACTCTATTAATTACTAATTTTTTTAAATAAAAGAATCTAAATAAAACCTTCTTTTTTTTTCTTTTTTTTTTAACATTTTGTAAATATTATAAAATTTTAAATAAAAATGATTTTTATTATCAGATGGAATTAACCTCCTCTTTCTTTCTTTTTTTTTCCCTCCTATATAAAATGCACACATCAAACATTATGTGTACTTATATTATACATCATTTTAAAAAATAAAAAATGACCCCTCTTTTTAGAAATAACAAAATTAGAGATGTATTGAAAACATAATAACAAATTTTATACTATGAAGCTGGGATTTTGTGCATCTTATGACCAGATTCTACATCTCGCTGTCATCTTTGTGATTATAGTATTGGATCATTTTCGATTTTGAAGTGTTTGATCAAGAACAGAAGGTCAAAGTTTTTTTATTCAATTTTCTCAAATGAATTCCACTTAAAATTTTCCCCAAGATTTAATGAAATAAAAATTCATATTGCTCTTGAATGAGAGTCGAAAAAGAAGAGCATGCGCCCTCAATTTGAAGCATGTAAGTTGCATTTCAATATGTATAGAGGCTTGACTCATAAGATCCAATGATAAATATATAGATTGAGAGAAAAAAACTACATCTCGTAAATGGATTGTTGATAGAAATAGATTATAATTAGATTATAATTCTAACTTTGCAATTTCTATCTCTTTCTCTTTCTCCCTCCATATCCAGGTAAACTTTAAGGGTGTAGAGTTAACTGCATTTGAATCTTGAATTTGAAAGACAATTTATAGAGTAAAAGAAAAGGTCAAGAACAAAGTAAAAACATTTATTCATTTTTTTTTTCTTTCTTTCTTCTTTTCCCATTATAAATAGCTTTAAAAATTAAATATCCAAACTCAAACACAGTGTAATAGATATCCCAAAATATCATGAATTCATTTTTTTATTTTTGAGAGAGAAATTCATATTTTCAACTATATATTCAAGCATGCACTAACCTGTTTCCCCACTTAGCATGAAGTTCCATGATCAAGAGCTGTTCTTCTGGTGTTATATTTCCTCTCCTAACATCGGGTCGGAGGTAATTGAGCCACCGGAGCCGGCAGCTTTTCCCTGTACGTTTCAGTCCTAACAAAACAGTTTTGAAAACTAGGGTTAGGGTTTCCATCACACACAAAGAGAGAGAGGGAGAGAAAGAGAGAAATTACCAGCAGATCGAGCAAGAGAGTTCCAAACACCTTCACCGTGATTGGCGATGTAGTTGATGAGGATCAAGTCTTCTTCCATAGTCCATGGCCCTTTTCTCACTTCGGCATCCTGGGAGTTACCTGATTTTTTATCCATTTTTGGACGTAGAAAGAGAGAGAGAAGGTAGGTATGGAGGTTTTGAAGAAAGATAATGGAGTTGGCAAAGAGATTTATAGAGCCAAGTCTATGATAATTTTAACCAGTACACTGAGCTTTTTAATTGATACTATAATAACAGAATTTTTAACCTAACTCTTGTATAAACTACTATGTAAATAGCTACGTTTCCTCTTAATCGGATGTAAATAGTCCCATGCATGCATGCATGTTGGCAAATTGCATGCATGGTTATGATCATAAGTCATCATAACTATTACATGTACGGTAGGGGTAGAACCTCGGACTGGGCCTATTCCAATCAAGGCAAGTTTAAGCTGAGCTTGCATCAATAGTAAGAGAATATGTGTCATCTCAAACTTGATCCGGCCTGACATCAGGCGTAATCTAGCCATTCACTATTAAATCCTTAGACTAGTCACTTAATCTAATAAATATGAATTATTATTATTTTTTTTTTTTGTCTTGAATGAAAATCAAATTATTTAGACACATTAATTTATTATTTGAATTTAAAACATTAACATAATTCAATGATAAAATAAATATAATTTTTAACAAATGTTTTAATTTAAGCCCTAGACAGAAGTATATATATTTTGTCTTTTATATTTAAACTACTTATTTTATAACTAAAATAATATAAAATTATAAAAAATAATTTATAGATAGGGTTGGGTTAGAATTCTTTATTCTAAACTAAATCCAAATATTAAATGAGTATAAATCTCAACCCAATCCAATTTTATAAGCAAAATAATTTTTTCAAAATCCTAAAAATATCAAGTTAGATTGGGCAGGTTGGACGGGCGATCAATTCGATGACCACCCTACATGTACATGCATGACTATATTTTTTATTCACTTCTTTTTAAGTTGTAATATGAAAACTTAGAAATGAATGCATTTTCAAGACAGCTAACCCAAACTTGTTTGAGTTGTGTGAGTTGATCAAGACTAGGATTGCTCTGTGGTTGAATTCACACCTGAAGGAGTTTCATTTTACAACCAATGATTTCATTTATAATTTAAATCAGATCAGGTTGTGCTTTGGAGGAGCTTTGAGGTATTGAGTTGGGTGGAGCTTTGCTGGTTTAAGTCAGGGAAGCTCTGTTTTGCTATGGGTCAAGGCTGATGTCCTGTGTCAGATGATCTGTTTAGTGTATTGTTTGGCACCACCAGTTAGCTCTGTTGATTGTATAGCTTTTTTGCCTTTGCTTCTGCTTTGGGTGCTCCTGATTGGTTTCTCACCAGTCACGTGTCAAATGCTGGTATATGACTGTACTTCCTTTGCGGTACCAACCTAATTGGAATTGTTAAGGTTAGCTATGATACTTTTGCATTTCCCTCTTTATTGATGTAATTGTTACATGTATTGTGCCTCTTTTCATCAATAAATTGTTTTTGCCTATAAAAAAAAAAAAAAAAGTTGTAATATGCATTACATGCATATATACATGTACCTTGTCAAATGCATATATATACATGTAACATGTTGCATGCATTTTTTCCCCCTAAAAATAAAATAAATGAAAGGAAAATATATAATGTATGTGCGTGGCTATATAAAAAATCCATGAAAATGAGAAATAATATTGATGACAAGCAAGCAGGATCATGATTTTCTGTAATGATTTTTTTGTGATAATTCAACAATTTTAATTTAAAATTAAAGCATCCTTATCCACAGAAACAACCTTATTGAGCCGTACATACTCTCATTGGACAAATCATTTGATTAAGCTAAATATCCATAAAATTGTTTCAGAAATTTAAAAAAATATATATATTAGATGATTGAGATTCATAGACCTCATTATATAAGAATTAGATCTAATTCATATCATTTTTCTGATTAAATTTGTGGTAAAACTTTCGCTACGTTTAAGAGGTATAAAGGTGATCGAAAATGTCTTTTATTAACTACGAAGTGTCTGTGGCACAACTCCTTATGTACTAGTCGTGTGGCATGTCGGCCTCTATCTTTAGAAAATCTTAAATGGATTATAGACGAATCATAGGCATTCTAGTTCAAAACATACTTTATTTGTATGTTCCTTACCTTAATTATAATTTTAATGGTTAAAAATTCCATAACCTCAAAGTACTATATGATATTGTTCACATAGTACTATAAAAATAACTAATAAATTTTCAATTCAAAGGGTGTATTTGGGAGAAACTTTAACCTTTAATTGAAAATTTATTTCTCGATAATTTCATAAATGAAAATGATTTTTTTATCACTGGAGTATTTCATTAATTTTTTTTTTTTTCTTTTTGTGAGAGACTCCATGCCTATTGAATATATATATATAATGCTGATTAAAAAAAATGTTGAACTCAATATACGAGACTGCAACTTACAACAAGGTTTGAGAAAAATAATAGGAATGCCTATTGAGTCATCATGATAATCGTGAATTTTAATTGCCAAAAAAAAAAAAAAAAAAAGCATATTTTTAAAAACGATAATGTTAAGTATTTGAAACTTATAGAATTGTTCATAATTTAAAATATGTGGATCAAATATGCTAAATTTAAATTTACACTATATATTCAAATTTTTTGTATTTTTACTAAAAAATAATTCTAGGTACCATAAAAATTTAATCAGAATTTTATTACAAAAGTGAGTATAGATTTAAAGTTAATGTACTGTGAGTTATATATAAAATTAATCTTTGTCCACTTGTACGCTCGTGAGTAAAATTATTATTATTTTTTAAATTGAATATGTAGCACAACAATATTCTAAATGCGTAAGATTTATGATCTAACATTCTTTTTTCTAAATTTGCCATGTTTTCATTATAGATAATTATTTTTCTTTATGAAATTTGTGTTTTTTCCATGAACTTTCCCAAAAGCTTTTCAAGTCATTCTTGAAAATTCTTGGCAAGATTCATTGTCGCTTCTCCAAAGCAAACAATTATTGTACAAAAAGTAATATTATATAAATAAAAGTTTTATATAATTTATAATTTTAAAACTATCATGATACATTATTATGTGCAAAAATTCTTTTTATGAATCATTTTATTTGTATAACGCAAAATCAGAGTGGTAAACAAATTAAAAATAGATTTTTTGACTAATATCTAAACATTTTCTTCTAATTTTTCTAATCCAATAAAAAAATTACCAACTCATTTTTTTGGTACCTTTATACATCCCCTAAAAATGAAGTTTTAAACAGAGCTCTATACACTTGGTAATGAAAAAAAAAACAAAACAAACACTATACAAATATTACTATCACTGTTGGGCCCACTTTCATTAAAACTCATTAGAGTTTCTTTATTAGAGCTCCCAATCACTTTTCATTGTACTATGAGCTCCGTGTACTTTTTTTTTTTTTTTTTTTAAAGGAAACTCTTTGGAGGTTGGTTTGGGTTTTCTAAAAATACTTTTCAGAAAATTTTATTTTCTTATTTTTCTTTTTTTTTTGTTTTTACTGATTTTTTTAATATCCTGAGCAATTTTTTTAATTTTTAGACACACCTAACATAAATACACTTAAAAAGTATAATTTTCGTAAAAATTTTTTTAAAAAACTTCACTAAATACCAAAACTATGAAAATTTAATATATTTTTCGTATTTTTGTATATTTATTAATTTTTTGAAATATTTTTTCACAACATCTAAAAAAATTTAAAAAAAATACTTAAAATTTTAAAAATATTCACTAAAAATAAAAAAAATACAAAAAATAAAATTTTTAAGTTTTAAAAAATTAAATTTAAAAAATTAAAACCAAATACACTGATTATTTCTGCAGGTCGTGATCACAGATAACCGGTTACCATGAACTTTGTGTACTTGAAATTGAAGCAGCAAATGTTGACATTGACCCAATAGTTCCGCGTAGATAGGAATTGAAATGTGATCCTGAAAGAAAAAAGGGATCTCCGGGTAAAAGGGGAAGAAAAAACAATTTAGGTATTTAACCTTAAATAGTATTATTATATTTATATTTTTTTTTTTTGTTGAATTGCTGAGTGGACTTGTGATTAGTGTCTCAAAAATCTTAATAGTAAAACCAGATATTTTGTAGATATTCAATGGTATAATGTTCTTAATGCATGTATGATTGCATATGTGAGTTTGACTTGCTCACAGTTCATTGTACAGATTAAATTAGTGTAATCAGAGCCTGTAAATTGATTATAATTCTTATTTTGATAATTTACTATGTTCATTTTACATGTTTTTTGTGAGTAAATTATTTATTAAAAAAACAAAACAAATCACATCTAAACAAGTGATTTCATCACGAGTCTTGTTAAGTGTTTGTTAAGAATCAAATAATATTTATAAAAAAAAAAAAATAGAATTCAAATACCTATCTTGCAAATTTTCATACACTTTTTACTTATTTTAATATAATTTTTACATATTTTAATATATTTTGCATCATTTTTGTTTTCAAATAAATAAACAGCCTATTTTTAAAATCATACTGGTCATTCATTTTTTAAAACAAATATGATGAAAATTACTTGATTACAATTATCAAATCAAGTTATTTATTTATTTTATTTTTTTTTATTTTTTTATACAAAAACATATAAGATGAATATATTAAATTATTGAAGTTAGTCATTATTTTGTAGTAAGAAATTGGGGTCCACAAAAGAAAGATTAGAATCTGATTTGCAAGATGCTTTTTGATATAGACAAGTAATTAATGAAAGATAAAGTTAAATTAGGTTTAAACAATTGTGATCCACAAAAGGGGTTGAGATAAGGAACAAGAAAGAGAACATAAGAACACTTATGTATGAGATCAAGATCTGTGGTTTAGACTTAAAAAACATTAAACAAAATCTCATATTAGAGAGGGAGTTGCTCAAGTGACTAATTCCTAACTTGGGTCCAATTAAACATTGTATCAACCACTCATTATTAGGTGTAAAGCTGTCATCTTTAATATCCCAAATCCCCTCCATTACTGTTCAAAGTGGGACACTCACATGCAAAATTTACATTTCAGCAACACACCACTGGCAAAATCAACTTTGTAGCTCTCAATTGATTGTAACTACATGTAATCTCTATCTACTTTACTCTTTCTTTCTTTCTTTTTTTTCTTTTTTTGAACTTGTAAAAAAATAGGTGCTCTTAGAAGTATCATTGCAACCCACCATGGGGATAAACGGAGAATGCACCAACTCCAAGCATAAGAGACAGAGTCATGAGCGAAATACAACATGGTCAGCTTCACCAAATAAATTGAATGCTAGTTGTGCCCCAAAAATCGAGTCCTACTCACCTATGTGGAAGGCCAATGTACTCACCTATGTGGAAGGCCAACGTCTTTCCACGCCACTACCATCCTCGGTGGTAATCTACTTGTACTTGATTCTTTATTATTTATTCTCAAAATCGATTCTTAAGTTTCGTTTAGAATGTAGGTTGACTTTTTTATTATTTTAGCCTGATACTAAAAAGTCTCGTTTGAGATTAACTTTTTAACTTTTTCGATTTTTGTGAGAAAAAAATAAAATAATTATAATTTAGATTAATAACTTTTACTTTATTTTGTCTTTTTGTGACTATTTTAACCTTTTAGTCCCAAAAATCTGAATGTCAAACATGGGCTAGACTTTGTTTGATTATATTACAAGAGCCAATTTGTTGGTTGAAATAATTCATTTCGTTGAAAAAATCTAACTTCATTTGGTAAATTTATTTTTATCAAAAAGTTTACTCACTTTAAAAATTTTAAAAATTAAAAATGTTTCAAATTAACTACCTTTTCAACATAAATTTATTTTTAACTGATAAATTAACTTTTTAACTAATTCTAAAATTCTAAAAGAAAACCTTAATTGGATTGTGCAATTTGCACAACCAAATCATCTTTGTTGGGAATAATTGAAGGTTGATTGGTGGAACTATGTTCGGTAAATTGACTAATTGAGAAGTGTTAGAAATTTATAATTTTGATTCTTAAATTTATTTATAATGATATGAGAAGGAAGGTAGACTCCACATAATTGAGTTTGTGGCAAATTAAATATTAACATCTAACATGTCACATCAATAAAAATCAAATTGTAAAAAATTTTAACTGAATCTTAAACATT
Organism: Camellia granthamiana; assembly: GCA_036172215.1. Taxonomy (NCBI): domain Eukaryota; kingdom Viridiplantae; phylum Streptophyta; class Magnoliopsida; order Ericales; family Theaceae; genus Camellia; species Camellia granthamiana. The sequence goes on along the minus strand of CM069903.1, from coordinate 8,000,409 downwards.
TTTTGGGACTACTTATCACCCTATCCTTAACCCTAACAAGATTAGCTAAGATGGGCTATTTGCTATGGTACCAATGCTACAAATATATATATATATATATATATTTTTAAAAGACACACGCCAATCATAAAGTAAAAGGGTAAATTGTGCTTTGACATCTTGACATTGCTCTCGCTATTTTGCTGCCTAAATTATTTGATTTTTTTATTTTTTGTTGAATTATTAATAATTATGGTGGTTGTGAAACGAAAAATGCCACATTCAATGGAAAAAACTTTGATTTGACTAAAATTCAACTCATGTCCAAGTATTCCCTCTATTTCAAAATATTAATTTTTTTTTAGAGAATTCATTTTATATATATATATATAATACAATTATTACACTTAAAAATATTAACTTTTCAAAACTACGCTTTGGTAGTATAATTATTACACTTAAAAAATATTAATTTAATGAGTTTAAAAGGACAAAATAATAAATTCAAATTATTTTAGTTCTTAATTTTTAAAAAGTGATTAATATTGTGAAACAATAAAAAATGAAATAAGGGACTAATGTCCACTTCTCTCCCCCCATTTCTCCCTCTATTGCCCGTCAACACGATTACAAAGCCACCCCCTCCACTCCTTTCTTGACCCTCTTCCACCCCACCCCTTCATGGCCTTGCCTTTCTTACAACCTCTCAACCATCCATTTTTCATTTACTCTACACTCACCAAGAAATCTTATCTTATTCTCTCTCCATTCCCACCACCACCCCCTACAACTCCCTCACCTCTTAACCATTACCACCCCCTCGCTTCTACCACACCCTTGCCGCCACCCCTTAAAACTAACACCTCCACCTTCAAAGCCCTCATCACAACCTCTACCACCACAGAGAAAGAGAGAACTCATATCCAAAATAAAAACAAATATATAAGTATAAATGCTTTCCGACATTCTCTTTCATCAATGTATTAGGATATAATTTAGAACCTAAATTTTAGGTGAAGTCATTCAATACTTTTGAGACAATAGTAACTTTTAGGGCATTGTCTCAATAGTATTAGAAGTCACAAAATTTATAATTTTTGAGACAAAGTTCAAGAAGTACATAATAATTTTTCAAAACTTCAGGATTAAGGAAAATTGTGAAGGGATGAGGTGATTAATGAGTACAAGTATTGAAAGGAACTGCATGAGATTTGAGAGGTACACTCAGATCCTCTTGTTATAAGACTGTTTTATGGCATGTCATTGTTGCCTAGCAACACTTGGCATTTTTCTCAAGTCACAATCATTACTATTTTGTTGTCATTCTTTTCCAATTGTTGAGTTCCTTTTGGATGAAATTTGTTTGTTTTCTTTCTCAAAATAGACTATAATACATTGAAACTAATAAAGGTTGAAGCAGTGATAATTGACGTTTAGTAGCTGGCACATTTGATTGCCCTTCATGTCACTTAATTATTAAATATATATATTATACAAACTAATAGAGTTTATAATTATTTTTATTCATAGATGTAATATATAATAATAAAATTTTAAATTTTAAAACATAAACCATTAAGATAATATGATTGAAACAGATCATCTAAATATAAAATTTATAAAATTTATTAATTTGTATATTATGCACAAGTGATAAATCAAAATGACCTCTAATTGTACTTGCTAGCATTACGTATTGCAACTTGCAACCTTTTGGAATTAAAGCTCAAATAGTAACCACAAATCATTATGTGGCTAACAAATGGTTTAGGTAAGCCTTATTTGGGATTATGAAAACACAGAGACAACCACTAACCAAGAATTATGATGAAATTTTTGTCCAAAGTAGTGAGGTATATGTATGTTACTCAAAAAATTGAATTTAAGATGTCCGAATTTATAGTTTATATCACTACAAACTTCTCTATACGGGGTTTCTTTTTTCAAACCACATACCATACGTGACAGATTAAGTTGCAACTAATTACAGCAACAATGAGTGCCCCAAAACTGTGGGATACACAAGGAATTCATCTGTTGTACGAGGTTGTTACTGTGATTGAAACTTGCACTTTCATGTCAAATTGGTCTGCTATAAAAGAATAGGGCTATCCTATGACTGACATTCCATCACATTCAGGATGCGACTGGAATAACTTTGGGATAATATTTGATTCAGTTAAATGAAACAGAAATCATTTCTTAATCTTGCTATGTAATAATCATTATCTTATAATGGTAAATGACACTTCCATCTACAATAACAAAAAGAAATTAAATGAACTAATCGTGAGAATTTGATGAAAATCTTATCATTTTAGCAATTGTTGTGCAGTGGTGATATCAGGAACCGTGCTTGATATTAAGCTCCATGTCTATGTTCAAATCCCCCTTAAACAATAAGCACAAGATATTTCTCCAATTTGAATCTACAGGTTACCATCAATCGTGTGTGTATCGCATAGAGAGAGGTAATTCTCCACAAATGTGAGAAAATATTCACAACAATGTGACCATTTTGGGTCACATTCCCGTTCTGTAAAATTCTTCCTGTGCACCTAGCATAACCGAAAAGAAAACGTTGCAAGATCTAATCATCAGGCAATAGAATCTACACTCAGCCCACTTTCTTTGTCTATTAAGTTCCGTACGAAGAACATCTGTGTAACACGTAGACTTGTCATTTTCATACAATTCCTTCTCAGAGCATCCAAATTATTATCAAATTGCCCTAGTAATCCATCGTGGAGGAACCTGCTGAGGATAAAATGTGAGAGCATAGGGGATTTTAAAGCATCTTATGACAAGCAAAGCAATACTAACGTCTGGTCTAAAGACCCATTTTCCCATTCCCTCGTCCGTACCATACCCATACCATACAGCTAGGTAGCAGAACTCCACATTTTAGCCATGTTGATGCCCCATACCATTCAATTGAGATTCCTCAAGAAGACCAAGATCCAAACAAAGCATAAAAGTTCCATCCAAAAGCATACAAGCAAAATACGAGAGAATGGTGGCCCATTATCTAAAAGAGATGGCAAGACATTAACAGTATCATTACAGATAAAAGTAAAAGCTATAAGTAGCAGTGATACAACCAAACAATAGTTTCAGAAAGTATATGAAGCCAATCGTCTTGCTATAATAACAATGTCACTTGAGTATTCAAGTGAAAGTATTGTCTCTAGGAATTGCCAAGATGTTACAAAAACCCTAGATATCTAATAACCATGCACCAACAAAAGTCCCAGCGGCACCCAAAATTCTTGACAGCCTTTATGCCTGCAAACATAATATCAACTTATTAAATACAATAATGAAGTGAGGTCAACACCCTTGATCCATCTAATGCTTAGATTTGCAGCTCTATCAAATATTTGCAAATGTAAAAGTATTGAGTAAGCAATCTGTCAACGCCCTTGATCCATCTAATGCTTAGATTTGCAGCTCAATCAAACAGTTGCAAATGTACAAGTATTGAGTAAGCAATCTTTGATTTAAAAAAAAAAAATTAAAAAAAAAACAATGTGCATGATGTTCCAATTTAAGAGAGAAAATATGTTGAAGGCTGAATGAGTGGTCACTCCAAGATTTGCCGAAGGATACGCCAGAGGTACAAGAGACAAAGGGAATCACTGGGAGAAAGATAGAACAGTCTAGCAGAGAAGAAAAGAGAGAAAAGAAGAGCTCTACGTACAAGGCTCAAATCTCAATCTGAGATGACGCGTTCTACCTGTGGGGTAATTAAATTATGAAAGTACATTGCATATACAAGGGGTGAGCTTGCAACCATAATTATTGTTTTTCTGGGGAATTTGTTAGGGTTTGTCAAAAGTTAGCAAGGCCACTAGGATTATAAATTCTATATATATTTGTTTAAAGACCCCAAAAATTCTTTCAATTTTTTAAAGACCAAGAAAAATATCTCCCAATATAAAGGCCCGGCAAAAAAAAAATTCTTCATTTGACTAAAGGCTCCAATAATAAATGTCATAGACGCACTAAATTTTGCATACAAAATAAAATATAAAAAGTTAATAAATATTTAAATCATTGAGATTTTGCTTTCCGCCTCATTGATGGTTGGGTCAGCCCTGCCCAGCGCTTTGGCATACCTACTCCCGCCTCTAGTCCATAGGTTTATAAGTAGCACGATACAATACCCCCACAGTAATGGAGCATGGTATAAAGACCTTGGGTGTGACACTTGGACAGACGTGCGTGGTGGGTCAGGTTCACAAGTCAACATATAATCCTAACTTCCATGGCAACACAAGGTTGGCAAGCTTCATAATGATGAAGTTTGGGACTAGGGCATATGCAAGGTGTTGTAGACATTCAGTTGAAATGGAACATGTGAACTGTATACTTTTTCATTGAAGGCTGACATGTATAGACCTATATGCTGACAAGTAATGCACACATCATCACATACATGTCTATGACATATGCTATGTCGAGTACCTATATCACCCGTCGAGATGCCTCTTAATTCCAAAAGTAACGCAATTGCTGCATCATATAATTTTCCATTAAGTATTATGCAGTAAACAAAAAGATGAACATGCCTTGCTAGCAATGTTGTTAGAAAGCCAATCCAGCCCTTCATAAAGCCCTTCTCCAGAGGTTGCACATGTGCTCTGGATGTACCTGAAACAAACCAACAAGTCAAATCAGCACAAATTCAAGTAATTGTTTAATTTGTTTGAAATTAAAATTATTTTGGAAACCATTTGCGTGCATTTTCAAGAAACATGCCCTCTCAACAGTAATTATTTAATCAACCCGGTCTAACCATCATCGGAGGTGAAACCCATATTTGGGCGAAGTTCTCAACCATGTCTCCAACTTAACTATTAACCATACTGCTTAAGATATGGCAATGCTTCTCCCAAAAATTGTGGAGTTGAGATTAGTTTATACACCAGTGCTATAAACAAATGGAAAATTTACCAGTGGCGTTGTCGGAGAGAATGAAGACCAAGCTTGTCGGTTATTTCTGCAGCATTCATTGCATTAGGAAGATCTTGTTTGTTAGCAAACACAAGCAAAACAGCATCTCTCAACTCATCCTGCAATCAGAATAATACACAATTCAAAATGAAACAACCAAAAAATCTGAGTTACTGATCCCTTCTCCTGCACAACCAACATAACAAAAATTAACTGTGTAAAAGATAGACATAATTTTCAGCTTATAGGGACCTGCATAACTAAAAAATTCGGCAGGACGAGCAACAAAGACAATGGCATATACTATCCATAATCAACACTTTAGAATTAAACAAATCAACGATCAACGAATATAAAATTACAATAAGGGAAAACAAATTCTAAGACTAATAATATAATAGTTCTCCCAATCTCATGAAAGGGGACTAAACATATAACCAGGAAAGTATGATCTACAGAGGAAAATGACCATGCAACAAATAATATGGAACGTACTAAAAGAATTAGATGTCATAGATGCCAAATGGCACCAGCTACCAATCAATTGTGCAGATCAGCAAAATGTCATTTACAAAACCATCCATCCCAATATAACTGAATGTAATACAACACAATAATCAAAGGCTACCTCATTCAACATCCTATGCAATTCATCCCTAGCCTCAACAACTCGATCCCTGTCATTGCTATCCACCACAAATATAAGTCCCTGTGTATTCTGGAAGTAATGCCTCCACAACGGACGGATCTGTATCAAAACAAAACCACATTAGTAAATCATTATAAGAGCACAATAACGAAAAGAAGAAAATCATCACAACATCATAAAACCAAAATTACAGCTCCAAACCAATTGTTACATCCATAAAATAAATTATAAGAAATACTAGAACATAAAGAAGATCTCTTGATTGATGATTATAATAAGATACTAAAATGCCATACATGTAGGGCTACGCTATATAATATATGTAAGTGACCAGTTGAACAATAAGAAAACCAACCAGTATTTACTTCAAAAAAAATATATTTAAAAAGCCAGTTACAGTGTATATACCAACGCTGTTAACATAATACTCCTATTTGGTTCCTTCGCTGATCACATATTATGCATTAGAGGCTAAAAATAATATTCTAAGATTAAGTATCTGATGACTTGTTGGCTAGTGTATTGGATGACATTTAAAATCTCAGCTTTAAGAGGTTAAGGGCTCAAAACTTGAGTTATGTAATTTACAGGGAGAACCATATATTGAATTTACATTCATGGCCAAGGGCCCCAGATCTTGCAAATTTGCTCTCGTTAGACACCTATTTTATACTTTTTTTTAAATGCTTTCAAAGCATTTCATAATACTACCACTAGTCCCAGGTGAAAGCCAAATTGCTTTGCTAGGCACTCATTTTGCATCACAAAAATGCTTTTACAAGATTAACGAATAACACAATTATTTTACCAAATGAAGGAAAACCCAATCTTTCCCAAATATTTCTAATAAATTCAATTTTTTTTTAAAATACAAAAAAAAAAAAAAAACAAAAAACAAAAAAGATGATAACACAACATTCTCAAAACTATGATTTTTCATTCTGAAAACTCAAAGTAATTCAGATATAATGAGATTCAACTATAATATTCACAATTTTTCAATGTCAGAAAATTTATAACCAAGTTGTCATTGTAATTATCTTGGTGCACTAACCTAGCTTCAAACCAAAATCTGCATAAAAAGAACGAGATGTCCAGAACTTCAAAATTGGTGACAATGTCACTCAGTAAACACTTGAACCTAAAAAATATGCATACCTTATCCTGACCACCAACATCCCAAACTGTGAAGCTAATGTTCTTGTACTCCACTGTCTCAACGTTGAATCCTACAAGAAACAAGACTCTTTTAAAGTTGCAATGAAAGATGGAAAAAAAATAATGGCACCTTCGTTAACCAAATGTTAACTGCTAAAAAAATTCAATAACAAGCAATGATGAACTACTTCCACTAAACAACCGTGTTTACCAACTTCATTAAATGAATCTTTCGGTGTTACGTAGATTTTTTACAACTAGAACCATTTAAGTATTTCAATGAAACTAGAAAATTATAACCAGTTTCATCAATTAGATCTTTTGTTATACAGATTCATGAATGCCTAGAATCATCAAAACCATGTTTATTTCCCTAGAAGTAAAGGATTACACAACACATTGTCTTCACATTATTTATCTAAAAACATCAAAATCCAACATGAAGCCATTCTTCAAATTCACTCCTCAGTCCTCACTGTTGCCAACATTGCTCTCTGTCATATATGCTCGCATAATATTGTCTCACTATCTCTCATCTTGTCTACAATCACATTTGAACCAACATATTGAATACAGAGATCGACAACTCTAGTGTAACCAATAGATCTCTAATATCAAACATAACTAACAAAACTAAATCAAAATTTAAATACAGAAGTTACACTTTATATTGCACTAGCACAGTAGCAGCACTCAAGTATCAGTGTAACTATAATTTTAGTCTTTTAGACAAGTGCCAATCAGCACAATGTCTGATCAAATATGCTAGTACTTCGTTATTCCTTCCTCCCATTTAATCAACATTCTATAAGAACAAATTTTGTTGTATTCCCTATCTTCTATTTATTGTATACAGTTGTTACTTGTCTTCTTATGATATCAATATAAATAGCCACTACATTTAATTTTCAATAATATGCACACAGCAAGTACATTTAAAAACAAATTTCTTTATTTCCTATTTCATTATATCTTAAAAACTAAAAATATGAATCAAATGAGCAAACCTAACCCATGCTTGATTTAGTGCTACAGAAAGACTGAAAATACCAGCTTTCATGGAGAAAATATTATATGTTATTCAAAGCAGTAGATATATCCAAAAACTTGACATAATACACCGGCCAGCATGAAACTGGCTACAATTATGAGCTGGACAATTTATGATTAGACGTAACGGCCATCAAGAAATTGGTATTGATAGGCACAAAATGAATGGAAAACTAACTTAAAGAAACTGTAATACATTAATGTTGAGGATCAAGCCTCACCGATGGTAGGGATTGTCGTGACAATTTCTCCAAGCTTGAGTTTGTACAGTATGGTAGTCTTACCAGCAGCATCAAGACCTACCATAAGAATGCGCATCTCTTTCTTGGCAAAAAGCCTGCTGAACAGCTTCGTGAACGTCAGCCCCATCTCTGCTTCACTCCAGCTATTGGCTTATCACTTGGCGCTGACATATTGAAGTTCAGGGCGAAAAAAACAGCCAATCAATACAATATACAAATATAAACATTGGCACCCCTTACACCAAATAATTTAACAGATCAGAACGGCCCGCAACAGCCACCATCATCACCATCATTGTTGCGATAAAATAGGAGAAGTTGGGTCAATACAACAGCTATAGTTTGGTGTAAGCGTCAACAGGTACACGACCAGAACAAAATTTATCTAAGAACTATGAACACATCTACATATAATAAAACTAAAGGGTTGATTGAATCGGAATACTAGGGCTTAATCATCGAGAGTAGGCAATTCAATCATCAAACCTTAAAACAAACATGCAATCCCATTTACGTAGCTTATTAACCTTCAAATATCATTAAAACCGTTCCACTGAAAATTCAATTCAATTCAAAAATAGCGTTCATCAGATCTATTCGGATTCAATCCAAACCCTGGTATTTCATCCACCACCGAAATCAAGTGAAAATCAGATCGAACCAGGTAAGGATCCAAAACGGCGAATCTGAATATGAGACTAAGAACTATTATTGAATCAATATGCGTATCTATGTGTAACTATGAATCCATACACGGATCGAATTGAATTATATGCCATAGATCGTACCTGTTGAGTCGACTGAGATCTACAATATATTCACATATACAAATCAAACATCTAAACAATATATGAGTTTGGAAGTGACTCACCGCTCGAAGGCTCCACAGAAAGTCGAATGAAATAAGAGTGCAGATAGAGAGAGATCGAGATGCGATTTTGGGGGCGATGTTAATCACTACTCTCTCTCTCTCGCTCTGTTAAATATAATATAAATGACCCCGATTATAAAAATGCATTTTTATTTAAATGAAATTACACTGTTACCGCTATATTTCTTTGAAATTACATTATTAGTATTCCCATTATTTTTTGTAATATCATTCAGCTGGTTTGGTTTTGGTTTCCATAAAACATTTTTTGAAAAATTTTATTTTTTTATTTTCTATATTGTTAAATTTTCAATGAATTTTTTAATATTTTAAGTAATTTTTTAAAATTTTTAGACACACCTAACATAAATATACTTAAAAAATATAGGATATGTTTGGTTTGGTTTTGGGAGAATAGTTTTTAAAAATTATTTTGGGGAGAGAATTTAGAAATTTTTTTGGTTTGTTTGGTTGTGTATTTTGAAAGTAGTTTGAGAGTTTGGGAGTTTGGAATGATTTGATATTTTGTTATAATTTAGTAGATGTGTGTGAGAGAAAAAGTGATTGAGAATGAGAGAAGAGAGAGAAAAAGTAATTAATTGATTGGTAAGAAAGAGAAAGTGATTTTGGAAATTGTTTTGAAAAATTTACAAATCAAACAAATTTTTTAGAAAAAATTTTCCAAAATCACTCTACAAATCCAAACCAAACATACCCATAATATTTGTGAAAAAAATTCTTCAAAAAATTCACTAAATACTAAAAATACAAAAAATATATATATATATTTCAGTTTGTTTGTTTACTTAATCATCAACTAAGAAAATATTAGGTGTATTTTTTTCTTTTTATTATAGATTTAGTATACAATAACTTTAGTTTCTGTTAGTGTTTACAATTTTTTTTTTACTTGCTCTTACATTTTGATTTGCGGTATTGGTGAACATTAAAAATCTTATATATTTATTTCTTAATTTGCATTAACATTAGGGAGAGTTATTATTTATTTGAGTTTTGTAGAGCATGTAATACAAACAAAAATGTTACAAGTTATTTAAGAAAAAAAAATTTAATATATTTACATCGTGCCTTCTGTCAATTTTGATTAAACATTGAGCAAAATTATTGTGAACCAAATTTCTCTCATAACTATTAAACATTGAGGAAATGTGTCTCTCATCACCAAATTTCTGTCAATTTTTAATCAGAATTATTGTCAATTTTTTTAATGAAAAAAACATTAAGCAGAAATTGGTTTGCTGTTCAAAAAAAAAAAGGTTATACACATTGTGTTTACTGTCAACTGTGTATAATAGTTGGTCTGTCAATTATTGCCAATTATTTGAACTATGAAGCAGAAATTATTTGAACTAAATTTCATCAAAGAATTTTAAAAAACATTATGTGAACCAAGTTTCTGTCAATTTTGATTAAATATTAACCAGAATTATTGTGAACCAAATTTCTCTCAGAACTATTAAACATTGAGGAAATGTCTCTCATCACCAAATTTCTATCAATTTTTAATTAGAATTATTGCCAATTTTTTTAATCAAAAAAAAAAAATTAAACAGAAATTATTTTTTCATCAAAGAATTATTGTCAATTATTTGAACTATTAAGCACAAATTTGGTCCTTACACATAAGGTTGGTCTCAAAATTATTTGGCTATTATACACAAGAAAAACGTAATAGATCCAAAATTTTCACTAAATCAAGGATGAACAAAAAATTTTACCAAATCTCCAATAATAATACTTCTAATCTTTTTTGATAAAATTTAAAAATAGAGTATGAATAGGAGATGGTTTTCTTTCATAAAAAATTGTATGGATAGGAGATGGTTTTTAGGATAAGTTTGGAATTTTTTTGAAAAGATTTGAAGATGCGAAGAGAGTAAGGATTGGAATATTCATATCAGATCAAGCTTTTAATCAAATTTTCACTCAAATTTGATGAACAGAGAGAGAGAGAGAGAGAGAGAGAGTAAGTTAAGTAATTTACTAATCATAACCATCATGGTTTGGTTGTCCTAACTCCTTTACTTAGTGAGGCATAGTCGGGTTGCTTCATTGTAGTTATGTGATGATATCTTTTGATGTAATATGGGCTTCTATTCTCCCTTTTATTTATTTATTCTTTCCAAAATAAAAACCTAAACTTAGGCGCCCATAGAATTGTTTGACAAAAAAGCATTATTCATTTCTATTCAACTTACTAAACCATCAAGCGCATCACTAATCACTGGAATGTTTAGTTGAAGAACTCTACATGCTCAATTTTGTTTTTCAAAAATAGATGCAATCAACCATGATTTAGTCACCCTTTTAATGAAAGAACATTTCATTTAGTGGGTCATATATGTATGCAAGATATAGAGAGAGACATCACTACGATATACCTTTACACAAAAATTGTACCATTCAAACGTAGTATATTTGTTGTGTGATTCTGAAAAGAAAGGGGCTGTTTTTTTCATTTAATTTTTTTTTTTGAATATCTACAGTTCCTAATTAAAAGAAAAACTTCAGAGATTTGGCATTTTAACATTTATGTGTAATATGGCAAGAGAGTTTATGTTTTCTTTTTTCTTTTTTTGGCACCTTTTTAAAGGAGTATAGTATTCTATATTGTATTTTAAAAAAATCTGGTGAATGTATATATGTGTATATTACTTTAGTTACCTTTATGAAAAAAAATGTATTAAACTTACAAGTATTTAACTTAACCCAAGTATTTAACATAATCCGTTTTACTTTAAATCAAATTTACCAAGTATTTAACTTAACCCACAAAAATGTATTCAACATTTTATTATAAAAAAAAAAGAAAAAAAAAATTTGTACCATTCAAATGTAATATATTTATTGTGTGATTCTAAAAAGAAATGGACTATTTTTTTTTCAATTCTTTCATTTTTTTGAATATCTAGAGTTCCTAATTGAAAGAAAAATTTGAAACACTTGGCATTTTAACATTTATGTGTAATATGGCAGGAGAGTTTATGTTTTTTTTTTTTTTTTTTTTTTTTGCACCTTTTTAAGAGAGTATAGTATTCTATGTTGTATTTCAAAAAATTCTGGTCAATGTATATATGTGTGTATTACTTTAGTTGTCTTCATGAAAAAAAAATGTATTAAACTTACAAGTATTTAACTTAATACAAGTATTTAACATAATCCGTTATAGATATCCTACAAGTATTTAACTTCACCAAGTATTTAACTTAACCCAAAAAAATGTATTTAACATTTTGTTATAAAAAAAAAATTTGTACCATTCAAATGTACTATATTTGTTGTGTGATTCTAAAAAGAAAGTGACTGTTTTTTTCATTTAATTTTTTTTTTTTGAATATCTACAGTTCCTAATTAAAAGAAAATTTTGAAAGACTTGGCATTTTAACATTTATGTGTAATATGGCAAGAGAGTTTATTTTTTTATTTTTTTAAATTTTTTTTGTACAGATGATAAATATTTTTATCAATTTTTTTTGAATATTTTTTTTATAAATATTTTAGTTCTCTGTGCTATACAGATGATAAATATTTTTCATAATTTTTTTTTTAATATCTAGAGTTCCTAATTAAAAGAAAAATTTTAGAGACTTGGCATTTTAACATTTATGTGTAATATGGCAAGAGAGTTTATGTTTTTTTGTTTTTTTGTTTTTTTTTTTGCACCTTTTTAAGGGAGTATAGTATTCTATGTTGTATTTCAAAAAATTCTGGTCAATGTATATATGTGTGTATTACTTTAGTTGTCTTCATGAAAAAAAAATGTATTAAACTTACAAGTATTTAACTTAATACAAGTATTTAACATAATCTGTTATAGATATCCTACAAGTATTTAACTTCACAAAGTATTTAACTTAACCCAAAAAAATGCATTTAACATTTTGTTATAAAAAATTAAATTGTACCATTCAAATGTAGTATATTTGTTGTGTGATTCTAAAAATAAAGTGACCGTTTTTTTTCATTTAATTTTTTTTTTGAAAGACTTGGCATTTTAACATTTATGTGCAATATGGCAAGAGATTTATGTTCCTTTTTTTTTCACATTTTTAAGGGAGTATAATATTCTATGTTGCATTTCAAAAATTCTGGTCAATGCATATGTGTGTATTACTTTAATTGCTTGATGAAATAATTATTCATTATTGCTTATAAAATGGCTTTCTTATGTGGTGAATTTTTTTTTTTTTTGGCATAAATTTATGTTTGAACTTTCCAAGTCATAAATGGTGAACATCAAAATATTTATGATTATAATGGATTTTAATTTTGGTTTTAATTTCATCTCTATAAAATTGAAGTCGGTTAAGAAAGAGAAAAGTTCAAATTCGGACAATTATTGTGCTCGAGTTTTAATTTATCATTTTAATGTAATTGTTAAAAAATGTCTATTCTAAATGCTGGGTTGACTCAAAAAATGTGAGTTTGATTATGGGTTTCTCAAAGAATGTAGGGAGAGAGAGAGAGAGAGAGAGAGAGAGAGATATAGAGATAGGTTATTTGGGACTTGGTTTGTGATTACTGCTTTGTATTATACAAATTAGTTTGATAGGAAAGGAACTGTTTGTTTAGAGCTATTTAAAAAGAAATTAAGGGTGATTTATTTAGTTGATCTTCCTGCAACAAAAAAATTAAACTCACACTTAAAAAAAAATTATTTGACATTTTATTTGCTGTGTAATATATTTATTTAGTTGTACCATTCAAATGTAATATATTTGTTGTGTGATTTTGGTTTTAATTTCATCTTTATAAAATTGAAGTCAGTTAACAAAGAGAAAGGTTCAAATTTAGACAAATTTATTGTGCTCCAGTTTTAATTTATCATTTTAATGTGACTGTTAAAAAACATCTATTCTAAATGTTGGTTTGACTCAGAAAATGTGAGTTTGATTATGGGTTTCGCAAAGAATGTAGAGAGAGAGAGAGAGGGAGAGGGGGAAGGGACTGTTTGTTTGGAGCTATTTAAAAAGAAAGTAAGGGTGATTTATTTAGTTGATCTTCCTGCAACAAAAAAATTAAACTGGCACTCAGAAAAATTTATTTAACATTTTATTTGTTGTGTAATATATTTATTTAGTTGTACCATTTAAATGTAATATTTATTTGCTGTGTGATTCTAATGTACAGACGATAAATATTTTTCATTTAATTATTTTTGTGAATATCTAGAATTCCTAATTAAAAGAAAAATTTGAAAGGCTTGGCATTTTAACATTTATGTGTAATATGGCAAGAGAGTTTATTTATTTTTATTTTTTTGCACCTTTTTAAGGGAATATAATATTCTATGTTGTATTTCAAAAATTCTGGTCAAGCCTTATGTGTATGCGTATTACTTTAGTTGTCTTCATGAAAAAAAAAATGTATTAAACTTACAAGTATTTAACTTAACGCAAGTATTTAACATAATCCGTTTTGTTTTGAATCAAATTCACCGAGTATTTAACTTAATCCAAAAAAATGTATTTAACATTTTGTTATAAAAAAATTTAAAAAAAAATTGTACCATTCTAAACAGAGAAGGCACGTGCCTCTAGTATCTGTTGACCTTTTTCTTTTTCTTAGAAGTTTATATTTTTATTTATTTCTTTTTCTCTTGATTGTAACCCGTTAAGTATTTTCTATTCATGGTATTTATTTATTTAAATAAAATTATGAATTTTATTATTCGATTTGGTAGCAACATATTTGGAAATAACATTTCATTGCCAATGAAATCCATGTTAACTTTTATTATTGCTAATTTTTTGTTTCTTTGTGTCTAAAATTATATAACCAAATATTTTAGGTTGAAGTACAACAGTTATGAACAATATCACTATTTTTGGTCAAGTAAGTTTTTTTTCTTCTTTTTTCTCTTCATATAAATTTAAGTACCTCTCTTATAAATTTAAGTACAACAGTTATGGACAATATCACTATTCTAATAATTTTTTTTCCTCATACTTTATAGGTGGATGGGGGACTTACACCGATCCGTAATATCACCTCCCTTTACTAATTTTCTTATTTATGTGTATAAAGTTTTATTTATCACTCTAAAATTTTTGTATGTATAGGTTCAATTTCTTCAAGAAAGAAATGTTAATGTTGTTATTCGCGATGAGCGTGACCTTAATACTATTCGCATTCATGAGGTAAGCCTAAAAGTCGCTTCAACATTGGACATGTATTTTCTTATCATTTTAAAAATAATTTATAAATATATTCTACTTATTTTTTACAGGCAAAGGCAAAGGAAAAGGAAAAAGACAAGGCAATATCAAAGGAAACAAAAAAAGCTATTCCTTACGGCAAAGGAAAGGAAAATGCACGTCCCATGGTATGGTTTCTCAACAATTTTTAAAAGTTTCTTTTTCGAATATTATGTAGATTTTTTTAGGAATTGCATAGTGTCATATACTATTTTTTATGTACATTTTTCAAAAGTTTCTTTTTCAAAAATTTATTCAATTCTGTTTATTGAATGTGAAATGTTTTTCTGAAGCATGTTAAAGTAAGCATTTGTACAACATGCTAATGCATTTGTATGAACATTAATTTGAATTTTTAATATGTTTGTCTATTTATATGATAAAAATATGTTGCATTTGTACAATATGTTGCATCTACAACATAGCATAATAAAAATAAAATAGAAGAAAACGAAAAAGGAAAATAAGAAGAAAGAACAATTATGTGATGAAAAGGAAATTACATAATATAATTTTTTTTACTTTTTATTTTTCTTATAAGAAGTTCTTAAGGAAAGAAGAAAAAGACAAAAATGCATTTTAATATAATAGAAACAACAAGAAGAGAGAAAAGGAAAGTACAAGACATTACACACTAATATTCACATTTTACGTACCCAATGATTTAATATTTACCTTTTCAACGTACATTTTGTAAAGAGATGGGTAGTGTCTTAAAACCAATAAGTGCGTGCATAGTGAGTTTGCAGTTTTGTGTTTTCAAATTATTTTTCCCTTCCTTTTTAAATTTCATAAATACATGCATTGGTTCTTATATGACTAACAATTTAACCGAGTGAAGAGGAAAAGTTAGTTAAAAGGAAGAAAAAATACATGATGAAAGGGAACCAAGTTAGTTAATCTTCACATTTTATGCACATTCTTATATAATATTCTCATTTTAAGCACACAATGATAATGTGTTATCAAAAGCTGCATTGGCCCAACGTACACGGCGAGAACGTGAAAAAAATCAAAAGCCATGTTCTGCATACCAATTGGGACAACGCTTGCGACGAGAACGAGAAAAAGAAAGATCGAAGGAATGTATTAACCAAAGACAACCTTCTTTAACACTAAATTGGTAAAAAGAAAAAGAATTTTTTACCCAAGACAATCTTGAATTTTTTACTCTTACTATTACCACTTTATTATATAGATTTTAATTTGTTCACAATCTATTTCTGTAGGCCTCCTCCTACAACTCCATGTAGAAATGTTGGTGTGATCATCCGTGATGAGCACGACCTTAATGTTATCTGTGTTCGTGCGGTAAGTACAAAATCAAGTTAAACATTGTATGTATTTTATTTATATAAGATTATATAATATTTTTTTAATCTTTTCAATATTTTATTTATATTTGTTAGGCAAAAGATAAAGAAAAGGTCAACCCAATGTCTAAAGGAAAAGAAAAGATGGATCCTTCCGGCAAGAGAATGACAAATGCATGTCAAGTGGTATATATTCTTTTTTAAAAATATGATGCAAAACTAATCAAAATTTTGAATAGTTAAAATATATGAGTGTGTAAAATGAATTTATTGTTTTATATTGTTTTTGTAGAATGATTGTAATATGTTTTCATGTAACTTGCTATTATTTGTATGTGTTTTTCAAATTTATTTATTCTTATTTTGCATAGATACATGTGCATTTATAATGTACCATCCATAAGTTGCTACTTATATAAAGAGAATAGGAAAAAAGAAACGAAGAAATAAAGAAAAAATATATAAAGAAAGGAGAAACAAAATAAGATAGGTTTTTAATTCTTATTTAATATATAAAATAGAAAACAAAGAAATGGAAAGGGAAAGGGAAGAAATAAGAAGATAGAAATGGAAGAAATAAGAAAAAAAGAAATAAAGATAACACTATTAAAAGTATAAAACAAATAAATTAGAAAACAAAATTAAGAGAAAAGGGAAGAAATAAGAAGATAGTTTCATTTTAAGCACAAAATATTCACATATTTTGCTTCAATGATAAAATATTTTCTTTTTAGGTACAAAATGATAATGTAATATCAAAAGCTGCATTGGCCCAACGGGCACGGCGAGAGCGTGAAAAAATTGAATTTCAATGCTTGCAACGAGAGCAAGAGGGATTAGAAGAATGTGTTCAAATAAGACAACGTTCTTTAACACCAATTCGTCGCGATCGCACTCACTTGGAGTGGGAAATAATAACTGAAGATTCTCAGTCGGCACAAAAACGAACAATGGTTACCTATCATTCTACATGTTCGTTTTCTATGCTAAGCACATCTTCAAATTCACAAAGGAATCGGTAAACTACTGTGTCTAATCTTGAAATACATATTTTTACTCATACCGTTTTGTTTTACAGAATTTTATTTATACACAAATATTTGTAGGTCTACTCCTATAAATCGATTTGTATGTACTGATGATGAATTAGAAGATCTGCCTACGAGTATATCAATTGGCGCCCGAGCACACAAAGATTCTTACCGCCATTATCTTGGCAAGATGGATGTATTATGTCCTTATTGTTTAGCCTTACATTGGATGGATGAAAAATTGACAAAATCATCTATAAAGCGTCCCTTATTCGGAACTTGCTGTTTGGAAGGGAAGATTAGGCTACCTTTACTTATTACACCCCCTCCACCACTTCAGGCATTGTATGATGGGAATAATGATCAATCAAAATCCTTTCGAAGTTATACTCGAGTGTACAATGCAGCCAATGCTTTTACGAGTCTTGGTGCTACATTGGATCCTAGAGTACTCGGTGGAAGGGACCTTACATCATTCACAATTCATGGGGAATTGCGACATCGAACAGGATCACTACAATCACAACCAAGGCAGGATGCAAGTTATGCTCAGCTGTAAATTTATGACCCTTATTCAGCTTTAGAAATTCGTAATCGTAGAAATCCTAACTTGAGAAGGGATGTTCTCAAAACTATTCAGGATAGTTTGTTGTAAGTTAATGCATTTGTAGATAAATATCGCCAGGCTCATGCCATTTTACATCAATTAGACTCGGCAGGACACAATCTACCTGCTCATCTTCATTACAGTTCAACAACTGATCGACGTCGGTATAACCTACCAACTATAGATGAAATTGCAATTGTAATACCAGGTGATGGAACAGAGGTAAACGGAATGAGAGATATTATTTTACATTTCCGAGGAAATAATGAGTTGATGCAAATTAATGAATGTCACCCAGCATACTTGCCATTACATTATGTTCTATTATTTCCATATGGTGAGCTTGGATGAGAACCTGAGTTGAAATTGTGGAATATTCAGTATGATCGACCTTCAACTGATCGACTTACTCAAATGAATTTTTATAGTTATCGTTTGTTTGAACGACCCACTGAGTATTCAACAATTTTGAGAGGTGAGAAACTATTTCAAGAGTTTTTGGTAGATGCTTGGGCTGCAACTGAGCAAAATCGATTGACATACTACAAGCTTAATCAAAGGAAACTTCGGGCTGAGCTTTACCAAGAGTTGTCAGATATGGATCCAGATTATGTGCAACCTGGACAAATTGGTCAAAGGTTTGTTTTGCCATCTTCATTTACTGGTAGTCCTAGACATATGTTTGAAATCTTTCAAGATTCAATGGCTATCACACGATACAACCAACACCCAGATATTTTTCTTACCATGACTGCAAATCCCAATTGGCCAGAAATTACTTCAGCATTATTACCATATCAAAAACCTATTGATCGTCCTGATTTAATTATCCGTGTTTTTTAGTTGAAGAGAAAATGTTTGATGAAGGAGATAGAAACAAATAAAGTGTTTGGAAATAAAGTTGCACATGTTTTTACAATTGAATTTAAAAAACGAGGCCTCCTTCATATGCATGCACTTTTATTTCTCAAGGATCCAGACAAAATTCGGACATGTGCTCAAGTAGACAAATTGGTTTGTGCAGAATTTCCAGACCCAAAAGATGATCCTATGCTTTTTGAAACTATCAAATGTTGTATGGTACATGGACCATGTGGTGCTCGAAATCCGCAAGCACCATGTATGGAAAATGGTAGATGCACTAAGAGATACCCTCGAGCTTTCATAGAAACAACAACTATGGATCAAGATGGATACCCTATCTATCGTCGTCGCAATAATGGTCAAGTACATACTGTGAGAGGGCAAGAAGTTGATAACAGGGATGTCGTACCATACAATGCATATCTTTCAAAACTTTTCAACTGTCATATAAATGTGGAAGTTTGTGCCGGAATGAGATGTGTCAAGTATATACATAAGTACATTTATAAGGGTTATGATCGTACAACGATAGTTTTAGGAATGATAAATGAGATTCAACAATATCTCGATGCAAGGTATATTGGACCTCCAGAAGCTGCTTGGCGAATATTTGGTCATCCTTTGCATGCAGAGATGCCAACAGTTGTACGATTGGCACTTCATTTACCTGGACTGCATCGTGTTATTTTTAACCCAGAAGAGTCATTACAAACGATTCAATCTAGAGCTGGTTAACAAATGTCAACTCTTACTGGCTTCTTTGCATATTGTGCTGCCAGTGAAGATGAATGTCCATTCACTTATCAAGAATTTCCACAGCGTTTTGTTTGGCTCAAGTCAGAAAAGAGATGGAAATCAAGGGAAAGGGGATATGCAATTGGTAGAATGTACTTTGCTAGCCCTAATTGTGGTGAAAGATTTTATCTACGTTTGTTGCTAACCGTTGTCAAAGGACCAAAGTCGTTTCAGTCTTTACGCACAGTCGATAATGTTGTGCATGATACATTTAAATTAGCATATATTGCAAGGGGGCTTTTAGAGGATGATGAAGAATGGATACAATGCTTGAAAGAGGCTGCAGTCATAAAAACTGGATATCCATTGAGGAGATTGTTTAGTATTATTCTCACCCAGTGCTCTCCACTAAATCCATGTGCATTATGGAATCAATTTTCAACGCATATATGTGATGATCTTGCACATAAGATTTGTACATTGTTTGTCATTTCTAAACCAACTGAGGCTCAAATTAAAGATTATGGTCTCCATCTTTTGAATCAAATGCTTCATGAATCAGGTAAAAGTTTAATTGACTTCCCACCCATGCCACAACCTACTGCAAATTGGAGTGCAGCAGTTGGTAATCGATTGATAGTTGAACATCAACAACTGCAGAGTGAGGCACAACATGCAGATCCACAAATTACTATTGATTGTCTCAATAATGGACAGCGGAATGCTTATAATACAATCACTTCTTCAGTTTTTCAAAATAAAGGAACTGTTTTCTTTCTGAATTGGGGTGCAGGAACAGGGAAAACGTTTCCATACAATACGATTGCATTAAAATGTCGTAGCCTTAGGCATATCGTTGTTACTGTGGCTTCGTCTGGAATTGCATCACTGTTACTGGTAGGAGGTCGCACTGCACATTCAACATTTTCCATTCCGTTAGATGTCTTGGAAAATTCACTTTGTGGGTTTAGCAAACAATCATTACAAGCTGAGTTATTTAGAGAAACAAAACTCATAATTTGGGATGAAGTTCCTATGCAACATAGACATTGTATTGAGGCGGTTGATCGTACATTGAGGGACATTTGTGATAGTGAAAAGCCATTTGGGGGTATTACTGTTGTTCTTGGAGGAGACTTTCGACAAATCTTACCAGTTATACCCAAAGGAGTTCGTGAGCAAATTGTGAATGCATCATTAAGACACTCTGTTCTATGGAAGCATATAGATATCTTGACTTTGGATTTGAATATGCGCTTGAATCATGAAGGCCATGAAAATGCTAATTTTACAAATTTCTTGATGGAGGTAACACTACTTTAACCTGTATTATATAGATTTTAAATTAATAAATTGTGTTTACACTTACTTTTTTATTGATTTCACTTTTTTTTAGATTGAGACCAATCCTCAAGAAATCGTTAACCTTCCATCAACAATACACAAATGTCAAGATTTGAATGAATTACTCTCTACAGTTTATCCACAATTGAATATAATAGAGACGTCAACCCTAACATTTTTAACAGAACGCACAATTCTGTCTGCGCGTAACGATGATGTCAGTGACATTAATACTACTGCGTTGAATATCTTTCCAGGGAGATTATATACTTATCTTGCAGCAGATAAAATGTCTGAAGATAATGAAATTTATCCTACCATTATAAATAGATATCCTAATGAATATTTAAATTCATTGGATCCTCCTGGGTTGCCAACTTTTAAGTTAGAGTTGAAAGTGGGTTGTCCTATAATATTGTTGAGAAACATTGCACCGAAAGATGGACTATGTAATGGTACAAGATTGATGGTTACTAGGTGCGGCACTCGCATAATTGAAGCTCAAATTTTAACTGGAGAAAAGTTTGGCAATTTGGCATTCATACCAAGGATATTTTTGACACCATCTTCTTCAGAAATGCCTTTCCAAATGACAAGACGTCAATTTCCAGTCCGATTGGCATATGCCTTGACCATTAATAAATCTCAAGGACAATCTGTGAAATTTGTTGGGGTTGATTTGCGTATACCAGTGTTTAGCCATGGGCAATTATATGTTGCATTGTCTAGATGTATATCATTTGATCGTATAAGTATTCTCCTCCCTAAAGATAATTTGGATTCTGCTACAAATATTGTTTATCCTGAAGTGTTGCTATAGTATTCTATGCAGATTAAATGACGTTTTATTAGAAGATAACCACGTAGATTTATTTCTATTGATTATATAACTTTTTAAAAAATTTCAATTTAATAATAATTTGAAATTTGGACTTTTGTAGGATTGGACCGAAAAATCTATGGAGCTTAAAAGGAGAAATACGACTACCTTGTTTCGATGGGGATGTAATACGGTAATTTCAATCTGAAAGTATTTTGACATGTATATTTTCAACACATGTACTAATTTATATTTTTTTGGTTTCCACAAATTACCAGATTGTTGTGCATATTCCTCATTGGGGATACATAAAAGTTGATACGAAGACTTTTTGGAAAGTAATGAGGAGGAAGTTTGGGCAAATGCATATTTGAAGACATGTTATTGACACATCTTTTGTAAAGCATACATATTTTTGGTGTATGACAATATAATTTTTTGTGTACGACATGTTAGTGACACATCTTTTGTAAAGCATACATCTTTTGTAAAGCTTTAACCCACTTTTTGTAAAGTTTTAACCTACTCTTTTGGTGTATGACAGTATAACTTTATTTCTATTTTTTGTTCAATGTTTACACTTTTTTTTACTGCATTTTATATTTTGATATGCAATATAACTTTAAATCTTATATGTTTGTTTCTTAATTTGCATTAAGATTAGGGAGAGTTGTTATTTTATTTGAGTTTTGTA
The DNA here is from genome assembly GCA_036172215.1 of Camellia granthamiana. Taxonomy (NCBI): domain Eukaryota; kingdom Viridiplantae; phylum Streptophyta; class Magnoliopsida; order Ericales; family Theaceae; genus Camellia; species Camellia granthamiana. The sequence goes on along the minus strand of CM069903.1, from coordinate 7,977,878 downwards.
GAGCATGTAATACAAGCAAAATTGTTATAAGTTCCTTAAGAAGAAAAATATTTCAATATATTTTTTCAATATCTTTATCAAAAAATGACACAAACTTTATAAATTTTAACATAATACGTATAAATTATAACTGCATTTTAATCTTAAAATTATTTACACCGTACCTTTAGGCATGAGCATACGCTAGTATATATATATTTCATATTTTTGTATATTTATTAACTTTTTAAAAATATTTTTCACAAATATTTTACTATTTAGATACATTCTCGTTTGGGAACAAGTTATTTTAGTAATTTTTTACGAAAAGGTGTACAAAAAAAATAGAGAGAGTGATGTGACAACTTATAGTGACTTTTTGACTTTTTAGCTAAAATAGCTACTTCCCAAACGTGGCCTAAGGGTTCGTTTAGGAAGTGGATTGATTTTTTTGATTTTTTGGCATTTTAGTTATTTTAGCCTAGGGTTAAAAAACCTCGTTTGAGAAAGGTTTTTTGGGTTTTTTTGATTTTTTATGAAAGAAATAATGTAATGATTATATGTTAGATATGATATTTTGTCTTGTTATTGGGTTAAAAAACTTATTTTGTCTTTTTGTGGTTAAAATAGCCCCAAACCCGACCCTTCCTTCAAACGAAGCCTAAGTAAGGTGTATCTCAAAAAGTAAAAAAATTATTTAAAATTTTAAAAATATTCACTAAAAAAAAAAACTCAATTTTTAGAAAATTAAATTCAGAAAACTAAAACTAAACACATTGATTGGTGTCCCATACTTTAAAAAATAATAATTGTGACAGTAAGTTCTATTATCCCTTATTAGACCATCAATTAATCGGGTAAATATTTAGTAATGTGAAAGTATCCATAGTAATAGTAGAAAATATAGAATATTAATTATTTATATTGAATAATTGAGGAATATACAAAATATAATGAATAATAATTTATGAGAGAATATCACATACAATATTTTATAATTATCGTATAATTTTGTGAATCAACCAAACATAAATTGGTGGGAAGTCATAAATAAGACTTGAAGTATCAAAATTACCATTACTTACATGTTATGTTATCTCTTGAGGCGGGTATTGCCTTTATTTTATTTGTTATCATTTCTCTTTCATAATAGCCATACAGGACATCGCATTACAAAAAGAGAATAAAAAGGTGCCCAACAAAAAAGAAAAAACATCATAGTTATGATGCTATGTCTTCGGGCTATTTTGGGAAGATGATTATAATCAAATTTTTAATTAAAAATTGATTATTAGTTGATTATAATCAGCTTTTTATGACAGAGAGAAGTGGATTATAATCTGGCAAGTGAATTATAACCCACTTCCTAAAAGGGACCTTCGTTTGGCAACTCGGATTAGGTTGGATTTATGATTATTTTAATCATAAAAAAATAAAATAAAATTTTTAATTTAATAAGATAAAAATGTCACATTTAACTCATAATCATTATATTATTTCTCTCACAAAAAATTTAAAAACTTATCACAAACGAAATTTTTTAACTCCAGACTAAAATAACTAAAAAATCAAAAAACCAACTCTCTTTCCAAACCAACTCCATATATAGGGATAAAATTAAGGTATACCCAATTCTTATGCACATATTGGTGTTTTGGGAAGTTAGTAAAAAGTTAACTTTTTGACTTTTTAACTTTTTTAATAAAAACCTGAGTTATTTTGGATAAAAAAACTGGTTTCTTTGACTAAAAAAATTTAAAAAGCCAAAAAATTGACTTTTTTGACATGATGCCAAAATGCCCCATAGTCACCATATCACAAATCATAATGACAACGTGCAACGATTTCTTTCAATTTTCGATTGTTGTCCCTCCCTCGTCTCATATCCTTTATGTTTGAATCACTTTTTTTTCACCTTTATTTTTTTTTTCGCCTTTATTTTTTTTTCACCTCAAAACTAAGAGGTTGTTTGGAATGTTCAAAATAAGCATATTTTTTGACTTTTTATGAAATATGAATTGAGTTTGAAGTGATGTGGTAGAGATGTGACGTGACTTAAATATGATAATGACTTTTTGACTTTTTGAGTATATGCCAAATAAAGCCTAAATATCATACACCAAAATTCATCTCATTTGTTTTAAAGCAATTTTTTTTAACCACTATATTTTCATCATAAACCAATCAATGTCAAAATTTATTGAAATATTAATTACAACAACAACAAAAATAAAATAAAATAAAATAAAATGATAGCTCGCAATTCTCTATCCATCCAAATATTCATCTTGCCATTAATAGAAAAGCTAATTTTGTCAAATATTGAATAATTTTATTGTCAATAATTGGATGCTTGCATAGATATTTGAGAAGATAGTTAAAAGTTTTTTTTTTTTTTTTTTTTTTTTTTGACTGTTTTACTTTTTTTTTAGAGAATAAGTGAGTTAAAAGCTGGGAAGTAACTTTTAACCCACTTTTCAAAATAGGCTTTTATACCCTCGAAAAAGTAAGTATTTTCAAGTTTGCACTATATTTTTTGCCAATATATATTGTTATTATTATGCAAATTTTCATCAAAATTACTCACTTTAAGAAGGGAGGGGAAAAAAAAAAAAAGCGAAGAAAATAAGCATAAATGTTTGAGAAGGGGTAATTGCAAAAATATAAAGAAACTTACTATAATTTTATTTAATAAAAATAAAATACTTTTTGGTTAAAAAAAAAAAAAGAACTACTAGTAGCCATACCCATTTTTAATAGATGGCTTATTGCGATCTTATTTATAAAATTTATTATTTATTTATAGATCATATATATTTTTTTCATATATCACTACTTTAAAAAATATTGAAAACAAAATAAATATTTTAAAATTTGTTTATACATTAAAAAAATTAGGAAAATTTACCCAGAAATCTTAGTTTTTGAAAAGTTGAACCATTTAGTCTTAAAAGTTTTCTTATGTTCCATTTAATCCCATTTATACATCATCATGATGTTCATGATGTAAATGAATCTGATGTTTCATTCTATAATTTCAAAATTTATTGAAATCTGATGAACATTAGATATTTGAAATTTAATGTTTGAAACATTAATCTGATGTTTGAAACATTGTAATGGGACCTTTCAGTCTATAAGAAAATTTTTAGGACTAAACAGTGTATAAGTTATTAATTTGGAATTTATTGGTGCATCCCCCCAAAAATTATATAAAACTTATAAATATTTAAGCTAGACTTGCCTTTAATTTATGTTTCCTTTGACATGAGTTATTTTGATTAAATTTAAAAATAAATACAAAAAAAATAATTTATTTGAAATGATTTAAACAGGTGTATTTTTTGTTTTTTATTTTTCCAAAAAAAGATGTAGAAAAATAAACAGTTGATACGACAAAAAAATAAAAAGATAAATAAATACACTTTTTAAATATAAAATATTACCTTAAAATTATAATAATTTTATTTTTTCTTTTACAATTCTCAAATAAATTACAAAAATATAAAATATATATATATATATTTTTTATCACAACATAACTTTTTAATTATGCTAAAAAAAATCAAAAAATGTCCTTTTAATATAATCATGAAAAATGATTTGTGCCTCTAAAACTGCTGGCACTAATGACACTAATTTTCTATTTTGATAACTTTATTTATTTTTTATTTATTTATTTCTACCTAATATAAAAATTAGTGTCATTAGTGCTAAAAAATTTATTCTCACAAATCACAACGGTATAATCATTGGTGGTCTGTGGCTCTAGCCTCAAATTACGAGGGTCCTGCGCCTGACCCTTCCGAGTGGTGATGGCTTGTTCGACGTTGGCCACTTGGCTCCACTCCTCTTCCTCCCCCATCTCTCACTCTCTCCTTCCCTTCCTCTGTCGCCACCGCCCTACTCTTCTTCCTTCTAATCTCCGCCGCCTCATATCCACCCCCAGCCGCCTCAGACCTCCTCTAATGGAGGTCCATGCTCAGGCCAAGCGAGGCTTCCCTGTCAAAGAAGACGAAGTAGCTTCACGTAAGCAACTCCAATTCGTCCCCTCTTTGTTTCTGTTTTTGTAATGCGTGTTCTAAACTTGTATTCACTGATTAACACTCAATCGAATCACTCGAAATCTAAATATTTACAAAATTTATGTGTTTTTTACAGCTGCAATGCAATTTATCATTAGTAATTGTGCATATAGGATTGGGGTTTAATGCTCTGTTTGGTTTCCGAGAAAATTCGAAAGAAGTAAAGAAATTGAGTTCACTAAATGACCTGGGGAAAAAAATTTGAAGAAACATGAGATAAATTGTTTGCTGCCAAGAAAAAGATGGTTTTTTTTTTTTCCTTATTGGCAACCAAAAGGAGGTTAATAATTATTTTTGAATGAAAATAGTAGACCTCTAATTCCGTGGTGATAATTTATTTTTTTGTTCTGATCCAATTGTTACTTTTTTTTATTCTTTTTATTTGTAGCTGCTGATCTGAGCTTTGAGGCACCTCTCAAAATTGTGGAATACCCAGACCCTATACTAAGAGCCAAGAATAAGCGAATTGATACATTTGATGATAATCTGAAGAAATTAGTTGATGAGATGTTCGATGTAATGTACAAGTAAGATTTCTTAACTACGTATTTGATACTGACAGTACGGGTTTCTCTATTGTTGGTCAAGAGCATTTGAGTTGGAGTTTCTCGTACCCTGAAGATATTTTGAAACATGAATTTTAATATGAACTTCTGTTGTATAGTATTATAGTTTACATCACTGACCTGTTAGGTTGTTGCATACTTCTGAGTACTAATCTAAATTGATCAGGCATTTTTGCCAAAAGTAATAATTTGTGTTGCTTTTGAAACTTCCAAACTTAATTTCCCTTTATACTAGTTTCAGATAATTTTAAGGCTAAGCATGAAATGCCAGCAAGTTGATAGATATTGTAATCCACCAAAAGGTGCCATTGGCGTACAACTCACATACACATTTAACCAGCCATTGTATATGTTACACACTTATAAGCAATTCTATTATTTACAGGAGTGTGAACAATACTTGTTGACTTCCTTTTGTCCACAGAACTGATGGCATTGGTCTCTCAGCACCCCAAGTTGGAATTAATGTTCAACTTATGGTGTTTAATCCGGTTGGGGAACGTGGTGAAGGGGAGGAGATTGTTCTTGTAAATCCTAGAGTAAGCAAATATTCGAAAAAGGTGGTGCTCTTTAATGAAGGGTGCTTATCCTTTCCAGGGATCTATGCAGATGTGGAGGTATATTTGTTTCGTTTTTGGGTTTTAAATTTTGCACTGGTTTTTGGCTAGTAATGAAGTTACTTTTCCCAATGAGTCTTTCCATAGATCTTGGGAAAATGCTGATTGTATATGTGAATAAGTGAGATCTACACAAAGAAACCAAACTTTAAAAACATGCACAGACATGCAATTGTACATTTATCTGAGTGCAACATGAATCAGTCATTGGGGCATGTCTAAGTTTTTGGATGTTTATCTTTTTCTGCTCATGCTTGAATGCGCTTGAAAAGATACTATCCTAGTATTATATGGCGGGTTCCCTGTTAAAAACATGCACAGACATGCAATTGTACGTTTATCTGAGTGCAACATGAATCAGTCATTGGGGCATGTCTAAGTTTTTGAATGTTTGTCTTTTTCTGCTCATGCTTGAATGCGCTTGAAAAGATACTATCCTAGTATTATATGGCGGGTTCCCTGTTAAAAGCATCCCCCCCACCCTTTGGGGGAAAAAAAAGGAAAAAAATGAAGAAGAAAACAACACATGCACACACATTTTCATACTGTGAATGTTTTTGTCAAGGAAGTTAATATATCTATTGGTTCAGATATTAACCACATAATAGAATTTGCCTCTAGTACTTCAAGTCAGCTTAAGCTGTGGATGCCAGTCATTTAAATTAAGAGCAATTTGTTAATTTCACTTCTACTTGATAATGTTTTAATTTTCATAGTTTTATAGGACAATGTCATGTTTGAAGTCCCCAAAATTTTCTGGCTCTTTCTCAGATATTGTTCCAACTCTCTGCAACTTAATTGTATTGTAGTCAAACTCTTCTGGGTCAACTTCATAGAGTTCCACTATATGAGTTATGTATCTTTACTTATATCGGACATGCTTTATTACCTTAACTCTAGCTTGCTTTCCTTTTATTCCCTATAGAAGTAGGGGATAGATGATATTAGTGTGTTGTTCAATAAGTTAGTCAACTGTTACTGTATTTGGTGAAGGAAGTTAAGCCGTTTCTATCCTCTTCTTTTTTCTTTTTCTTTTTTTTTTTTTTGTTTTTTTTTTTTTTTTTGTTTTTTTTTTTGTTTTGGGTCTATGTGCCTATAATTTGTACTCACTAATCAATCTGTGTCATGTTGTATTTTTTTATAACCCAGAATCTGTAAAATATCAAAAGCTGTCTGTATTTATGATCTGATCTTTAAACTGCCTGTCATTTTTATTTTTTTTTTATCAAATAATATGGTCTTCAAGCTGCCTGACATTTTAAAATTTTCAGAGACCAGAGTCTGTAAAGATTGATGCAAGGGATATTACTGGTGCCAGATTTGTTTTTAACTTGTCGGACCTTCCTGCACGTGTGTTTCAGCATGAATTTGATCATTTGCAGGTTCCTGATTCTATTTCCACTCTGTTTATGATTGCAATTTAAAAAATCGAAAACTTCAATCCTATAAAATTTCTGGTGACATGTCTAGCTGAAAGTTTTACAAACTGAACTTGTTTGGTTTTTGATGAGTTCTTTTTCCAAAATTCTTAGCAATGTTATAATTTTCATAGAAGCAGATGAGATCAACATGTGTGCCCTTAATCTGGGAATTCATGCCAATATATGAAAATTTAAACGCAAATTTGTCCTAATAATTCCCTGTCGCATGTAACAGGGACCATAATTTTGCTTCCTGCACTAGATACAGTGCCCAATTTGTATAACTCTTGATAGAGTATGAACTAACTAGGAAGTTTAACAAGAGGTGGTATCTGACACACATGATGTGCACAGCATGTTAACCTTAAGAAATCTGAAATGGAAGGCAGGGTGTGTGGGTTGATAATCTAGGCATTACACGTAGAATGGATTTTGAGAACAAAATAGGCAATAACTTTTAACAGACACGAGAATAATGCCCACAATTGCTTGAAAAAGTTGATGTTGTCTTAGGTCCCATGCCATGGCAATACCAATTAACTCTAAGATGGCTCATGGATTTGCAGGGAATTCTTTTCTTTGATAGAATGACTGAAGAAGTTCTTGACAATATTCGTGCAGAGCTACAGGTGAGTAAAGCATGCCTATGATCTCGTGTTGGTTGTAGAATTTATGATCCTTGATTGCCTGAATATTTGAACTACATAAAAACATTTCACCATGATAATCCGTAGAAATTATTCTCTTTGATTGAAATATATTACCAGCTTTTTACATTGCTATGTGCAGAGGAAACTAGAGATGAATAATAACAACCTTTGACTGTCTTTCAGAAGTACTAATACTTTGGTTGCTTAAAACTAGATTTTTCTGATAGATTAATTATGCACATTTATTCCTTATTTTGAGTAAATTATATTTTTCTCTTTTGAAAAACAATGCAGCATTGCATTTTTTTTTTTAAAATAAAAAATAAAAAATAAAAAATAAAAAGCTGTTCCAACATGTTTTGCTGAGTGGACTTTCCCATGAAGTCATCTGGCTGCTGCTTATGCTCAGCATAACTGAGAGTTTCATCCTAACACTAAATTGGAAAACAATTGATCAATACTGTTGCTAACTTACGTGAAAGCTACATTCTTTAGTAATTCAGGTTGATTGTCCCACTTTTAATATATGGCTGTGTATTGGCATCATTATTTGCGACTTTGAAGTGAAGGAAAAGTCACCTGATTGCTTAGTTCTTATTGTATTGTTGACAGGCCTTGGAAAAGAAATATGAAGATAAGACTGGAAATCCAAGCCCAGAAAAGATAGCTTCCAGACAAAGAAGGAAGGTGGCTGCCGGTTTTGGAAAATCATAAACTTAGATATAGGCTTCCGGGGATGCATCAGGTTTCATACACACAAACTATTTACTATGCCTTGTTTGATTGTGTACACTTTGGCTTGATTTTTTTCATTTGTTTTTGTGCAATTCACTAAATATATCATGCCTTATCCTGAACTTATTAAATGCAGGAATTTGCTGAACGGATACACAGATGGAATACAAGTATTTTGTAACTTTGCAGGTACCATAGCCCATAGATGATTGATTAGCAAGTTGTGACAAATATTTATGTATATTTCTTATCATGCATAATGTCTTTGCATGGGGCATTGAATCTGTAAAGTAATGGCTTTTCTAAAAGTCATTCCACATTTATAGTGTGATGTGACCATAGGTTTAAGCTGCTGTGGTTATTGTAAAACATTTTTTGTAGTTACTGTCATTGAATTTTCAATCTGTGAGAAACATAGACCTCTTTTGGGAAGAGATAAAAAATTTGATTTTCAGATTTTTTATCTCCTCTTCTCTCACAGAAAAGCTGATTATAATCTGCTTATAATCAGCTTTTCACCAAAAATCAGATTATAACCATCTTCCCAAAACACCCCCCCCATAAACAAGGAAATGTTTATGATATAACCTTTGTTTCTGAGTTCTACCTGTGGGATTATATGTTAGGGTAAACTACCAATAGGTCCTATTTTGGAGACTTATTACCCAATAGGTCCTACTTTGGAGACTTAATACCCATTAAGTCCTATTTGATAAATTTATTAAGTGATAAAGATAAATTTATCAGTCTTTTTTTTTTATGAATAAATTTATAGTGATAAATTTATCAGTCTCTTTGTTTTTATGAATAAATTTTTAGTGATAAATTTATCACTATCTTATTTTTATAGTGTTAAATTTATTAATTAGGACCTGTAGGTAAATAAGTCTAGTGAATAGGACTAATTGGTAAGTACCCCCTATATGTTATATGTGTTGAATGTGTTGTTTGTCGTTCCAAAATGTTTCATAAATATGTCATCCATGGAATGATAGTGTCACACTTTAAGTATCCTTCAAATTAGTTGCCTGATCATCTTGTATTATTTTCCAGATTAACATTTTTAAGTACGATTCATGGAAACTGGAAACTAGGATCCGGGCCCACATGTTCAAAAATATTTCTTGACTTGACAATGAATTCATTTATTTCCTGAAGAAACCTCTGGAATTTTAGGAGATTTATTCTAATAATACAGATTCGGCTATCCCGTTCCGGCATTGTATCTGGTAACTGGACAGTACCCAAAAAAAATCACAAAATCTATCTGCTAAATTGGGATGTTGTCATGTTGAACGTGTTCTACATCTATAGGCAGTGAATTGGGTTCCAAGAAACAGCAATCACGTACATCTATCTGCTAAATTATCCTTATCTAAGTTCAACACGAGTTTGCATTTGAGTGCTTGGTTGCTTGATGGCTTGCCCATCTGCAAACAGTCAATTGGAGGATGGTCGTTGGCTTTTAGGGGTTGTCTGGGATGTCCTAAATAAGTGCACTTTTTAACTTTTTAGACTAAGGCCTTGTTTGGATACCCAATATAAGTGCACTTATTTCATCTTTTTATTCTTTTTGGGTTACATCAATCAACATCTCCTCTCTACTTTTTCTACACATAATACAAGAAAAGTCAAAAAGTGCACTTATTCTAAACTTCCCAAACTTGGCCTAAAAAGTTAAGGAAAAAAATATGGTTGTTTGGGTTAACTTTTTGACTTTTTATGAAAAAATGTGTATTAAAAAATTGTATAAATTAGTGTGTAGGGGAAAATTAAGATTGGGAGTTGTGCAGCCGTAATGTTTGACTTTTGGTGAATAGTGATAACTTTTTAACTTTTTAACTTATTGGCCACATGCCAAACATGGCCTTACTCTCCATATGTTTGCCAACAAAATGGTTCATTCAAATTATTTGGTTTGAGTTTTTTAGATTAAGTTTTTTGAAAATTGAATTTTTTGATTTTCGTTTTTTTTTTTGTTTTTAGTGAATATTTTTAAAATTGTAAACATTTTTTTTTACTTTTTTAGATACACCTTACTTAGATGTATCTAAAAAATAAAAAAATTATAAAAAAATATTTTAAAAAATTAATAAATACATGAAAATACAAAAAATTAATTAAATTTTCATTTTTTTTTATATTTTTGATATTTAGTGAATTTTTAAAAAGTTTTTTTTATAATTTTTACTTTTTATGTATATTTATATTAGGTATGTTTAAAAAATAAAAAAATTATTTAAAATATTAAAAAATTAATAAAAAAAATATGAATAATAAGAAAATAAAATTTTTTTTAAAATATTTTTAAAAAAGTGTAACCAAGCAAAGCGAAATTTCTTATATTATTGCTTTTAGCCCTATAGTGTTTGAAGTTACACCTATGCTATGAATTTACCGTGCAACTTCCTCTTATATTCTGATAGGAGTGTTGACTTCTGAAGCTTTAATGTTGGAGGCTGTGAACAATGCACTGAACCTGAGCCAAAGATTTTTAAATAGTTGCGCCAAATAGTTCAACACATAAATTTCTAACATAGAAAGAAGGGTTAATTACACTAATAGTCCCTATAGTTTGGGACTTGTGTCACTTTGGTCCCTGACTTTTCAATTGTGACACATTGGACCTTGAATTTTGAATCTTGTTCCAAATAAGGACAATTGAAAATATTATTAGATTTTTCAAGGGTAAAATCGTCAATTTAATAAAATATAAACTAATTTGACAAAAATAAATGTCAAAAAAATATTTTAAATTTTTTAAAATTATTTTTATCCACCAATGATAAAATTATGTAAAATTGATAAAAATTACATGATTAATTTTTTAAAATTAATTTTACGTGATCATCATCCAAACACATAATAAAAATTAATTTGGTAAAAAAAAAAATAAATGTCTAAAAGATTTATCAATTTTACATAATTTTATTTTTAGTAGGTAGAAATAATTTTTAAAAATTCAAAAATATTTGTTTGACATTTATTTTTGTCAAATTAGTTTATATTTTATCAAATTGACAATTTTACCCTTGAAAAATCTAATTATATATTCAATTGTCCTTATTTGGAACAAGATTCAAAATTCAGGGTCAAATGTGTCACAATTGAAAAGTCAGGGATCAAAGTGACACAAGCCCCAAACTATAGGGACTATTTGTGTAATTTGCCCTAGAAAGAAAGAAGTTATAAGCAGCTTAAATAATTACACCAAATAGCCACAAAACGACGTTAAAAATTAGGTGTGTTTAGGCCTCGTTTGGGAACAAGTTAATTTAGTAATTTTTTTAATTATTTGGTTAAAATATGAGCTAAAAGAAATTAGTATGTTTGGGATGACTTTTTAGCTTTTTACGAAAAGATGTGCAAAAAATAGAGAGAAAAGAAAATCTTTGACTTTTTGGTATGAGTTGTTGACTTTTTGGCTAATTTAGCAACTTTTTGACTTTTTAGCTAAAAATGAGGGTTAGTATTGTATGTATTTTCGTTTTGTATTGTATTTTTTTTTTTTTGGTGAATGTTTTATATTGTGTTTGGAATGTGGAAAAATGGAAAGAAGGATAAATAAATTCAAAAATTGTGAGAATCTTAAATAATTACGGGGAATTCTATTTTCACCCACCTGATAAACTCAGGGTATACACTTCATGAAAAATTAACTTAATGACAAGTATATCCTAATTAAAAATTACTATAATAGCCATTGATCAAAACTCCTAATATTATATATATAAATTCTCTATACACATCTTTTAGAAATAAAAATATCTCAATATACACTTTTTGAAACAAAAAAATTAAACCTTAATTTTTCTTTTGTAGTCACTTTACTTCTTACACACTCTGTACTCCTCTCTCTTATTTGCAAACAAAACATCTTCTATATTGCTTTAATCTTTAAGTTTATACTCGATTATTAACATCATTTAATTATTAGTTCAATAATTTTTACTTGATTTTGATATGGAAGAGTTGCAAACCTATGGAAGTTCAAACTCAAGCAATAGTGACAGCAAAATCAGTGATGAAAAGGTAAAATCGTGTAGTATTTTTTTAATTTTTTTTGCGTTTTTTAGTTGGAAAGGCAGTGCCGAATTTGTTGAATTAATTCGGAAATCAAATATCGAAATAATATGAATGGTTCGTTCCTTAAAAATCGATTTTTTTAATGTATTTCGGTTTTAGAGTTCCGAATAAAATTAATAATTTCGTCATTAGTGTGCCGAAATTTGTTATTATTTTCAGTTTTTTATTTCTAATTTTTTTTATTTATTTCGGATTTGTAGAACCGAATTAAAATTTCCCCCTTCCTCTTTAGATGGCATGCACTGACGAACCTGAGGTTCGATCGGATATTATAGTGGATTGTACTAGCTATTTTACAGCTAAACAGATAATTTTTAACATAAAATTTGTAAGTTCATAAATTTGTATTAGTTAGTTTGTTTAGTTTGTTATTATGAAAGTTGTGTGACATTGTATATAGGTTTTCGACAACAAAGATGAATTGCTCACTTGGGTACGTGACATTGGAAGGATAAATGGCTTTGTTATTATTATAAGGACGTCGGACTATGGTGGCGGTCGTAAGAGACTAAGAATTTATCTTGCTTGTGAGCGGAGTGAGAAGTATAGATTGCGTAAAAAGTTGAAAGATGGCCCAAAAAACTTATTGAGACAAACTGGTACAAAGAAGTGCGAATGTCCATTTGATTTGAGGGCATTCAAGTTGAAAACAAACGATGAATGGACATTGAATATAGTTTGCGGGCTGCATAATCATCCAATTGCGGAGCATCTCCAAGGACATTCATATGCAGGGAGATTGTCAGCTAATAAAAAGTCGCTATTAGTTGATATGTTAAAGAGCCTAGTTAGACCACAATAGATACTCATTACACTCAAACAGAGGGATGCCCTTAATATGAGCACAATGAAGACAATTTATAATGTACGACATCGATGTAGGGTGCTATAGAAAGCTGGTAGATCCCAGATGCAACAACTACTGGGTGAATTAGCGAAACATAAGTACATTGAGCGTCATCGATGTGAGGAAGGCTCTATGACTGTCACGGACTTGTTTTGGGCACATCCAATGAGTTTGGATTTGCTTCGTACATTCCCTCGTGTGTTGATTATGGATTGCACATATAAGACGAATAGATATCGGCTTCCTCTTCTTGAAATTGTGGGAGTAACATCAACTCATATGACATTCTCCATGGCTATCGCATACTTGCAAACTGAGCGGGTTGATAATTATGCATGGGCGTTACAAACATTACGTGATCTTATGGACGACAGTGTTTTATCTGAAGTCATTGTCACAGACAGAGAGCTTGCTTTGATGAATGCCATTGACAACACCTTTACGAATGCTCAACATTTGTTATGTCGTTGGCATATTAATAAGAATATATTGACAAAATGCAAGAAAATGTTTGAGACAAAAGAAAAATGGGACAAGTTTAACACTGCATGGAACTATTTGATATTGTCATCGACTGAAGAGGAATACAATGATCACCTTGCAACACTACATAAGGATTTCAGTAACTATTCGGAGGCAATCAAGTATATTACTGTGAGTTGGTTGAATCTGTATAAAGAAAAATTCATTGCGGTACATACAGACATGTGTATGCATTTTGGCAATGTTACAACTAATCGATAAGATTTGTTTTTTTTTTTTTTTTGATTTATTATAAATCATATTGTAATTTTTAATTTTTATGCTTGACTATTTTGGTTTTACATTCATATGAACAAGGTGGAGAGTGCTCATGTTAGATTGAAAATGCAACTAGGTTCAAGTCAAACGACATTTAAGGTTTCATTTGAAAAAATACATTGTCTACTTGAGTTGCAGCACATTCAAGTTAAAGCATCATTCGAGAACAGTTTGACAACTGTACAACATCAATTCAAACCTTCTCAATTCAGAGAGCTCCGGGGTAATGTGTCTATTTGTGCATTGGAGTACGTGTTGGCAGAGAGTAAGAGAACAAATTCAGTTGGAATTGATGTTGCAACATGTGGGTATGTTCTTAAGCGCACACATGGTTTACCTTGTGCTCACGAGATTGTAGATTACATGAGACAAGGCCGTCCTATTCCACTCAGTAGCATACATGTACATTGGACGCGCTTTATTATATGTCTGCATAATCCGAAGGAACAGAAGTTGGAATTGACTTGTATCCCAGAACTTGAGTTGATTTTGAAGCGGTTCGAAAAGTCTGATATTGCCACGCAATTGGATATGTTGAAGAAGTTGAGGGAAATTGCAAATCCAGTGAGCACTTTTCTTATTAAGCCCGATGTGAAACCTAATCCACGTCGAGGACATAAGAAAATTGATATATCTTGTCGTCGTGACCCGTGTGCATTTGAGTTGGTTGACGATGAGCATGATAACCAGAGCACATTAGCTTCCAGTCAGTCAAAGAAAAAGAGAGCTTCAAAGGTGCATGAGAAGAAGCTGAATGTGAAGACAAAGACATCGTACAAGAACAAGTTTACCGAGTGCATATGTTGTTGACTTCCCGCCTATGTTAATACCATTCATAAAGTTGATGAAGGACGTAGATGGCGATGAGAATTGTGGATTTAGAGCTATTGCAGGTTTACTTGGTCTTGGAGAGAATGACTAGGTGCATGTTAGGTGTGATCTGCTACTTGAATTGAATAATCACAGAGATGAATACGTCGTACTATATGGGTCGCATGAGAAGGTTAAGGAGCTGACACACATCCTTTCATATTTTGAAAATAGCCCAGGCTTTGATCGTTGGATGACTATGCCTGACATGAGGCATCTTATTGCACCATTTTATAATGTAGTCTTGTACCACTTGTCATTGCAACAGTGTCTCACTTTCTTACCTTTGAGATCACCGCAGTAACCTTAGCTGATCGTCGTGAGATTGCCATTGGATTTGTCAATGGAAATCATTTTGTGCAAGTACAAGTTATGAAAATAACCAAACATTGTTGTCTAATATTTGTGTAATTGCAAATTTTATGTATTTGGTAAAGATATGTAATTTTTTGGATGTAAGTGCAGGTGTTTTTGGAAGCCAGTCATCCAATTCCTCACATTGTCGTGCTTTGGCAAGTTCACCATCACCCTTGTGCGTTAGAATTGGAGAATGCATATGCCAGCCGCGTTCAAAAATTCAAAGACAACATAGGACCTAATGTAGCTACTCGAGAGATATTTGATGTAGTTGACATAGATTGAGGTATTATAGAGTAGTAATGACAGTTTTAAGTCATTAGTTTTTATGATTTACTAACATAGAGTAACAAGGTAGATATCATTTTGCTATTGGATTTTGTAATGGTCATTTTTTTTTTTTGAAAAATAGAATACTATATGCGTTATCGTTCTCTAATTTATGGAATGGATGTCATATTATTTTTATATTGCCTGAACACAAAACGTAATGAAAATAATATTAACCAAGTGCAATTGTTGTTAAAAAAGTAATAAGATTAAACAAGTATGTAAAAAATAAATATATATACAAAATAGTAGTTCAATCCATCCACACCATCACAAACTATATGTATGCTTGTACATAATCCAAAAAATACATAATCCGAAGATAATAATAATATTTGTCTCCTTATACATCCACCAACATCATCAGAAACTACTTGTGCTAACATTATGAACTACTATTAATTACGCGACCGGCGAGTGTAATGTGCTCCAAAACGATGTGCAGTGGAAGAGTTGGGTGCAAACCGACCCTGAGTGGATGTGCTGGGTGCAACTTCACTAATGTGCTGATCTTGAAGAAGTTGTTTGATTGCATCAATCGCGTAGTAAAGCCTATCAAGATGTTGAACACTGTCCTCATAGCTAGCCTCAATGAAAGGATGAGTAATCTAATGTGTCTGTGACATACGCTGCATTACGAGAACAAATATAACATTATGTACAAACTTGTAATAGTTTACATAAATAATTTGCAATGTAAATGAAAAAAGGATATCTGTGCGTCTTGGCTAGGATATTGATAATGATGGATATTCGGGTCCACTTGAGAACGACGCGCTGGGTTTTGTACATACATATGGGTAATGGTTTGGTACCAATCCATGTAACCAGGAACACAATCCCAAGGTTGCCGTACCGGTGTACTCCTCCTCTGATCAGATAACACATGGTTGTCCCATGCCTCCCAAATGATGTCCAAGTATATATACATAACATTGTAGCGTGGAGCTGTGGCTCCTCGAGAAGCACGCATAGGGCCAAATGGTGGATTAGGGATTGTCTGCACTCTGCCAAATTGCCTCAACACTCTATCAGGGTGATATGATTCAACTACTTCCAAACACTTTAGGCAACCGTGGTAGAATGTAACTGGATGACATGGATAGATATCTCTGCAACTCTGGTACGGGTCCCAAATAACCTACAAACAATAAAAACTGTAAGATATGACAACTATAAATTTTGTATGATATAGAGTTTCAAATTTTGAAGGACTTTTCAACTTACATCATGTACACCCAACCTATTAAGTACACCCAACCTATCAAGCTCCTCTCGAAAAGCCTGCAACTGTGTCTCTTCACCAGACTCTCTCCGAGAAGTCCAACGGTAAACATGTGGCATGTCTCGAGTGTAATTCATATTCAAGTGTGGTCGGAATCCACGAAAGTGCTCATAAATCCATCTCTCAAGGAGTGTCATATAACCGGCTATTTGTTTCACGCCGGACCTGCTAGCGTATCCCAACTGTCTATATAAGTATGCCAATGCAGCAACACCCCAAGCATATGAAGATCCAGTCGTCAAATCGGACAACAAACTCAAATAAACAACGGGAACCCTAGTACAAGTCTTGTCACTGAAAAGTGTACAACCCAACAAAAATAACAAGTATGCTCTACCTGCACATGCAATTCTTTCCATTGAATCATTGTTTGTGACATTATGAAAGTGTGCCCTCAACCACTCAAGCCTCATTGAATTGCCTCCAGCACTAATATCTCATGTCTGACGTCTTGCTCATCAATTTCCAAGGTATTAACTACTAATGCAATGGCCCACATTTCTGACAACTTACGTACACTAATAGATTTGCCTACAATGGGAAGCCCTAGGATAGTGGCGACATCGTCCAATGTGATAGTCATCTCTCCAACAGTCAAATGGAAGGTGTTTGTCTCCGGTTGCCATCTCTCAACAAAACTAGACACTAAAATTTTATTGACAAAGCGACGAGCTAATTGTGCAAGTCCTGACATTTCCACAATGCCTACAAATGTAGCGTTGTTTCCTTGTTCCCACCACGGCCACGAACAAATCTTAGATGAGTGATTATGACACTTTAAGGGCCCCCTTTCATCAGCACCATTCCAAATAGTTGCGGCAACATGACTTTTAAAACTTTTAAGGATTGATGGATCAGTTGGACCTCCCGGAAATGGCTAAGTAAGGATATCTTCATCAACAATGTCAGTATCATCACCAGTAAGGTCATCATCCATAGCAATATCATCCATAACTGGTGCACCATGTATAGGATCATCATCCATGGCAATGTGTATGTCATCATCATGCACTCGAGCACATCCACGTCCACATCTCTCTAATTCGCGGAGTCTTCTGTTCGAAGTTGTTACTGACTGATGTTCACTAGGACCGACATCCATCTGCATAAGAAAAGTTGTTCTTATCAACTCAATATAATGAAACATAATAAGCACTCCCATAAAAGAATCATATCAATGTGGGTAACAAGTAGCCTAACCATGCTACCTTAATGAAATCTAATACGCAGTTATAAACCATTAAATTCACAATTTGGATGATGTGAAATTAACAAAATAAGTTAAATACATAACCCTACTACTTATGAAAGATTTAGACTAGGATTTGTTGAAAAATTACAATGCAAACATGGATATAGTAAAACTATTTGTATTCTATACAGACCATTCATCAATTAGTTTGGTTGATGTTCACAACATGCGAAAAACAGATTAACTTCATTTCGGCCAATTTACCAAGGCAACATGGTCATTAATCAATACCAACATCATTTTTCAAACAATCAAATGACTGCCTATCACTTGTCTTTGAACATGCCATTGATTATAAACTTGTTGTAGCTGTAAGCATGCAACCAAAGACCAAATTTGGCACTAATTTCAATGCTTTAAATGACAAACCCCAAAGGCAAAATAACTCAAGCTTTAATACTCTATATAATGCAATTGTTTTGTTCAGATATTTAGCTAACAAAATTTATGAAGACCCAACTACTAAGCTAACAATATCATATGGAAATACCAATACTGCACAGATTTTTGTTTCTATTGTTATGCATTCAATTTCGTGAAAAAAAATGAATATATAAACATACCCGTAAAATAAAATTGTTGGAAAAGAACCTAAAGTAAAACAAATATTGGTGGCCTATGTAACCTGGTTCTATATCATATATTACAAAAAAAAAAAAAAAAAAAAAAAAACCATTCGGCACTTCAGGACTGAAAATACAAACATATTTCAACAATGAAGTACCGAAATTATTGCAGTTATTCGGAATTAAAGATCCGAAAATATATAATATATTCGGAATTAAAAGGGTAAACTCATGTATTTTTTTCGGAATTCATTGGTCGAAATTATACATAATATTCGGAAATCAAGGGCTGAATGAAACACACATCTTCGGCAACCCAATGCCGCGATCTACACAGCACTTACAGCTACGGGAAAAACATACTTTTTTGCCAATGGAGTGAAGAGAGATCCGAAAATTGTCAATGTAATATCAAAATGATAAATGTAATAATAAAATTGAAAGATTTCTTACCTTAAACAAGATTTTCAACAGCGTTTAGTACATATTCAATGGAGCTCGTGAAATCTTCAATGGAGGTGAGGAAAGTGTAGATTTTTTTTTTTTTTTTTTTGTTTCCTGTTTGAACTTCTTCTTCTTCCTGTTTGAACCAAGGCACTTTGGTCTTCACCAAAGTGAGTGGAAGTAGATATGTAAATTGGGGTAAATTGAAGTGTGTGTACTTGAGGGTAAAGTGTGTGTACAAGTTATGAGTGAAGGATTTATTTGTAATTTTAAGGATGTGGATTGAGATAATTACTTAATAATTAAATTAATAGGGAAGTGTATTGCGAAAAGATTTGCCCTGAGTTTATTAAGTGGGTGGAAATAGAATTTCCCAATAATTACACCTTAACTGGAAACTTTTTTTTAAAATTGCAAAAAATATGGCCAAAATTACATTTTTTGCCCCTTACCCTTCTTTCTTTCTCTAATCCTCTCTTTTTCCCTCTGCACCCTCTCCAGCTGACAGCCACCCTTCCAACAGATAGCCAAAATGGTAATACTAATGTAGAAATATTACAGTATAATTTGATTGCTATACTCTAATAACGTAAATATCAATTTTATTTTTTCTTACAAAATTTTAATTAAAAATATCTCATCATGACTCATGAGAGATGTGGAGAGAATTCATTCCCCCCCCCCCCCCCCAAAAAAAAAAAAAAATTATTGCAATTGTCAAATTTTATGTTAAATTTGACATAAGATTTGATAGTAAATAATTTGACAAATAGAATGATACACAATTGAAAATGATTTTTTCAGAGGTTTTATTAATTTTAGATTTAGTCCTATTTTGAAATTAAAAGTCGATTTTTTAGTTTTTTGTTTTTTAAAAATATGTAAAAAACAGTAGATAGGTTATGTGATCTAAAAAAAATTAAAAAAATCAATAAATTGATTTTTGACCTCATTCTCAAAATAGATCTGAATATGATTTTTATTAGAAGAAGAAGAATATGAGTTTTATTGAGAATATTTTAGTCATTGATGTCAAAATAATAAAAGTACTAAAATACAAATAAAATTTATATACATAAAATGAAAATTTTATAAAAAATAATTTACAGATAAAGAATAATGGTTCAAGCATGAATATTTTGTTCTGAAATGAAATCAATTTATAAAGGACAAAAAATTGTACCAAAGTACAAGAATTTTTGTATGAAATTCGTTTAACACTCCTATAATATTACTCAAATGATAATGTCACAAGAAAAATGAATTTTTGTATGAAATTTGTCTAACACTCCTATAATATTACTAAAATGATAATGTTACAAGAAAAATGAATTTAAAATGAATTTTTGTATGAAATTTGTTTAACACTCCTATAATATTACTCAAATGATAATGTTACAAGAAAAATGAATTTTTGTATGAAATTTGTTTAACACTCTTAGGTCATGTTTGATTCATCAGACTAATAGTGAAGTATTAATAATCCTATTAAATTAGTGTGGTATTCACTATCAAATTGGATTAATATCTATTGGATTAATAATCCTAAACCAAAATATTAAAACAAACATAGGATAATTAGGCCAACGGATTAATAATCTCAATCTCATACTCTAATCCACCAAATCATACATGCCCTTATAATATTACTCAAATGATAATGTCACAAGAAAAATGAGTTGGAAAAAAACAATTAAAAATGAATGAATGCCCGTGTTGTGAAATAAGAGTTTATTTTTGAAAAATAGTTAAGAGTTTTAAATTAAGAGTTCTAAGGCTCCGTTTGTTTGGGGTTATAGGGAGGGAATTGAGATTATTAATCTCTTGGTATTACTAATGGTGTGTTTGTTTTGAGAGATGATGAGGAGACTATTAGTTCCTTGGTATTAGTAGTCCCCTTGGAAGGGGGATTGGTAAGGAGGAAGTAGAGATGGTATTAGAAAAATAGTAAGGGGATTAGAAATTTTTTTATTTATTATTTATTTTTTATATATTGGGAATTTTTTTTAAAATATAATGTTTAATTTTTTATATTTTTTTATTTGTTTTGTTATTTTATATAAAAATAATTTAACAATTCCTCACTATTAATCCCCTCACTATTAATCCTCTCACTATCAATTCTCTCTATTCTATCTCTCAAAACAAACGGGCTTATAGTTTTAATTGGTGTGATATTTTGATTTTAATTTTTTTTTTTTTCTTTTATGGTTTTTTATATCTTTAATCTTTTTTTAAAACTCCCAAATTAGAGGCGGTATCATTTATGTTTATTTTTATAACATTTCGGTGTCTAGCACTATTACCGTTGGATTTTTGGTGGCAGTACGATTAGAAATGCTACTGGCAGTCCAGATCTAACCAAGACATACACCGCACCGCAGTCCAACTAAGGCAGAACCCCGTGGTTAGAGGGAGCAGTTATTGGTTGGTTGTGGGCAACGCCAGGTGGTGTCCCATACATGTTTTGATTGGTGGAAAAAATAAAATTAAAAATTTTGTATTAAGTGATTAAAAAATTAAGAGGAATATGGTGAATTTTGATTAGTGAGGACTAAAGTCACGTGGCGTACTAGTCACCAAATAATTTTTCGGTAGGAAGACCCGTCAACACCATGACGTCACTCCAGAAAACCCACCAACCAATCAATGCCACGTGTAAACCAAACTCCTGAGTTACGGACGTATAAACTCCCCTCTGAACGAGATTTAATAAACCACTTGGGGTCCGCTTCAATCAAATTCCAGAAAACAGAGCATCCCAGACAGCAGAGGGAGAAGAGAGGAGAGAGAGAGTTTCATATAGTCAAACCTTGTAAGAAAGGCCTCTGAAACTGTAAGACTCCTGCTTCGAACTTTACTCTCTCTCTCTCTCTCTCTATCTTTCTCTCTCTAGGTACTTGTTCTCTTTGATTTGGCAAATCCTCTGATCACTGGTCGAAGCTCTCCTTTGGATCACAAGCTTCGAAGTATGCAAAAAATGTGAGGGATTCACAGCTTCAGGTGCGTCTCTTTCGTTCTTCTTCTTTACATTATTTAACTTTCCTGTGATATTGCGTTTGGTTGCCGAGAACATGTTGGAAAACGATCTCTTCTTCACATCCACTGAACTGAGCTTGAAGCCAAGTATTTTTTTTGAGGTTCAGAATTTAATTTTCTCGCGTTTTATAAAACACAGGACAGCCAGTATGTGATAATAATGTGAGAAGGTTTAGAATATATTGGCTTTCTGAGTCTAATTGTTAAAGTCGGTGTTTTGGTTGATGTGGTTTGCTGCACTGAGGTTTGCAAATGTGAATCTAAGCAAGTTCAAGTTTTCAGAAATGGCTGCTAATAAATGAAGTATTGCATTAGGTGAAATTTCATGGTTATTTTCGCTTTCCATGATTCACTAGTTTGAGAGAGCTCATATCAATGAGATGTCTGTATTTAGAAACCCTAGCTGGTTTGGTTGTGAGAAATCTTTTGGTTGCTTTGAGAAATGAACAAAAGATATCCTCAAGAGGCAATAATATATTTTTGGAAATTCAATGTCTGCTTAATTAAATTCAACTTAGCAAACAAAATTTAATTTGGGAAAGTGCATAGCCTTTTAGTAAAATCTAAGATTAAACTATCCGATGACTTGTTGGGGAATGGAATAATTTCTCCGTGACCAGATATTTATTGATTACTGGTAAAATAGTAACTATGAAGTTGTTTTGGAGATGCTTGAAGCATGATAGAGTTTTGGCATGATGGATTTGTTGATAGCACAAGTCTGTCATAACAATGCTCTTGCGACTTACCTCCTCCCCGACCTGCCCACCCACTGGCTAGATGTTAATAATAATAACCCCCTGACGTGTGCCAAGGTAGAGTGATCTCCTTTGTTGGAAAGTGATTCTCTAAGAAAGTCTACTTTTTACAAAATCTTCCCTTCTTTGACCTTTTTCTGGATCATAAGAAGTAAATGGGTTGTGTTTACATGTTTAGAATTACTTATTGAAGAAATTAAAAAAAATGGAGTCTTTAAGATTAAGTGATTTCTAATATGAGTTAATCAGATACATAGCTGTGGAATATCCCATTTATATCAGTTTTGTTTCATTATGAAAAGTTCATTTAGTGCTCCCCTTTTGTCCTCTCCACAAAAAAAAGAAAAAGAAAAAAGGATGACCGATCAAAAGAAAAAAAAGGATGGAAGGTGGTTAAAGTATTATCTTGAGTATTCCCTGGCATGAATTTGTACCACTCTGCTGTGTTACTGCTACTGTTGAGATACTTATTATAACAGATATCAAAGAAAGAACATATAAGCATGATGCGACCTATCAATCTTGCAACAAATTGTAGAATATTAGCTAATCTAAACTGGATTCTGAAGCCTGAAACTTCATCCATCCTTGTTATGCTGATGACCAATCAACTAATTACAACTGTACATGCTGAATTCTGCTAGATCATATTAGATTATACAGAATGCCTGAACCATGTGCTTCCCTAAATCAATGTCTGACAGGTGAACTAAGTGTGGCTATGAATAATATCTTAGAGGCTGTCTATGATGCCACCTTTGTGACCGATTATAAATTTTATCACATCTTATTCTCATTGAGTAGCATATATATAATTACAAAATATCTAAGTTTCAGTTTTCTCATTTCATTCAGGTTTAAAAAATTGATTCTTTTCAGGATGGGTTGCATTTTTTAAGCAATTGAAATATATAATCCCTGACTCTGCTAGCCAGATATGGCTTCAGCTGGTATGGTACCTTCAGTAATTGGTAAACCTAGTGATAATGCAATGTTGGTTGACAAGCTCCCTGAGGAAATCAATGAAATGAAGATCAGAGATGACAAGGTGGAAAAGGTTGCCTTTCTGAACTTGGACAAATTGTCCTTTTGCTTTCTGTTTCCGTCTTATCTTCTATATCTGTTTCTTGACAATTCTCATGTGGTAGGAAATGGAAGCAACAGTGGTGGATGGAAATGGAACTGAAACAGGTCATATCATTGTAACAACTATTGGTGGTAAAAATGGTCAACCAAAGCAGGTAGATGCTGTGGAATTAGCTGATTGTATTCTGCTAACTTCTAGTTAAATTTTGGCATGAGGAAATTATAAATTGACATCTGTGTAGAGTAAGTATAAATAATAATAATGGCTGGACTTACCAAAAGTCTTTGGTATCTATTCTTTGAAAAACCACATAAAGATAAAAATAAATTCACATAAAGTACTTTGGGTAGAAAAAATATCAAAAGAAAAATTTGTGTATGTTTGTTGATAGTCTCATCTGCTACTCCTTCTAAGTGGTGTCATGATTCTTTTTGATTCCTATTTGAAGTGCTAGTCAAGAGTTCATGTACAAGCCCGTTAACATTACATATAAAGATGTAATGTATTACCTGTGATGTTTCACTGCTCCATGGCTTAATTTGTTTATTATTTTTTGGATTCAGACCATAAGCTACATGGCAGAACGTGTTGTTGGACAGGGTTCATTTGGAATTGTATTTCAGGTGATATTTTGAGTTCGAATCCTGAATTATTAGTAATGGTAACTGACGTTTTACTTACAATGCTGACATGCAGTGCATAGTTTTCCAATCATAGTTACTATTGCTTTTCAGCTCCAATTTTCTTATTTTGCAGGCTAAGTGCCTTGAAACTGGGGAAACTGTTGCAATCAAGAAAGTTTTACAGGATAAGAGATACAAGAATCGTGAATTGCAAACAATGCGCCTTCTTGATCACCCCAATGTTGTTTCACTGAAACATTGCTTTTTTTCAACTACGGACAAGGATGAGCTTTATCTAAATTTGGTTCTTGAATATGTACCCGAGACAGTTTATCGTGTAGCTAAACACTACAGCAGGGCAAATCAGAGAATGCCTATGATATATGTCAAACTCTACACATATCAGGTATGGCGTTCTTAATATTTGACATCTGTGTAATATCATTTTCTGATGCACAAACTAGAAGCATTGGGAGGGTCTGCCCCTTTTGCTATATGTGATATATTCTTCCCTATTTGCACTTTTGCTAGTTTGTGAAGTAATTGAATTGGCTATATTACTATTTTTGCTTGTATTTCTATTTCCTGAACTTATTACAAAAAAATGTTCACTACTTCTAAGCAAACTAGTGTCATGAAAATATTTTCTGAAAACTGTGTAAATCTAGAGAAACTCGGTGTTTTTTGTCATTTTGCATTCCTAGCTGGACACAGCAGGCATCATTATGTTGTTTCCTGGAAACTGCTTCTTTTTAACCCAGTTTTTCTGAAAACAACAAACCAAATGAATTTTGGGTTTTGTTTGCAACATATGATTGTTGTGTTACACGACTTCTATTGAATATTGGCAGATTTGTAGAGCTTTGGCATATATTCATGGGGCTGTTGGAGTCTGCCACAGGGACATTAAGCCTCAGAATCTACTGGTTTGTATTGGGGGTTGGTGGATAGACTTCTTTCTGCATCGTGAATGAATGCTATAACCGACACAATCCATTGTTGCAGGTTAATCCCCATACTCATCAGCTCAAACTCTGTGATTTTGGAAGTGCAAAAGTTCTGGTACGGTATCTGCTTGTTTGTAACTTGGATCTTTAAACATAATGCCTATACAATGTTTTTCATTGCAAAAGGTCTACTGGGAGACCTGAATATAGCTCTGAATATCCTTACTGGAATGTAGTATGAGCAAATCAGTTGATGGGACCATTTAATTGTTTTTACGAGGGTTGGGAGCATGAACAAAGTGCATACAAGAACATTTATTCCCCGGATACATGTTAAACACTGTATATGTGTTCTTAAGATCACTTGGATGGAAGTCCATGTACACAGTGCAGTTGCATGATCGTTGAACTTCGAAGATTATATAGCAGAAAATGCATCTGACTTGTGTTTCATTGTATTTAGTTCCATGATTGCTTTGGCCTCCCATTTCTTTTGTTTTTTCTTATGGTTGGATGTGTCCCATAGAAAAATCGTTACTCTCCTTCTGCATAATGCACTCTCTCTCTCTCTCTCTCTCTCTCTCTCTCTCTCTATGATCTGTACAGGTAAAAGGTGAGCCAAACATATCATATATTTGTTCTCGTTATTATCGTGCACCTGAACTGATATTTGGGGCTACTGAATACACAACCGCAATTGACATATGGTCTGTGGGTTGTGTCCTTGCTGAACTGCTTCTGGGACAGGTTCTTAAAAAGCTCTGCATAATCTCTTTCTTTTACTTGGTGCAGACCAGTGACTTGTTAAGAAATTTGATGTTTTCTTCTTTATTTTCTTCGTTTTTTTTTTCTTCATTCCAAACTCGTAGCCTCTCTTTCCTGGCGAGAGTGGAGTTGACCAGCTTGTTGAGATAATTAAGGTAATTTCCTGGACCCCCACATGATATATGTCTCTGATTGATGGACATACACTTTTTGATCTTTAAGCTTTTGAAGATAGAGCTCATTATTTCTTTGGTTTCTAGGTACTTGGAACTCCTACTCGGGAAGAAATCAAATGCATGAATTCCAACTATACGGAGTTCAAATTTCCTCAAATCAAGGCTCATCCATGGCACAAAGTAAGCATGCTAGTTTCCATGCTGACCACTCTTGTATGACAGTGATGCTTTGTGGGTTATACATGTAATCATTTAAAACCATATTCTTCTTCTACACAGATTTTTCACAAGCGCATGCCCCCTGAAGCCGTGGATCTTGTCTCAAGACTTCTTCAGTACTCCCCAAACTTGAGGTGCAATGCTGTGAGTATATCTTATCTTTGCCCTGTTATTTTTCCTACGTATAAATTAAGATAATTCTTCCTTTTCTGATTCAAATCAATTTACACTGCAAATTCTATGCTGTTTGTATCTTTGGTTTCTCCAAATCCATGTTTTTTTATCACACAAATGCTTGAATTCATGTTTTGATGTACGATTGAATTTGACATTGTGATAATGTTTTATGATGCTTTTCACTTAATGAAGAGTAATATTAGAAACTTCAAAAGTTTTATCAAATTTTCTACCAAATGTCTTGCATGGGTGTGAGACTTACATAGGACCCACATGGTGTAGGTCCCACACCCATGTGAGACATTTGGTAGAAAATTTGATAAAATTTTGGAGGTCCCTACCATTTTTTCCTTAAGAAAATGTCTCGTGTTGCATTTCAAGGCAAAATTTATTCTTTGGTGAAGTATAGAATATGGGCCTATACCAAATTCTTTTCAAGAGACGTAAAAAGTTTCCTCTTCTCCTATTCATCAAAGAAATCGATAGCTTCCTCAAGTTTACTTCAGGTTGTCCTCATGTTGACTGTAATTGACATCTCTTCAATGTGTTTGTTCATTTTGCAGTTAGAAGCTTGTGCCCACCAATTTTTTGATGAACTTCGTGATCCTGATACTCGTCTCCCTAATGGCCGTCCCCTTCCTCCTCTCTTCAACTTTAGACCTCATGGTTTGTTTTCGCCTTTTTTTTCTTCTTGTTCTTCCCCTTTCTTTGTGTGTGGTCCTGCTTGAATGTGTTTTGAATGATGATGCTGCATTTGCAGAGCTGAAAGGAGCGTCCCTGGAGCTTTTGTCAAAGCTGATACCAGAACATGCCCGAAAGCAGTGTTCCTTCCTTGGTTCCTAGGGTGTGTAACATCGATGTCAATACCTATGGAACTAGTTTGTGTCTGTAACCATGTTTCTCTACCTTGTTGGTTGAAAAATTAAGAACAATGGATCTGTTTTGTTTGTTGTACTGGTCTCACAAAAAATGCTTTGATTGATCAACTTTTCTGGTTTTCCTGTACCCCCTGTATGTGCAAGGACATTATGACAAGACTCCAATATCAATCTGAAGCTGATGATTTCTGTAATAGCATCAATTTTATTTGTTTGTGAAAGTAAAAATACTATACACTTGGAAAGGGAAATGAAATTTTGAACAGGACTTAGAAAATGAAATCTAGGAATCAGATTTAAATGTATTTTAAATGTGAGTTACAAATGTGTGGATTAAATTTATTTGCGCTGTCGGTGTTACCTTCCCAGCCACCAACTGCCTACTCGTTTTTTGTGTTGCTTGTCTGCCACCTACTTAAGCCCCAAAACACTAGTCTTGGTTTGACATTGGTTTTTTTAGTTAGGGCTAGTTTAGGAACAAGTTTTTTTTTAGTAATTTTTTGACTTTTTAGTTAAAATATAATATAAAAAAAACTAGTATATTTGGGATAATTTTTTAACTTTTTACGAAAAGATGTGCAAAAAGTAAAGAGAAAATAAAATTTGATTTTTTGGTCTGGGTTGTTGATTTTTTAATTTTTTTAGTAACTTTTTGACTTTTTGGGTCAAAGGGGCACTTGCCAAACAAGGCCTTAGGTTTTTTTTATTTTTATGTTTGGATTCTTTTAGCCTCATTTGGTTGGGTTTTTTTGATTTTTGTGAGAAAAAAAATGTGATGATTATGATTTGGATGTTATATTTTGTTTTATTGACTTATGTAACTAATTTTATCTTTTTATACTCTTTGGTCATGTTTGATTCACAAAATTAATAGTGAAGTATTAATAATCCTATTAAATTAGTGTGGTATTCACTATCCAATAGGATTAATATTCATTGGATTAATAATCTCACCCCTACCCCATTACTAATAATCCTACAAATTTGTTGGATTAATTATCCATTGGATTAATAATCCTAAACCAAAATGTTAAAACAAACATAGGATAATTGGGCCCACGGATTAATAATCCTAATCCCATACTCTAATCTACCCAATCAAACATGCTCTTTTAGTCAAAAATCTAAAACTAAACAAAATTAAGGTTATTTGGTAGTCTTGTTGTTCACATTAATTATTACTTATACTTGTCAAGTTGTGTTTTAAAAACTCAATAAAAAAAATATTCAGTAATCATAGAAGATTTCAATTTAATGATGCGAGTTGTAATGCAATAATCATATAGTATTTAAATTATAATTAATTATGTATTTTTTACTCTAATTACAATTTAAATTAGTATTGCAAATTTACTGTAAAAAGAATTATTGCAGAATGCTATTCTGATTTGTTGAGTGCCTTAGTTATTTAAAAAAAGTTAAATAGTATGGCATTTGTATATCAAATTCAAAAGATTTTAACTATGTTTAATTTGTTTTTTACAATTTCCTTTTAATAATTATTGATTCTATTCCGTAAGGTTCTATTCAGATCTTAAAGTTTTTAAAGAAAAAGAAATATTATTTTTTGGAAAAGCAATAAAAAAAAATATATATTACCAAACGTTTATTCATTTAGTTATTTTGTATAACCTAATAAAATTTGTTTTTATTATTTTTATCTAACCTAATAAAAATTAAATTAATTATTCTAACTTTAATCATTTTATTTTTATAATAAATTTAAAATCCAAACATAACTTTGAAGACTTTTGTGTCAATCTTATCCATTACAAAGGTTTAAACAAACTTATACACTTGAGAGTATAAAAATTGATCTACTCGCTCACAACAAGCCTTACCAGTGTGCTATGGACAGTGCTCACCACTATCACCAAGATCAATCAAACTCATAATGGTTCTGTTTGGTGTAACTGTTAAAACAAAATATAGATTATAACTTAACAGATTATAGATTATGATTTTAATCAGAAACTGTTAATTTGTTTGGTATAACTGTTGGATTATAAATTTAAGTTGCTGAATAGTATTTGTTAAATAAGCTGTGAAGTAATTTTTTCAATTAATTTTTATTTTTTATTATTCACTATTTGTCAATATTTCTCATAAAAAATAATAATAATATTTTATAATCCATTTGTGTCTTTTTCTATTTTTAAAAAAATAAAAAATAAAAAAATTTAAGAGTATAACCGTGAATTAACATGTCCACAACAAAAGCTGATAATTAGAAGTAAGGGATGAGCAGTTTCTCAGAATCAGTTTTTTTGACTTAAAATAAGTTGTTAGAATCAGAAACTGTTTGAAATAAGTTTAACCAAACAGTCCAAAATAACTTTTTAAAAGTCAGAAACACTCCCAATAAATGACGTCTATATTTATTCAACTCTATCATTATTAATAATTTTTTTTTTTTAAATAAAGGTGTCGATTTTACATTTTATATCAATCATGCATTATATATAATTAGTAAAAATAATAATAATTTAACAAGGCTGACATGCCTATCTTTTTTTTTTTTTTAAGAAAAAAAGATACCAAAAATAAAAAAAAAAGAATTACAAAACATGAGGTGCAAGTTTTCCTGAAATTTACACCTCTCACTTTTTAGTAAATATTTTTTCAACTTTCCACTGTCTTGTATTTTTTACTTTATTGAGAACTAAACTATTAATTATTAAAATAAGAGAAATGCTTGTTCCATCGAGCTCAACTCTACTGAATGGTGTGGATTTTGCCACATCATCAAGCAATAAAAAAGCAAAAAGAAAAAGAAAAAAAAAGAAAAAAGAAAACACTAGTTAGTAAAGGAAAGAGAAAACAAAACAAAGCAGAGACCCAAGAGAAAACTCTGAGACGGACCCTTCCCTCCAGCAACTCTCTCCTCCATCGGGGCTTATAGGGTGCTGTTGGACTTTTGTAGGCCCACTAGGGAGGTGCATCAATGATTCCAACAATTCAATATACAGAGTTCGTCGATTACTTCATTCATATTAAAAATTAAGTTAATCAGATATCAATAAACAATTGATAAGATTACATTTGTGTTAACAATTTATTTTTAAAATTATATTTACCGTTAACACTAATGTAGTCTGATCAAGTGGTTATACATATCCGATTAACTTGTTTTTTGTATGGATGAAGTAATTGACAAATTCTACATATTGAACTATCCGGATCATCAACGTGGCCTCAATGATGGGTCTACAAAAGTCCAACAACTCTCTTCAATTTAATTTAGATTGAAGATAAGCCTCTCCCCCATTCACTCATTTTATTCGGCAATTGGGTTATTACTCTCTCTCTTTCTAACTCTTGTCTTTTTTTTAAATGGGAATTTAGCTATAAACTCTCATTATCTTCCTTTTATTGTCAAAATGACCAAGAAAAAAATTATACTTTCAAAATCCCTTCATAATTATAAAATCTTATATAAAGGACAAAATTTATTATTTAAATATTTTATCTGACTATTAAACCCTCAACCGAATCGTTGATCTTCTCTATCAAATCGCCATAGTTAAAGCGCCTCTCCACCATGATCATCATGGTATCTCTAAGTATAAGGCCCTAGGATTATAATTTTTTACAACTACAACTTGCAAAAGAGAGTTAGAGAGAGAAATAGAGGAATCAACGGCGTCGAAGGTTACAATGAAGGCAATCACAACGTCTTTGTCGTCGCCGTTGCTGCTATTGTCGCTGTTGAGATTTGGTAGTTAACAACCCTTCGAGTGATATAGAGTTCCAGATCCTCTACCAGCACCGTTGTCGGTTGCGCCATCGTGACTC
Organism: Camellia granthamiana; assembly: GCA_036172215.1. Taxonomy (NCBI): domain Eukaryota; kingdom Viridiplantae; phylum Streptophyta; class Magnoliopsida; order Ericales; family Theaceae; genus Camellia; species Camellia granthamiana. Next base: position 7,946,523 of record CM069903.1, on the reverse strand, counting down.
TCAACTCCATCGCGCACGACGAGTCTAGATCTAAAGGCTCTTCCTCTCCGTCTCTCTCTCTTTTTCCATATTTTAGCTCATTTCACCCATATTAGGAGAGATTATTAAGTGGTTTTAGACCATTCTACCACGGCCATACCATTCTTCCAAGTGGAGATTATAATCGCAAGTGAAACGAATGCCAGTCAAGCCATCGACAGAGGCCTCTATAATCGAAGCCAATCTCTGTCATTGTCGCAGAGGCTCTTGTACTCGAATTTCAACATGAAAAGCTTGTTGAAGTGCATCTCCGATTATCGCTATTTTCTTGGATTTACCAAAACCTTGGGTTTTGGAAATTTGTTAAGGCTTTGAAGATTGGTTCATTTTGGTACGTATTTTATTTTTTGTAACAGTAAAATTTTACTTTGGTTTAAAACATGTTAATTTGCTTAACGATATAAAATTTTACTTTGAATCATAATAAACTTTACTCTGAAATACATTGTGAGGATAGCTTAATAGGAGAGCTGATAAATATGAGGGTAGTATAGTAAAATAAATAAGTTTAAAAATATTATGAGGTTTTGAAAGTATCTATATATTCTTATCTTTTTGAAAGATAAATTAGATAATGAGAGTCTATCACCAAATATATATATTTTTAAATTTGAAAATAAAGTTTTGTTTGTTGGTCATTCATTTAAAAAAAAAAAAACCACAATTGAGGGGAAGAGAGAAAGTATAACCTGAGAACTAGAGAGTGTGAGTCAACCAAGGAGAGAGTCGCCGAGGAGGGAGAGACCTATAAAATAAATGTGTAATATTAGGAATATTAAGGCTTGGTTTGGCATGTCCTGGAAAATATAAAAAGTCAAAAAAGTTACTTAAAAAGCTTAAAAGTTATTACTATTCACACAAAAAAATACAAAAAAATAAATTTACACAAAAAAAAAAATACAACTCAACTTTTTGCTAAAGTGATGGGTTGTCCGCGTGATTGGTTTGCTGTACTGGTCTAGAAATGATTGTTTCATTCGCGCGTAACCATTTAGACTGTGATGTTCGGCCCATGGGGGCTACCACGGGTCACATTTTGATAATCTGAACTGTTTAATATGTAGAAATCATTGAGTAATATATGCGTGTAAAAAATCACGTTGATCGGATATCGCTAATTATATGATCAAATTAGTTTTGTATAAAAAAAAGAATGGTGTTATAGTTAATTGTGAACAAAAACTAATCTGATCAATGTGATTTCGATATCCGATCAATGTGATTTTTTACAAGCATATAGTACTCGATGAGTTCTACATATCGAACGGTTTAGATTATCAAAATAGGACTCGTGGTGGGTCCTACGGGTCGAACAATACAGTCCAAATGGTTGCCCGCGAAGGAGGCAATCATGTCCTTATCTTCAATACTCTGTCCAGAAAAAGGTGCCGTATAGCATATTACACTTACTTCTCCTATACATTTATTTATATAATTTTTTATTATATATTTTTTTGTAAAAAAATGAAAAGTTAACCCAAACATCCATATTTTTTTCTCAACTTTTTAGTCTAAAAAAACAAAAAATACACTTATTTAGGACACTCCAAACAATCCCTAAATTTGTACTAAGGCCTTGTTTGGGAAGATTAAATAAGTGCACTTTTTGTATTTTTTTACTAAAAAATTGAGGTTGAAAATATGGATGTTTGGGTTAATTTTTTGACTTTTTATGGAAAAATGTGTAATAAAAAATTGTGAAAATTGGTTTTTAGAGGAAAATTTGAATTGGGAGTTGTGCAGCCGTAATTGTTGACTTTTGGTGAATAGTGTTAACTTTTTAACTTTTTGAGTAACTTTTTAGCTTTTTGACTTTTTTGAAAGATCCCAAACAAGGCCTAAATAAATGACTAAATATCTTATATTTGTAGGGTCCAAATTTTTATAGACTTTACACTTATGTGAGACTTTTGATGATTTTTTTAATAAAAAATTTAAAACCTATAACATTTTTTAAAATAAATAATAACATAGTTAATCCGACGTGGCGCGAGTAGAATTGATTTTTCCACCGTGGCGTGTACTTTATGTTTTTCACTGTTTCTGCACAGATTCCACACAAAAGGGCTTTCCCATTCTGTATCTCTCCTCACTAATTGTCACGAGTTCTTCACTCTTCCTACGAGGCCCCCCCCCCCCTCTCTCTCTCTCTCTCTCTCTCTACTACTTTCTCTCTCTAAATCTACCTGTGTATGTGTATGTGTATATGTATATGTATATGTATATGTACATGTACATTTTCGATGTTATCAAAGATGCTTTCAAGATCACATTGATTATCTGCGTGTGAGAGGTGAGTTCTCGTTAATTCATTCGAATTTGTTCGATTATTATCATTTTGATCTCTGTTTAGAGTGTACTTTTTATTTATGTAACTGTTATTTTGGTCGCTTGTTCCTATTTAATAGTAATCCAGAAATCTGGAGTGTTCTTATTCCTTTTCTCTAGGTTTTGTAAATTGATTTTGTGTAGATGCTTTTTCAAGTGTTTGGTATAAAACACACAGAGTTTCTAGGGTTTTGTTTTTGGTTTTTAATTTTGTATAATTTTGAGTTTTGAAAGACGTTAATTTGATGAAGCTAGGGTTTCTGAGTTCGAGATCAAACACAAGGAATAAGCCTTCTTTGTTGCATGGCCAATGTCTCAAGCGGGTTGTGGAGAAAGTAGTTAGTAATTAGGGGTAAAGCAAACTGTCATGGAGAGATTTCCAATCTTTGGATGATTATCATCCTCTTTTGATGAAATTCTTTTAATAATTCTTTAGGGTGTATACCCCAACCAAATACCAACTCTATTTACTTGGTGTCAACTTATAAAAAAATTATTTTAATATATAAGAAAGTAGTAGTATGAAAAATGGAACTGACCTCAAGTAATTGGAACACATGCTTGTTGAGTTGAGTTCTTTAAGAAGGCAGTGAACCTCAAGTATTTTGTACTCTTAAGCCAGCACATTGGCTATATAGTGCCAATAACTAGCTCCAGTCTTCTTGAATTGACCACTTTATAGAGCCAAAAATAAAAAATTCCGTTCCCAACTTCATTTTTGTTAAAGGGGAAATGGAACAAATACGTTTTTAATATTCAAGTGGTTGTTTGGATCTTATAAAGCTTTAGTGGTCCATGTAATCAACTAAGTAATTGAAACAAAGACTTGTTGGGAGGCAATGAATCTCAAGTAATCTGTACCTTTAAGCCAGTACATTGATATATAGTGGCAGTAACTGGCTCTTATCTATCTTGAATTAACCACTTTACATAGCCAAAATCTTCCACACACAACTAAACATAAAAAAAATAAAATTATTCCACTGGTGCAATAATTTTGTTAGGGGGAAATGGTACAACATTTTCAACATTTCGTGGTGTAAATGAAGGGATAGTAAAATAGTTTCCAGGTACACTAGTGCAATCAGAGGACCTGTCATGTACCCTTTTAAATTTTGGTTGTCCCATCTGTGGATGAAATTAATATATGTTGTTGTTACCTTAACCCCTCCCCCATCTCCAAAAGGAAAAAAGGGGTAAAATGAAATATTAATTACTGATCGTATGTACCTTTTGATTAATTAGCATGACAGGCTATGAGCTGTAAGCGAAATTGATAGGATCGACCTTGAATGGTTCAACTTGATCAAAATTCTATATTTAGTTTTTGACAATAATTTGCTTTTGAAAATCCTGGATAATTGTCCCGTCTATATGTTCTTGTTACCTTAAACCCTCCCCCCTCTCCTGTGCACCGGGGGGGAGGGGGGGAGAGAGAGAGAAATAAAGATTTTTTTTAATTTTTTAAATCCTTTTGCTAATTAGAGCCGTATTGGTGTATTTACAACATAATGTTATGTATTTTTTCTCCTTTTTGTTCATCGTATATCTTTTTGATAATCTCTTCGTAGACTTAATGTTGACTTTTAGCTATTTCACAACTAGTCTGGGAAACAGTCACCTTTGTGTAAGAAATCAATTATTGGATTGAAGGTGTGCTTATGATGGTCAATTGTTGACTCGGCATATTAATTACTGATTGTATGTAATTTTAGTCTGGTCTTTTGATTAATAACTTATAAGACAATTTAAGATCCACATTGCTCTTGTTAAATTATGCCGCGTATGCCGCACTAGTTTGGTAACTTTTTTCATATATTTCTTGTACAGCTTGGGAGACTTTGCTTGGACCAAACCAGTGGTACTGCAAAATGGTACGTATCCTTTTCTCATATAATTTTTACCTCTTCAACCTCAATTTTAAATCTCTTATTTTTTACTTAATAGTGCATTATTTCAAAATTAAACAGAGCCTTAATGTTTGGTAACCATTGGTATGTTGGTCAGTAACTTGAAAAGAAAAAAATCATCCTTGTGGTCAACTATTTTAATTGTGATTTATTTTCTTTTCCTTTGTGGTGTGTTTTAATTATTTGTAGGGTGGGAATGCCTCTGGGGAAGAGAGTGACAACATTGATTGGGATACTGAAGATGAACTAGAAATTCAGAATTTTCCTTTGTCTTCTTGTTCAAGTTTGACAAATCCTGGTGGAGAAGCTATTGTATGTGTTGGAGAGGTAAATATTGTAGGGTTATAGCAGAAGCTATAGTGAATTTTTTTTTTAGTTGTGGGACCAAAATTATTGGAGACTGGGGAATTGCTATACACCTAGAGAAGGAAATTTTGTCTTTTTTAGTAATCCTACCAGTAATTGATTACTATTGTTGAATGTTATGAACCCATGTGGGACATCCTTGAAATGCTTGTGCATGTGGCCCATGCGGTGTATGGGCTTGCCTGAAATTCTCATGGTAAAAAAGCACTTCATTGTAGACCTAAGAAGCATGGACATGGACACGTGATACGATATGGATACGATACGGACATGCCAACATGTTAATTTTCAAAAAATATAGGATACGACACGTGGGGGACACGCAAGAAATATATAATTTTATATATTTATTATATGTTATATATATGAATATGTCATTCAAAGATAATAAAAAATTCAATATGACACTAATTCTTATAAATTTATATGGTTTTTGTTTTATTATTGTATCTTAAGTTGTTTTGTTCAAACTTATAATTAGTTTCATATGTGTCTAATCGATAGGCACGTGTTTAAGTGATTGACACGTGTATCTTTCAAGTGTCTAAAGAGTGTCCGGATCTTTAAAAAAATTTAAAAATAGGACACATTTTGAAGAGTATTGGACACGTGTCCTAAGAGTGTCCAAAGAGTGACGGTGTCCGACAAGAATACGTCACATTTTTAGAAGTGTCCGTGTTTCTTAGCTGTAGACTGGTACTTGAAAAATTGTATCCAATTGTTTAGCTTTTTTGTTAGGATCTTCTTTTAATGGACATTGTTCCGTAATAGTCATCTTGTCACATGCTATAGTCACACACGGTGCTGGAGTGCCCAAACACTAGAATGATTTTTTCTTCTTCTTAATTTTGAAGGGAGCTCAGCCTTAACAAGTGGCATGAATATAATGTTTTGTTGAAACCTGTTAGTAAAATCTACTACCTTGTCATTCTTGCTGAATGTGCTTGAGACGATAATTTATTTTTTTCAATAATGGCTCGTAAGATGATGTTACTACACCTATTTGGAGGATATTGATGGATTAAACAGTGTTCAATTTGTATTTGTATGATAGTTTCTTGGATGCTTATTGGTATCTTTGTGCTTGATAGTCGTGGAGGAGGGAGATCGAAGGCTTCAGTCCGTATGACTTGGGCTAGTTTCCATTGAACGAGGGCCTCGATCTCCTTTTTGGGTCGATTTCTGGTTTCTTCATTCTTGTTTGTTTGGAGGTGGAGCTAGTGGTGGGACTGTTGCTGTTCTAGGATGCAGATGATTTTGAAGTTGTGGGTCGATGATTTTCCTAGGGTTTTCTGGACTGGACAAAGGTCCTTTGTACTTAAAGGCTGTTCAAATGATCTTCCAGCATGTAGCCAGATTATACATTTCCATTCAATCTATGATGCTTTCGTGCTTGTCATGTTCATTATTTTTGGCACTTGATGTAGTCATTTCTGTATTTTGCACTTCCAACCTTTTCTTTGGGGCTTTTGTTTATTTAAAGAAATTGCTTTGTAACTTGGTGCATTCTTATCGATACTGTAAACTTACTGTTGACTCCTTGTTTTTTGTGGTCTCAAGGCGAGCTTATCAGCAAGTCCTTCCCACTCCAAGTTGATTCATCATTTTGTAGGAATGGGTTTTCCTGAGAAACTGGTTGCAAAAGCCATTGAGGAAAATGGTAATTGCAATGTTACTTTTTTTAAGGGCTAGTTTTCAGCTTGAAAGCAATGTTTGACTTTATTTTAACAATGCGCAGGAGAAGGAAATACAGAATCAATCCTAGAAACTTTGCTTACATATTCTGTGAGTAGTATAAACTTTACTTAAATGTTCTAATGATTGGAAGGCGATTTGTAATGTTTGAGAATTGCCTTTATATTTTCCTTTTAGAGGTCATTTTTGTGTTTCCTTTGTAGAGGACTTCTTGTCCTCTAGCCATTGTGCTCTGCTTGTGTTGCCCCAGATTTCCTTTTTGTGACTAATACTATGCCCAGGTGTGATACTCGTCCTAAATTGGTGTGAACCTTCTCCAACTTCCAGCATGCATTTGCTTATTTTATCTTCACGGTTTCCACAATGGCTCTGATTATTTATCTATTCTCCAGTCCGATGTTGAAATTGCCTCCAAGATACAATTTTACCTGCTCAAGTCTTCACCTTTCCTAAGTTGAACCAATGATCCCTGATTGGAATTGTATTTCTCCTGTGCAGAGGTTCACAATTTCTACTTCTTGCAGGCTCTTGAAAACTCTCCGCCACAACAGAAACCTGTTATTGATTCTGATCACAGCTCTTCGGATTATTATGAGAACTTTCTAGATGAGATCTCTGATTCAGATAGCTGGTCTGAAGATGAGGTAGCAATGTTCTTTTGGTTACAGTTATGTTGTTGATTTTTGTATGTAATGCTTTGATACATCAATCACCTAGACTACCCTTCTGCCAATATCTAACAACCAGGAAAAGTCAGTTCTCTCTACCAGAACTGTCCCTAGTGCCACAGATGTGAAGCAATATGTAGAACTGTTTGGAAATTTGTGTCCACTGGTACTTCCACTTGACTAATTGAAGTCATAATTTGTGTTACTGTATCCTAGTCACAGCACCATATATGGAAATGCATTGTTTTCATTTTTTTCTTGTGCATCTACTTGGTAGGCTGATAATAATTGAATATGTCAATCTACACAATGTGCTGATTTGGCAGGTTTGTGTTGGCATCTATCTAATTGGTATTTATTTGAAAAGTCAAGTGTCATTAAATTGTTTTGCAGTACCAAATTTATTTTGTCCCCAATAAATGTTTTTAATGTGAGTGATATTTTTATTTTATTCAATATCTACATTATTCTGGACCCAAAAAAAAAAAAAAAAAAAAAAGAAAGCAAGAAGAGTTTTTCTATAGAATCAATAAAATAAGATCTAGCACCATCAAAACCCTAAAGCTCTTCACTTTTGTTCTGCCCTGGAAGTAAATATCGTTTGTACAACCATGCAAGGCAATACCAAAGCTGACCTTAAATGTTATTTCCTTTGTTTCCTTATACAGCAATTAATGGTTTTGTGATAATTTCAACAGTTTGGTCGATTGTAATTGTTTTGTAATCTTAACTTTTCCTTTATCGGCCTTAAAAGGTTTCATCTGATATGCCATGGGAGTGATTTCTTAAGCTTTTGGGAAGTAGCGTTCATACTAACTGCAATGAATTGAGACTCTTGTAATTCCCTTGCTATGCATGTCCTTCCTGGTTTGATTTTGGTTTTTTTGATTGATTTTTCTTGGCAGGAAAATACAGAGTCTTTGTCTGATAAGGAGAAGACCTTGTTATCCCTAGCAAAGATGGGGTATACGGTGGAAGAGGCGTCAATAGCTATGGATAGATGTGGTGCGTATTTGATAATATGTTTGTTTTATGCTGCTGTAGCATGGTTCATTGTCAAATGGTGGTTATGCTATTTTTGGTTTTGATATTGTTTGTTCCGGAGATCATTCAGGTTTATGGATTTATATTCTGCCACATGTATCTTTCCATGTATGTTTTGTTCTGTCCATTATCTGTCAACATGTGAATAGTTGGTTGTGGTTTCTTTTTGTTTTGGTTGTCAAATTTTGTCGTTATATTCTGCATTCCATTTCCTCATGGGACTTGCTACTTACACTGCATATTTTGTTGAAGCTGCTTTAAACAATGATGTCTGAATTTCCTGGGTTCTCTTCTCTTTTTGTGTGCTTTGCTGAGTGAAAGAATTAGGTCTCCTTCCATTTGATTCCTAAAGCATATTCTGACCTCTTTTTTTTAAATAAATAAAAAAAAAAGAATTTGTATGCTTAGGATTCAATGATAAAAGAATAACAATCTCTCCTACTTTCGACTTTAGGAAATATTGTTACGTTGTATGCTTTTATTATCTTTGAATGAAATATTCAAATATGTCATATAATAAAAATATATATAGTGTGTCCCCCTACATGTCATATCATATCTTGTATTCTTTTATCCATGTCGGTGCTTCTTTGGTTTCTAGTGTCTTGTAAATTGCACAAGCATGTTATTATAATGAATCAGAAAAGATTGTAATTGGTTTTTTTGGTACATAGCCACACCTTTCTTATACTCTGAAACCCTGTCAAACGTAAATTAATATACTGGACATCTTACATTTCCATCTGCTACTGAATTGTGATACTGATTGTCATGTATATACTCGTTTGGGTCCTGTTAACCAGTTATTTCTGCTGGATGATGTTGCTAAACTTTGTCTATCCTCCTGTGTGTTGTAGTTGCGCATTTCATTAGATTTAATCTGTCTTAATAATGCTTGTAAAATATTGCAGGTCCAGATGCCTCAATTGATGAAATAACAGATTTTTTGTGTGCTGCTCAAATGGCAAAGGCAGCAGATTATCTACTACCTGATGATGATAAGTTTTTTATTTTTTATTTTAATTTTTATATTTCTTCCCCATAATGAAACATCAGGTTTTCAATTAACCCCTTTTCATGATAGGGGAATAAATTTTTACGGCTTTTATAGTTTGTTTTTTAATTACTAATGCACCAAGATCCTTGTTTTTATTTTTATTTATTTTTGGTTAATTCTGTTCATACTGCCATTAGTAAATCCTCTGCGTAATTGATCTTTTCTCAAATTTCACAGCCGAAGCCAAAGAGGAAATTTTTTGAGAGAGAATTGTGGAAAAGGAAAAAGCAAAGGAGGTATGAGAAGAGGATTATGAGTGAGGATAGTGAGACTATTCGTCTGCCAAAACCAATGATCGGCTTTGGAGTTCCTATGGAATCATCTCAAACATTTCATAGAACCCTTCCAGAGGCAGCCATGGGGCCTCCCTACTTCTATTATGAGAATGTGGCGCTAGCTCCAAAAGGAGTTTGGGACACCATCAAAAGATTTTTATATGATGTCGAACCTGAGTTTGTCGATTCGAAGTATTTCTGCGCAGCTGCAAGGAAAAGAGGTTATGTCCACAATCTTCCAATAGACAATAGGTTTCCTCTTCTTCCACTGCCTCCTCTCACCATTCATGAAGCATTGCCATTAACAAGGAAATGGTGGCCGTCGTGGGATACACGAACAAAGTTAAATTGCCTACAAACTTGCATAGGAAGTGCAAAACTGACGGACAGGATTCGCAAAGCTCTTGAAGATTGGGATGGTGAGCCACCTTTGCGCGTGCAAAAATATGTTCTTGATGAATGTCGAAAGTGGAATCTAGTCTGGGTAGGAAGGAACAAACTTGCACCGCTTGAGGCTGATGAAGTGGAAATGTTATTGGGGTTCCCAAGGAACCATACGAGAGGAGGTGGTATAAGTAGGACCGACAGATACAAATCACTTGGTAATTCATTTCAGGTGAGCATTCTTTTATTATTTCATTGACAAAACACCTTTTATCATTTTTTCTCGTCACGTGTGTTTATTGACTAGTTCTAATCTCAACTTTGCCCATTTTCTTTTTGGGATGAAATCTTTTCAGATTGACACAGTGGCCTATCACCTCTCTGTCTTAAAGGATTTATACCCTGGAGGTATAAACCTTTTGTCGCTTTTCTCTGGGATAGGTGGTGCGGAAGTTGCCCTTCATCGACTCGGCATCCCCTTAAAAACAGTTGTGTCTGTCGAGATTTCCGAAGTCAACAGGAATATTGTCCGGGGTTGGTGGGAACAAACCAATCAGAAAGGAAACCTCATTGACTTTACTGATGTGCAACAATTAGACGGTGATCGAATTGAGCAGCTTATTCATTCAGTTGGTGGGTTTGATCTTGTTATTGGTGGAAGCCCGTGCAACAACCTCGCGGGGAGCAACCGCCACCACAGGGACGGGCTGGAGGGTAAAGAATCTGCACTTTTTTATGATTATTTTCGAATCCTAGACTTGGTCAAGTGCATCATGGGGAGACAACAATAAATTCCCCTCTATATAGTTTGCCTGATCCTTTGTATCTGATTCAAACTCTTTGGCCTTTTCCTCCTATTTAATTATGAGACAGTGACTTGTAGCTTGTCCTAGTTACTTTTGTTTCGATGGAAATTTTGAATTGCTGGAAAAAAGAGGTTATTTCTGTTGTTAGATGACAGTTGTATTAGGGGGACGTGAGTCGGGTGACATTAGTAATTTGGTTTTTTTTTTCGGGTGGGTAATTTTTTTGTTTGTTTTTTAGTCATTTGGCTGTTAATGCTGGAGTCATGGGCGGAGTTATGCATGGAGTAGTGGGTCAATTGGACCCACTCGACTTTGAATTTTTTTAAGAATTATGTACTATTTATGGTAAATTTTTTGGTTTTCATAAATTGACCCTATTAAAATTGTTCAAAAAAATAGATTTATCAATAACCAAAAAAAAAAAAAAATTTTGTTTAAAAAATAATTAGTCTTATGTTTTTAATATTTTTAAATTATTTTTTGTTTAGCATGTATAATCATTAATGGTTAAATATGAATATAAATGAGACTTGTATGGATATCATTACAACAATTATTGTGCATGTCACACATCTATACTATATATTAAAGCAAAAGGGGGTTTTTAACTCCAAACCTTGTGGGAGCTCCAATCTCTCAATCTAAATTTCTTGATTTTTTTATTTAAAAAAAAAAAAACCTTAGTATTTATTAACTTTTTTTAACTCCCAAGTCTTACCCTCATAATAACACTTTAATAGATTAAGAATAAGCATAAATTTTTTTTTTTGAAATTCAACACATGAATTCTTTGAAAAGTCCCAGCAGATATGATTATTATCTCTCATAATAACACTTTAATATATTATGAACAAGTATAAAAAAAATTTCTTAAAAAGTCTAACGTATATGTCTATTATCAAAATATTAAACTTTAATATAATATAATCAAAAAAAGAAGATATTTAATTCATTGAAAAGTCTAACACATATGATTATTATCAAAATATTAAACTTTAATATAATATAAAAAAGGAAAAAAAGAAGACATTTAAAAAAAAAAAAAAGACATTTAAAAATCGCAATTCACATATATAGATAATTGTAAATATATTAAGAAAAAGGGGTTTCTAAACCCCAAGCCTTGTGGGAGCTCCAATCTCTCAATCTTAATTTTCTAAATTTTTTATTTAAAAAAAAAAACTCTCAGCATTTATTGATTTGGTCAAAATTCCCTGATCAGCATTTATTAACTTTTTCAAATCCACATGCCTGCATTTATTGATTTGGTCAAAATCCCTGATTAGCATTTAAAATCCCCTCATACAAATAATTATAGATACAGCTCGTGCATAGTTAATGCAGTAGCCTTTTTAATTTCTCCTGTACATTATGGTTAGTGATGAGATTGTTAAATTATTTTTATAAAAAATCTTACAAAACATAATTTATATATTAAAAAAAAATTAAAACAAATATAAATATCTATAATTATTCCCGTGCATAGCACGAGTGATAGGCTAGTTAGATACATAATGTAAAAATATAGTTAGTGTAACCTTATTGACATAATTAATATCACGATATCATTTTTTAATAATGATTTTAAAAAAATTGTATATAATTTCTATATAAAATGATGTGATTTAATAGAGATTTTTCATTTTAAAATCAAACATGAAGACGTTTTTTATTTATAATATTATTTTTGTGAATTTTTTTATATAAATAAAGTTTATATAAAATAAAATAAAATAAAAAACACAAATTTCTTTTAAAACACGGAATTCTTATTCCTTACAAAGACTTTTATTTTTTATTTTTTAAAAAAAAAAAGAAAGAGAAAAGGTGATTTTGAATTTTTTTTTTCCCAAAAATTTTCAACCAAACAATTTTTTGAAACTTTTTTCTCAAAAATTCTCTCAAAAAATAAACCAAACAAAGCATTTTTCTCTCATTAATTTTCTGCAATAATTTTAAATTGCAATAATATTAATTATTACAAGGGCAAATTTCAATCTACACCCTTGTTGTTAAGACCCAAATTCGTCTCTATAGGTTTAGAGTCATGACAGGCCAATATTCCTAGATTACCTTCTGCCTCAAAGACAAAATTTCAAAATATTTAATATCATATCGGAGCTTAAGGCGAAAGCAAAACAAAAACAAAAATGTTCGTTGAGCTTGTATCTACATGATACAATAATAAATTATAAACATATACAAATCTTATATATCTCACACACATATACATTAAGACTCAACAAAATACAAATCTCTGGCAAAGCTAAGGGGCTGATTTACTTGGCTCTACTCGAGCCTAACTTGCCCCATTTCGAAAGCTCTTCAAAAGGCTGACACAGGTAGACTTTTAGACTTTCTCTATCCTTGTTGCTTAGTTTGCTTACCTACAGATACATATGAATAGTGAGCTAAAATCCAACAAGTAATAACAAAATAAAGAGGTTAAATGAATGAAATTCAACGATAGTACAAAAATATGTCTTACAATTTCGAAATGAATCTTAAATCATTTTCAAAGTGAGGAATTTGCCACATTAAATCAATTTCACAACAAAACATTTTCCATGTCAAATCCCAAATCAAAACATATCTTTCATTTTTCGAAGCAATCCATTATAAAAGGCAGAACATTTCGATTAGCAATCATAACATCTCTTTACAGTAACAAAAGCCATTGGTATCATTATATGTGGTACATCTATGAAACAATAATATTCCAATGATAACGGACCATAATGGTCTAACACTAGAGATTTCTGTGTGTCAATCAATCTAAAAGCCATGGTATTATTACCTCTAGGCGAGGGCCTAGCCATGGTATTGTTATCCCCAGATAAGGGCCTACGTTCAATGGATGCCACAATACCATTTCAAAACAAAACTTCATTCATTTTGAGAATAATGTTTCAATAAACCATTCAATCAATCATATATCAATTTTGATAGCAATAACATTTTCGAAAGTAAACATCACTTGAACATATCTTTATAAAGTTATTACTCACAGTGGGTTAATTCGATATAAGGCCTCGGACGTCTACCTATACAAATCACACAACGAAGATACAATAGAAGCAATTTCATTTTAATTCAACTTTGTTTATGTGTTTCTAACTTATTTCATGATTATGTGAGTCCAATTGGTGCCTAAGAATACTTAGAATGTCATGAGGATGCAATTATGCATTTAAAAGAGTTAGTCAAAAATTGATGAAAGTAGGGTCCTCGCTCGAGCGATTTGCTAAGCTCTGTAAAAATACTGGATGGCCTCAATGTTCGCTCGAGTGGTGACTTTACCGCTCGAGCGGCTAGCAAATTTTTTGTGTTTTGAAAACCAACAAAATAATTTCTAAACACATTTTCAAAACTTAAACTCTTGCATGAACTAATTTAAACATGTAATTTTATTAATGAAGATGAACCCATGATTAATTTTCAAATTTCTAATACAAAAATCTCTTTGGTCATTAAGATTAAAACCAATAATTTCATGAATATAATAATCCCAACATTCATCTTTCTTTGTTTTATAAAACATGAATTAAAGCTATAAGGCCCTTTCAAAAATATTTATATGTAAGAAATTTAAATCAAAATCAAACTAATTTTTGATTCTTAAATATGAATTATAATTTATATCTAAATTTGTCCAAATTTAGATTTAATTTATTTCCTCCATATCAAACCTAATTTTAAACCCACAAATTTTAAAACATGAATTAAACTCTCACAACTCTTGAAAAATTCATGATGTATGTGCAATTAAAATTCCAATTTTTGCAAGATAATAAAAATCAAACCACAAAATGCTCAATTCTAATTTAATTTATACAATTTGAATTTAATTCAATTCCTTCACCCTTTTATTAATTTCTTTGAAATTACATGAAATTGATTCTTAATCCCCTCCCCCCCCTCTTTTTTTTAAAAATTATTTTCCTTTAAATCATGAAATTGGAGTTATGAAACTTTGCATGTATGAAATTAAAATCAAAACCAAATAATTTTGATTAGAATAGCTCTAATTTGGATTATTATTAATTTTCTCCAAATCAAACCCAAATTCAAATCCATAAATCTTTTAAATATGAATTAAAATCTCAAAACTTTGAAATCCTATGATGCATGTTTAATTAGAGTATTAAACTTGTAGAATTTGTCCATGTATGTAACAATGAGGCTTAATTTGGCAAGATTACATCATCAAACCCAAAATAATTAATTTCCATAACCATAAACCTACCTTAATTTCTTTGTCTTTATTTTCTAATTTCTTCCAAATTATATGAAGTTGAACCCAAACTCATCTTTAATTCAAGTGTAATATAAGAATTCTACAAAATTCAAGTTTGAAATCCTTATCTTTAATCTTTAATTTAGTGTGTTCTTGACAACTTCTTCACTTCTCTTAGCTTTCTTAATTTTCTTCAAAATTTCTAACAAGTTCTGAAGTATTAAACTCTCTCTCTCTCTCTCTCTCTCTCTACACTCTTTAACTCACTCTCTTTCCTTTGAAATGCGCTCAGCAGAGCACCAAGCACCAAAACCCTCTAACATACACACACATGCACACCTATATGCACACCTCTTCTTGTTGACAACACATAGCACACGTGCACACACTCACATTTCTCTACACACACACTTTTCTTAGTACACACACCCACATATATTCTCAAACTCTAAATCATTCCATAATTTAATTTATGATTGAGATTAATTAAATTAAATAACTCATATTCTTAATAAATCTTGATTAACACATAATTAAATTAATCATAACTAATCATAAATCTTACATAATTTAATTTATCAAATTTGACTTTTTTTAGAGCCTAATTAATTATATTTAAATTTATTAATCTGAATAAGATTTTTAATCAAACTCCCAAAAGGCTCCAAATATTAAATTAAACTTATTGTCATCATCAATTTTGATTTCTCAAACCATTTAGGCCTTTAATTTCTAATCAAACTCCAAATTTTCGTCATTTTTGAGTTGTATCTTATTAAGCTCATCGTTTATTGGCATTCATGTTGCCCTGGCGTTTTATGCCAGGTATCGAAGAAACCGAAGAAAACACCGAAGTCATGGAAGGCGACATTCAGCCTTGGTTAGCTTGAAGTGTGCCCAAGTTGTTAGAAATGGTTTTGGAAAAATCAGATTTTTCCTCAACTTTGGTATATTTTTAGGTGGGACCCATACTCCAAAGTTGGCGGGTCTAAGTGGTAACGTGTTTTATGCTGCGTTGTGATTCACGTAGTATATTTGATTGCTTAAAACAATTATCGAGTGAATGGAAAATTGAAGCCAAAATGAGCTCCATGAAAATGGAGTTTTGGTAGAAATTCCTTAAAGGTTTGAATTAAAGGTTTGTTCCACATTGGTTTGGTGGGCAAACTTTTGTAAGTTTATTAGGCTTGAGTTTGTAACTTGGAGAGGTCTTCCAAGGACACCTTAAGTTTGCAAAATAGAGAGGTTATAGGCAAAGTGGGTTAGACTCATTGGATCAAAAAATAAACACATGCGCGCGCCGTTGCCGCTCGTCCGGTCAGGCGGGCTAGGCTGGGCTTGGGTGCATGGTGTGAGGTTGAGTTGGGCTTGTCCGACCCAATACTTATCTTTTTGGGCCAAAAACATTTGAATTTATTTTATTTGTTTGGAAATAAAAATCTGTTCGGTTTTTTATTTCAAAATTTCAGTTAAGAAAATTCAAAATTTTGGCTTGCACCTCTTCAAATTTTCTAAACAATTCCATATCTGTTTAAGATCAAGCCCAACAGGTTCCTATCTGTTTTAAACCGAACAGATTCAACAAATTCAAATCGAACAGGTTTGATTCAAAACTGAACAGGTTCTATACCTGTTCAAACAGGTTTGGTACTTGTTTAATTCAAATTGAACAGCCACCTTTCCATCTATAAATAGGTAGTCCCTCATTTAGGTTTTTTTCACTTAATTCCGTATTTAATTTTGCCATTGCTCTCTTTGCATTTTGCTGCATTATTTTTCTGTGAGTAAGAGTGTAAACACAAAGTGTGTTCATTATGCGAATAATTTGTAGTGCTGCTGTTATTCGTTGTTGATCATTTTATCTTGGGAGATAGACGTCCATAATCTGAAAGCACCGTACAGAGGACAAATGTGTCTTAATGACATAGTGTTAAACATTGGATTTGATCAAAAATTTGTTCGATAAATCAGATTTTGATTTATTTTATTTTATTTTATCTTTTACACTGTTTTGATTTTTGTAATCAAACAATCTTTCTCCTCTTTAATTTTTCAAATACAGTGAAGATTGTCCAACACAAGTCCCATGAACCCTCTTTCTTAAGTTATTTAGGTAGCGTTTAGTAGAGTTTTCTAAATATGATTTGAGAATAGAGTTGTGTTTTGAGTTTGTAAGTTTTGGAATTACGATTTGAGTGTAAAAAATTTGTTTGGTTATGAGTTTTTGAAAAGAGTTTTGAGTTGAGTGTTGAATTGAGTTTTTAATGTTTGATGTGACATGTGAAATAAGAAAATTTGTTTGGTTATGAGTTTTGAAAAGAGTTTTCAAAACTTAATTCAAATTGTTATAACTCATAACCAAACACACTACTCAAAACTCTATTAAAAATTCTGATCAACACTTATAAACAAACTCTTTTTAAAATTCAATTAAAAATTAATTATTAACAGAAAATAACATTAATCAAATTTTTTAATTGAAAATATTACAAAGGAAATAAATTTTTTTTCAAAGTAAATATTTAATTACTGATTTAAAATAACTTTTGATTGTATATTTGGTTCAATTTTTTTTTAATATTTTTTATTTAAAATATTTTTATATTTTAAAAAATTATTGTCACAAATTATTTGCTATTTATTGTATTGTTATTTTCAAATAAATTGCCAAAAAATTTATCAGGTATTATCTATGTGCGAGTCAAAAAAAAATAAAAATAGAATATCATTTTGTTAGCATCTACACAATTTACAACACACAATTCAATTTTATTCGAATTTTTTACTTATTGATTTTCATCAATTCCGTGGAAAATGCATCCTTCATATATTTCGTCATTTATATCATCTGTTTAACCGCCAACTTTTATATCAGAGGCTAAACAACCAATAACTTCACCATCTTCATAATTTACAATTTCACTCAATATATTGGCAGATGATATCAATGTAAAACAAGAAGATCAAATAGAGCTGTTTTGATAAGGGTCAAAGCTTAAGAGCAGAAGCCGAAGCCGAAGCCGAAGCCTTTCCTAGCTGCACAGCACCGGTCGACCGGCAAGTCAACCAGGGGTCTTTTGGTCGGTTAACCGGATCCACCTAGCCGTCCAATTTAACAGCAAGCCTCAATTAAGTTTAACAGAAAATCAATGAGTTGCATATAGAACCTATATATATTTTGAGAGAAATTTATGAATGTCGTAAAGAAGAACACAATCGACAAAAATCGAACACTCAAAAAAAAAAAAAAAAAAACTAGCAATCAAAACCCAATAAATTTACGAATTATGAAAGAAAAATCAACAGAAAATTAGTTTACAATAGCACAAACACATGTATATATGTAGGAAAGAGTTACCAATTTTTTTTCTTAATGTCTTCTCATATTTGCTTTTAACAGAAAATTAGTCTACAATAGTATAAACACATGTATGTATGTATGAAAGAGTAACCAATTTCTTTCTTGATGTCTTCTTTTCTTTGCTTTCTGTTGGCAATAGCCACAAAAAAAAAATAAAAAAAAATAAAAAATAAAATTCACTGTAGTGGTCAACTGGCCAGACATCCGGGAGGATGTCCGGAGGGACGACCGGGTAGACTGAAAAATTCAAAAACTGTATGAAAATGTGAAAGCTTTGGCTTGGAAGAAGCTTTGCCAAACGTGAAACAAAAATGTGTTTTGAAATTTGTGGTGGAATTAATTTTTGAAAACCCCATCCAAACATTTTATTCACGTGAAGGGGTAGAATTGTGATTGGAAAGCTTTACCAAACACAGCCCTAGGTTTTCTTTAGTTTTCTTTTTTTATTTGTGTTTTTTTTTTTTATGAATGTACTAAGATTAAGCTTTAAGTTTGATTGAAATTGTAATTTAAGAACTTTTAATTTCTGTTTTGTTAATTAATTGATGATGGCAAACTTGATAGCAACAATGATTAGAAGTTCTTAATTAAGAAATTTGATTTTAAGTTATAAACTTTATTACGATGTTCTCAAATTTTTAGGCCTCAAACTTGATCACCAGGGCCTCGTCATAGTAGCTTTGTCTGAGGAGCTGAGGCATTGGGTGGATGTTGACTGTGTAGAAGCCATGGCTACATTTAAAGCAGTTCAGTTTGCAAAGGATTTGTGCTTAGAAGACATCTATTTGGAGGGTGATTCGACAAATGTGATCAAAGCGATTAATGACCCTTGCGATGCTCTCTCTCCATTTGAACGCATAGCTTAAGGTGTCCATGATTTGTTGAGAAGTTTTCACTTTATTACTATGTGTCATGTTTTAGGACTGGTAATTTTCTTGCTCGTTGTTTGAACATATTAGCATTTAATTGTGTTGGGCCAATGATTTGGACGGAGGATGCTCCACCAACATTGGTTCCCTTTGATTTTGTTTGTAGTCACTTACTCTTATGTCTTGTTTGGAAACATGTTATTTTAATAAATTTTTAATTTTTTATAAAAAGGTGTGTAGAAAAATAAAAAAAATGATGTGACAACGCATAATAATTTTTTAATTTTTAATTAAAATATTTAATCTCTAAACAAGACCTTAATGCATTACTGCACCCTTCTAAAGAAAAAGTGTGGGCCTCTATAAGACATTAAAATGTGGGTAATTATTTAGTAATTCTGAAATATAAATACGTGATATTTTATAATATTATGATTGATGGAGAATGTGGGTAAGTGAGGTATTATATTAAGTGATTGAGGAACATAAAAGAACATATAAATAATAATTAGTTAAGAAGTAAAAGACACATGATACTCCGAAACCATTTTATAATTTCTCTTAAAATGTGATTAATATTAGCCTTTGTTAAATTGAAGCCTTAACCATAGTTTTTAAAAAAATCTGGCGTCACTCCATTCACTGCACGCAGCGATTCTTCGGTATCTGGCCGTTGCTATAAATATCCGAGGCCTCTTTATTCCTTAGCCTACGCTTCCCTCTGCCGTCGGAAGCGTAGCGCTCTCTCTGTCTCTGTCTCTCTCTCATCGTCGTCATTGTCGATTTATAGAGAGAGAAAGAAGGTCCGCCATAGAAGTCGAGCATTTCTCGCCTCAACTCTCTTTCAACACCTTCAAAGTGGCTTTGCAGGTACGATCCTCTCTACCAATCTCCATATCATTTTTAGGGTTTCTTTCGAAGTGTATCAGATCCGAGTAGAATCGCTGAATATGTTGTAATCTAGGGTTTCAGATTAGGTTTTTTGACGTCGATAGTTGGTCTGAAGTCTATGATATGATCCGAAGGATGTACTGTTTTTGGGAAGATGTTTGAAACAGTAAGCTTGTGAAAGATGTTTATTAATTAGGGTTTTGACCATGAATATATGGGTGAGTTGTGTAAGTCGAATCTTGTTGATTATCTTTGAATCTGGACTCGTGAATATTTTTCTGTCCATTCATGCTTATGTTTATGCATACGTATTTGTTGATGTGGTTTGTTTCCCCTTAAATTTAAACGCGTGTTAGGTTTCTTTGGTCTCTGTTACTAATATGTCTAAGTTTATCATAACGTTGTGGGTTTTAATTTGCCTATGACCTGTGTATGCATGTCGTATTTGTGATTAGCTTTGAAGAACAATGCAGTGGTCCAGAGAAAGGTGACTAGCTAGATTTTGGGCCTGGAGTTCTTCTCAAGGCCTCTTGTTTCTGCACGCACACAAAACTATCCTTAGTTGCAGGAATCGTGCAACCAGGTCACGATTCTTACTCAGAATCGCGATTTTGCGCTTCCTAGGAAGAAACGTGTAGGAATCGCGTTTCTCTGGAGAGAGAAACGCGATTCAGTCCAAGATCAGATCGCAAAGGAGAGAGAGAGAGAGAGAGAGAGAGAGAGAGAGAGAGAGAAAGAAACCTGGTCTCGCGACTTCGACCTCTGCTCTAGCCCTAGCCCTAGCCTTCGACCTTTGCTCTAACCCTAGCCTTCGCCTTCGCCTTCTCTTTGTCTTCATCTGCGTCGATCACCTGTGTCGATCGCCTCGCCTCGCCTTCGCCTTCGCCTTCGCCTTCGCCCTTCGTCTTCGTCTTCGTCTTCTTCCCCTCCTCCTCTCTGATTTGTTGTCTCTCCCTCACCCGTTTATAATAACATATAATAAATAATATAAATAAATATAATAAATAATATAATTTGTTATATAATAATCTAATTAAATTATATATAACATATAATAAATAATATAAATAAATATAATAAATAATATAATTTGTTATATAATAATCTAATTAAATTATATATAATAAAAAAATATTTAATAAAATCTATAAAATGAATTATTCAATTTTTATTTTTTATTTATTTTTAAATTTTTTATGTTTTTTTTAATTAATTAGATATTATATAAAATAAAAAAATAATATAAATATTTTATAATAAATGAAAAAAATTTAATACAAGTATATAATTATAATATTTCAACATATGATTATATATATATTTTTTAAAATTTATAACATATATTTTCATTATCATTAGAGAAAAAAATATATATATAATCTTACAATATATTTTTATATATTATATTATTTAATATATATATATATACAAACGCTCCCTATCAACGATTCTTGGAATGACTACGATTCCCCGCTCCCGCTCCCGCTCCCGCCCCCGCTCCCGCTCCCGCTTCGTGCAACTAAGAAACTATCTCACTTTGCTTCAATACTGAATTTTGGTTGTTGTAGGATAGTGTTGGGCAGCGGACCTTGGTTATTCACTTTGTAAAATGCAGTGGTTTCCAATTGGGTCACCCTAAAATCCATTTTATTTTTCGCATGTTAGTAGTCTGAAAGTCTCTTCTCACTGCTCTGTGGATTTGTATGCGATTTGTATGGTTAATGTGTCTGCTGGATTTGTATGCGATTCATTTTGTTTGTTGAGTTAGTGTTTACCATAAAATATGTTTAAAGTTAAGATTAACATTGGTGGTTAAGTGCAAGTTTGCTTTCCTTCCAAAACTTGCCAAATTCTCCCAACTCAAAATGGGAAAATTAATTTTGTGTGTATTGCTGTTTCTTGCTTCAGATTGTTGAGATTGAAGCTTTTTAATGATGGCTACTGCAACTGTCTCTTCTGCTGGTCCACGTTATGCTCCAGAGGACCCCACTCTTCCCAAGCCTTGGAAAGGGCTAGTTGATGGTAAAACTGGTTATCTTTACTTCTGGAATCCGGAGACCAATGTCACTCAGTATGAGAAGCCCGCTGCCTCTTCACACATGGGCTCAGTTCCACCACAAAAGCTGTCTTCAGCACCTGTAAGTTCTTCGGTTCAAGTTCAACAATCTTCCCATGGACTTCGTGACAGTATCTTCAATGATGATGATGATGATAGATATAATGGAGGTAGCAATAGTGGGTCGAAGCTTGATACAGGAACAAGGAGTTATCAGGTCCGTGTTTTACTCATGTTTACAAGCTTTGCTTTTTTGTCTTCATATTTTGTTCAGAGAGTCAAGGAGTAGTGCTGCTATTGATGTCACTCAGGTTGCCTTGTGAAATATCTAGACTTGTGAACCTATCAACCTGTTGGGAGGTTGGAAGTTGGATGATGATTCTTGATTTAGGCTTCTGTGCCCTGATTTTGCTTTGCTTGAGGTGTTGAACGGTGGTCATAATATATATATATTCAAAAATAAAAAATAAAAAATTCCAGTTGTTTATGGATGTTAGTGGACTATACTTGGATAAATTCTAATTTTCTTCAGCACAGTTTGTAATAATGTATTAACATCTAAGTGGATAATATACTATTAGTTTAATTATTTTCGTTTCCTTTGCGTACTCTCTTTATTTGGTTGTTGTCTTCACCTTTTTGATGAGGTGTATTTATTGCATTTGACTGTTTGCACACCCATAACTGGCTCAATTGATATTGTGCAGTGGCTTTTGGGAAGTGCCTGCGTGGATTGAGTGCTCTTAATACTGATGCATTTGGCTTCCATGAATCTAGTTGATTTTTTAATTGAATCAGTATAGAAGCTGATTTGCTGACACTAGGCAAGTGAACTAGGATGGGCTTTGATTTTGTTGACAAGAATTCAACAGGGATTAGAAACTTTGTTCATAAAAGCATGGATAACCATTACATTTGTTCCACATCAATGACTATTAATGAGCCCTAGGTTGATGATGTTAGTACCTCAGACATCTTGTTTGTCTATTTCTTGAATTTATGCCTGTAATTTTAATTTAGTTTGACGTTTACTATTGGACAGGATTTTGTTATATGATGAAAGCCAGGATACACCACACTAAGAAGTCCTTGCCAAGTTTGGTTTTCAATTCTTATTGTTATGAAAGTTTTAAATTTATCACAGCATTTTTAGTTTTGCAATGGGTTGCAGTCACATCTACTTTTGAGACAGCTAAAATGTTGTGTTTGGTGTAAGTTGTGAAAAACTTGCTTGGGAAAATATCGATTTTGGTAAACGTGAAGTGTGTGTAGCTAAGAATCGAGGGGTTATCTTTAAATCTTTAATTTGCTTTGGTAGAATTTATGCATTATTCCATGCTTCCACTTCCTTCTGTGATGGTTTGGTCCTATTCTTGTTGGCTTGCTAAACTAATTTCTCTTATTTTGCTTTAGAGTGGGAAAGGTGGATCAGATCATTCTCAAAATGTTCCTAATGAGGAGATAGGCACTGGACATGGAGGGTCTTCTGGCCGAGGTTATGGGCTTTCGGCTGTTGGAAATGGTCTATCTGTTGAATCTTATCGCCGTCAGCATGAAATTACTATTAGTGTAAGCATCTAATAAGATTTGTACAGGAGGTCGCTTACTTATAATCTGCAATACTTTTGCTTCTTAGGCATTCCATTTGATTGAACATTGGGTTCTGTATTTTACTTTCAATATTTCAATCCTTGGGTCGTCGTGCATGATGCTTTCTTTGATGTTATGAAGACAGAATGGTTCTCAAGCAGAACAATCTTGTTTTCAGTTTAGAATATTACAATTAAATTTAGTTTATTAGTTTGCAACAGTATGATTAATTAAGTTGGCCCCCCAGACTTTGCTTCCTTCTTATTGGAATTCTTTTGGCTCATGCCTTTTACACTAGACATGCATTTGGGAAATTCAGAAGTGTGGCATTATTTCATTGTCCATGGTGTTTTAGGATCTCCTTCAATTTTCCACTATGTATTCCTTTGTATTTCCATTGTGCAGTTTATATTGTTGTAATGGATTAGGGTGTTTTTGTTTGTCAATTTTCATCAGGGAGATAATGTACCCCCTCCTTTAACGTCATTTGAAGCTACTGGTTTTCCTTTAGAGCTTCTTCGAGAGGTATGAATTTCTTTCTATTTTTGCAACTCTGTATTGGCCAGAAGTCTATGCAAGTTTACTTTGATATGTAATCTTAGTGTTTTCTGTGAAAACTTCTGTAATTGCTGGAGGTCTGATGTGAAGCTTCAGGACTCATGTTCATTATTTTCCATCTTTACTTTTTTGTCGCAGGTGCGATATTTGCTCCAGGGAGGAGCTAAATGTCGTACGCTGTGCCACCCCCTTGTGAGGGGTTTGCATATATTCGGAGCGCCCTTGTATGGTGGACCAATTTTGAGAAGGGCTTTCCGAATCTCCCAACTTCTTGGCGGAGACTGCCGTTGGTGATGATTCAGTCTGCCTGCCACTTGGTCTGAACAGAAGAAGAGGCCTCCTCCTGCTCTATTAGCTTGCATCAGCAAGCATTGGCTTCCTGCATGTGGGAGATGATGCTTCTTCTTGCATTTCCATTCACATGAAATCAATTAGAAAATCTTGAAGCTGGTACCTCTGCTTATAAGGGTTGCTGGTTTTTGGTTTTCCAGGTAAAGCAGGCTGGGTTCTCTGCACCTACTCCTATACAGGCACAGTCGTGGCCGATTGCTCTTCAAAAGCGTGACATTGTAGCCATTGCCAAGACAGGTTCGGGTAAAACCTTGGGTTACTTGATTCCAAGTTTTATTCATCTCAAGCGTACTCACAATAATCCTCAAATGGGTCCGACTGTTTTGGTCTTGTCACCAACGAGAGAGTTGGCAACACAGATACATGATGAAGCTGTGAAGTTTGGAAAGTCATCCAAAATATCTTGCACGGTATGCTGCTTCTGAAATATTACTACTTTTGTTCTTGTCCAAGAAAGTGATCCTGTTATATGTACTGGAATTGCATATCCTAAAGTTCTTTAAAGTGGTCTTGAATTAATGGTCTGCTGTCTCTGTCCTTTTGTAGATGGTTTTTTGTTGGTCCTACTTAATGTCCTAGCCTTAGAAGCACATGCACTTCTAAGAAGGTACAATGTCCTTGTTGTACGCTCTTGACATGTTTGGACATATGTCTAAATGTGTCCTATTGTTTATTTATATGTATGAATACATATATATATAGAGGGAGCTACTAATAGCTCCACATTTCTTCTTAGGACCCCCACCCTCTTCATTTTCTTATTGCAATTTTATCCTCTTATAAAATACTCCCTCTATCCCATTTTGTTGGTTCACCTTTTCATTTTTGAATGTCCCAAAATAAATGTCCATTTTGAAAAAATTATGTGATTTTCCCATTTTGCCCTTTCTTTTTTGATTAAAATAACAATTTCAAAAAACAAAATTACAAACTTGTCAGATCAAAAACTGCACCCATTCAATCAAAAGTCGATGAACAAAGTTAGTATCTTGATAATTTTCAATTCTACAATTGATTTCCTGCCAAATTTCAATGGACTTTTTTCTTCCTACTTTTTTGGTTAAATTTGGTCCTCCTCTCTCTCTCTCTCTCTCTCTCTCTCTCTCGCTGCTAGGGTTTTGCAGAGGGGTGGCAGGGGACGAGAAGGGCTGCGGGAGTATGGGGAGGAGCTCCCATATATATATTTTGAACCAGATGCTTGGGGGGCACATAGGTCCATCACTTTGGCTCATAATGAAACATGTTGCAAGTTGCTTGGGATCCAATATACTAAAATAAAATTAATGTGAATTTTCTACCTATTAATCATGCCTTTTAGACTTTTAAATTTCAGGAATTTAAGTCTAAAACTTCCAATTTATTTATAAATAGAGTTTTCTAAAATCCAAATTAAGAAGGTTTGTTCATGCTTCTTTTCCAATATATAGAGTGGGGAAAATGATTTTTTTTTTTCTTTCTATTTTGATATAATAAAATATTATATTTGTAATGTAAAAAATGAAGGTTGTGTGCTTGCCATGTTTTTTTTTTCCTTTTTTTTTGTTGTTGAAAATTTCGATGTCTGAGTGTCCATGTTGTGTTGTATCCATGTCCTTTAACTGTATCATGCTTCTTAGGTTCTGGCATAGCTTTGTATTCAGTTGCCCATACTAGTGAATGAAAAGGAAAAAAAAAAAAAAAAAAAAGACAATTGACAGTGGATTACGATAGTGAGTTTTGTTAATGCAGTTGATGTCTATGGAAAGATTCGTAATACTGTCATTCTTGTCATTGTTCTCAGATCTATGTCTATTTGTACATCTGTGAACTCATGGTCTCATTTTATCAGCCATTTTTTCTTTCCATTTTCTTTAATTATGTTTCCTTGCGTGGTACCTAGATTTTTAGGATATGAATTTTTCAAAGAATTATATATACTATATACATACAAGTCTAATAACTTTCTGTGGTGGAACAAAATATGGGTTATACATATTTATGAATATTATGTCTCATGTTTGTTTGTGTTTTTGTAATGCAAGTGTTTGTATGGAGGAGCACCAAAGGGTCCCCAATTGAAAGAATTATACAAAGGTGTAGATATTGTGGTTGCTACTCCTGGCCGTTTGAATGATTTTTTAGAGATGAAAAAAGTGAACCTCCATCAAATCTCTTACTTGGTATTAGATGAGGCGGACCGCATGCTGGACATGGGTTTTGAACCACAGATACGGAAGATTGTGAAGGAGGTGCCTACTCGCCGCCAGACCCTCATGTACACTGCAACATGGCCCAAGGAGGTTCGCAAAATTGCCACAGACCTACTGGTCAATCCTGTTCAGGTTAACATTGGAAATGTTGATGAGCTTGTTGCCAACAAGTCTATCACTCAGGTATGCAGATTCTATATTCATCTACTCTTCTCACCCTGTTTGTTTGCCTCCTCTGTAGCCCATAGCACAAAGAATATTTCTGTGGGGGATTTCAATATTTAGCTAGCTTCTATTTATCTAGTTTCTTAGTCCTTTATGTTGGATTTTTAAAATGTCCAATAATTTGTTTTGTTGGTTACTTGCAGTATATTGAAGTGTTGCAGCCTATGGAGAAACACAGGCGGCTTGAGCAGATATTGCGGTCTCAAGAACCAGGATCTAAGATCATTATCTTTTGTTCAACCAAGAAGATGTGTGATCAACTTGCTCGTAATCTAACCCGCCAGTTTGGAGCTGCTGCCATTCATGGAGACAAAAATCAGAGTGAGAGGGATAATGTGTTGAGCCAGTTTCGCTCTGGGAGTTCTCCAGTGCTTGTAGCCACTGATGTTGCAGCTCGCGGATTAGATGTCAAAGATATCAGGTTGGTTATTTCTCAATATATGGCTAGTTATTATTCACAGTGAAGATACAAATAAAGTGAGGCTGGGGTTATTGACTGCATTGACATATTTTTGAGGCTAAGTTATTATGACTTTAAGTTGGTTGCATGTTGTTTCCAAGGGCATGCACATTTTTATAGGCTGCCATGGTACTCTGGTTTTCTCTCTCTGCCTCCAATGGCATGCATATTTTAGTCTTGGCATTTGATTGAATCCTCATTTCCCTCTCTTGTTCATTTGGATTTTAGAACGCTTCTTTGTTTATGCTGTTCTATTGAATTGCTTTGTTATATTTTGTATCATTTTCTTTGTAAGTTTGTGTTGTACATGTGCAGAGTTTCTGATTCTTTCTTCTCCCATCTTCTGTGCTTTTATTATGAAATTAAATTTAATTATAAAGCTGCTGGAATGATGGTGTTGATTCTTTTGTAACAGGGTGGTTATCAATTATGACTTCCCTACAGGAGTAGAGGACTATGTTCACAGGATTGGAAGGACTGGGAGGGCAGGTGCCACTGGACTGGCTTACACCTTTTTTGGTGACCAAGATGCAAAGCACGCCTCAGATCTCATTAAAATTTTAGAAGGAGCAGACCAATGTGTCCCAGCTGAACTTCGTGATATGGCTTCACGTGGCGGCTTTGGAATGGGCAGGCCTAGACGTCCATGGGGTTCTGATTCTGGTGGACGCAATGACTCAGGCTATGGTGGACGGAATGGCTGCTCGGGCTATGGTGGAAGAGGTGGTGGCCATGGTTCTGACCTTGACTCCCAGGACAGGTGCATGTCCTCTTTCATGTAGTAGTAATTATTTTTCTGAACTTAGGGTGTGTTTGATTGGACGGACTGGATAAGGGGGGATTAGAATCCATCGGACTTGAGTCCTGGGACTGTGAATCCCCCAGACTATTTGGTTGGATTGGATATGTATCCCGTGTTTGTTTTTTCATGGGATTAGATATCTGGAAAGGACTATTTTTAGTGAATCCAACGTTTGGTTGGACGGGCTGGATAGGATAAATGAACAAAAGACTATTTTATCATTTTTCAATTGTTTACTAAGTAATAGCAATATTAAACATATCTTTAATATTTTAATTATTTTTAGCTAGATTAAATAAAAATTTATTTTATTTTATTTTATTTTTTACACAATTAAATAAATTTATTTTTAAATAAATAAATAAATAAATACATAAAATATCAATAAAAATATATATTATTTTTTTAAATTAAAATTTTAAAGAAATTTGTTTTAAAAAATAATAATAATCAAACAATGAAATTAAATAAAACATCTATTAAATTTAAATAATGAAATTAAATAAAATAGAAACAAAGTTTTAAAATAAAACATCAATAAAATATCTATAAAAAATTATTTTAAAAAATTAAATAAATAAAACATCAATAAAAAGTTAAATAAAATTATTTTATTTTTAAATTGAGACATTTAAATTTTATTGAATTTTATTAAATATAATACATAATTAAATAGTAGAGGGTCAAAATAGTCATTTTGACCACCTAATCCCAACAGTGGATAGTCCCCCAAAAACTATCCTATACCCCCCCCCAGGACACAATAGTCCCCCATATGGGGGATAAGGAGTCCGGCGGATTAAAAAAAAATCAAACGGCGGATAAGGAGCACTATTATTACAATCCAATAGTGGATAGTTCCCCCTCTAATCCGGCGAATCAAACACGCCCTTATATTATGTGGCTACTGGATTGTTATGCCTGATATATTAAGAGTTATGTGATTTGTAAGACAAACTGGGGGCTACTTGTGGACTTTGATTAATCTGAAATTACACAATTTTCATTTCCATTCCATCATATGTTTAGCTGTAATTTTTAAAGTAATGTTTGATGGTATAACTTTTCCTGATGTAGCGACAGGTATGGCCGCAATGTCAATAATGATGCGGATGGTCCTGGGAGTTATCCTCGAAAGAGCTTCCATGAAATGATGGTTAGTGCTGGAGGTGGGTCTCGAGCTCGCAGCCGAAGTAGAAGCCCAAACAAGGGTTCAGGGTGGGGGGTTGACAGGGCTCGTAGCCGGAGTCCACCAGCACCAGCACGTGAACGTTCCCCAGTTCGAAGTTTTCATCAAAAAATGATGGAGCAGGCTCGACCGGTCCCATCATTTTTTCAACAGCAACAGTTATCACTGCCGAACAACAGTGGCGTTGCACCTAGTGAGTGGGGAAGATCGCCAAGTGGTGGACAAGATGATGAAGGACGTGGCAATGGTGGTCCTCGCTCTTCAAATTTTGGCAAGGAAGAGGAAGGTATGATTCTGGCGGCAAATGAGGACCTTCCTCGTCCATCGTCTCCATAACAATGTGCCTTTTTTGGGAGGTTGTTTCTTTCAAGTTTTTGTTTTGGGGTATTTAGAGTTTGTAATAGGTGGTGGGGGAGTTGTAAGTAGACTATATAACAGTGGGTGAAGTAGTTGGGGTTTTGAAGTTGACTTTTGGTGGATGTGGATGATGATGATGCATTTCAAGGACTCAAAAAAGACTTTAGAGCAGCCTTGGATATATATCATCAAAAAAGTTTACTTGTTAATGTCACCTAAGCACAAGTGATATATTTTGACAAATATTTTTGTGTAAATCTGGGTGGTGGTGCTCGAATGGATAGGTACAAATCAATCAATCTCTCTCTCTCTCTCTCTCTCTCTCTCTCTCCATATATATATATATATATGCAATTCCTTTACTTATCTGTGTAAAATGGAAATGATAACTCAAAAAATTGTTCTGGAGGTTTGGTTTGGTATTCTTATAAGATATAGAGATTATTTATGGTCTAGGGTGATGGATAAGCAAATGCATTTATTCTTAGAAAGAATGGTTTGTGTTTCTTTTTTGGCAATTTTTCTCTCCAGTTGACAGTTTTAGCTGCACCGTATTGTTATCGTGTGATCCATCTTGATGCTCTCAATTATTTATTTTTTAGAAAGATCTTTTGAGGAGATTATTTATGTAAAAAATTATGTCACGGTCACGTAACCTTCAAAATACTAGATGGTCTATTTAAAAAGTCATATCTGTTCATTTTTTTTATTGATAAATAAGTCTAGTTGGAATCAAAATACTAGATGGTCTATTTAAAAAGTCATATCTGTTCATTTTTTTTATAGATAAATAAGTCTAGTTGGAAAATCACGTCTGCGCATTTTTCTTAAAGATAAATACGAGTTTATCATGTGGTCATTGCTATTCAATTAAAGGCTCTTACAAGATGAAATGGTTCAATCTGGTTGTGTCATTCAGATCATGAAAGTGAGTTTGTGATGGGGCAAAGTGGTCCAATAGTACGATCCAGTTACACACATAAAAGGAAGTATTAATTATTAATCTTCATATACTTAAAAAAGAAATTGCATTTGTATAGTATGTATTTCCTCTCCAAACTGTCTATGTTATTTTAGTATATGAATTTTTTGATTACTCATATTTGAAGAAATTATTCAACGCGAATATCAAACAAGTGGGACAATCGATTTTTTTTGTTTTTTGTTTTAGAAACTAATTATCAATTTAGATAAATATTATGGCTTTGTTTGGAATATGGATTAGCTTTTTGACTTTTTAGTTATTTTAGTCTGAGTTAAAAAGTCTCATTTGGAATGGATTTTTTTGTGTTTTTGATTTTCTGCCTACTTTCAACATAAACTTCTCTCCCTTTCTTTCAGATTAATGTTCGTCCCTTCAAAATTAATGGCACATGGTCATATAATACATTTGTATGTCTACATGATCCTTCAACCTTGCATAGTTGAATTAAATAAATTCATATCCCTTTTTACTACTGACTGATTCATAATTGGGCAAATTACACAAATAGTCCCTATAGTTTGGGGCTTGTGTCACTTTGGTCCCTGACTTTTCAATTGTGACACATTTGACCCTGAATTTTGAATCTTGTTCCAAATAAGGACAATTGAATATATAATTAGATTTTTCAAGGGTAAAATTGTCAATTTGATAAAATATAAACTAATTTGACAAAAATAAATGTCAAACAAATATTTTTGAATTTTTAAAAATTATTTCTATCTACTAAAAATAAAATTATGTAAAATTGATAAATCTTTTAGACATTTATTTATTTATTTTTACCATATTAATTTTTATTATGTGTTTGGATGATGATCATGTAAAATTAATTTTAAAAAATTAATCATGTAATTTTTATTAATTTTACATAATTTTATCATTAGTGGATAAAAATAATTTTAAAAAAATTAAAAATATTTTTTTGACATTTATTTTTGTCAAATTAGTTTATATTTTATCAAATTGACGATTTTACCCTTGAAAAATTTAATAATATTTTCAATTGTCCTTATTTGGAACAAGATTCAAAATTCAGGGTCAAATGTGTCACAATTGAAAAGTCAGGGACCAAAGTGACACAAGTTCCAAATTATAGGGACTATTAGTGTAATTAACCCTTCATAATTTTACTAAAGTTGATCCATCTTTGAGGTGGCTTGGCTCTCTTGGAAGATGTTGAAATTGTGAATGCAATATTCTTTTGGTGAGCTTAATGGATGCCAAGAGGCATCAAGTGTGTGTATTTTGCACCCTTAGTGCATGCAATATTCGGATTGGTGGTGCCCAATATTGAGTAAGCGTTACAACATTTCCTGATGTGTTGAACACTTTTTTGGTGAGCGTTACAACATTTCCTGAATGAGCGTTGCAATATTTCCTGACGTGTTGAACACTTCTTTGGTGAGTGTTACAACATTTCCTGAGTGAGCGTTACAACATTTCCCGACGTGTTGAACCCTGAGTGAGCGTTACAATATTTCCTGATGTGTTGAACACTTCTTTGGTGAGCGTTACAACATTTCCTGAGTGGGCGTTATAACAATGACAACCATAGTAGTAGGAAAATGAGGGATATATATATATATATATATATTTTCTATTTTATTTTCATTTGAGAGGAAATTTGCAACTTATTCTTCTTTTTTATTTATTATTTTTTTTTTAAAACACTAGTAGTTTTATTTTGTTGTATGAGAATAGATGCTTGAGTAGTTTTTTATTTTTATTTATAACCTAATCTTTTTAGGTAGATGCTTTGGCTTATTGGTAATGTTTAATGTATCCAAGTATTAAGTTATCCCCAATTACTTGCCAAAAATGGTTTTCCGTTTATAAGTTCATTAGGTAAGTAGCTTTCATCAGCACATTTGAACTAATTAAATGGGATAAGTCAGATTTTTTGAACAAATGGGATAAGTCAGATTGGTATGAACTCTTGCACCTTGTTATGGAATTAATAATTTGAGTTTTTTTTTCAATATTACCAAAACAATAATAATAAATGAATTGAAATTTAGGAAAATATGATTCCTTAAATGTTCTTATCCAAAAATATAATTAGGCAAGTGAATAAGAAAGAAAAAGGAAAATGAGTTATGAATTTGAAAATAAAAAATTGCACTTATGGTAAGTAGTAGTAATTTCTACGAGCTATTCATTTATTATTATTAAAGAAAAAGAAAGAAAAAGGAAAATGAGGGCATTTGTTTCCTATGACATTTTGGCTTGTTTTGAAAGTAAGAAAAAAGAGTTAATTTAATGATTTTTTTTAGTTTTTTTTTTTTGGAATAAACATGTAAAAAAATAAAAAGAGATGTGATCCAAATAAATTAATAAATTGGCTTTTTTCCTACTTCTCAAAACAAGTCTTGTTTTGAAAAATAAGAAAAAAGTTAATTTAATGATTTTTTTTTTTAGTTTTTTTTGAATAAGCGTGTAAAAAAATAAAAAGAAATGTGATCCAAATAAATTAATAAATAGGCTTTTTCCTACTTTTCAAAACAAGCATTGTTGGAGAAACACTTGGCTCTAAGTCATGTTTTATTGGTGTTTGAGGAGGGGATTAAATTAGTAATTTGTGGGATCCACATAATTTGTTTGTAACAAAATGATATGAGACCAACAATATTATAGGAGCATGAATCCCTCATTAGTGGGATTAGCATTCCCATGGATTAATAGTTAAAAGATCATTTTGTTCTCTATTTCACAAAATATCAAATTTATATAGTATGTGATAAATGGTTCTTTAGTAATTTTGTAAATTTAATCTAGCTAACACTATAACCCATAAAAATTTTAAAGACTAAATTTTTTATCCTCAAATAGTTTAGTTGCAAAAAATATTTGAAGATTAATTTTTGTTGTTCCGAAAATAGTCGTTAAAAGGTTGTCTCGAAAAGTAAAAAAAAAAAAAGACTTTTAGTTACAAAATTTTGAATGAGTTATGCTAGGGACCCCTAGAAAATTTGGTAATTTGTTTGGGGTCCCTAGCATTTTTCAATTTGAAAATATCATTAATAAATATATTTTTAGGAACAAAATAATTTGATGTCAAAATGATTTATTTTTTGGAGATAAATTTTGGTCCCAAGAATAATAATTCATCCAGTTAAAAAATAAACAATAACAATTCATCACTAAATGTCTAATTTCATTGCTACAAATATAATAATGACATTTTTGACAATAAAGATATTTCGTTTTTAAAATTTTATTTTAGCTCGGGTAAATTACAAATATACATATTGAAATTTAATTAAAATATGAATTGTTCTATATGATTCTAGAAACTATATCCTGCTCCTTGAAGTTTGTAGTTTCATAATAAATGATTCATTTTATTAATAAATTATCAAGTCAATTAATAGTTTTAAATGATATTAGGAATATATTTGAATTAATAATTTAGGTAATTTTATTATTGTATAAGAGAGTTGTTAAGAATTTTATTTTTTAGTTAATTCTGTTAAGAATAATGGTATATGCATCAATTGGTATACCAATTAGCGTACTAACAAATGATGTGACATAATTTTAGAAATTTTTGGTATTTATAATTTGTATAATGGGTGAGGTCAGTAATAATATCATAATATATATTGGTACAGTAGTTGGTATACTAATTGATGCATATAGCACCACTGTTATATTAAATAAAAATTCTTACAACGATATTTTTAAAATTTTAAACTATAGAGAATAATTCGTATTTTAAATAAATTACAAGGGAATATTTATAATTTATCTTTTTATCTCTAAAATCTTAGCCTGCGTTTGGTTCTCTTTTGGAATTATGATTCTAATAAAAAATTTTCAAAACTCATAACTAAATACAACTCAAAATATTCAAAACTCAATTCAAAAATTATTTTCAAAACTCATAACCAAACACACAGCTTAAAATTAAGTTCAAAACTCAAAACCAAACTTCTTTCATAACTCTATTTAAAAAAAAAAAAAAATCATAAAAATATTTTTTTATTTTGTTTTTTAAAATTATTTTTAGAATCATGGTTTGAGTATAGAGTCGTGTTTTGAGTTATGAGTTTTAAAAAGAGAATTTGTTTAGTCATGAGTTTTGAGTTGTTTTTTGAATTTTTAAGAATTTTTTTTAAATATTTAAAATATTTCTTAATTTTATTTTTTCAAGGTAAATATTTTATATTTTAAATATTTATTTATTTATTTTAATGTGCATTATATTTTATAAATTTGTATGCTGTATTTTTTTAAAATATTAAAAAAAATTTATTTTTTTATTTTAAATATTTTATTTTATTTTATAAATATATTTTTTTGTTATGTGTTTAGTTATGATTTGAGTATGGAGTTTTGAAAGTAGTGTAGAATTTCGAGTTATATGTTTGATTATCACTTTTAAAAATAATTTTTAAATTGAATTTTAAATTATATGTTTAATTATGATTTGAATATGGAATTATATTTTGAATTTAAAATACAAAAATGTTTCGGACCGCATTAAAATCGACCCCCCACGACCCCCAGCTGAACTGGAAAGTCACGTGAGAGGTCTCGTGACTTTGAGAGCCACACACCTCCTCTTTCACTCTCCTCATTGAGAATTCAAAATCGGGTATCAAAGAGATACCGATACCTCATCTCTATCACATAGACAGAGATACAGATCTCTCCCCCAACAGCTACTCCCCTTCACTCCGACGTCCTATTTCTCTGTTCTTCAATCCGACGCCTGACGTCTCCTTCAATCCGACGCCCGACAGCTCCTCTTTCTCTGACCTTCCCAGAGTTCTCCGCCAACAGCTCCTCGACGTCCTCTTTCTCTGTTCTTCACTCCGATGCCGACGTCCCCTTCACGCCGGACAACTCCTCTTTCTCTGTCCTTCCCTTGATTTGGGTATGGTAAATGGGTTGGGAATGACTTTTTGTGTTTCATTTCAACATTTGTTGGTTGTTCATGCTGAGAGCTTTTTTTGGAGCAAACCCACATGAATATATAAGGTAATGGACTGTGAATGAGTGTTGATTTCTACGAGTTTTTTAATGGATTTGGGCAATGAAGAAGAAAATTGGTGAATTGGTGCAGAGAGATCTCTATTTGGAGCAAACCCAAATTCATCTGTACAGATTTAACAGAATAACTGATTCATCTGTAGAGCTCTTTTTGGTGAAGATTTAACAGAATAACTTACATGGTGTAGAGATTTGTACATAAATTTAGACATTGATTGATCATATTTTAAGGAATTTTACATGTTCTGTAGAAGAAGTGTTCACATTTTAGCAAATCTGTAAAAGAGAATTAAATTGGAAGTGTTCACATTCTGTAAAAGAGAATTAAATTGGATGTGGTGCCAACACTTTCATGATTAACACTGCTAAGGTGAACCATGAACACAGCAAATCCAATTGAAGTGGTGCCAACACCTTCTGCTATGCATTGAGAAAAAGTATTCAAAAAATAAAGAAAATGAATCTCTAGTCAACAAATTTTATTTATCTAGATGCTTGTTCATCATTCACAAGTTTTTCATCAATTTACTATGAAAGTAAACAAAACACCATCTTCAACATCATTAGAATAAATAAATCAATTATAAGCTATACAGATCATACTTCTATAGTATTTGACAGAGTATACTATTTCTGATAACTCTGTTTCAGAAAATCAGTGTTGCCACACTGAACAAATTATTTCTGAAAATCAGTGTTGTCATACTTCTACTGTCTAATGTTGTGAGGCTACATCAAAATTATTATTACACCCTCCGTCCCAAAAAATAATGGTCCCTTTTGGGGAATTCAACTTTTTTTGATAGTACAATTATTGCATTTGAAAAAAGTTGATTTTCTAAAATTATCCTTTTGATAGTACATGTTTTGGGAATATCAATGTCATAATTGTACTTTTTATATTATTTATTAATTTAAAAGAAGGGCAAAATAGGAAATTTATATTATTTTTGTACTTAATTTTTGAAGAGGGACTAATATTTTGGGACAATGAAAAATGGAATAAGGGACTAATATTTTGGGACGGAGGGAGTATTATTTTTTATTTTTTTGCCTGAATGTATAATGTTGTCCGAAGCATTTCTGTTATTTCTCAATGTATTCTCAAACTGATTAAGTCTCTCTAATGTGTTCACACTTGGCATGGTAGACATACACAGAGATTGCTAAATGTATGTATGTATGAAATCGAGAGAGAGAGACGAAAGACGGAAGACGGAAGACGGACAGAGAGCTATGAGCTATGGCGGACGGACAAGGGAAGAGTGAAAGTTACGACGAGGGAAGAGTGAAATTAGGGTGCTTAGACAGAGAGCTATGAGCTATGGCGGACGGACGGAAGAGTGAAAGTTAGGACGAGGGAAGAGTGAAATTAGGGTGCTTAGACCATCTTTAACGGTTCAGCAAACCTGGCATCAAATTTGAAATTTGGTGAAAAAGGCATTTTTTGAAGTTCCAATGGTTTCATCAAACTGGTATCAAATTGAGAATTAAACAAAAAAACCATTAAACTGAGAACAGAATACAAGTTTCACCAAATTACTGTGCGTGACCGTTAAAGCAGCAAAGCTCGAGAATTTTACACATAGTGGTCGACCACCTGGATGACCACCTGGTCGACCCCTTGGTTGACCACCCGGTTGACCAACCGGTCGACCAGTGCATGCAAAAATTGGCCTGCGAATTGGTTCAAACAGTTCAAAAAGGTAAAAAAAAAAAAAAAATTGGCTTTATCAGTCGACCAATCGGTTGACCCACGGGATTTTGATGCACCGTTGGAGCAACTGATATCAAATTGAGAAAATGAGTCATTTTTTACTCAAATTTGGTGAAAAAAGAAGTTCACCGTTAGAGATACTCTTATTTTTCTAGTTTTGTTTTGTTTTTTTTCCTCACAGGTGTGTGTATCACACCCATCACAGTGCAAGTATTCTTCACATCAATAATGACCCCGATCCCCTTTTCCCCCCACTCCCTTGACCTCCTCTCAACATGATTGGCTAGTTTTTTTTTTTCCTTTTCCTCCAATCACCATCCGCCACGTGTGTGTGTGTGAGGGGGAGGGGGGTGGTGGGGGTAGGGGGGTGGTGGGGGTGGTGATTGGAGGGGGTCTTAATCATGACCCTCTTTACATTACTAAAGCAGTTGCCACGTCAGTGGAGGTGCTGGGGGTGATAAAATGTGGGGGTCTGAATCGGAACTGTTTAAAATATTAAAATTAAAAAAAAATATATATTTACAAAATAAAATAAAATATTTAAATAAAAAAATTAAAATTTTCTTAAACATTTTTTAATATTTTAAAAAATAAATCTAATAAATTTTAAAATACAACTCAATTAAATAATTTAAAACTCAAAATATAACTCAATTTTTTTTTTCAAATTTTAAATTCAAAAATTGTTTTTAAAACTCATAACCAAACAATTTTTTTTTTTTTAAAACTCAACTCATAATTCCACACTTAAATTATAACTCCACGTTCAAATCATAATTGTAGAACTAAACCAAACGAAACCTTAATTTGTTATAGTGTAAATAATACTATTAACTAGTATATAAACAAAGACATTTTATGTTACACCTCTAATTTAATACTACCGCACTAATAATTCTATCATACTCAACTATAGATCTCCACCGTTGGAGAAATGTAATCTTAGTCATGATTACCATCAAACGGTTGATATTTGATTTTGAGTGTGATACCTTCAGAACTCATGTCATGAAGCATAGCACATATAAGCCACGTGTCATCTGCTGTCTGATAATTTATACTCCTTCCGTCTCAAAATATTAATGCCTTATTCTATTTTTTATTATCCCAAAATATTAGTCTATTTTTAAAAATTAAGTACAAAAATAATATAAATTTTCTATTTTGCCATTCTTTTAAATTTATTAACAATATAAAAAGTACAATTATGACATTGATATTTTAAAAAAAATGTACTATCAAAAAGTAATTTTGAAAAATTAATTTTTTTAAAATGTAATAATTGTACTATAAAAAAATTAAATTTTCCAAAAAAACTATTATTTTGAGACGGAGAGAGTAACTAAAAGACAACTTCACAACGACCTAATCATTACGTATATTTCACCTCTCATTTGACAGTACTAAGGTTTCGTTTGGGAAGTGAGTTCGCTTTTTGACTTTTTGACTTTTCTGACTATTTTAGCTTGAGGCTAAAAAGCCTGGTTTACGAAGGGCTTTTGGTTTTTTTAATTTTTTTGACTTTTTTGTGAGAGAAAGAATGTAATGATTATGGGTTAGATGTGATGTTTTGTCTTATTGAACTAAAAAGTCTATTTTATTTTTTGTGATTATTTTAACCAAAAAAACCCCAAAACCCACTTCCCCAGCATAGAAATGGAAGCTTAACCATCACTCTCATCTTATAATTTCAGCCGTCTGATCAGATGCACTAATCAACGGCCACAAATGAATTGGGCCCACACCCATTCCCTTTTCACTGCTAATAAAAAGCCCAAAGAACCCATTTTCAAAACAACAACCCATATTTTTTCTTCTCCTTTCGCTCTCACACACTCTCTCTCTTCTTTCTTTCTCTCTCCTTTTCAAGCTGCATGGAGTTTGGTACAAACTTCAATGAAAATCCAACTTTCTATCAAAGTTTTTCCCCGGAAAAAAACTCCAAACCACAAATGGAAAATGGGCTTTTAATCGGATCTTCTTCGCCGAATGGGTTGTATCAAAATTTTCCTAATTTTGATAAATTTCCCATTCAAGGCTCTTCTTCCTCCACTTTATCTTTGGGGGTTTTGGCTCCGTTTTATGATCCATTCGATCCATTTCAACCTTCATCGATAAATGGATGCTCAAACAATCGTTTTCATTTAAACGCATCGATTCCTTCTGGATCAAACGGTGCAAATCATGTCATGCTTGGCGGTCAAAATGTAGGGTTCTTGAACTATCCTCCAAGAATTTTACTGGAGGCGTTGAATCAAGGTCAGACTTTTCAACCAAAAAATTATCAAGCATTCGGATCAACGAATGTGAATCTATCGGATGAAGTTTCATGCTTAACAAAGGCAGGTGGAAATCGAAAAAAAGTTGAATCCAAGAGGGGAAGGATGCAGCAAAAAAGGACTAAGAAAGTTCATCAAACCCCCATTATAGTTAAAGGGCAATGGGCTGCTGAGGAGGATAGGTGAACTTCATTTTATAAATTTTCTTTTTCTTTTTTTATTTTTTGAAATGTATTTCTTCTCTTTTAGATTGTTTGGAATTATTTGTTCTCTCTCTATTTTAATTTTCTTGTTTGGATTTGTGTTTTGAATTATCATTTTTTTTTTAAATTTTCAATTTGCAGGTTATTGGTGCAATTAGTGAAGGAATATGGAG
Organism: Camellia granthamiana; assembly: GCA_036172215.1. Lineage (NCBI taxonomy): Eukaryota > Viridiplantae > Streptophyta > Magnoliopsida > Ericales > Theaceae > Camellia > Camellia granthamiana. The sequence continues at coordinate 7,906,464 of CM069903.1, read as the reverse complement.
AAAAAAAATGGTCTCACATTGCTCAAATGTTGAATGGGAGAATGGGGAAACAATGTAGGGAGAGATGGCATAACCATTTAAGGCCAGACATCAAGGTTTTTCATTTCTTCTTATTTATTTATTTATATATATTCTATATAAAAACATAAATGCGTGTACACATATAGTTCATGGAGTGAAATATCAACCTTCTCCTTCTCATGTGTGTACACGCGCCGTACACTAAAAGATAAATACTTTATTATTATTATTATTATTACTACTACTACAAATATCACTTTGCATAAAATATAAAGTTTGTTCTTTTTTCTGTGTTTTGCACACATGCTATACTCTAGAATATCAAGTTTTTTCTTTTGTTTCTATTACTAGCATAACCATTTAAAGCTAGATATTATGGTTTTCTATTTCTTCTATTTTTTTCTATTCTATGTATGTGCACACACGCCACGCGCTAGATTATTAGGATTTTTATTTATATTATTTGCGCAAAAACACAAATATGCATTCATACACTGTTCATAGAGTGGAATCAAGCCTTTCATTTTTCTCGTATGCGCACTCTATGCGCTAGAAAATAAATACCAATTTTTAGTACTTCTATTAATCATTTTTCTTCTATGCACACACCACGCTAGATTATTAGAATTTTTATTTATATTATTTTCATAAAAACTCAAATGCTCATTCACACACAATTCATGGAATCAAACATCAAGCTTTTAATTTTTCTCATGTGTCCACACATGCTGTGCACTAGAAAATAAATACAATTTTTAATACTTCGACTATTAATTCTTTCTTCTTTTTTTTCTTCTTCTTCTTCTTCTTCTTTTTTTTTTTTTTTAAACATGTGTACAAGCGCCATGTGCTATATTATTAGTATTTTAATTAAATCCTTTGCATAAAAACACAAATACGCATTCACACAACGTTCATGGAGTGGAACATCAAGCTTTTCATTTTTCTCATGTGTGCACGAAAAAATAAATCAATTTTTTAGTACAACGATAGAGAATGGATACATTCAAAGAGAGCATATTCATGTCATTCCTTATTAATATTCATTGGATACTTCAAAATACGTATCCGATATTTTATATTAATTTTGAAAAGTATCATGTACTTTTTGTACAGGTCACATATTCAAATTATTATGAAATTCAAATTGTTATTGTTAGAAAAAATGCAATAATAGTTTTTTTAAAATATTTTCTTATTTCTTACTAAAGTTAGTTATTAACTCTTAAACTAATATATAATTCTTAAATTGTTCTTTGAAATCATATATAATATAATACTAGAAATTATAAATAATAATAAAAAAAATTAACGTATCCTGTCGTACTTGTATTGTAATTTTTTTACATGAATGACCATTTGTTTTTTTTTAATTTTTTATTACATTTGTAGAAAGATTTATGGAGTGAGGAAGAGGAGATGAAGCTAATTGAGGTCCATAGACAAATAGGTAATAAATGGGCAGCCATTGCAAGGGAAATGCCAGGAAGGACTGAAAACACCATAAAAAACCATTGGAATGCAACAAAAAGGCAGCGATTTAGCAAGCGTAAAGGTCAGTATAGCTCTCTCTTGCAGGACTACATCAAGAGCTTGCCTTCAGATTCAACTGTCACTAATGGTCAAAAAAGCCCATTATTCGATTCCAACTTGCGAATCGTTGATAATACCAACTTGGAAGAAGACAATAAAGATCAGAAAGACCCAACTTCTGATTCGGATAAGGTAGCGGATTATCAAATTTATGAGAAAATGGCTGTTGAAGAAGATGATTTTGGGTCAATGCTCAATGAGAGCAATAAAGCAGAGTTGGTGATGGAGATGAAGATGATGCCAGCTGAGTTAATGGATAAGGAGATAAGCTTTGATGTTAATACTAAGGATATGGAGTTGCTGGAGATGCTCTGTCAAGGAATCTTCTGAGCTAGCTGCTAAGTGGTGTTTGGATGTGTTTTATTTATCTCAATATCTCAAACTTTTTCTTAGTCTTTCAAATCCTTGTGGTTTTGGCGGGAAACTGAGTTTGGTTGTAGGTTTTGTTTGTCATTTTCTGTTTTGCTTTGCTTTGCTGTAGTGTTTTGTTTTGCTGTAATAATATGTTATAGTTTGTGTCAAAAATTGGGGTCCAATTTTGTGTACTAAGATTTGTTAAAGATGCTCCAATTTAAATGTTAGATGATATTAGGAATACCAAATTTTCTACCAAATAAATGAACAAATATCTTAGATGGGTGTGGAGCCTGCAATTTTGTGGACCCCACACCCATGTGAAATATTTGTTCATTTATTTGACAGAAAATTTAAAACTTTTAACATTTTCTTTAAATGTTAAAATCTCTCTCTCTCTCTCTCTCTCTCTCTCTTCTTGCTTAAATGACCCATTCCAGTTAGCATACTCTATAACATTTGACTATTTTTTAAGCTAAATTATAATTTTAACTCTTGTAATTTTATTTAAATTTTACTTTAGTCTTTATTATTTTAAATCGAACAGTTTAGTTCTTACACTTTAAGTATAATTTTAATTGATTCTTCTGCTCAAGTTAGAGATTAAAGGATCTCGGGCAATTGACAAAGTAGTCATGAAGAGGATACTTAGGTGTCAAGGTGAGTGAAATTTCAGATTTAAATAACATACTAACATACTAATTGTTAGTATGTTGTAATCTAATTACTAACATACTAATTGCTATCTTATAACCAGGAAAAAAAAAAAAAAATACTTAGAGATTGAAGTCAATAATTTTATAACACATGTCAATATTTTCAGGTGTAAAAATTGAACTTAAAATATAAGGACTATATTATTCAAACTAATGTAACAAGAATCAAAATAAAATTTAAATTAAACTATAAGAGTAAAAATTTGTAATTGACCTTTTTTTTTTTTTTCTTTCTTTCTAATCTACAAGCCAACTCACTAACAGCTCTAATAGAGCACAAAAAAGAGAAAATTGTGTTTACTGATGATGCACTAACTTATCCAAAGAAGATGCTCTTTTAAGTAGATTTGTGAAGTATTTATTATTACTATCTCTTGTTAGGGTTTTTGAGGTTTAGTCGTTAATTGGTATTTTGTTTGATTAAACAAATCACATGAACTATGTGACAGCCCCTAACACGAGATTAAGCCCATCCCACAAATAGTAGCAAGTGTGACCAAAACATGAACTTGTATGCCTCCTCTATTTATTCAACATTTCATGTGCATTTCTGTTGAAGGAAAAATTAAATTTTAATTATTCATTTGTCACAAAAAAATTTATGGAAAAGTAGTTCGAGGTTCTTGAGAAATTATGTATTTTTTGTGGGATAAATTTTAAAGGGAAGTTAATCTGAGTGGAAAAGTATAAGTGGCTCCCACAAATTTTTACATTATTTATCATCGTATAATAAAAAATAAATAGAATAACGACACATGAATTTCAAGGAAAAAGGGTTAATTTTTTTTATCTCCTAAATTATCATTGTTTTTTATATTATATGTTTAAATTATTAATTTTATTTATTTATTTTGATCGGCAAAGAAAACTTTATTGATGAAACACATACAAAGTACGATAAATTACATCAACAAAGAGGAGCTTTGAGTTAGATAAAGCTCCAACTTCCTAGTTGGTGAGAAACCAACGAGCAGAGCAAAAACAAAGACAAACAAGAGCAAAAAAGACAGATCCTGAGCAAAGTAGCAAAACAACCCGCAGTGCATAGCAGACCAACATATAGAACCAAGACTATGTAGCAACACCTCTGTTTGAATCACCAGAATCTAACAGCAATAGATAGCAAAAACAAACATCAACAGATCCTGAGCAAGCTCCAACCACATAGGAGATAAGAAGGAGGAGAGCAGTAGCAATCAGCATATTAACTGGAAAGTCAAGCACTTCCCCTGATCCATCTCCATTTGAAGACAAGATCATCAATTGCGTAGGAGAAATTCTTAATGGAAGCTTTGAGCCAAAGGGCTGATATGAATTTGATGAGTTCAAGTAGACCAGATGAGTTAGATTGTCCGTTAGAAAATATTGCTTCCAAAGTGACCAAAGAACAATTAAAGGGATGGCTCTCCAAATTGACCTTTCAAGCTTCTGAAATTTACCACCCATCTACCAAGTAAGTAGACCATCAACTGATTTAGGAATGCACCAATGAAATCCCCAATCTCCAATCACTGCAAACCAAATTAACCAAGAGAAGAGACAATGAAGCAGGACATGAGTAGCAGGTTCCAATTCAGAACTGTAGAAGGGGCAGAGGGACGAGGCATTGTTGTCAAGAATACCAATCCTGAGCAAAAAGTCTAAACATTTAATCCTATTTTTTCGGCAAACCAACAGAAGAATGAAACTCTAGGGGGAAATACAGAACTCCAGATAAGCTTACAAATTATGAGATGGGGGCCTAGGAGAGAAGAGCTGTGAGAATAAAGGGTGTAGACACCCCATTTTTGACCGACCTTAAGACTCAGACGTCACCGATTGAGCGCTCGGTGATGTTGCATATTGTGCTCGTTCAGAAGTCTCAGAGTCGCGGCCGTGAGCCATGCCTCCGGACTTCCGAACCCTCTTCTGTGCCTTGCCTCGGTTTGCGAACCAGACTCGGTTTTCTCCGTTTTCTTTCCTGAGGGGAGGGAGAGGTCCAGTAGACCATCTCTCAGTGGCCGTGGGCTACATTTCGTGCCCGTAGGCCATTTTGCCCATGTCGGAGCCCGGTTCCCGGTTTTCGGAGCCGTCAGGCCGTGTGCCTCGGTTCGGGACCGCCTAACCATCTCCGATTCCTCCGGTTTTTGGCATACATCTCATTTACTCCCTTTCGAGGGACATTGGGGTCTTAGATACCCACTTCGTGGCCAAACACCACTTCCGGTGCTTAACGGCCGGTTTTCGGGATCTCGAACTGCGTGTTTTGGCCCCCGAGCATTCGTTTTGCATCGGTTTTTGTTCATTTTTGGCAGGTACCTCTGTTTTATCACCAGGAAGGTCACTGGAGGGTGGGAGGCTAGCAATTATCTCAGCAACCAGTTATATTTCATTTTCGCCCTCCGACGCCCGTTTTTCTCACTTCCGGGCTAATGTTGAACACCCTAGGGCCATTTTCTTCAAGCCAAAACCACATATTTGTGTTGTACACACATGGGAGGACCCTAAAAACACATGGCCGGCCAGTAACTCTCATTGACCCTTTTGAACCCCTTCTAAAAGTGGCCTATTCTCTCTCCTGTTTTAGAGTTGTCAATTTCCAACCACAGGGTCTTGTTGAGCACACATGGGAGGACACCAATATCTGGTGGCCGGCCAGAAACTAAGCTTGAACCTTTTGACCCCTAGCCGGCCGGCCATGGGGGGTGGCCGGCCGGCCACCTGCAGCCAAAACACCCAGTCGGCTTGCTTCCTTGGGATGTGTGCTTTACAGCTGTGTGCTGTTTTCCCCCAGAAAATATCTCTATCCGGGGGACCCTTTTGGAGGGAAATAAGGGCTCATTTCCCTCCACTTTGGCCTCCACTTTTCCTCCCCTTTCTTTCCTATATAGGTGGCCTCCCAACTCAAGGAAAAGGGTTGGAAAGATTGCCTACACTCATCTCCCTCCATCTCTCTCATTTTCCTTCAAAATTCCTAAGTTTCAACCCCATTTGTTCATCACCATCAAGCACCACCACCACTACTCCATTCCAGCAGCAAGGAGAGGTTTTTCAGAGGCTTAGAGGCAGCAAACACAAGCCAAGAAGCAACAAAAGCATTGGTCTTCAAGAGTAAGTCCATTTCCCTCATTTTGTAGCACTTTTTTGTCCCATTTCTTAGCCCTATTTGCTTACTGTTTTGGGCTCCGACCCTAACTGAAACTAGGCCTTTTTTGAGCCATTCTTCATGTTTGTTTAAGGACTCAACCCTGTTTGAGCCCTCCATCTTGCACTTGTTTCAGTATCCTCTTATATGCCATTATTTTGCATTGAATATTTGGCCTATGTGTGGTCTGTTTTCTAGCACAATGTAAACTGTGAGTGGGCCTATTTTGAGCCCCTCTTCAACATTGAAGAAGGGCTCAACCCTGTTTGGCCTCTCTATCATGCACTTGCTTCATAATCTCTCACATTTACCGTAAATTTGCATGATTTGTTTGGCCTACATGTGATCTGTTTTGGAGCATGCCATGAACTATGAGTAGGATTATTTTGGGTCCCTCTACAAAATTTTAGAAGGGATCAACTTTTTTGGGGGTCTCCATGTTATACTTGTCATTATACCCCTCTTTGACCCCCATTTTTGCATGCTTTGTTAAGCCTATCTAGATTCTGTTTTTGGCCATCATCAGGTCTGGAAAGAGTCATATTTTGATCTTCTTGACATATTTCATTAAGGGTCTTTGCTTGTTGGATGAATGTTTGGCCTACTTCATGTTATACCCTCTTGTGGCCTATTTCTTGCATGGCATTCTTAGCATGTTTGCATACTGATTTGGGGGATGTAATCTACTGTAAATGTTCATATTTTTGGTCCCTCTTCAGTGTTGTAGAACTGTATTTTTCAGTTTGAGCATTGCATATACCACTTACTTCATTATTTCCCTTTTCCCCCCGTTTTTGCATGCTGTTTTTGCCCCATCTATGATTGTTGTTTGGTCATGCTTTGTACTGGAAAAATGCTATTTTAGGGACTGCCTAGCATCTGTCTTTACACTTCATGTCCATATTGTGCATGTTTGACATAGCTGTAGGCCATTCCATTGCATTTCGGGACTTATTTCGGGCATCGGGTATAATTTTGCTATGATTCGGGGGCTGTTTTGCATCATTTTGGCTGCTGAAATTTGCATGTCCCATATTCCATATGCCATGTCTCATTTTGCATGTCATTCCATGCCTTCAGGCCATTTCTCGGTTTGCGTGCCGGTGTGCACGCATTTCGAGGCATCTCATTTTCATCTCCCGGCGTCCTATGTGAGTGCGGCTGAGGCCCTCTCATGTTGGTGTAAGCCCTCATTTCATTTCGCATGTCATTTCATGCCTTAGGGCCATTGCCTCGGTTTGCATGCCCGTGTGCACGCATTTCGAGGCATCTCATTTTTCATCCGACGACCTCTTATGTGAGTGTGGCCGAGGTCCACTCATGTCAGTGTAAGTCCACTTTGCATTCTGTATGCCATTTCAGTCTTGTTGCATCGTGTATGCCATTGCCTCGGTTTGCGTGCCCGTGTGCACGCATTTCGAGGCACTTCACTTTCATTCATTGGCCTCCCGTGTGAGTGTGGCTGAGGCTCTCTCATATTGGTGTAAGCCCATATTGCATTGCGTATCTCATTTTAGTCCTGTTGCATTCCGTATGCCATTTCCTCGGTTTGCGTGCCCGTGGGTACGCATTTCGAGATATCTCATTCTAGTCTCATTGTATGTCATATTTCAGGCCATTTCATGCCTTTATGTCATTGCCTCGGTTTGCGTGCCCGTGTGCACGCATTTCGAGGCACTTCACTTTTATCCGACGGCCTCTTATGTGAGTGTGGCTGAGGTCCACTCGTGTTAGTGTAAGTCCAATTTGCATTGCATATTGCCATCTCATGCCTTAGGATTATTGCCTCGGTTTGCGTGCCCGCGCGCACGCATTTCGAGGCATCTCATTTTCATAGCCTTGTGTATGTTAGGATTGTATATTAGCTGCATTTCATGCATATTGCATCGTGTTCGGGATAGAAGTTAGCCCGGGCACGGGAAACGAGGTACGTTCCGTACTCCGAGTGACGGAACGGATCTCAATTCCCAAATCACCGACGCTCTGGATTACCCGTGATGGAGTTAGGTTTTGTTGTAGCATTCACATTCATTCATCCTATATTGAGTTGTGCAATTCGGCTCCTCGGCCATTATGCATCGAGATGCGTGATTGGTGGCACGAGGATCGAGGCATGCATATATTTGTGAAATACATTGCTATGCCCCTTTCCTGCTCTCTGTTGCAGCAAAATGAAGAATCAGCAACTTTTCGGAGCTTGGCACGCATTTCAAGAAACATTGCAAAACAGAGGCTAATCGGGGCATCGCCGTGGATTTCCGCGCAAAGCAGCCCAAACATACATCATTCATCAGAATCAAGGCACCCCCTGGCTTGCATGCCAGTTTACATTTTTCTTATTTAATTTGTTAATTAATTAGGAATCTGTATTATTTTGGACTGTAATATTCTTTTATTCGGACTGTATATTTATTTGGATCCTCTGCGCGAGGGCATAACTGTAATAAGTGTGGGTGTGTGTGATGTATGTCTTCCAACCCCACGTCTTTCTCCCTTTTATTTACCTGCTTACGATGGTTAGATTAGGGCATATTTCAATTAGCATACAGTATGACAGCATGTTTGCATCATTCATCTGTTTTGCACGCACCGGGCTCGGCGCATCATACAAACTGCATTTGTATTTCAATTCCAAGTTGAATACGTGTTAGTTGTAGCATTCCACATGCCATGTTTAGAATAGCCGAGCCTGCTATAGTTGCATCTTTGCATGTGTTGCATTAGGCATTTCTGTATACTTAGGATCATGCATGATTTCTAATCAGCTTTTGTTTTGGCTTGGAGTACTCGGTAAGTTTTATGCTTTAGCATCCTTGCATGCGTGTGAGTGTTGCCATGATAGCATGCTTGCCATGAGGCTATTTGCTTATGTGATATAACTGCCTGAATGCCTGTGGGTGGAGGTTGTGTTATTTGGATTGGGACAATTCATCAAATGTTTGTTTTAAGCCCACTAGATAGTGGCAAAACCATGTTTTCTAAGCCCACCCGAGGGTGGCAAAATCTGCATTTTAAGCCTACCTGCGGGTAGCAAACCATCTTTCAAACAAACAAACATGAAATGTTTTGTTCCAATTCAGACGACTCAGTCTATACTTGTATGCTATGCGCATTACATAGTAACCTAGGCTAAAAAACCGGAATAAGAACACACAATGTTTTCAAAGACAGATATCATGGTTAGTAGAGGCCGGTCTTTGACCGGGCGAGCGGGGGTGCTCACGAAGTGACCTTCCCCAATCGTACCCAAGTTCCCGAGCCGAGGCAACTTTGGTGATGACAGCCACGTGGCCTTTGGCACCGAGTCAGGGTTTCCTAAATTTCCCATTATAAAATATTTAGGTGGCGACTCTGTATCTGGTAAAGCAGTCCATGTTTGGCACTTCTTTCAAAAAAAATCTGTTTTCAAAACGATTTGCCGGATTTGGACTCTTTGGTTCAAGATTAAGAACCGTGACATTTGAGTCCTTCGAACTGTAGTGACCCAATATCGAACCAGAACGGGGGGGACTCGCACTCCCTCCCCGGGATGCGTTCGGGGACGTCTACAAAGGGTAGAGATAGAGAACTGGCCTACAGAAGCATTAGACCAGACCTAGCAGTCTACAGAATCTGTATATAGAGAAAGAGCTGAGGATAATATAGCATTCAGTCTAGCTTCTTTAGCCAATTCCCAAGTATACAACTCTCTTCTATGGGGGAAGTTCCAATCACTTGGGCTTGATTTCTTAGCAAAATATTAGTGGAGAGAGCCTTCCCGATCAATTGAAAGGTTAAAAAGAAGAGGAAAAACAAATTTCAGGCAAAGGGCACCACACCACCTATCAGACCAAAAATTGATTTCGTTGCTATTCCCCACTTTGATGATGCAATTGTCCAAAAAGAAGTTGAAAATAGGCATGTTAAGAGTCCCAATGGATAAGATGTCACTCCACATTCTAGAATGCTTGTAAGAAGGCTTCATTGGAGGATGCCAACAATTGTCCTTAATCTTATATATACTGCAAACAGCTCTCCTTCAAAGTGCATTGATTTGGTTTCCAAATTTCCACCACCATTTGAGTAGTAAACAATCATTGACATCCCTGACCCTTCTGATGCCTAAACCCCTTTTATCAATACTCTTTGTAACCTCCTCCCATTTCACTAGATGAACTTTCCTTTTGAGATCACTACCACCCCATAAGAATGCAGCCTCAATCTTTTCTATTTCTTTAGCCACTCCTTCAAGCATTTTAAATAAATAAAGAAAGTAAACAGGTAAGCTAGAAAGGGTAGATTTGATCAAAGTTAGTCTACCTGCAAAGGATAGCAATTTTCTCTTCCATCCAGACAGTCTAGATTTGATTTTGTCAATGACAGGCTTCCAAGTAGATTTCCTGCCAGGATTAGCACCTAAAGGCAGCCCCAGAAATTTTAAAGGAAGGCCCTGCACCTTACAGTTGAGAAGATTAGCAAAAGAAATCATAATATCTTCAGCCACACCAACACCACACACAACGCTCTTGTGGTAGTTAATTTTGAGACCCGATAGTACTTCAAAGCATCTGAGAATTCTTTTAATGGATGCCAATTGATCCCAATCAGCTTCACAAAAGAGAATTGAATCATTGGCAAATTGTAAATGTGATATAAGAACGTTATTAGTCCCAACTTCCACACCATTAAGAATACCAAGGTTAAGTGCTCTGACCAGAAGAATGTTAAGCCTTTCAGACACTATGTTGAATAGGAGAGGTGAGAGTGGATCTTCCTACCTAAGGCCTCTTTGGGGGAGAATTCCTCAGTAGGTGATCCATTCACTAGAACGAAGATTCTTGCTGTAGATACACAAGCTTTCATCCAAGAGATCCATTTATCCCTAAAGCCAAAGTTGGTCATCAAAGAGAATAGAAATTCCTAATTGACAGAATCACATGTTTTCTCAAAGTCCAATTTAAGAATCAATCCTTGCTTTTTGGCCTTCTTCCAACCATCCACCACTTTATTAGCAATGAACACCCCATCAAGAATATTTCTTCCTCCTATGAATGCAGTCTGAGTTTCACCAATGATTGAGGAAAGCACTGATTTCAATCTGTGTGATAGAACTTTGGCCAAGATTTTGTAAATGGATCCCATAAGACTTATAGGTCTATAGTCAGATAACCAACTGGATTTTCTAATTTGGGAATGCGAGTAATAAATGTGCTGTTAATGCCATAAGTGAGCTTGGTGTTGGAGTGAAACTCCTTGAAAAATTGTATTATGTTCGGCTTCATAACCTTCCAGAATTTCTAATAGCACAATAGGTTGAACCCATCAAGGCCTAGAGCTTTGTTGTTGTTACAATCTTTAATTGCTGCTAGGACTTCAGCTGCACTGAACTCAGCTACCAGATGTTGAGAAACATAATCTGCTTCAATAGTATTGAACACCCCTCCCAAAATAGGTCTCTTAACCCATGATTCAGTGAATTGAGTCTTGAAATGGTGTAAAACTTGCTGCCTGACCCTGTTAGGTTCCTCAAAAGACACACCATTGAAATAGAGGTAATTAGATTTTTACTCTGCCTGGTACTAGCAACAACATGGAAGAACTTAGTGTTTTTATCCCTATTGAGAGTCCAGTTCAGTCTGGATTTTTGATGCCATATCCACTCTATCATTCTGTAAAGTTTCCACATCTCACCTCTAACAACCTTTCTTCTTGCATTTTCTGAAGCAACCAGTGCCCTTTCCTCTGCAATGATGTCCAATGCATGTAACTCTTCCTTTAATGACTTGATTTTGGAATGAATATTGCCAAACAGCTCAATATTCCAAGATTTTAAGATCAACTTAAGATGCTTGAGCTTTTGAAGAAGTATAAATCCAGACCGACTAGCAAAGGTAGTATTTGACTAAAAGGTAACAAAAAGTTGAGAAAAATTGGGATGGAGAGTCCAAGCATTTAGGAACCTGAAAGGTTTTGGCCCCCCAATCTCTGTCATCCTCCATCATCAGCAAAGGGCAGTGGTCTGAAATTAACCTGGGCAATCCCCAGAGTTTCATTGTGAAATTAATCAGCCACTCAGGACTGAGCAAGATTCTATCAATTCTACTCTATTTCTCTGATTCTTGGGCATTACACCCAGTGTATTTCCTTCCATGGAGAGGAAAATCATGAAGCTCAGTTTTGCCAATGAACTCATTTAAGTGTTTCATTCCCCTATCCCTCCTAGAGCATCCTACCCTTTCACTCATATGCCTAATTTCATTGAAATCTCCACCTATGCACCAAGGAAGAAGATTTAAGCTTTAAGAGATTACCCCAAAAAGTGGATTTGGTGCTAACATCATTGGGTGCATAAATGTTAAGCAATACACAATCAAAGGAATTGTATAAAGAACCAGAAAGTAAAATATACCTCCTATTGCAGCAGCATCCAGAGAGAGTGAAGACAGCAGGGTCCCAGATACATAATAGCCCTCCAGCTGTTCCTTCAAGATTAACAGACATAAACTCTATGTTTCTACTCCCCCATAACCTTCGAACATCAATATCAAATATCACTGCCTTTTTGGTCTCTTGAAAAATAACATCTATATGTCTATCCTTTAGGAGCTTTTTGATTCTTCTGAGCTTTTCTGCCTTACCCATACCCCTGATATTCCAAGATAATAATTTCATAGAAAACCAATTGATACACTCAAATTGCCCATCTATAGCCATTTACTACTGTGTCTTCCCCTCCTTGTCAATTCTTTCCTTGTCCTTTAGCTCTAGGCCAATAATTTTTCTAAGAACAACATCTTCTTTCCCATTATAATTGATACCAAGAGTTTTCCCCAATTGTATAGTGGCTGTAGCTTTTGTGAGTAGATGATTCCCTAAAGAAGAGTCTCCCTCTGATAAATCTGAATGTGCTAGAGCAGTTGCTACAGGTTTGAAAACAACAAGCTTAGTGGAGTGCTTCTTGACTGCATTAGCTGTGTATGCATGAATTCTAGCAAAGCTAGTGAACCCTTCAATCTGAGTCCTTATTTTCTTTTTTTTCCTCTCATTTCATAAATGATCTGGGATAAAGGTAGATGTTGCATCTTGGCCTGATTGAGGGTGGGACAAAAGACTCTTTCTAATAAGACCATTGCTGAATCAAGGCCCACAATAATGCTTCTTAGTATGAGAAAGAGCTAGAATACCTTTACCACCTGGACTGATGCCATTAGACTCAATGGGCCTGTTTGGGAGGCCACTAATAAAATTCCGACTTGGTAACTGGGCCAAGTCCACTTCCAAATTGATACCAGGTCTAACTCCTACACTGGATTCATTGAGGCTTCGGATGAAACCAGGTGTGAAAACTTGTTTAGCACACCTTTGTCTATCATCATTGTTTTTTGAGCTGTGCATTGTCTTGTTCATCGAAGGCTCCTCTATACATGCTCCTCCTTTGCTAGAGCCTCTATTACAAGTTGTCTCCTCAACCACTGTGTCCACCCCCTCCCCTAAGTGATAGTCCATAGGCTCCTTTCTCTGTGCTTCCTCATTTGTACAAGCAATCTAGGCACCAAACATGGCACTAGCCTCTGCCACCTCATCATCATCGCCCTTTTCCCTACCGTTGATTGCTGGATTGTTTCGTTCCTCTGCACTGTAGCAGGTTTCAAGGAAGCTATATTCATCCATGCTATTGTGCTTCAAGCTACCATAATCTGGTAGATGATCTTCACACACAAGAATGGAATGTGATTTACCCTTGCACTCCAAGATTAAAGTTTTATGAATGAACTCCATAGATGAAGTAGCCACTCTGATTTTGGCATGGGAGTAAGATTTTGGTTGACAGATATCACCCTCTAGGTTAAGTATAGAGCCCCATAAGCTTCCAATGTTGTTTAGAGTGTTTTCATTCCAAACATACAGGGGTATGCCAAAACATTTCAACCACACACATCTTTCTTGATCCAAATGAAACCCGAACTTCCATTTCACCACAAATTGACTCCAATCCTTGAACCAATCTTTGAGATTGCCAATGTTTGATTTCAGCTCTTTTTGAGAGTTGAAAGTTAGTATTACATCACGACCACCCCCTTTCTTGACCATAATGTGCTTCAATCCTTTCTCCTTTAGGGCTTTGATAATACTGAGGATGGAGTATTCAGCATTAAGACAGATTATGGCGCTTCCAAAGAGCCAACCATTGCCCTCTTCTGTTACTTTTATGGTGGTACTTGCTTTCCCAGCTTCCATGGAGGTTACCCCTTGCAATACATCAGCAAAGGATCTGTGACCACCAGATAAAACATGGCTCCTAGATCTGTTGGCTAGAAGGGGTCTTCTGATGGGCTGAGGTTTCCTGATGAATTGAGGCTTTCTCCTGATCTGATCCTCTCTGCTTCGTCTATCAAAAGTTGTAGTTTTGACATCTAGGACCTTGTCATCCACCAGAAGACCATTAGCTTTTTGAATGGCTATATCTGCTACTACAGGATAGTCGAATCTCACGAATCCAAATCTAGAGTTTGTCACTTTCCTTCTTTTGAAAGGGATGATGACATCCTTCACTATACCAAGCTTTGTGAAGAGCTTGAATAGTGATTTAGCACGCATTTTTGATGGTATATTATCCACGAAGACACTAAAAAGTCTATGCATTGTCTCCTTGCCTTGCCCTCTACCACTTTTCCACTGACTTACTACCGGAATCCAACCTCCGTTTCTGGCTTGCTCCATTTACAGCCTTATCAAACTTTCCCCAAGTGAAAGAGAGAGATGATGATAATAATGTAGAGGCAAGGACTGCTTGCTAGCTTTTCACATCATTATGAAATGTTAATATATAAATTTTGTTTATTAATTTTATTTATTTGCTCTCTTAAGTTTCTAATTTTAGCTACTACAGTCCCATTAGAGACAGTAGTGTTACGATCCTATTTGATTAACAAAAATGTCATTTCAAATTTTGAACAATTTAAACGATTCAACTGAACACTTATTTTTTTATTCACTATTTTAATGGGGGTTTGGTTGTAGGCTTTGAATTGTCTAATATAGTATGAGTCTGAAATTGATTGTTTAATTGTATGATTTATATTTTTATCCATTGAATTAGATTTTTTTCATTATTGATTTGGACGGATTGTCGCTAATTGAACAATATGAACTGAATTAAATTGATAATATAAAAATTAAATAAAAATAACAATAACTTAGGAAGACGAGTGTGAAATTAAACCTTAAAAAGAAATAATAATAATAAAATAAAAAAGTGAAGAAGCTTTCAGGATGTATAACGATGCATGTTTAGATTGGGATTGTAGACGTCCCCGAACGCATCCCGGGGAGGGTGCGACTCCCCCCCGTTTTGGTTCGCTTGCGGGTCTACTACAGTTCGAAGGACTCAAATGTCACGGTTCTTAATCTTGAACCAAAGAGTCCAAATCCGGCAAATCGTTTTGAAAACAGATTTTTTTGAAAGAAGTGCCAAACATGGACTGCTTTGCCAGATACAGAGTCGCCACCTAAATATTTTTTTAAAAAAAAGGGGAATTTAGGAAACCCTGACTCGGTGCCAAAGGCCACGTGTCCGTCATCACCAAAGTTGCCTCGGCTCGGGAACTTAGGTACGATTGGGGAAGGTCACTTCGTGAGCACCCCCGCTCGCCCGGTCAAAGACCGGCCTCTACTAACCATGATATCGAGTTTTGAAAACATTGTGTGTTCTTATTCCGGTTATTAGCCTAGGTTACTATGTGATGCGCACAGCATACAAGTATAGACTGAGTCACCTGAATTGGAACAAAACACTTCATGTTTGTTTGTTTGAAAATGGTTTGATGGTGCTACCCGCAGGTAGGCTAAGACGTGGATTTGCCACCCTCGGGTGGGCTTAAGAAAACATGATTTTGCCACTATCTAGTGGGCTTAAAACAAACATTTGATGAATTGTCCCAATTCAAGTAACACAACCTCCACCCACAGGCATTCAAGGCAGTTACATCACATAAGCATATAGCCTCATGGTAAGCATGCTATTCATGGCAGTCACTCACACGCATGCAAGGATGCTAAAGCATAAAAACTCACCGAGTACTCCAAGCCAAAACAGAAACTCATTAGAAATCATGCATGATCCTAAGTATACAGAAATGCCTAATGCAACACATGCAAAAATGCAAACTATAGCAGGCTCGGCTATTCTAAACATGGCACATGGAATGCTACAACTAACAGGTATTCAATTTGGAATTGAAATACAAATGTAGTTTGTATGATGCGCCGAGCCCGGTGCATGCAAAATAGATGAATGAATGTAAACGTGCTATCATACTGTATGCTAATTGAAATATGCCCTAATCTAACCATCATAAGCGGGTAAATAAAAGGGAAGAAAGACGTGGGGTTGGAAGACATACATCACACTCACCCACACTTATTACAATTATGCCCTCGCGCAGAGGGTCCAAAAGAATATACAGTCCCAAATGAAAGAATAGTACAGTCCAAATAATACAGTCCAAATAATATACAAATCCCTAATTAATTAACAAATTAACTAAGAAGAATAAATAAACTGGCATGCAAGCCAGGGACTGCCTTGATTCCATTCCAGATAATGGATGATGCATGCCCGGGTTGCCTTTGCGCGGAAATCCACGGCGATGCCCCGATTAGCCTCTGTTTGCACCTGTTTTTTGAAATGCGTGACAAACTTCAAAAAGTTGCTGATTCTTCATTTTGCTGCAACAGAGAGTAAGAAAGGGGCATAGCAATGTATTTTTAGAAATGTATGCATGCCTCGATCCTCGTGCCACCAATCATGCATCTCGATGCATGATGGCCGAGGAGCCGAATTGCACAACTCAATATAGGATGAATGCATATGAATGTTACAACAAAACCTAACTCCATCACGGATAATCCGGAGTGTCGGTGACTTGGGAATTGAGACACGTTCCGTCACTCGGAGTACGGAACGTACCTCGTTTCCCGTGCCCAGGCTAACTCCTATCCCGAACACTATGCAATATGCATGATATGCATGAAATGCAGCTAATATGCAATCTTAACATACACAATGTCATGGAATGGCATACACGCTATACGAGGTAATACACAACCGGGCATACACAATGCTATGAATGAAATGGCATACGCAATGCAATAATGGGCTTACACCAATACAAGTGAACCTCAGTCACACTCACATAGGAGGCCGTCAGATAAAAACAAGATACCTCGAAATGCGTGCACGCTTGCACGCAAACCGAGAACGGACCCTTAGGCACCAAAATGCCACTCTAATGAGACATGGCAAAGACACGGAATATGACACGCAAACATGCAAAAATCAGTGGCAAAACAGCCCCGAAACTCGGCGAAATGAAACCCGATGCAAGGAATCTCTCCCGAAATGCAAAACTAGGCATCCAAAATGACTTGTAGCTATACAATACATGCATAATTTGAACATGACATGAAAAATCAGAAGCAAGTCAGCCCCAAAACTCACATTTTTTCAGTTCAAATCAAGGCAAAACAGCAATCACAAGTAGGGCAAAAATGGCATACAAAAATGGCTCCGCAAGGGAAGCAATGAAGCAAGTGATAGATGCAAAGCCCAAATGGCAAAAGACCCTTCTACAACACTGAAGAGGGCCTAAAAACATGCTGTTTTTCAGTAGGTGACAACCCCTAAAACAATATACAAACATGCTAAAAATGCCATGCAAGAAGTAGGCCAACAAGAGGCTATAACATGACGTATACAAATCATTCACCAAACAGCCAAAGATCCTTAATAAAATATTCCAAGAAGGTCAAAATATTGCCACTTTCAGTTCTGATCATGGCCTAAAACAGAAGCTAAAATGAGCTAACAAAGCATGCAAGAATAGGGACCAAAGAGGGGCAATGAAGCAAGTCACACATGGAGGTCCCAAAAAAGGTTGAGCCCTTCTACAATGTTGTAGAGGGGCTCAAAATAGGCCTATTTTCAGTTTACATCAGGCCTCAAAACAGACTACACATATGCTAGAAATACCATGCAAAATAATGGCATACAAGAGGGTATTGAAGCAAGTACCAAATGGGGGGCTCAAACAGGGTTGAGCCCTTAAACAAACATGTAGAATAGCTCAAAATAAGCCTAGTTTCAGTTAGGGTCGGAGCCCAAAACAGTAAGAAAATAGGCTAAGAAATTGTTGCAAAAATGAGCTACAAAAGGGGGAAAATGGACTTACCCTTGAAGACTACCCCCTTAGCTTCCTTTTGGCTTGAGAAATGTTGCTTCCTAGCTGCTGGAAATCCTCTCCTTGCTGCTGGAATAGAGTGGTGGTGGTGGTGCTTGGTAGTGATGAACAAATGGGGTTGAAACTTAGGAATTTTGAAGGAAAATGAGAGAGATAGAGGGAGATGAGTGTAAGCAATTTTTCCAACCCCTTTTCTTTAGTTGGGAGGCCAGCTATATAGACAAGAATGGGGGAGAAAAGTGGAGGAAAAAGTGGAGGGAAATGGCATCAAGTTTCCCTCCAAAACTTTTCCCCGGATCTAGATATTTTTGGGGGAAAACAGCTATACAGCTGTAATACACCCACACTGAGGAAGCTGGCCGGCCAGGTATTTTTGTTGCAGGTGGCAGGCCGGCCACCCCCTATGGCCGGCCGGCCAAGGGGCAAAATGGTCCAGAGGAAATTTTGGCCGGCCACCACAAAAAGGTGTCCTCCCATGTGTCCTCAACAAGACCCTGTGGTTGGAAATTGGCAACTGTAAAACAGGAGAGACAACAAGCCACTTTTAGGAGGGGTTCAAAAGGTTCAACAACAATTACTGGCCGGCCATAGACTTTTAGGGTCCTCCCATGTGTGTACAACACAAATATGTGGTTTGGGGTTGAAGAAGGTGGCCCTAGGGTGGTCAACATTGGCTCGAAAGTGAGAAAAACGGGCGTCGGAGGGCGCCGGAGGAATATAACTGGTTGCTGAGACAATTGCTGGCCTCCCACCCTTCAGTGACCTTCCTGGTGATAAAACAGAGGTACCTGCCAAAAATGAACGAAAACCGATGCAAAACGAATGCTCGGGGGCCAAAACACGCAGTTCGGGGTCCCGAAAATAGGCTGTTAAGCACCGAAAATGGCATTCGGCCACGAAGTGGGTCTCTCAAACCTCAGTGTCCCTCAAAAGGGAGTAAATAAGATGTATGCCAAAAACCGGAGGAATCGGAGATGGTTAGACGGTCCCGAACCGAGGCACACGGCCTGACGGCTCCGAAAACCCGGAACCGGGCTCCGAAATGGGCAAAATGGCCTACGGCCACGAAATGTAGCCCACGGCCACTGAGAGATGGTCTACAGGACCTCTCCCTCCCTTCAGGAAGAGAAACAGAGAAAACCGAGTCTGGTTCGCAAACCGAGACAAGGTACCGAAGAGGGTTCGGAAGTCCGGAGGCAGGGCTCACGGCCGTGACTCTGAGACTTCTGAACGAGCACAATATGCAACACCACCGAACACTCAATCGGTGACGTCTGAGTCTTAAGGTCGGTCAAAAATGGGGTGTCTACAGGGATGCTTGTGCACGTGATGTTAGGTTTGACAGTCACATGTTAGGTCGACAAAATCCTATGTAGGGGTGGAATTTGGGGGGACTTAACCCAAGCAACCCGAATTCAGTCCAAATTTTTTTAAGGCTTGGACAAGATAATTTTAAATTCGGTACGGGCTTGGGTAAAAATTCAGAAGCCCAAATTAAATTTGGACGGGCTTGGGCAAAGACGTTAAACAACCTGAGTAACCCGAAATCCGAATTATACATATATAGATATATAAAAATATTAAATATACATATAAATGATATTAAAATAATTTAAATTATTAAATCATTTTGAATATATATTATATATACAAATAACATAAAATCTTACTTTTTATTTTATTTTATTATTTTTACTCATAAATTGTAAAGATTATTATAGCGGTATCTCTCTTACATTATATAAATTATTTACTTTGATGGTATTAATGATTTTTTATATAAAAAAGCAATGTAAATAGAGTCAAATTTTAATAATTTAATAATGTAACTGAAAAAAAAAAATTGAAATTCATATACAATTTGGGTAATTCGGGCAATTCGGGTTTGACTTAGGTCGGGCTTGAGCAGACAATCTCGGGTTATAATTCGGGCTTGGGCAGGCTTGGACAGGTCTCAACACAACTTGAACTGAGCTTGGATAACCTCCTAATCCGACCAAACCCGCCTGAGTTGCACTCGTAATCTTATGATTTGCATTTTAGTACTAAATCAATCATGTACAACCTCCTGGCGGATCCAACGAACGGCACGTGTCCTTTAATTTTTTTAAAATTATTTTACAATTTAAAATTTTTATCATTTCTTTTAATTTTTCTCTTAAAATTATATGTATAATAATTTGCATTTTGTATTGTTCGCTCACTAATACATTTCGGTCAATTAGGGGCATGTTTGTAATCGTATGCCTCAACTCGATATCATACCAGGGCAGGACAAATCAGGTTGGTGATAAGAACAAAGTGAGAAGTTATTTTATAATTGAAAAAAATATAAATACTAATAAAAATTATAAATAATATAATATATTATAAATAATAATTTATAATTAATTAAAATTAAATAATAGAAAATGAGAAATAAATTAGTCAAATAAATGCTACATATAATATTTTGGATTTTAATTTTATTGGGCTACAAGTATATATGCTAAATATTAAGTAATGATATACAAATAGAAATGTTATAAAGAAAAGAAGTTTCTATTTATCTAACAAAAAAATAAATTAAAAAAGAAATCCCCTTTCACATTTTTCTTCAAATTTTTTATAATATTATTCCTGTTTAAAATTATCAAAATGCCAAAAAACTTAATTTTCCTTATATCTGATCCAACCCTTCACAACCACGCTACCACCACCCTGCCACCACTAACTCTTCCTTGTCTCTCTTAACAACTATTTTAACAACCATGTCTCAAATTAATCATGACCATTTCATCTTGCCCTTTAGCGTTTGATGTTGTAGATTGCACCTCTTCATACAATAATAAGATGTAATTTCCACCATATGATCATAATTTATACTACTTGAACAAAAATTATAATTAAATAATAAATAAAGTAAAACAAATAATTTGTAGCATACTTTCTAAGCAGTTGTGATCATATTCTTTAAGAAAGGCGTCCGAGTCTTGCAAAAGTGAGATAGCTAGTGTGACCTCTGGTGTAACGCCCCAAGAAAATATGCATAATGATAATGTATCATCCATTGCTCCTCATGACAAACCGAAATAAATCTCTAATGTTTGCATCAAAAAATCGTGAGGTTCGAACAAAATAGTTCCACATGTGGGTATACGTTCAATGAATTCTAGCACATGAATCTATAGCATGTAGAACATTCAGTCAAAAATAAATAAATAAATAAATGCCCACAAGGCGTTACAAGTTCCAAGGCTCAAGCCCGGTTACACAAAAATGGTTTCTCGAACCCAAACAATTATAACAATTATAGCCCTTGGCTTACAAAAAATACAGTCACAACAAAACGAGAGTCTTGTGCTCTCAACACACATTTTCACGCCCTTAGTTAGGCGGAATCATCACATTATTTCCTGCACCAAAATCCCGTAGGGTGAGCACAAAGCCTAGTAGGAAGTTCTTAACAAAGTATATACATTTTACACAAGCCTCGTGAAATGAAATGCACATGCCATGCTATGCTTTTTGAAAGGAAATCACTTTACAACTTTTGAAAACCATCATGCTCAAAGCTATCTTGAAATTTCAATAATCCAAAAATTATCAATTTAGTTCAAGGGGCGGTAACTACGACTCAAGTAATCCCTAGGTTGGTGTTTGCAAGTAGGCACAACTACCACTACTAAAACTCCACTTTACCGGTAACTAACCGGAAGGCATGTAGTTCCTCATTTGCGCGTGTTTTCGGTCTTTCACCCTGGACACTTAGGCCAACTTAATCAATTTCATCTACACCTCCTATCCGTTCTTACCAACGTATTTACCCCAAGCAATTCCATGAAAACTTACTTCAGAAAATTCTTTTCTCAATGCAAAAGTTTTCAAATCAAATATTCAAAATTTATCATAACCAAAAGAGTTAAAATGCCAATGCAACAATCATCAATGCAATGTAACACCCTTTTGTAGACACCCCATTTTTGACCGACCCTAAGACTCAGATGTCACTGCTTGAGCGCTCGGTGATGTTGCATACTGCGCTCGTTCAGAAGTCTCAGAGTCGCGGCCGTGTGCCCCGCCTCCGGACTCCCGAGCTCTCTTCTGTGCCTTGTCTCGGTTTACGAACCAGACTCGGTTTTCTCTGTTTTCTTTCCTGAGGGGAGGGAGTGGTCCCGTAGACTATCTCTCAATGGCCGTGGGCTACTTTTCATAGCCGTAGGCCATTTTGCCCATTTCGGAGCTCGGTTCCCGATTTTCGGGACCGTCAGGCCGTGTGCCTCGGTTCGGGACCGTCCAACCATCTCCGATTTCTCCGGTTTTTGGCAAGTGCCTCTGTTTTATCATTATGAGGAACACTGGGGCCTCAGATGCCCACTTCGTGGCCGAACGCCACTTTCGGTGCTCATAGCCCTTTTTTTCGGGACCCCGAACTGCGCGGTTTAGGCCCCGAGCTTTCATTTTGCATCGGTTTTTATTCATTCTTGGAAGGTACCTCTATTTTGTCATACTGAGGAACACTGGGGCCTCAGATGCCCACTTCGTGGCTGAACGCCATTTTCGGTGCCTGCAGCCCATTTTCGGGACCCCGAACCTCGCGGTTTGGCCCCCGAGCTTTCATTTTGCATCGGTTTTTGTTCATTTTTGGCTGCTACCTCTATTTTATCATTCCAAGGAACACTGGGGCCTCAGATACCCACTTCGTGGCCGAACGCCACTTTCGGTGCCTGACCCCGAACCACGCGGTTTTGGTCCCCGAGCTTTCGTTTTGCATTAGTTTTTGTTCAATTTTGGCAGGTACCTCTGTTTTAGCACCAGGAAGATCACTGGAGGGTGGGAGGCTAGCAATTGTCTCAGCAACCAGTTATCTGCTTGGTCAAAAGTGGTTCAGCATGAATCCGGGAAGGAGAAAAGTCTGCGCGGCTTCACCGAAACAAGCGTAACTCTTTGCACAAGAGGAATTAAAATATGAGGCCACCACCATTGGCAAGCTTACTTCCGGGGCTTCATTTTTCATTCAAGAATCTCCTAAGTCCAAATCCGGGGGGAGGAGATATGGTTGGTTGAAGTCCGGTTGGACTGAATCTGCGCGGCTTTACGGAAACTGGCATAACTTTTTCTACAGGAGGAATTTTGATGCAAGGTTTACGGCATTGGAAAGCTAACTTCCGGGGCTTCAATTTGGACACTTGAATGGACATTTTTGGACTTCCCTAGCACCCACCAGCCAGTGGTCTTCTCGGCAGTTTTTTTGTTTTTTTATCTAGCTGGCCAGCCACCCCTTTTGTGAAATGACGATTTTGCCCCTATGAGTTGGCCGGCCCTATTCCTCTCTTTGAGTGTATTCCAGCTATGCATTAGTTGCCCTCAAAATATCTAGATTTGTGAAAAGATCTTTAGATCAAAATATCTAGATTCTAAAAGATATTTAGAGGGAATACTTGGGTGTATTTTCCACTCCCTTTTGCCCTCCTTTTTGACCCCTTTCTTGGCCATAAAAACCAGGGGCCACCAGCTGGTTTAAGGGTTAGAAAAATCCTTTGAGCCTTGCATATACATCTCCTCCATTCCTCTCTTCCAAAAAGCTTCAAACATCCAAGTCTTGGCACCATTTGTTCATCAACACCTAGCATCACCATCACCATTCCATTTCCAGCAGCTAGGAAGGTTTTTCAGAGGCTAAGAAGCAACAAATTTGGTCCAAGAAGCAACAAAAGAAGTGGTCTTCAAGGGTGAGTCCCTTTTCCCTCTTTTCTAGCACTTTTTTGTATCATTTTTCTACCCTATTTGCTTGAGGTTTTGGGCTCTGACCCCTACTGGTTTTAGGCTCATTTTGAGCCCCTCTTCAACATTGAAGAAGGGCTCAACCTTGTTTGAGAGCCCCATGACACACCTCTTTCAATATCACTCTTTATGCCATTATATTGCATGATTTATTTGGCTTATGAGTGATCTGATTTCGAGCCTGATATAAACTGTGAGTGGGCCTATTTTGAGCCCCTCTTCAACATTGACGAAGGGCTCCATCATGTTTGGCCTCTCTATCATGCACTTTCTTTGTAATCCTCCATATTTTCCGTAAAATTGCATGATTTATTTGGCCTATTTGTGATCTGATTTGGAGCATCTCATGAACTAATATTGTGCTTATTTTGAGCCCCTCTTCAACATTGAAGAAGGGCTCAACCTGGTTTTCATGCTCTGCATACCACTTGCTTTGAATTCATGTTCTACCCCTATTTTGCATGCTTTGTTAGGCTTGCTTGGCTTCTGTTTTGAGTCTTCATCAGGCCTAGAAAGTGTCTTATTTTGGCCCATTATTCATGTCTTGTTAAGGGTCTTAGGCCATTTGGTGCATGATTTTGGTACTTCATGTAATACCATCTTTGATTCCGTAAAATTGCATGCTTTGTTAGGCTTGCTTGGCTTCTGTTTTGAGTCTTCATCAGGCCTGGAAAGAGGCTTGTTTTGGCCTTCTCATCATGTTTTGTTAAGGGTCTTAGGCCATTTGGTGCATGCTTTTGATACTTCATGTTGTACTCCCTATTTGGTTCATTATTTTGCATGCTTTGTTAGGCTTGCTTAACTTCTGTTTTCAGCCTTCATCAGGCTTAGAAAGTGTCTTATTTTGGCCCATTCTTCATGTTTTGTTAAGGGTCCAAGGTTGATTGGTGCATGCTTTTGGTACCTCATGTTATAGCCTTTGTTGGCTCATTATTTTGCATGCTATGTTTAGCCTATCTACATACTGAATTGGGGGATATCATCTCTTGTAAATGTGCATATTTTTGACTCCTATTTAATGTTGTAGAACTGTGTTTTTCAGTTTGAGCATTGTATATACCACTTGCTTTGTAATTCTCCTCTTTTCCCCCATTTTTGCATGCTATTTTTGCCATACTTGTGATCATTTTTTGGCCATACTTTGTACTAAAAAAATGCTAGTTTAGGGGCTTCCTTGCTACTGTTTTACATGTCATGTCCATATTGTGCATGTTTAGTAGGGCTGTAAGCCATTTCGGGTGCGTTGCATTGCATTTCGGGTATTGGGTGTAATTTTGTCATAATTCGGGGGCTATTTGTGCATCATTTTAGCTGCTGAAATTTGCATTGTCAATGTGCCATATGCCACATCTCATTTGCATGTCATTTTTGCGCCTTCGGGCCATGCCTCGGTTTGCGTGCCCGTGTGCACGCATTTCGAGGCAGCTCACTTTCGTCTCTCGGCAGCTTATGTGAGTGCGGCTGAGGCCCTCTCATGTTAGCGTAAGCCCAATTCGCATTCCGCATGTCATTTTTGCGCCTTAGGGCCATGCCTCGGTTTGCGTGCCCGTGTGCACGCATTTCGAGGCACTTCACTTTCGTCTCTCGGCAGCTTATGTGAGTGTGGCTGAGGCCCTCTCATGTTGGCGTAAGCCCATCATTGCATTCCGTATGCCATTTTATGCATTCCTCGGTTTGCGTGTCCGCGGGCACGCATTTCGAGGCATCTCATTTTTATCCGCCGGCATCCTATGTGAGTGTGGCTGAGGCTCCCTCATGTTGGTATAAGCCCATCATTGCATTTCGCATGTCATTTCGTGTTTCTCGGTATGCGTGCCCACGGGCACGCATTTCGAGGCACCTCATTTTTATCATTCCGGCATCCTATGTGAGTGTGGCTGAGGCTCCCTCATGTTGGTATAAGCCCATCATTGCATTTCGCATGTCATTCCGCATTCCTCGGTTTGCGTGCCTGTGGACACGCATTTCGAGACATCTCATTTTCATAGCATTGCGCATGCTAGGTTGTATATTAGTTGCATTTCATGCATATCATGCATATTGCACGGGAAACGAGGCGCGTTTCGTGCTCCGAGTAACGGAACGGGTCTCAATTCCCAAGTCACCGACACTCCGGATTACCCATGATGGAGTTAGGTTTTGTTGTAGCATTCACATTCATTCATCCTATATTGAGTTGTGCAATTCGGCTCCTCGGCCATTATGCATCGAGCTGCGTGATTGGTGGCACGAGGATCGAGGCATGCATATATTTGTGAAATACATTGCTATGCCCCTTTCCTGCTCTCTGTTGCAGCAAAATGAAGAATCAGCAACTTTTCGGAGTCTGGCACGCATTTCGAGAAAAATGCAAACAGAGGCTAATCGGGGCACCGCCGTGGATTTCCGCGCAAAGGCATCCGGGCATGCATCATTTCATCATTCATCAGAATCAAGGCAGTCCCTGGCTTGCATGCCAGTTTACAGTTTTCTTAGTTAATCTGTTAATTAATTAGGAATTTGTATATTATTTCGGACTGTAATATTTTGGATTGTAATATTCTTTTTTTTTATTCGGACTGTATTATTTATTCGGACCCTCTGCGCGAGGGCACAACTATAATAAGGGTGTGTGAGTGTGATGTATGTCTTCCAACCCCCATTTCTTTCTCCCTTTTATTTATCCGCTTACAATGGTTAGATATAGGGCATATTTCAATTAGCATACAGCATGACAGCATGTTTGCATCATTCATCTGTTTTGCACGCACCGGGCTCGGCGCATCATACAAACTGCATCTGTATTTCAATTCCAAGTTGAGTACTTGATAGCTGTTGCATCTCATATGCCATATTTAGAATAGCCGAGCCTGCTATAGTTGCATTTTGCATGTGTTGCATTAGGCATTTCAGCATATTTAGGATCATGCATGATTTCTAATCAGCTTTTGTTTTGGCTTGGAGTACTCGGTAAGTTTTATGCTTTAGCATCCTTGCATACGTGTGAGTGTTACCATGAATAGCATGCTTGCCATGAGGCTATTTGCTTATGTGATATAACTGCCTTGAATGCCTGTGGGTGAAGGTTGGGTTATCTGAATTAGAATAATTCATCGATTGTTTGTTTTAAGCCCACTAGATAGTGGCAACACCATGTTTTCTAAGCCCACCTGAAGGTGGCAAAATCTGCATTTTAAGCCTGCCTGCGGGTAGCAAACCGTCTTTCAAACAAACATGAAATGTTTTGTTCCAATTCAGACGGCCCAGTCTATACTTGTTTGCTGCGAGCATCACATAGTAATCTAGGCTAATAACCGGAATAAGAACTCACAATGTTTTCAAAAACAGATATCATGGTTAGTAGAGGCCGGTCTTTGACCGGGCGAGCGGAGGTGCTCACGATGTGACCTTCCCCAATCGTACCCAAGTTCCCGAGCCGAGGCAACTTTGGTGATGACGGACACGTGGCCTTTTGGCACCGAGTCAGGGTTTCCTAAATTTCCCATTTTAAAATATTTAGGTGGCGACTCTGTATCTGGCAAAGCAGTCCATGTTTGGCACTTCTTTCAAAAAAATCTGTTTTTCTTCAAAACGATTTGCCAGAGTTGGACTCTTTGGTTCAGATTTAGAACCGCAACAAAATCGAGTCCGAACTGTAGCGAGGTCCCTCGTGGGCTTGTTACACCTTTCCATTTTCAATTTTTCCACACAATTTTTCCATTGTGATCACAATTCCATTTCCTCTTTCCAATGTGAATCTCACAAGATAATTATATATATATATATATATTCATTTAAATCCATCAAAAGAATGACACATTTCCACATTTCAAGCATTCTCAACAATTTAGTCTCTTCATGACTATATTCATCTTTTTGAGCAATATGCCTCAAAACCAACTAGTTCTCATATTTCATGAAAATTTCCCATTTATATTCGCAACACAATGAAATTTCCAACCATTCATTCTTTTTAGCAAAGTAATAGGTAAACACCCATAAATTTTCAACATCTCTCTCAAAAACTCAATTTTTTTTTTTTTTAAGGGTTTTTGCCAAAACTAAACATTGCTACATCTTTTGAAAGGTCTAATGTTCAAAGCATATTTCCTCAACAATGAAATCCAAACTCCCAAGAAATTTTAAAGAAAGGCAAGGTGTAAATCCACTTTTAAGATCACCAACACATCTCGAATCAGAATCAACTTTCAAAGTTCATCCAAAGAGTTCAAAAATCAACCAATCTTGCAAAAATATATATATAACTCTAAGAAAATCCCTACCTCAAGTTTTGGAGAAGAAGAGATGAGAAACCCCCAAATTTGATGGTGTTGAAATCCAATCTCCACCGCACAAGACGAAACCCTTGAGAAGTTATCCAACTTTGATAAACGGACTAGGGTCAAAATGTTAATGGTTTTGGAGAAATCAAGGATTTAAACTAGTTTGGGGGAAGAAATGTAGAGAGAAGGAGGAGAAATGGGTTTGTAGAGAGAGAGAGAGAGAGATATATATACAAAAAGTGGTATACACACAGCCCAAAAAAGAGAGAAAAAGAAGATTTTCGGATTTAGCGAAGTCCCGCACGTGTGGCGCGTGCCTTTCGCACGTGTGGCACGCGTCCCCGCACGTGCGACGCTTCCCCGCACCTCATTCCGCACCTGTATATAATGCAGTCGCCAGACCCAAAAATCACTTCCTCCCCACACGTGCGGTCCCTTTCCTGCATGTGTGGCTCTCACCCCCGTACATGCACCCCTACTTCCAGACAGAAAAATTATGCAGTTCAACTCTAGACAGCTCGGATCCAACCCCGCACCTCCCGAAGCACGTGAAACTTGGAATCGAAGCAAATAAGAACGAGAATTTTGAGAGTAAGTGTTCAAAAACAACAACCCAATGGTCAATCAAAACCTCGCACTAAAACCCGACACTATGTAAACCCAACACCCCTTCTAGTCAACCTAGTCAAAGGCACGGCTAGTCTAGAGAAGTCCCTTACAAAATGCCGATAATACCCAGCTAATCCCAAGAAACTCCGGATCTCAAAAACATTCTTAGGTTGCTCCCAATCCTACATGGCATCTATTTTAGAGGAGTCTACTGTTACTCCTTCCCTTAACACTACGTGCCCCAAAAACTTCACCTCGGTTAACTAAAACTCACATTTCTCAAATTTGGCATAGAATCGGTGCTCCCTAAGCAATTCAAGCACTACCCGCAAGTGAGCCTCGTGTTCCTCCTCAGAGGTTGAATAAATTAAGATGTCGTCCACAAAGACAACCACGAAACGATCCAAGAATTCTTGAAAAATTCGGTTCATTCAGTCCATAAAAGAAGCAGGTGCATTGGTCAACCCAAAAGGCATTACAAGGAATTCATAATGGCTATAACGCATACGAAAGGCTGTTTTCTAGATGTCCTCCTCCCGGACTCTCAACTGATGGTACCCCGATTTCAAATCTATCTTCGAAAAGCAGTGAGATCCTCTAAGTTGGTCAAACAAATCATCTATTCAAGGTAGAGGGTACTTGTTTTTAATGGTAACGCGGTTCAACTTGCAGTAATCAATACACAACTGCAATGACTATCCTTCTTCTTCGCAAAGAGAGCCGACGCTTCCAAAGGCGATGCACTAAGGTGAATAAAGCCCTCGTCTAAAAGCTCTTGGAGTTGAATCTTCAGCTTATGCAATTCGGCGGGTGCAAATTTATACGGCTCCATGGAAATCGGGGCCGTGCCAGGCACTAAGTCAATGGAGAACTTGATCTCCTGATGGGGTGGCAAACTAATAAGATTCTCGGGAAAAACATCTGGGTATTCACCAACTACCCTTGGTAATTCAACACGGGCCTCGTCACTCTCATTATCCAAAAGAGTTGCAAGAAGGCCACTGAGCTTGCTTCTACTACGAGGGTCAAAAACTAGTGACAAGACCCTATCAACCCAGTCCCCCAGAAAATAAAAACAATCACCACTCGAGGTGCACACTGTAACCCTCTGAAGGTAACAATCAATCATAGCTCAGTACGAAGATAACCAACCATGCCTAAAATGATATCAAAACTCGACATGTCTAGCAACACAAAGGCAAATGAAAGTCGACGCCCGGTAACCTCTATTTCACAACCACGACATCCACGGTCTAAATCAACCGTACCTCCAACTGGTGACTCTACTTTGAGCGGAGACGCAAAGTGTGCCGCCTCTAACCCCAATGCAGAAGCGAATGCAGTAGATATAAATGAATGAGATGCACCTGTATTTATCAACACATTAGCTAAAGAATTACACACAACAAAAATACCTCTCACAACTGAGGATCCTGGTAACAGCTCTGGCATGGTAACAGCATATACGCGCCTCTATGGCCTCTGATCGACCTGCTCATCCCTCGGAACATAGGCCTGCTATATTAACTGAGTTACAACGGCTCCCTGATTAGCTCATGAAGTTTGAACTGCATGAGCTTGCTGGTGGCTCTGAGTCTGCCTCAACCCTGATGCGCCAGATACTCCTCCCAATTGCGAGCAAGCTCTCCTCATATGCCCCGACTGACCATACTGAAAACAAGTAAGCCCTTGCCTTCTGTTCCGAGACTGATTCTGAGATCAGTTAGGTGGTGGTGGTGGTAACGTCTGCTGCCCTCCTCCCTTCTGTGGGCAGGAAAAGGCCTTGTGACCCGGTTGGCCACACTTGAAACACGAGAAGTTGCCCAGTGCGCTCTTCCCTAGGCCCGCACTAGGTAAGGGAAAGGTAGATAGACTGTTGTGACTAAGATTGGGATGGAAAGGTTTCCCTATTCTTCTTACTGGGTCTAAAATCTCCCTGTGACTCTTGGTCCCTAGACCTTGATCCCTGAATTCTTTCCTCCTCGGCTTGTACTGTAATCTCCATATGTGCCGCCGCCTCCACAAGACGGTCATAATTCTGGATCATGTTTTCGGCAACCTTGAACAAAATCTTGGTTCTCATCCTCTTCTCAAACTCTATACAATGGCGGTCTTCCGTTGTTACTAACTCCGGCACAAACCGGGACAAATTAGTGAAGGCCGCCTCGAACTCGGCCATGGATAGATTAAGTTGTTTGAGGTCTTGAAACTTCTGCCTCAGTCTCTCCCTAGCAGTGGGAGGTAGATACTTATCTTGGAAAGCAACCACAAATGTAACGCCCCAAAAATATAACACCATTAAAATACATCAACCAACGCCCATTATCAGAAAAGAGTATTTCTCCAAACTTTGTATTACATGATTCATGAGGTTCATACAAAATAATCCTACATGAGGGTGTACATTCAATGATCCCTAATACATGAATCTATAGCATGTAGGATACTTAATCCAAAAAAATAAAAATAAAAATTAAATGCCCACAAGGGCTTACAGATTCCAAGGATTAAGCCTGGTTGCACAAACGATGGTTTCTCAAACCCATACACAGTTAGCCTTTGGCTTGCAAAAATACAATCACAACAAAATATAGAGTTTTGTGCTCTGATTACATACTTCCACAACCTAATTTGGCGGGTTCACCATGTCTTTTCCTGCACCAAAATCTTATAGGGGTGAGCATAAAGCCCAGTAGAGAATTCTTAACAAAGTATATATATATTTATGCAAGATTTCCAATATGAAATGCATGCTATCCTTGTTAAAAGAAGATTACATTTACATATTTTGAAAACTACCATGCTCAATGTTAACTTGAAATCTCAACAATTCAGAAATTTACAATTTTATTCAAAGGGGCGGTAAATACGACTCAGGTAATTCCTAGGTTGGTGTTTGCAAGTATGCATATCTAGCACTATCAAAAACCCCACTTTACCGGTTGCTAACTGGAAGGGATGTGGTATCTCCTTCGCTCGTGTTTTCGGTCTTTTACCCCGGACACTCAGGCCAACTTAATCAATCTAAACTACACCGCTTATCCGGACTTACCACCGTATTTACCCTAAACCATTCCACAAAAACTTATTCCACAACATTCTTTTCTCAATGCAAAATTTTTCAACTTTAAATTTCGAAGCTTAACATAATCAACTGAATTGATATGACAATGTAATGATTATCAATGCAATGCAACATTTCTTTCATGTTCAATTCTTCCACACAATCTTACCATTGTGATCACAATTCCCAAACCTCTTTTCGATGTAATCTCACAAGATGAATAAACATACATTCTATTTCAATTCATTTAAGAGGTAACACATTCCCCATATTTTGAGCATTCTCAACATTTTCGTCATTTTAAGACTAAATCAATATTTTGAACAACTACCAAAATCACAATTTTCATATTTCATGAAACTCCTCATATATATATATATGTATAAGTGAGAAATTTCCCTATCTTTATTCACTTTGACACACAAAGTAATATATTAACAAGATCAACCAAATATTTTCAACACTCTTTTAAAACCCCCAAATTTCTAGGTTTTTCCTCATCACACTACACACGCACACATATCTTTTAAAAGAATTTCTTCAAAAACATTTCTCCTTACTCAAAGTATTTCAAAAAAAAAAAAAAACCCTTAAGAGAATCATTTTATGAGAAACAAGGAGCAAATCCCCTCCTAAACCACTCACATTGTTGAGCGAACCATCAACATTCAAGAAAGTTCCTACCTCAAGTTTGAAGGAGATTGAGGAGAAACCCTC
This sequence comes from Camellia granthamiana, assembly GCA_036172215.1. Taxonomy (NCBI): domain Eukaryota; kingdom Viridiplantae; phylum Streptophyta; class Magnoliopsida; order Ericales; family Theaceae; genus Camellia; species Camellia granthamiana. The sequence continues at coordinate 7,874,023 of CM069903.1, read as the reverse complement.
AAATTTAATGGTGTTGAAACACGATCTTCACCGCATAAGATGAAGCTCTCGGCTAGCTCTCCAACTTTGATGAAGAAACTTGGGTTAAAATTTCAATGGATCTAAAGGAATCAAGGCTTTAATCTTGTTTGGGTTTAGGAAATATAGAGAGAAGGAGGAGAAAAGGCTTTCTAGAGAGAGAGTGATATACTAACAATGATATACACACAGCCCAAGGAAAGAAGAAAAGCTGATTTTCGAACACAGCCGTCCCGCATGTGCGGCACTTACCCCTGCACGTACGAAGCGTGCTTTCCACACGTGCGGCCCTTACCCTCGCACGTGCAGCTCTCCTATTCCGCACCATATCCCGCACCTGCATATAATGCAGTGAGCACCCTAGAATTCCCCTAGTTTCTGCATGTGCGGCCTCACCTCTCGCAGATGCAGCCCCTGTCCCGCACGTGCGGCCCAAGGCCTCGCACGTGCGGCCCTGGTCATCCAACCCAGAATTTTCTTGGCTCAACTCCAAACATTCCGGACCCGACCTCACACCCTCCGAAACAAGTGAAATTCAACACCGGAATAAACAAGAACAAAAATTTTGAGGAAAAACTTCCGAACACAACAAACCCAAATGATTAACAAGGTTCCAAGTCAAACCGACACCCCAACAAGACAAACCTAAGGTTAAACGAGGGAAAAAAATGAAACGAGTAACTCACTCGGTCATCACAACAAAGGCTTCCTATATCAGTTCCACTCTATCCTTGGCGTACTTCCACCATTGACCCGCGTCCCCTTTGAGGTAGTAACTCGCTATCCTCAATGTGAAGCATCTCAAATGTCTTTACTGTTTGTTTGAGCCACTCGTCCGCTTTCTTGGGCTTGGGGCCACCACGGAACTCATTTGATTTGGCTCGCGAAAACTCCCTAGTGAGAAAACTTGCTCTTGTTTCTACGACGTTCTCTCGGGCTTGGTTCTCCGCCCTCAACATATTCATCGATTCCCTCATAGCCCCTTGGCCCGCTTGCCCTACTTGCTTGGTCACGTTAGTTTGGGGCGGTAATTATGACTCAGGTAATCTCTAGGTTGGTGTCTACAAGTAGGCACAACTAGCACTACCAAAATTCCACTTTACCAGTAACTAACCAGAAGGCACGTGGTATCTCCTCTGTGCGTGTTTTCGGTCTTTCACTCCGGACACCCAGGCCAGCCTAATCAATTTCATCTACACCCCCTATCCGGACTTACCAACGTATTTACCCCAAGCAATTCCATGAAAACTTACTTCAGAAAATTCTTTTCTCAATGCAAAAGTTTTCAAATGAAATATTCAAAATTTATCATAACCAAAAGAGTTGAAATGCCAATGCAACAATCATCAATGCAATGCAATGCAACACCCTTTCCATTTTCAATTCTTCCACATAATTTTTCCATTGTGATCACAATTCCATTTCCTCTTTCCAATGCGAATCTCACAAGATAATTATATATATATATATATAAATATTCGTTTAAATCCATCAAAGAATGACACATTTCCACATTTCAAGCATTCTCAACAATTTAGTCTCTTCATGACTATATTCATCTTTTTGAGCAATAAGCCTCAAAACCAACTAGTTTTCATATTTCATGAAAATTTCCCATTTATATTCGTAACACAATGAAATTTCCAACCATTCATTCTTTTTAGCAAAGTAATAGGTAAACACCCATAAATTTTCAACATCTCTCTCAAAAACTCAAATTTTTTTTAGGGTTTTTACCAAAACTAAACATTTCTACATCTTTTGAAAGGTCCAATGTTCAAAGCATATTTCCTCAACAATGAAATCCAAACTCTCAAGAAATTTTAAACAAAGGCAAGGTGTAAGCCCACTTTTAAGATCACCAACACATCTCGAATCAAAATCAACTTTCAAAGTTCATCCAAAGAGTTCAAAAATCAACCAATCTTGCAGAAATATATATATAACTCTCAGAAAATCCCTATCTCAAGTTTTGGAGAAGAAGAGATGAGAAACCCCCAAATTTGATGGTGTTGAAATCCAATCTCCACCGTACGAGACGAAGCCCTTGAGAAGTTATCCAACTTTGATCAAAGGACTAGGGTCAAAATGTTAATGGTTTTGGAGAAATCAAGGATTTAAACTAGTTCAGGGAGAGAACTGTAGAGAGAAGGAGGAGAAATGGGTTTGTAGAGAGAGAGATATATATACAAAAAGTGGTATACACAGCCCATGAAGGAAAGAAAAAGAAGATTTTTGGATTTAATGGAGTCTCCCACGTACGGCACCCATTCCTGCACGTGCGGCACTCATCTCCGTATGTGCGGCGCCTCCCTTGCACCTCCTTCTGCACCTATATATAATGCAGTAGCCAGACCTAAAAATCACTCCCTCACCGCATGTACGGCCTCCCTCCCCGCATATGCGGCCCCTCTCCTGGGAACAACATTTTATGGACAACTCCTCAACTTCCAAAGTTGAAGGACAAGGGAAGATTGTTTTGAAGATAACATCTGGAAAGGAACTCACTCTCAACAATGTGCTGCATGTACTGGACATTCGCAAGAATCTTGTTTCCGGATCTTTGTTGAGTAAGAATGTGGTTAGGCTAGTGTTTGAGAGTGACAAATTTGTACTTACTAAGAATGAGATGTATGTAGGAAAATGTTACATGTCTGATGGCCTTTTCAAGATGAATGTAATGACTGTTGTATCCTCAGTTATTAATAAAAATACATCTTCTTCTTACTTGCTTGAGTCTTCAAATTTATGGCATGGTAGACTAGGACATGTTAATTATAGATCTTTACGTAGATTAATTAATATGAAATGTTTACCTAAATTTAACATTGATTCAAATCATAAATGTGAAATTTGCGTTGAGGCAGAATTATCTAAAACTCCTTTTCATTCAATTAAAAGAAGTATGGAACCACTTGAATTAATTCGTAGTGACATTTTTGATTTTAAATCAATTCAAACTAGAGGTGGGAAAAAGTATTTTATCACTTTTATAGATGACTATACTAGATATAGTTATGTTTACTTAATTCGAACCAAGGAGGAAGCGTTGGAAACTTTCATTCAATACAAGAATGAAGTTGAAAATCAACTTGGTAAGAAAATCAAGAAACTTAGAAGTGATAGGGGTTGTGAATATGAATCACCTTTTGGTGAATTTTGTAAAGAACATGGAATAATTCATCAAACCACTGCTCCTTACTCACCTCAGCAAAATGGAATTGTTGAAAGGAAAAATAGGACTTTAAAAAAAATGATGAATGCCATGTTAATCAATTCTACATTACCTCAGAACTTGTGGGGGGAAGCAATACTTTCTGCTAATTATATACTTAATAAAGTACCTCGAAAGAAAATGAATCAAACACCTTATGAATTGTGGCATGGAAGAGTACCATCCTACAAATACTTAAAAGTGTGGGGGTATTTAGCTAAAGTGGTGTAGACACCCCATTTTTGACCGACCTTAAGACTCAGACGTCACCAATTGAGCGCTTGGTGATGTTGCATATCGTGCTCGTCCAGAGGTTTCAGAGTCTCGGCTGCGAGCCTTGCCTCCGGACTTCCGGACTCTTTCGTGCTTTGCCTCGGTTTGCGAACCAGGCTCTGTTTTCTCTATTTTCTCTTCCCGAAGGGAGGGAGAGGTCTCGTAGATCATCTCTCAGTGGCCGTAGGCTACGTTTCATGGTCGCAGGCCATTTTTCCCATTTCGGAGCCCGGTTCCCGGTTTTCGGAGCCGTCAGGCCGCGTGCCTCGGTTCGGGACCGCCTAACCACCTCCGTTTGCTCCGGTTTTTGGCACACACCTTATTTCCTCCCTTTCGAGGGACACTGTGGTCCGAGAGACCAACTTCGTGGTCGGACACCACTTTCGGTGCCTAACAGCCCACTTTCGGGGCCCCGAATTGCGTGTTTCGGCTCCCGAACCTTCATTTTACATTTTTGGGCTCCGACCCGAACTTGAGATAGTCATATTTTGAGGTCCTTTTCATGTTTGATTAAGGACCTTTTATTGTTTGAGATCTCCATCTGTCACTTGCCTCTTTACCTCTTTTTAGGCCTATTTTGCATGGTATTTTAGGCGTACTTGTGGGCTGTGTTGGACTTGGTCATAAACTACAAAGTGTCTTATTTTGAGCCCCTCTTCAACTTTGTTGAAGGGCTCTCGGCCGTTTGGAACCAGAAGCTACCACTTGCCTTTATACCCCTCTTTAGGCCAATTTTTGGAGGGAAACTTGAAATATTTCCCCCCCTTTTTTTTCCCCCTCTTTTCCAGCCTCTTTTGCCTATATATACAGCATCCCAGGTCTGTGTTTAAGGGTTAGAAATTTTTGTATAAGCCTCTCACATTAAATTTCTCTCTCTCTCTCTCTATATTCTAACCATCAAAACTCCAAGTTCCTTCCATCATTTCTTCACCACCACCTAGCACCACCACCACCACTCCATTCCAGCGGCTTGGAGGACCTTCTCAGAGGCTAGAAGTGCTGCATTTTGGACCAAGAGGCTGCTAAAGGGTTGGTCTTCAAGGGTGAGTCTCGTTTTTCCCTTTTTTGCTCTTTTCTTGGTCTATTTCTTAGCCCTTCTTGCTTGCTGTTTTGAGCTCCGACCAAAACTAAAAGTAGTGTTTTTTTGAGCTCTTCTTCACCTTTCATTAAGGGCTCAACCCTGTTTGGGACCCCTATCTTGCACTTGCTTCAATATCTCTTTGTATGCCATATTTTTGCATGATGTTTTTAGCCTATGTGTGATCTGTTTTGGAGCATGTCATAAACAGTAGATAGGCCTATTTTGAGCCCTTCTTCAACATTGAAGAAGGACTCATCCCTGTTGGGGACCTCCATATATCACTTGCCATTGTACCCCTCTTTGGTCCCCATTTTTGCATGTTTTGTTAGCTTATCTTGCTTCTGTTTTTCGGCCATGATTAGAGCTGAATGTGGCCATATTTTGACCCCTTTGTCATGTTTTATTAAGGGTCTTTGGCTGTTTGATGAATATTTTGCATACTTTGTGTTATAGCCTTCTTATGGCCTTAATCTTGCATTGCATTTTGAGCATGTTTGTATACTGATTTGGGCTTGATCATCTACTGTAAAATGCTATATTTTGGGACCCTCTTCAACATTGTTGAAGGTCCCTCACTTGTTTGAGCCCCCCATATATCAGTTACTTCTTTGCCCCTTTGTTGGCCTTAATCTGACATTGCATTTTGAGCATGTTTATATACTGATTTGGGGCTTGTCATCTACTGTAAAACATCATATTTTTGGTCCCTCTTCAGTGTTGTAGAATGATCTTTTTCTGTTTGGGCTTTGCATCTATGACTTGCTTCATTACCTCTCTTGACCCCCCATTTTTGCATGCTAATTTTGCCCTATTTGTACCCACTGTTTGGCCATGCTTCGAACTGTAAAAATGATTTTTTTGGGGCTGCCTAGCTTCTGTCTTCACACTTCATGTACGAATCATGCATGCATTGCATAGCTATAGGCCATTTCATGTGCTTAATTCCATGTTTCGGGAGAGATTCCATGCATCGGGTGTCATTTCGCCTTATTTCGGGGCTGTTTTCCCCCTCATTTTGCTACTGATTTTTGCATGTTTGCATATCATATTCCATGTCTTTGCCATGTCTCATTAGAGTGGCATTTCGGTGCTTGAGGGTCGGTTCTCGGTTTGCGTGCACGCATTTCGAGTTGTCTTGTTTTCATCTGATGGCCTCCTATGTGAGTGTGGCTAAGGCTCTCTCATGTTGGTGTAAGCCCATATTGCATTGCGTATGCCATTTCATCCATAGCATGGTGTACGCTCGGTTGTGTAGTACCTCGTGTAGCGTGTATGCCATTCCATAACATTGTGTATGTTAGGATTGTATCTTAGTTGCATTTCATGCATACCATGCATATTGCATCGTGTTCGGGATAGGAGTTAGCCCCGGCACGGGAAACGAGGTACGTTCCGTACTCCGAGTGACGGAACGTGTCTCAATTCCCAAGTCACCGACACTCCGGATTATCTATGATGGAGTTAGGTTTTGTTGTAGTGTTCATATGCATTCATTCTATATTGAGTTGTGCAATTCGGCTCCTCGGCCATCATGCATCGAGATGCGTGATTGGTGGCACGAGGATCGAGGCATGCATACATTTGTGAAAATACATTGCTATGCCGCTTTCCTGCTCTCTGGTGCAGCATATCAAGAATCAGCGGTCTTCCGAGGCTTGGCACGCCTTTCAAGAATCATTGCAAAATAGAGGCTAATTGGGACATTCCAGTGGATTTCCGCACAAAGGCAACCCAAACATGCATCATTCATCACCCAGAGCAGAATCAAGGTAGTCCCTGGCTTGCATGCCAGTCTTTTCTTTTCTTAGTTAATTTGTAAATTAATTAGGAATTTGTATTATTTGGACTGTATTATTTGGACTGTACTATTCTTTCATTCGGGACTGTATATTTATTTGGACCCTCTGCGCGAGGGCATGATTGTAATAAGTGTGGGTGAGTGTGATGTATGTCTTCCAACCCCACGTCTTTCTTCCCTTTTATTTACCTGCTTATGATAGTTAGATTAGGGCATATTTCAATTAGCATACAGTATGACAGCATGTTTGCATCATTCATCTGTTTTGCACGCACCGGGCTCGGCGCATCATACAAACTGCATTTATATTTCAATTCCAAATTGAATACGTGTTAGTTGTAGCATTCCATATGCCATGTTTAGAATAGCCGAGCCTGCTATAGTTTGCATCTTTGCATGTGTTGCATTAGGCAATTCTGTGTATCTAGGATCATGCATGGATTTCTAATGAGTTTCTGTTTTGGCTTGGAGTACTCGTTGAGTTTTATGCTTTAGCATCCTTGCATGCGTGTGAGTGACTGCCATGAATAGCATGCTTGCCATGAGGCTATTTGCTTATGTGATATAACTGCCTTGAATGCCTGTGGGTGGAGGTTGGATTACTTGGAGTGGGACAATTCATCAAATGTTTGTTTTAAGCCCACTAGATAGTGGCAAAATCATGTTTTCTAAGCCCACCCGAGGGTGGCAAATCCACGTCTTAGCCTACCTGCGGGTAGCGCCATCAAACCATCTTTCAAACAAACAAACATGAAATGTTTTGTTCCAATTCAGGCGATCCAGTCTATACTTGTATGCTGTGCGCATCACATAGTAACCTAGGCTAATAACCGGAATAAGAACACACAATGTTTTCAAAACTAGATATCATGGTTAGTAGAGGCCGGTCTTTGACCGGGCGAGCGGGGGTGCTCACGAAGTGACCTTCCCAATCGTACCCAAGTTCCCGAGCCGAGGCAACTTTGGTGATGACGGACACGTGGCCTTTGGCACCGAGTCAGGGTTTCCTAAATTTCCCCATAAAAAATATTTAGGTGGCGACTCTGTATCTGGCAAAGCAGTCCATGTTTGGCACTTCTTTCAAAAATCTGTTTTCTCAAAAACGATTTGCCGGATTTGGACTCTTTGGTTCAAGATTTAGAACCGTGACAATCGAGTCCTTGAACTGTAGTGAGCCCAAATGAACAGAACGGGACTTAACCCTCCCGGGGCGTTCGGGGACGTCTACAAGTGGCTATTCCTAATCCTAAAAAGACTAAGATAGGTCCTAAAACCGTTGATTGCATTTTCATTGGATATGCCAAGAATAGTAGTGCATATCGATTTTTGAGTCATAAATCAGAACATTCCGAAATGCATGTAAATAATATTATTGAATCTCGGAATGCATCTTTCTTTGAATATGTATTTCCAAATAAGACTGGACAAGAGACTAGTAATAATAAAAGATCTCATGATGCTATTACTAGTCAGGATCAAGAACATGATCAAGAGTAAAAGTTAGATCAAAATGAGGAAGAGGAACCTAGGCGTAGTAAACATGCTAGAACCTCAAAATCTTTTGGTCCAAATTTTCTAACATCTTTGTTAGAAAATGAGCCTTTAACTTTTAAAGAAGTTATGTCCAGTCCTGAGGCTCCTTTATGGAAAGAAGCTGTCAATAGTGAATTTGAATCCATCTTGCAAAATCATACTTGGGAATTGGTGGATTTGCCACCAGGTTGTAAACCTTTTGGGTACAAGTGGATTTGCAAAAGAAAAATGAAAGCGGATGGATCAATTGACAAATACAAGGCAAGACTTGTGTCAAAGGATTTAGACAAAAAGAAGGTTTTGATTACTTTGACACATACTCACCAGTTACTAGAATAACATCCATTAAAATGCTAATTGCTATTGCATTATTGTACAATCTAGAAATTCATCAAATGGATGTGAAAACCGCTTTCTTAAATGGTGAGTTAGATGAAGAAATTTACATGGAACAACCAGAAGGTTTTTCTGTTCCAGGAAAAGAAAAGAAAGTGTGTAAATTGGTTAAATCATTATATGGTTTAAAACAAGTGCCAAAACAATGGCATGAGACATTTGACAAGGTAATGATGTCAAATGGATTTAAAATGAATGAGTGTGACAAATGTGTTTATATTAAAAACACAGACAAAGGTTATATCATTGTATGTCTTTATGTAGATGATATGCTCATTATAGGTAGTAATAATGATATGATTAAAACTACCAAGAAAATCTTGAATAAATATTTTGACATGAAGGACATGGGCATTGCCGATGTAATTCTTGGTATGAAAATTACCAAAACATCAGAAGGTTATGCTTTGTCACAATCCCATGACATTGAGAAAATACTTGACAAATTTAGCAAAGATGATGATCATCTTGCTAGAACACCTGTGGATGTTAATTTGTTTCTTTCTAAGAATGTAAAGGAATGTATTTCTCAATTAGAGTATGCCCAAATTATTGAAAGCTTAATGTGCTTGATGAATTGCACTCGCCCGGATATAGCTTATGTAGTAAGTAAATTAAGTAGATATACGAGCAATCCATGAGTAGAACACTGGAAAGCAATTATAAGGGTTCTTAGATATCTCCGATTTACTCGTAACATTGGGATTAATTATACTAGATATCCAGCAGTACTTGAAGGATACTGTGATGCAAATTAGATATCGGATACTAGAGACTCAAAGTCCACCAGTGGGTATGTCTTTACTTTTGGTGGGGCAGTTGTATCTTGGAAATCTTCCAAACAGACTTGCATTGCTAGGTCTACTATGGAATCAGAATTCATAGCTTTAGATAAAGCTGGGGAAGAAGCAGAATGGCTTTGCCACTTTCTTGAAGATATTCCAATATGGCCAAAACCGGTGCCTGCTATATGCATACATTGCAATAGTCAATCAGCAATAGGTAGAGCACAGAGTCATATGTATAACGGTAAGTCACGACACATTCATCGTCGACATAACACCATGAGACAAGTACTCTCTAATGGAATTATTTTCATTGAATATGTGAAGTCTAAAGACAACATAGCAGATCCACTAACCAAAGGGTTAGCAAGAGAGTTAGTTGAGAATTCATTGAGGAGAATGGGACTTAAGCCTATTAAATAAGAGTTACCACAATGGCAACCCAACCTAGTTGACTGGAGATCCCAAGATCTAGGTTCAAAGGGAAAACCAAGTTGTGTATGACTCAGAAGGATCACCGGGGAGTCAAACTCCTACCCTTTTCTAGGATGAAATAGTGATGTCTGCAGCGTTTTAGGTTAAGTAAAATTTTAATGATTCTTATATCTAGGTAAACCTAGTGGAGTATGGCAGGATACTCTTCATAAGAATCACCTATGTGAGTGTGAACTGGGCCGGTTCTATGAGATTTGTGAAGGGCTACAAGTCTTTAGAGCAATCATGAAAGACCAGGTTGTTCAGGGCCAAAATGAGCACAATAGTGAGAACTAAACTGTGTTTGGGGATATACTGTGTGAGTTCTATTGTCTTGATTTACATAAATGGCTGAACAGTTCAATATATCATGCTCACTGGTGAGCTAGTAAATCTGATAGTATCTCACAAGGGAAGGTTCAAAGTCAAAAGCTACATGAAATTCTACCCCATGCCTTAATCTCACCAAACACACATCACCTCTAAAGGTATGGGATCACTTGTAGATGTTAGTATTCACTAAAAGCGTTGGATCACTTACTTGGCCCAGTTGGGATAGGGAGGAGAGAGAAGATCCCAAGGAAAGGGTAGGCCTTTGCTAAAAGCCCACAAAGCAACTGCTTTGGGCCCAAACAATAGCCCGAAATTAACTTCAATCGCTTCTGGGCAGCTAGTTCCTCAATGCATTGGATTTTGTGGTCTACTCTAATTTCAACCAGTTTGGTAAGAAACCATTGGAGAAAAATATTGGTAAACACAGTTTTATTGCTTGTGTTTTGCTTTGTTTTTGTTTTTGCTTTTTGCTTCTTAGTTGGGTTTTAATTTGAATAGCTAAAATGATTTGAATGTGTTTAATTCAAAGCATTCAAACGAACTGTATGTTGTTGCATTTATGGTGTTCGATAAAATGCCTGATTGAGGCATTGGGCTAACTTGAACTTGGTTTTCTTTGTCCTCACTCACTTAGAAATTCTTGTGTAATCAATCGTGAACTTGAACTGAGAACTGGGTGAATCTAAGTTGAGAATATAGTACAAGTAACAATCAAACACACTATATTGGGTAAATCATCGGTACCTGGATGGTGTTTCTAAACTAAAGGGAATTGGAGGAATTGAGCAAGAACTCACTAGAATTCAAGGAATTGATAACCTTAGGTAAGAAATCTGATCCTTAAGCTTTGCGTTTAACTCACTCATGCTTGGATTGAAGAGAAGTTAGAGATTAAGATCAAGAATTGAGCTTAAGAGCATAAATTGAGATCAAACCATGCATTGCATGCGTAATTCATGATTTTTGAGTCCTATTTTTCCAAATTCTTACATGCAAGTGCATATCTTGTTTTGTCTTAAGAGCTCACCATGATTTTACATGAAAACATCTCATCTATCCATGTTTTGAAAGCTTTGAAGTCAAGATATTACATGCATGATTTGTTTTCAACATTTCAAGTTCAACTTTGAGCAATTAGCATGCTTTTGGGCTTTGATTTCATGAAATGATCTTTAAGTTTTTATGTTTTCCAAGTTTAGACTTGTTTTCTCAAGTTTTGAGCCCACGAGGATGAGTTTTGTTTGGTTGAATTCGAGTTTGAAGCTTAGAAGCGAATCTAGAAATTCCAGAATTCTACTTCTACGTTTGAGGGATGAAACCTGCGCTCAAGCAACCTCTCTTAGTTTCGCACTTCCACTCAAGTGACCAAAAGTTGGCTCGAGCGTAAAATGCATGCTCCTAAAAGTTCATACATTTTGCAGACTGCTCGAGCGACTAATGTTGTGCTCGAGCGAAGACCTCAGTCTCGCGCTTGAGCAACGGTCAAGTGGAAAAATTAAGTAACTAGTACTTTTACAGAGTTTACAGACCGCTCGAGCGAAGGAAGTCGCGCTGGAGTAAACACTCACATTTTTGAGCCTCTGCTCAAGCGAAGGAAGTTGGGCTCAAGCAAAGCCCTTATTTTCAGCAAATCCAACTAAGTGTTTTCAAGTACATTTTGGTATCTTCATTGCATCCTACGCATTCCTAGGCCATAATTAAGACACAATAATGAGGATAAGACTTAGAAACACACTAAGAACGAAATGAAATAAGTTAAGTATGATCCAAGCGTGTGTTTCAATATATGTGTTTGTTATGTTGGTGTAGGTCGCACGCCGTGAGCTGTTGATCTATTGGTTTGCTATCAAAACTATCTATGACTAATAACTTAGTAAGGCTATGTTCGATATGAATTACTTTATGAACATTGCGATATGATATGAACTGTTTCCGAATAATACAAAAGGTTATTGTGTGATTATATGAATGATGATTCAATTCTTTGAAATGTCTATGTGGTATCCTTAGCAGAGGCCCTCGCCTAGGGAAAATAATACTGTGGTTTATGGTCATGAGGCCCTCGCCCGGGGGAGACAATACCGTGGCATAGGCCCTCGCCCAAGGAAAACAATACAATAGCCTACATATGAAATATGTTACCCGGTACCGAAGGTTCCATTATGGAACTTGATATGCTTGACCAAAGTGATATGTTAATGCTAATGGATGTGCCACGCATGATTTGAGTACGAATATGATATGAACATGATTATGTTTCTGATTTGATAAGAGATTCGAAATCTATTTTGGACATCATTCATTAAAATCTTTACTCTGTTATTATTCATTGAGCCCCAACTCATTCTATTATTTATGTATGTAGGTGATCAGACGCGTGACTAGGTTCAGTGATGATTGCCTGGAAGTCCATTTGTCGGCCAACCATTGTGCCTCCCAAGGAGGTTCCAGAAAGAGTTTAGTAGTTGAGTTTTGTGAACTTTTATGGTTTTGTAAATAGTTCTTTTGCCTTATTTTGTATTTTGACGATGTAGAATGGATATGTACATGACGTCATACATGGGTATATGTATATCAGTTTTAAATTTTTGTCCCATGTATGTTTACACAGCTCTATGGACTATATATGTTTTATATATTTGCTTCCGCCAGCCCTTTATATTTTGTTATTTAGGTCAGAGGTTTTCGGTAATCCGAGGATTACTGACCGGTTATGACACTAAACTCAAAGGGGCGGGTTTGGGTCGTAATAATAATCAATGCCTAACAAGGAGTTGTGGAAAGAAATATTGGCAAAAAGGAAAACAAAAATAAATTTTGTCAAGATTTGTGAGAAAAAATAAATTTCCTTATATATTTTGTAAGAAATTGTTAGCCTAACTAACATGCTAATTTAAAGTTTTCATTACCTTTTAGGACTCTTTATTTAAACAAACACATAAAAAAAATATTATTATTTTTTTCTTTCATTTGCTTATATTATCTGTCTAAACTGAGTTGTAGGAATCATATCATATCAAACTTATTCCAATATGGTAGTAATTCTAATACCTCACATTTATTCTACTCTTGCTCAAAGTATTGGTCTCTATAAATAAATAAAAACATAACGAAACGTAACGTTTCTTCTTCTTCTTATTGCCTCCATTGATCTCTTTACACTTCTTCTTTAGCAATGGGAAACCACAAGATGTTCTTCCCGCAGTACCACCATCCATGCTTCTCCACTATCCAGTTCTTAATCTTTTTCATCGTTGCAGTGATCGTGATTGCCGGTCTCATTGCCTTCAGTTTCTATCTCATTAATCCTCACCCTCCAAATTTCAAAATCAAGTCTGTCTTAGTCTCTCCTTTCTCAATCTCCAATGCTCAATTCACCACAACATGGCATACACTCTTCTCCCTTACAAATCCTAGTTTCAAAACATGAATCACTTGCCAACATGTCAAGATTTTTTGCATACTACAGAAATACACTTCTTTCATCATCAACACTACTTTCTCTTCATTTTCCTAAGAATTTTCATGGTTTGTTCTCAGTGAGCATTTCTGCCTCATCTGTACTAATTGATAATAACATTGCGAATGCCATTGTAATGGGTTGGGATCAAGGAGTTGTGAAGTTTAACTTTAAGGTGCGTGCGAGGATTGTGTTCGATTTTTTTACATTGATGGAGAAGAAATGGTGCAGTCACTTGTGAGAATGTGAAGATCATGTTCAATATAACGGGTGATTCTATGTTGAATGGCTTGAAAAACTGCAAGATTGATCTGTAAGTTGGAGTGGTTTGATTTGTGATTTTTGTTTTTGGATCTAGCTTTGTTTTGGGTATTCGAAGGTTTGTTGATTGCTGCAACTCCTTACTCATAGTAAATAAAATGGATTTTTTTTTTGGCCGCCTGATACACAAACAAAATTTATATACACAATTTGCATACAAAATGATGTGTCATTTTATGATCCTTTCATTTACCATGAAATTTGTTCTCATAATTTCACAAATGCTACTGTCAAATCAATTTTATTATGAATTTATACAAAAAATTTATATAAAAAAGGATATTTAGTTCATAATATAAAATGTTTGGAACATATCCATTATACTGTACATCCCATACCACATTAAATTTAAATTTATATCATATATTTTAATTTTGAGCACTTTCCCGATAAATCCTATATGATAATTATTGACTAATCTTTTAGCACCATGAGTATCATATGGTGTTCTCAACCAATAGTGTTGATTAACTTTTATTAAGTCATTGAGACACATTGAACCAATGATGTACCATATTCTACATGAGGTGGTTATTTTGTTAGAGAGTTTTGTGTAACTTTTTGTCCATATTGTACCGCCATGGGCGAGATTGTGTCCCATGTGTCGTTATTCCCTGAAGTTGTAAGCATTGTTGTGACTTATTCTTGATTCATCATTTACATGAACTTGACCATCTACCTACATAGTTGACTGGATATTTGACTAAACACACTGTTCGAACAACTAACCATATGTCATGCTCATCCTAACATGGTTGTGCAGAATTACCTCCCGCAAAAAACAATTCCTCATAAAAGATTTTGTTAAAAAGTAGTCGGTGAATTTGCTATCACACTAGATTCTGAATTCGTGATTCATAGCAAACTCATCAGGTTAACTTTTGGCGCACAACAAAATTCATAGAGGCATTTCGTCAAACAAGTAATGCACATAGGTCTATCAAACCCCATTTATTCATGCAACGAACAAGGAAGTTATTAGAACTCTGAAACGTACTTTTCTAGTCAAGTGAATGCCTCTAGATAAACTAAATCTAAAAAAAGAAAAATGATTTTTCTAATTGAGACATCTTATCAAACGACTAGATGACAATAAACACACAACGATACTTATAGAAAAGTAAAAAAAATAAATCATTTGCAGAGGATAACTTACTTGTGAACAATGAATGAATCATATGTTAGTTGTAATTAAACTATCACATAACCTTGTTAGGTCGGTTAATGGTTTCTGATTATATAAAAAATATCGTAACCAAACCACAAAATTTTGTAACATTAACTAAAATTTTTAAAATATTTTTTTACGCTAATTTGTAATGAATTTACGCATTTTGTAATATGTGTATATGATATGTATCTCTAAAGGGTGCATACCAAAGGCTTTCCCACAGATTGTGTTAATTTTTGATTGTTATAAACTTAAACATTTTAAACCCAACTCAGTAATGTCATTGAGTGAATTTAAAATTTAAAATTATGTCTTTCTAAGATTTCTTGAAAAAATAATAAAAGGTCAATTAAAATAACCCTCAATATGTTTGGTTTAATTTTGGAAATTATTTTTTAGTTTTGTTCTTATATATTTTAGTGATTTTTTTTCTTTATATTTTAATCAATACGACACTGACAATGTAACATATTTATAAATAAATTTAAAATAATTACTTTAGGTTGACTTTTGTATTTTTTTTTCTTAAAGAAATGTTAGTAACTCATAATTTTAAATTTCTAAATTCACACTTAATGATATAACAATAGAATTGGGTTTTAAATGGTTGAGTTTATGACTATTAAAAGTTTGACACGCAAAGCCTATGCCACTATTGAAAGGTACCTTAGCAAAGCCTTACAACAAGTATCCTCCACAAAACAAAAGCCGGGCTCACATGGCTGAGATGGAGGATCTTTCACAAGATGTGGACGACATGCATATGGTAGCTACCGTCTCTGAGGTGAATATGGTGGGGTCCAACCCGAAGGAATGGTGGGTGGACACTGGGGCCACTCGCCATATCTATGCGGAGAAGAAAATGTTCACAACCTTCGAATCGGTTTCAAACGGTGAGAAGTTATTCATGGGCAATTCTACAACCTCAACTGTTGAGAGAAAGAGCAAGGTGGTTCTAAAGATGACTTCAGGGAAAGAGCTGACTTTGAATGATGTCCTATTTGTGTTGGACATTCGTAAGAACCTTGTCTCGGGGTCGCTCTTAAGCATATATGGCTTCCGTATGGTATTTGAGTTTGATAAGGCCGTGTTGACCAAGAGCGGGGTCTATGTAGGGAAGGGGTATATGTCGGGCGGTATGTTTAAGCTCAATGTAATGACCCTTGTCCCAAAACTTAATGAGAAACCTTCTTCTTCTGCTTATATGCTTGAGTAAATTTTGACTCTTTGCGTAGATTAATCAAGTTAGATCACATATCATCTTTTAAGATTAATCCAAATCATAAGTTTGAAACTTGTGTAGAAGCAAAATTGACAAGGACTTCTTTTCATTTTGTTGAAAGAAGTAGCGAGCCTTTAGATTTAGTGCACAGTGATGTGTGTGACTTGAAAGTTGTACAATCACGTGATGGCAACAAGTACTTCATTACCTTTGTTGATGATTGCACTAAATACTGTTATGTGTATTTGCTTAAAAGCAAAGATGAGGCGATTAATAAATTTATTCTTTTCAAGAATGAAGTTGAGAATCAATTAAGCTAAAAGATCAAGGCTATAAGAAGTGATCGTGGTGATGAGTATGAATCCCCCTATTTGTTGAGATTTGTGCTTAATTTGGGATTATTCACCAAACCACAGCACCCTACTCCCCTCAGTCAAATGGTGTTACTGAGCAGAAAAATAGGACGTTAAAGGAAATAATGAATGCAATGTTAATAAGTTCTGGTTTGCCACAGAACTTGTGGAGGGGGAAGCAATTCTCTCTGCGCATTACATTCCAAATAGAATACCTCAGAAAAAAATAGACAAGACTCCATATGAATTATGGAAAGGCTACAAGCCTTCTTATAATTTTTTACGAATGTGGGGGTGTCTTGCAAAAGTGGTAGTACCTACATCCTAGCAGGTTAGGATAGGTCCAAAAACAGTGAATTGTATATTTATTGGTTATGCACAGAATATTAGTGTATATAGGTTTCTTATGCACAAGTCGATATTTTAGATATCCACAAGAATACCATAATGGAGTCGAGGAATGCGTCCTTCTTTGAGGATGTATTTCCTTGTCGAACCCGAGGAGAGGATCAAGGTTCTGATAAGCAACTTGACGATGATCAAGTAGATGATTAAAATGAGGAAGTAGATGAGCCAAGAAGGAGTAAGAGGGTTAGGACTGCCAAGTCCTTTGGCCTTGAATTCTTGACTTATATATTAGAGGGAGAACCTCGAACTTTTCATGAAGCTGTGACTTCACCTGAAAGTCTCTTATGAAAAGAAGCAATTAAGAGTGAAATTGACTCCATCTTACAGAACCATACTTGGGAGTTGGTTGATCTACCCCCATAGAGTAAGGCCTTGTGGAGTAAGTGGATTGTTAGAAAGAAGATGAAGGCTGATGGGTCGATTGATAAGTACAAAGCTAGGCTAGTTATCAAATGTAACGCCCTCAAAATAATACGTATAAATCAATCATTCTTGGCATCCATAGACATAAGAGAAATAAACATATATTCATTTATCAGAGTATTCATTACATAAGTATTACATGTTGACAACAAAAGTAAATGCCCTACGGGCTTACAACTTTCCAAGCCAACACTTGGTTACAAAAAAGAGTTCTAACTCAAAACACATTAAGCCCTTGGCTTGAATTTACATATAACACCAAAAATAACAAAACAACCAAAAGAGTCTTCAACTTCCAAACCTTCCAAGCTAAGACCTTGGAGGCGGCATCTCATATGTACCTGAAAATGATGTCCCATATAGGGTGAGCCAAAGCCCAATAGAGATACGCTAAACCAAATATGAGCAATAATTAAAACATTAGCATTTGATAAATGTTTAACTCATATAAACAACATACATCTCTTTCATAACCAGTCTATATTCAGAAATATATTTCAATCCCTTTCCATTTCATTTACCAAACCAATTCATAGTTATGGTTCTCTGTTTATCCGAACAGTTTCAAAAAAGACTATAACTCATATTAACAATACTTCAACCATGATCAATTAATATGAGACTACAACTCACATTATTAACACTTCAACACTTCAATTTCAAATGAGACTACAACTCATTTTATTAACACTTCAACACTTCAATTTCAAATGAGACTATAGCTCATTTTATTAACACTTCAACACTTCAATCATCTACGTTATTGTAGACACCCCATTTTTGACCGACTTTAAGACTCAGACATCACCGATTGAGCACTCGGTGGTGTTGCATATTGTGCTCGTTCAGAAGTCTCAGAGTCACGGCCGTGAGCCCTGCCTCCGGACTTCCGAACCCTCTTCTGTACCTTGTCTCGGTTTGCGAACCAGACTCGGTTTTCTCTGTTTCTCTTCATGAAGGAAGGGAGAGGTCCCGTAGACCATCTCTCAGTGGCCGTGGGCTACATTTCGTGGCCGTAGGCCATTTTGCCCATTTTAGAGCCCGGTTCCCGGTTTTCGGAGCCGTCAGGCCGTGTGCCTCGGTTCGGGGCCGCCTAACCGTCTCCAACTGCTCCGGTTTTTGGCATGCATCTCATTTATTCCCTTCCGAGGGACACTGGGGCCTGAGAGACCCACTTCGTGGTCGAATGCCACTTTCGTTGCTTAACGGCCTATTTTCGGGACCCCGAACTGCGTGTTTTGGCCCCCGAGCATTCGTTTTGCATCGGTTTTTGTTCATTTTTGGCAGGTACCTCTGTTTTATCACCAGGAAGGTCACTGAAGGGTGGGAGGCCAGCAATTGTCTCAGCAACCAGTTATATTCCTCCGGCGCCCTCTGGCGCCCGTTTTTCCCACTTCCGAGCCAATGTTGACCACCATAGGGCCATTTTCTTCAACCCCAAACCACATATTTGTGTTGTACACACATGGGAGGACCCTAAAAGTCTATGGCCAGCCAGTAATTGTTGTTGAACCTTTTGAATCCCTCCTAAAAGTGGCTTGTTGTCTTTCCTGTTTTACAGTTGCCAATTTCTAACCACAGGGTCTTGTTGAGCACACATGGGAGGACACCTTTCTCTGGTGGCCGACCAGAAAATCTTCTTGAACCTTTTGACCCTTGGCCGGCCGGCCATAGGGGGTGGCCGGCCGGCCACCTGCAACCAAAGTACCTGGCCGGCCAGCTTCCTCAGTGTGGGTGTATTACAGCTGTATAGCTGTTTTCCCCCAAAAATATCTCCATCCAGGGAAAAGTTTTGGAGGGAAACTTGATGCCATTTCCCTCCACTTTTTCCTCCACTTTTCTCCCCCATTCTTGTCTATATAGCTGGCCTCCCAACTCAAGAAAAAGGGTTGAAAAAAATCCTTAGAGCTCATACATACTTCATCTCTCTCATTTTCTCAAGTTTGGCCCCATTTTCTTCATTACTACCAAGCATCACCACCACCACTCCATTTCCAGCACCTTGAGAGGATTTCCAGCAGCTAAGAGGCAGCAAACTCAAGCCAAGAAGCAACAAAAGCATTGGTCTCCAAAGGTAAGCCATTTTCCCCATTTTGTAGCTCATTTTTGCAACAATTTCTTAGCTTATTTGCTTGCTGTTTTGGGCTCCGACCCTAACTGAAACTAGGCCTATTTTGAGCTATTATACATGTTTGTTGAAGGGCTCAACCCTGTTTGAGCCCCCCATTTGGTACTTGCTTCAATACCCTCTTGTATGCCATTATTTTGCATAGTATTTCTAGCCTATTTGTGATCTGTTTTTGAGCATGATGTAAAATGTGGTTGGGCTTATTTTGAGCCCCTCTACAACATTGTAGAAGGACTCAACACTGTTGGGGGCCTCCATGTAGCACTTACCATTATACCCCTCTTTGGCCCCCATTTTTGCATGCTTTGTGAGCTTACCTTGCTTCTGTTTTTGGGCCATGATCAGAACCGAAAGTGGCCATATTTTGACCTTCTTGGCATATCTTATTAAGGGTCTTTGGCTGTTTGGTGAATGCTTTGCATACCTCATGTTATAGCCTCTTGTTGGTCTATTTCTTGCATGGCATTTTTAGCATGTTTGCATACTGATTTGAGGCTTGTCATCTACTGTAAATGTTCATTTTTTTAGGCCCTCTTAAGTGTTTTAGAAGGGTCTTTTTCCATTTGGGCTTTTCATCTATCACTTGCTTCATTGCTTCCCTTACGGAGCCATTTTTGTATGCCATTTTTGCCCTACTTGTGATTGTTGTTTGGCCATATTTTGTACTGTAAAAATGCGAGTTTTGGGGCTTCCTTGCTTCTTCTTTTTCATGTCTTGTTCAAATTATGCATGTATTGTATAGCTACAAGTCATTTCGGATGACTAGTTTTGCATTTCGGGAGAGATTCCTTACATCGGGTGTCATTTCGCCTTGTTTCGGGACTGTTTTCCCCCTCATTTTGCTACTGTTTTTTTCATGATTGCATGTCATATTCCGTGTCTTTGCCATGTCTCGTTAGAGTGGCATTTCGGTGCCTGAGGGTCCGTTCTCGGTTTGCGTGCCCGCGGGCACGTACTTCGAGGTGTCTTGTTTTCATCTAATGGCCTCCTATGTGAGTGTGACTGAGGTTCACTTGTATTGGTGTAAGCCCATTATTGCATTGCGTATGCCATTTCATCCATAGCATTGTGTATGCCCGGTTGTGTATTACCTCGTATAGCGTGTATGCCATTCCATGACATTGTGTATGTTAAGATTGCATATTAGCTGCATTTCATGCATATCATGCATATTGCATCGTGTTCGGGATAGGAGTTAGCCCGGGCATGGGGAACGAGGTACGTTCCGTACTCCGAGTAACGGAATGTGTCTCAATTCCCAAGTCACCGACACTCCGGATTATCCGTGATGGAGTTAGGTTTTGTTGTAGCATTCATATGCATTCATCCTATATTGAGTTGTGCAATTCGGCTCCTCGGCCATCATGCATCGAGATGCGTGATTGGTGGCACGAGGATCGAGGCATGCATATATTTGTGAAATACATTGCTATGCCCCTTTCCTGCTCTCTGTTGCAGCAAAATGAAGAATCAGCAGTCTTTCGAGACCTGGCGCGCATTTCGAGGAACATTGCAAACAGAGGTTAATTGGGGCATCCCAGTGGATTTCTGCGCAAAGCAGCCTAAACATGCATCATTTCATTATCCGGAGCGGAGTCAAGGCAGTCCCTGGCTTGCATGCCAGTTTACAGTTTTTCTTAGTTAATTTGTTAATTAATTAGGAATTTGTATATTATTCGGACTGTAATATTTGGACTGTAATATTCTTTTATTTGGGACTGTACATTTATTCGGACCCTCTGCGCGAGGGCATAATTGTAATAAGTGTGGGTGAGTGTGATGTATGTCTTCCAACCCCACGTCTTTCTTCTCTTTTATTTACCTGCTTATGACGGTTAGATTAGGGCATATTTCAATTAGCATACAGTATGATAGCATGTTTGCATTCATTCATCTGTTTTGCATGCACCGGGCTCGGCGCATCATACAAACTGCATTTGTATTTCAATTCCAAATTGAATACGTGTTATTTGTAGCATTCCATATGCCATGTTTAGAATAGCCGAGCCTGCTATAGTTGCATTCTGCATGTGTTGCATTAGGCATTTCTGTATACTTAGGATCATGCATGATTTCTAATGTAGTTTCTGTTTTGGCTTGGAGTACTCGGTGAGTTTTTATGCTTTAGCATCCTTGCATGCGTGTGAGTGTTGCCATGAATAGCATGCTTGCCATGAGGCTATTTGCTTATGTGATATAACTGCCTGAATGCCTGTGGGTGAAGGTTGGGTTATTTGGATTGGAACAATTCATCAAATGTTTGTTTTAAGCCCACTAGATAGTGGCAAAACCATGTTTTCTAAGCCCACCTGAGGGTGGCAAAATCTGCATTTTTAAGCCTACCTGCGGGTAGCAAATCATCTTTCGAAAATAAACATGAAACGTTTTGTTCCAATTCAGGCGATTCGGTCTATACTTGTATGCTGTGCGCATCACATAGTAACCTAGGCTAATAACCGGAATAAGAACACACAATGTTTTCAAAACCTGATATCATGGTTAGTAGAGGCCGGTCTTTGACCGGGTGAGCGGGGGTGCTCACGAAGTGACCTTCCCCAATCGTACCCAAGTTCCCGAGCCGAGGCAACTTTGGTGATGACGGACACGTGGCCTTTGGCACCGAGTCAGGGTTTCCTAAATTTCCCCATAAAAAATATTTAGGTGGCGACTCTGTATCTGGCAAAGCAGTCCATGTTTGGCACTTCTTTAAAAAAAAATCTGTTTTCAAAACGATTTGCCGGATTTGGACTCTTTGGTTCAAGATTAAGAACCGTGACATTTGAGTCCTTCGAACTGTAGTAGACCCAATATCGAACCAGAATGGGGGGGAGTCGCACCCTCGCCCGGGATGCGTTCGGGGACGTCTACAGTTTCTGGCGACTCTGCTGGGGATTTAGAGAACTTGACTCGAACTCGTGATATCTTGTTTTGATTACACTTGAGTGTTTCTTTACATTGCATTTGCATTGGTGCGCCTAGGACACCGTGTTTGCCATCTGCTATTCCTGAGCGGTTTGCCGGAGGCTTGTCTTGTCAAGGCATGTCCATAAGGCTGACCGGTTACGGGCTCTGCCAGTATGGGAACACAAACCCCGGTTTTACCGGGGCACCCTTTTTGACCATTCGACCTAGTGCATATTCGGATCCATAGTGACCATTCCAAACTAGGACAGGTTGCTTACCCGTTTATAGGTTGTTTGAAGCCGCTGTGTGCGTAGTGAAACCCTAGTTCCTGACAAAATAGGACAGGGAAACCCAACCCCAACATAGGGGTGTTTTGGCTCTCACTTATCTGTTATGTGCTTGTTAGAGTGCGTCTCTACAGGGAATGCATGTATCAGTTTTTGAGATTGGGCATTACGCCTGCGGGCATCAGTCAGTATCTGAGAATCAGTTGTCTGCGGATATCGGATTCAGTTTTGGGGAACAGTGATATAGGGACAGTAATCAGTGATTGAGGACAGTGTATACCCAGCTTATCAACCGTGTGTTGTATGCCCGACTGTGTGTTGTGTATTTAATTTAAGCTATTATACTGTCCGTTTATCTGGTTATTTATTTCCTTTTCGCTTTATTTATCTTTTGCTAGGGGCAGGTTTGTAGTACAATTGCTTCCGAACCAGTAGATATTCCCCAAGCACTTTGGACACGAGGTCGCCGACTCATTCAATCCGAGGATCTGGTTGACGGACATCCAGTGTTCCACTCTCTACCCCCGATTGTTAGAAGAAGGCCGATGGGGCGCAGTGTGTCAGAGTAGAGATTACCGGGGCAGCAGTCTACTTTAGCAGCAAACAGTCGAATTGAGGTTTCTGTTTCCGCTATAGAGATACACTTACCGGTTATTCAGATGGATCCGCAGAATACATCAGGGATGGAGGCGATGATGCACCAAATGCATGAGAGCATGAAACAAATGCAAGAAGATGCTGCCCGCCAAGTGGAGTTCTCCAAGTAGCAGGCCGCTGTCATGGCCCAGCAGGCCGAGCTGATCACTAGGCTGCAACAGCAGAATGTGGCATCTGCTTCACATCAGGCTCCTCCTCCACCCGGAGCTCCATTACCCGAGCAGGCATCCACTGGTCAGAATACCCTGCCAAATCCCCAGAATACCCCCCTGAACACCCAGAACACCCTACCCAATGTCTAGAATATTCAAGAGGACACAGGCCATCCAACGGGGCTGGCTCCGCCCTCGCTTCTGCCTCAACTGTCCAAGACCCATACACTTCCAACCATCCGGACTCTCCCTTCGAGTTCGAGATAGACCATACAGCTCTGAAATTGAGCAAACTGGAGAAGCTTTTTAAGAAGTCCCAAGGGGTGAAGGCCATCCCAGACATCGAAGATGGGTACACCGATGTGGCCGTAACATTGCCAGACAGATTTAAGATGCCACAGATTGATCGTTTTGATGGGTCCGGGGATCCTATGGTCCATCTTCGGCTATTCTCAGACATCCTGCGGCCAATGGGCCTAACCCGACCACAAAAACTTTCCCTGTTTGGCCGAACTTTGTCGGGTGTGGCAGCCATTTGGTACGCGAAGTTAGAAGATGAGGTAAAAAGAAGCTGGGATGAGATGGCTGAGGCCTTCGTTGTACAGTACTCGTACAATACACAGATCGAGATTACAACTCGTGATCTCGAAACAACGAGGCAAGAGGCCAAGGAAACTTTCTCAGATTTTGTGACTCAATGGAGGGCGAAGGCATCGATGATGACTTTGAGGCCTACAGACAAAGATCAAATTAGGATGATTGTGCGCAATCTCCAACCAAAACTCATGCAGAAGATGATCGTACTCCCCTTTCCCACCTTCTCAGACTTACACGAGATGGGGGTACAGATCGAGGATGCGATGAAGCAAGGTCTGATCGACCAGGACCGAGAGCAACCCCGGAGGACATTTA
Organism: Camellia granthamiana; assembly: GCA_036172215.1. Lineage (NCBI taxonomy): Eukaryota > Viridiplantae > Streptophyta > Magnoliopsida > Ericales > Theaceae > Camellia > Camellia granthamiana. The sequence continues at coordinate 7,849,720 of CM069903.1, read as the reverse complement.
ACCGTAACAACAACGCAGGCCCGAGTGGCGCTGCAAACACAAGGACTTCGGAGGTTAGTATGGTCACCACCACTCCCCTTCTCCATTCAAGGCCCGCGGCGGCCACACCCTTTTCCAGTACATCCGGGAGCAGTACCCAAGCCCCGAGATATCAGTCCAGAGGCCAAAGAACCTTCACTCCACTATACATGCCTTTGTCCAAGGCTCTCGGGGTTCTAATCAAAAAGGGGCATCTGAAACCCCTAGAGCTGAGGCCATTACCAAATCCACTCCCCCCTTCCCACAACCCGGCCAAGTACTGTGCGTACCACCAGCAGCATGGCCATGATACAGACCAATGTTTCCGGCTGCGTCACGAGATTCAGGATCTCGTTGACAAAAATATTATTCTGCCTCCCGAAAGACCCAACGTCACAACCAACCCACTCCCCGCACATAACCAAGATCCACCACCCAAAAGAGTCAACCTCATCCAAACTGGGGTCGTGTCCTACGATCCTAGTATCTATATTACTCCCTCTCACCTACCCAAGCCGGAGGTGATCCTTCCTGACTGCACTGACTTGTGCATGATGGACATCTCCACAAACCAATCTGAGCCAAAGGTGGTGACTACTGAAGATAGAACAGGGCATGTTTCAGAGGAAAGTGGAATTGTTGCGTCTGGGGTTCACCAGTCTGGGGATTGTACTGGAAGAGCCTATGATCCAAGCGAATACATCTTATCAGTGGGCCAGTCTGAGCCGAGTGTGGGACTGCCGGAAAAAGCTGAACTGTGCATGATTCAGGGGGATAGACTTGAACAGGGGACGGATGATCTGACAACAGTAGAAGAGGACTTTGCCAACCTCCAGTTCTTCAACGACCAAGAATCAGGGGATGCAACGATCAACTGGTTTGAATATGGGGAGTCGGCAGAAATTACCGGATGGTTGGATGATCAGCCAGACGTTGTGGAATTTCAGCCAGAGCAAGGCCCGGCAGGGGCGAGTGTATCAATGGTGGCCGGAAGGGTCGAGAGTCAGAATGGATTGCCGGAGAGCGCCGGTACAAAGAATTTCGCTCGGGACTTAAGCATTGTGGATGCAGAGAAAGTGGAACAACAAACTGCAGTGACGCAGTCAGAACAAGAGGAATTTTGGGAGTCCGAGAGAATCAGAAAAGCAAAAGCCCATGAAGGGGCCGGAAGTGCTGTGGGCACAAGAACGGGACATGCTGTGAGCATATGGGACGAAAGTACCGAGAGTACAAACTTGCCAGAACCAGATAGGTGTCTGTTAAACGCTAGCGGGATGTGGTGGGAAGACGATGACTTATGTCTTGCCCACACAGATGAAGATTGGGCAGGCACTCAGCCAGATGACACTTGGTACCTCGATGAGGTGGACCATATGACCAGGAGCGCGCGGTACTTCAAGCCCCCACACCTTGACCAGCTCGAAGCATCTGGAAAAGACAAAGAAGCAGAGAAACAGAGAGAGAAACAAATTGAAGAAGAAGCTGTGCTGAGACAGTTAAAGAAAATACAAGCAGACATCTCCATCTGGGGACTGCTTATGGCTTCGCGGGTGCACAGACAGGCTGTCCTATCTGCTATGGACAAGGCCAAACTCTTTATCGACACTACACCAGAGCAGCTGGTTGGGCTAGTTTTTCCGGGAGGAGGTTCCCCGGCTTTAACCTTCTCAGACAAAGAACTGCCGCCTGAGGGCGTGAATCATAACAAACCTCTCTACATCTCCGTGGAATGTAGAGACAAGTGGATACCGGTGGTACTTGTTGATACCGGGTCTGCTATCAATGTCTGCCCAGCCAGAACAGCATATGCAATCGGGTTGAAGCCCGCGGACTTCATCCCGACAACTCAGGTGATCAGAGCATACGATAATACTAGCAGAGAAGTGATGGGGACTGTCAAGATTCAGACAAAGGTGGGACCTGGACAACACGAGATAGATTTCCATGTCTTGGAGGTTCCCGCAACTTTCAACCTACTTTTGGGACGACCGTGGTTGCACCAGGTGAAGGCCGTCTCGTCCACTCTGCATCAGATGGTGAAATACCCCTATGGAAAGGGAGTAGCCATTGTGTTTGGGAATTCATCGATCCATCCCCCTCCAGAAGTGTCTACACCAGTCCTAGAAATCGAGCACGACATGGAGGACGTGTTTATATCAGGATTTACTCTGGCCGAGGCCCGGGTTGTGCAAAACATTATGGCTGTGAATGAAGGTATGTACGTCAGTGCTCAATTCGTCTACCTCATGAACAAGCTACAACACATCCCCGGGATGGGATTAGGAAGGAGCGGCAGGAAAGGCGTCGCAACATTGGCCGAAGTGCCACACAACCCGCATACCTTTGGACTGGGTTATCTGCCCACCAAAGAGGACTGGGTGAGAAAAGGAAAGGAAGTGGCTGGAAGAGCCAGAACCAAGCAGGCTGGGAAGCCATTTGACTTGATGCATAGGCCCATTCAGGGTACCCTGAACGGACGCTTCGTCCGGGAGGGGGAGGACTTTCCATTTTGCGGCTTCCTAGAGCCGTGGATAAACGCGGAGAAGAAGCGCGTGCCCGGTTTTGAGATCTTCTTCGACCTGCAGTTGCCCGGGGAGGATGTTGCCGAAGAGTGGACGGACCCATCAGCTGAGGTTGAGTAGTGCAAGACAGTGGATCCTGAGGGCACAAAATTTGAAACGGGGGTAGCGCTGGCATGTCTACTCTCTGATCCTCCGATCGACCATAAGTGCTTGGGGGATAACTTCGAGGTTTCCATGATTGGGGATGAAACGGCCGCGAGCCAACCAGCAGCTATCTTGGATGCATCTATCGCACCCTCTCTCACTTGGCAATACGAGGAGGGATTTTTGTCCAGCAGCACCGGGTCAGGTAGTGAGCCGGAATCTGATTCCACCGAGTCTTGAAAGTCGGAATCAGATTCCAGCTCGACTGAGTCTGAGTCTGGTACTCCTGGGGATGTTAACCCGGATGCCACAGTCCTGTCTAGGTCGTCTTTTTCCTTTTCATTTGAGTCTGTTGTAAATGAATTGGACGATTTGGATATACCTAATGAGAATCAAGCAACTGTGGTTTCTGAGTACTTTTCTGTGCCCTTAATTTATTGCATTAATTCAGACTTTCAAAATTTTGAAAACGACGAGGACGAAGTTCCTCCGGTTTTACAACGATTAATTGAGCAGGAGCAGGAGAGATTTGTTAAACCCCTAGTGGACGAAATCACTACCGTGAACATTGGTACTGAGGAGGACCCGCGGCTGGTCCAGATCGGGTCCACGTTGTCTTCGGAGGAACGCGAGCGCTTAGTCGCTTTATTAAAAGATTTCAAAGATGTTTTCGCGTGGTCCTACGAAGACATGCCTGGAATCGATCCTGAGATTGTACAGCATCGGATCCCCCTTGACACCGAGGCCCGACCTGTCAAACAAAAACTCAGGAGAATCCGCCCGGACTGGGCTCTCAAGATTAAGGAAGAGGTCACCAAGCAAATTGACGCAGGCTTCCTGCTGGTATCTGAATATCCGACTTGGTTGGCCAACATTATTCCAGTGCCGAAGAAAGACGGCAGGATCCGAGTATGCGTGGACTTCAGGGATGTGAACAGAGCTAGTCCGAAGGACGACTTTCCCTTACCGCATATCGATGAGTTGGTGGATTTCACAGCAGGGCACGCATTGCTTTCATTTATGGATGGCTTCTCAGGCTATAACCAGATAGTAATGGCACCAGAAGACAGGGAAAAGACTGCATTCACCACCCCGTGGGGGACATACTGCTATAGAGTCATGCCGTTTGGGTTGAAGAATGCTGGAGCTACTTATCAACGGGCCGCGACCACAATATTACATGATATGATCCACAAGGAGGTTGAGGTGTACGTGGAGGACATGATTGTCAAGTCCAAAGAAAGAGAGGGCCACTACACCGCCTTGCATAAGTTCTTTCAAAGGATCAGGGAATTCCGGTTGCGGCTGAACCCTCAAAAGTGTACATTTGGTGTTACAGCGGGAAAAATGCTGGGGTTTCTGATTACACAAAGGGGCATCGAAGTCGACCCTTCCAAAATCAAGGCCATCCTAGAAATGCCCTCACCAAGGACTGAAAAGGAGGTGAGTGGCTTTCTGGGTAAAGTGCAATTCATAAGACGGTTTATCTCAAAATTAACCTTGACTTGTGAACCACCAGAACTAGGGAAACCGTTGATTTTGTACCTATCAGTGACTGAGACCACAATGGGCTGTATGCTCGCACAAGAGTCTGAAGACAGGGTGGAGAGAGCCATCTACTATCTGAGCAAGAAGATGCTAGAGTATGAGACTCGGTACACACCGCTGGAGAAGGCTTGCTTAGCTTTGGTATGGGCTACCAGGAAGCTGCGACACTACTTGTTAGCTCACTCCGTAATGTTGGTTTCACGTCTCGATCCCATCAAATATCTTTTCGAGAAACCAGCACTTACGGGTAGGCTAGCTCGTTGGTTGCTGTTGCTCTCCGAATTTGATTTGAAGTATGTCACACGCAAGTCAGTGAAAGGAAGAGCAGTAGCAGAGTTCCTTGCCGACCATCCGGTTGAGGGGGATGAAGCAGTTGAATACTTGTTCCCAGATGAAGCCATTTTGCATATCGACGACGAAGCTTGGACGATGTACTTTGACGGAGCGTCAAATCAACATGGGTATGGGATAGGAGTGTTGCTGATAGCACCCGATAATTCCCGTATTCCTCTAGCCTTCAAACTCCGATTCAAAGTCTCGAACAATGAAGCAGAATATGAGGCGTGCATTGCTGGCCTAGAAGCAGCCCTGGAACTAGGGGCAAGACGGCTGGATGTCATTGGGGATTCGAACCTTGTTGTGTCTCAAGCTAAAGGAGACTGGAAAGTGAAAGAGGAAAAGATGATGATGTATCACCAGACCTTGGATTTGCTGATTCCTCGGTTTGAGAAGTTAAGTTTTACTCATCTACTAAGAGAGAACAACAGGTTCGCAGATTCTTTAGCAACTCTATCTTCCATGATCGACATCCCGTGTGGAGTCCGAATGCGTCCAGTCATCATTGACCAGAAATTTGCGCCTGCCTATGAGTCGATTGTAGCCATAGATGAAGTTCAGGATGAACATCCCTGGTATTACGACATTTGGAATTTCTTGGAGAAAGAAGCATACCCGCCAGGGGTAAATGCCAAAGACAAGAGGGCAATCAGGAGAATGGCAGTTCAGTTCATCATCTGCGGGGGTAAACTGTATAAACGAGGTTATCTGGGAATGCATAAACTGTGTGTTGATGCCGAAGAATCAAAGCGTCTAATGGAAGCCATCCATGGAAGAGAATGTGGAGCACATATGAATGGGGTAATGTTGGCATGGAAGATCCTCAGACAGGGTTATTACTGGTCCACCATGGAGGAGGATTGTATCAGTTTCGTCCGGCGATGCCACAAGTGTCAAATTCATGCAAATCGCATGAACATCCCGCCGACAAAGTTGTACAATATGACTTCACCATGGCCATTTTCAGTCTGGGGAATTGATGTGATCGGGGCTGTTACGCCAAAGGGGTCGAATGGGCATGAGTTCATCCTGGTTGCGATAGATTATTTTACAAAGTGGGTTGAGGCCCAATCTTACGCAGTGTTGAAGGCTTCGCACGTTGCAAAGTTTATCAGAAACAACATCATCTGTCGCTATGGGGTCCCAAATGAGATAATTTCAGATAACGGTTCCCACTTCAAGAAGGAGGTGATAGACTTGTTGGAGAAATGCAATGTGGCTTTTCATAAGTCATCCACATACCGGCCGTAAACCAATGGAGCGGTCGAGGCCGCCAACAAGAATATCAAGCGTATATTGCAGAAGATGGTGGAAACCTACCAGGACTGGCCAGATAAGCTGCCGTTTGCTCTGTGGGGCTACCGGACTTCAATCAGAACTTCTACTGGGGCGACTCCATACTCATTGGTTTATGGGATGGAGGCCGTTCTACCTATTGAGATTGAGGTTCCGTCATTACGAGTATTGGCTGAATGCCAGATAGCCGAAGCGGATTGGCAGCAGAGCAGATTCGAGGAACTCATGCTTTTTGATGAAAGAAGACTGAAGGCACTGTACCACGTCCAAAGTTATCAACGCAGAATCGCCCGGGCTTTTAACAAGAAGGTTAAGTCCAGGAATTTGAAAGAAGGAGATTTGGTACTCAAGGACAACCGAGCTCCCATCCATGACCCAAGGGGCAAGTTCAGACCTAATTGGACTGGTCCCTACATCATTAAGTCTATTTGGTCAGGTGGGGCTGTGGTTCTGATGGATCTGGGTGGCTTAGAGTTTTCCCAACCGATCAACATGGACAAGTTGAAGAAATACTACCCTTGAGAGGCTCGCTAGGCCGAAAACCCGAAAGGGCGACCTAGGCAAAACTCAGAGCACAAAAAATTTGAAAATATAAAAACTGAGCTCGCAAGGTTGAAAACCCGCAAAGGGCGGCCTTGGCAAAAGTTAGAGCGCAAAAGGAGAGTAAAAATACCCGAGCGAACCTAAGCCTGAACTACGTAAGGCTTTATTCCCATCTTTGGGATATGTAGGCAGCTTCATCCTGAAGTTCAGCCATAAACATTTTCCCCGATCAACTTTGTCCATTTTGATCATCTCAGTCATCCTTGTCCATCAGCATTCATCGTAATCTCCGGTGCAGTGCTATTCAGACTAGGGGCAACTTTCCGTTGCCAGGAGGTGCTGCGGTACCATTCAGACTAGGGGCAACTTTCCAGTTGCTAGGATTCGGGGTTGTGCATCTCAGTGACAGATCTCAGGCATGTCTAGTTTTGATCCATATCGAAAATAGTTTTGAAAAGTTTTAATAAAAGTTGGCTTTGTTCAAATTAATCTTTTCACAACTAAGACCATTTTTGGACCAAAGCGGAAAATTTTCAGTACCACAACCTTCAATTTCATTGATTTCAAAACAGAGTTCTCCTGCTCTTGCATACAATTGAAGTTGCTTTTTTATTACACTCATAATGAAAACTTGAAAGTACTAATAAAGCAATAAATCTGGGGCATAGTCAAGTCAGGTGTCCCTGCGCCCCCTCCCAGAGCTAGTCGAAGCCTCTGATGCCGACCTAGGCCCAATCTGTGCCTCCTCATTGAGCCAATCCCAGCACTCATCAGACAAAGTGCAATTGAAAGTAGGGGTGGGGGGCAGGAGCTCTCTAGTCCTCCAAGCCGTAGTATGTCGGGCAAGGTGTGCACCTCGGACCCGGAAGGCGACCGGATACTCTATCCCCTCCGGAGGGCAAGTCTGATCATGGCCGAACTGGCGCAGAATGCGGAATGGGAAATAGAATACACAATGGGTCAGGCCAATCAACCGGATCCCAGTATCCTGGAACATGCTATAGCTCATTGCCGGAAGGTTAAGCCAAGGACAGCGCCAAGCAATGCGTTCAGCTGACAAATTGCACATCCATTCAAACCACCAACCCTCATTAAGGGCGTCGACCAGGCGTTGTCGAAAGAAGTAGCCGCGGGCTGAGTAAGCAGAGCAAGAGTCCACAACTTGCAATTTATCCATCAACCATATCTGGGGAGGGATGAAAAATGAGAGAATAAAGAATAGAGAGATGTGCGATGAGAGAAAAGTAAGATAAGGGTTTTGTGAGAAAAACCGAGCCTGAGGGCCGAGCGATGTGAGCAAATACATATGTGAGCTTGGGTGGGAAACATTACCTGCAGCAGTAGTGGACTCCCCGCAAACCTGGTTGTCTCCTGGGGGTAGAAGGCATCCAAACCCAGCAGTGTTTCAGCCAATGTCATGGCGATACAGCTCTTCCCTTCCCTCAAGCCTTGAGCAACTTCAATCAAACGGATATTAGCTCCCTCGGAGCCCGAGACGAACAAAAAATGAGATAGCATGCACAAGCAGAGGGCATGTTGTCGAAAACCTTGCCGATAATGGTTACCACGGTCACCAGCATCGGAGAATCGGTAAATCAGGCTCGGGATATCCAACATCCCGCTACAAATCAGGGATCGAGCATCATGTGCGTTGAGACCGCACATCCGCCCCAAAGCTTGGGCATGACCAAAACGAGACTGAGGCAAGATCTCTTCTGAGCGTTCAGACTCCATCAAAACTTGAAAATCTTCAAAAGTGGGACATACCTCTTGCCCTCTGAATCTGAAGACGTGCGTCACTGGGTTCCAAAATCTCACCGCGGCATGGAGGAAAGGAAGATGTAGTGAAGTCCGGCCTAGCGTGAATAGTGCATTCAAGCCGAAACCCCGGAAGTTCAACTTTTCCGAGCCATCTAAAGAAGAGATCCAAGATGTGAGATTTTCTGCGAGAAATGCCTCCATTTTTGTGCAAAGCAGTGATGAAATGAATGAGTTCCAAAGTTGGAGCTTTATAGGGAGGTAAAACACTATTCGAGGACAAGTGTCAGAATTCTAGGAGTTGCAGGAAAGGTGGCCGGCCGGCCACCTATTCTAGCAGGCCGGCCATCTTTGTTTCAAAAACTGGCCGGCCGGCCACCTTCCAGTCCCCAGATGCAAAATGTAGCCGGCCATGCATCGGTCCTGTTTTGCCCTCCGGAAGGAAGTTTGAGGCATTTCTATGCATCGGGGATATCGACGGCCTCCATTTCTCTCAGTTTCGGATGCGTTCCATCATCCAGATCGTCCGTCCGAAGTACGCTTTGTTGTATTTTGTTTATCGAGTTGTTGTTTTGTTTATCGAGTTGTAAGTTCTGTCGAGCTGTCGCATTTTGTGTTTTGAGTTGTTACTCTTTGTTTACGCAATTTTGTTAAGTCTTGTTTATCGAGTCATTAACATTGTTGTACTTTGCTTATCAAGTTGTAAACTTGCTAAGATTCTGTTATTTCTTAGTGAGTCGATTTGTTTAGTTTATTGCGTCGGTTCATTACCTGACCCGGTAAATACATAAGGCACATTTCCATTCAATTCCATCTTTGCGCAAAATGATGCGATGCGATGCTAAGAATTTCAAATACAAACACATTTTCAAAAGCTGTTTCATGCCATCATGTTTTACAACAAAATAAAAGTACGAGTTTTACAGAAAATAAAACTGCCTGGTAAAATGCAAAATGCTACAAACTACTAGCAAAAAGTAAAATAAAGCAGGAAACAGCATCAATGTCCTCGGGAGCGGGAATGAGGAGCCCCCCTCATCCTCTTCTGCGGGATAACCTCTGCACCATCATCACCATCGGGGTCGGAACTGTCATCCTCAGGATCCCCCTCAGCTTCGCCTCCACTCCCGGAACCGAGACCAGAACCCCCCTCCTCAGCAGATGTCTCTGACTCACGATCTGCGACCTCCTCCTCCTCCTCCTCCTCATCAGGCTCTGCCTCTATAACATGTGCCCTACGTCTGCGAGACGACCCCGCTCCCCGAGCTCCTCGGAAAGGCCTAGATGGCCCAGCTCCCTGAAAAGGCCTAGATGGCCCAGCTCCTCGGGAGGGCCCAGATGGCCCAGCACCTCGAAAAGATCCAGACGATCGACCTCTCTGAGAAGGCCCGGGTGGCCCGGCCCGCGGCGGAGCATATACAGGAGGCATCTGAAAATGGAAAGTCCATTACATCAGTTCAAATATGAAAAGCAGATGCAAGTACAATATGAGAGTAGGGTGTGTGTCAGATGTGCTCTACACAAACAGCCTATCGATGCAGTAGAATGTTCAAAACCAGCGTGTCATCAGAAATATGATAAATGCAGGAAAGATGAACAGTACCTGTGCACCCATAATGGCCAGCTGTGCCTCCCTCCGTAGGATCATGCCCTCGAATGTGGCCAGCATCCCAAGCATCTCATCCATGTACTCAACTGGAGGCTACAGATACAAATGCAAAACTATCAGTAAAGGAATGAATGCCCAAGTATCTGACTGATAAATCAAAGCTGTAAAACATACCGGTGGTGAATCAGGGTCTCTAACATATCTATGGTCAGGAAGAGGAGGCTCCAGCGAGACCTGGTAAGGAGTCCCAAATCGCCAACTCGTCAACTCGGTCGGCATGTCTGGCCATCCAGGATGATGAAGAGTCGGAGGGATCGGAGGAATGAATCCGCGCCCACCTCTGGACGTACCAGCCCTGCTGGAGGAAGGGATATCTGTAGCACGAGCCCGACTCGAAGATGGCACACCAGCAGACCTCAGTGGCGGAGCGCGCACTCCCGTCAAGGGAGGCATCAGATACGTGTGACGATAAATGGCGTAGTCCCCCTCCGTAAGATGTAGCAAAGCATCAGTGCCCAGCATAGCACTAACGACATCCTGGGTAGAAAGCTTATCAGCAGTCCGCATAGTGGCTGGAGGTGCTGCAGGAGGGTCCTGAGAAATGTACCCCCATACCTGACACAGAAAGCGTTCCCCCAGGAACCATGCCCTACCAACCGGTCCCTCGAGCAGGATCCTGTACTGGGAGGTGCCTGATCCTCCGGCATACTGAAATCGGAGACCATCACCCAAGATCGCCCAGGGCTGCCATGTAATCTGCGGATAACCAGTGCATAAACCAATCAGAAATCGGGGATATACAGGGCAAATCAAAGATGAAAACGGAAAGGAACTGAGAGTTCTGAAATACCTCTGTCGTCCGCACAGTGTCAAAATACTGCCGCAGAAAGAAGAGAGTCTCTCGAGGTCTCGGTCGGTGCTGGCCCTCGAATACCAAGGAATACGGGGTCATAAGGGGGCCTTGCCACCTCCATCTCCGGGGCTAACGTCGGAAAATATACATAGACCCATAACTGTGGAAAACAGTGCAGGATGTGAATACAAAATGCTGAGTGCAAAATACAGGATGTAAAGTGTGCCGTGTGTGCAATGAACAAGTAATGAGGAGCAGAAATGTAAATCAAGAGGACAGAACGTACCTCCCAGGCTCTCCAATAGCCGCCGAGTAAGTCTCCCTGCCCGCCGGAGGTAGCGCTCATGTAGCAGTAGAGGGTAGCCAGGCCGGCGCCACCCCAGTCGTACCGACTGACCTGTGATAGGTCCACTAGGGCACTCAAAAGATACAACCCGACAGTGTTCCCCCTATCAGCAAACAGAGTGGTGCCAAAGAGGAACATAAGGAAACCATGGGCATACTGCTCAGCCTCTTCAGGAGACTCGGGCTCCATCTCCGGCCTCCGAAAACGGGAAGAGAACCAGGTGTACCGGACTCTCCCAGAAGCTCTGTCCACAGGCGGGCGGGCCCCCAACAGATGTACCCAAGCGGCCTCCCACTCGCCCATATCCTCGTCGTAAGGAATGGGCCAACCTCCTATGTCTAGGTCGGTCAGTACAGCAAAATCTAGCGGGGTCATGGTCAGATCCCCGGTGGCAGAAAAGTGGAAGGAATTGGTGGTGTCCCACCATCTCTCCACCAAAGCGGCTAACAGTGTCTTACTGGCAGGACAATGTGATAACCCTACGCAGAAGGCCCCGAACCCTGCTAAATCGACTAAATCCCGGACAGCCTCCGGAAGCTCAGTGTACCACTCTCTCGCAGCAGTGGAGCCATATCCTCGCACGGTACGAGTGCCAACCTGCATTCAGAATGAATGCATGTGTCAGAATGAAATGAATGAGCTGTGTGCAAATCAAATGAATGAGCTGTGTGCAAATGAAATGAATGAGCCGTGTGCAAACGCAAGTAAATGGACTGTGTGTTCAGAAAATCAGAGTTAGGGCTGCGTGTTCTATTCTCAATCAGTGTGGGCTGTGTGTTCACCATCAATTTGAGCTGTGTGTTTAGGAAATCAGAGTTAGGGCTGCGTGTTCTATTCTCAATCAGTGTGGGCTGTGTGTTCACCATCAATTTGAGCTGTGTGTTCAGAAAATCAGAGTTAGGGCTGTGTGTTCTATTGTCAATCAGTGTGGGCTGTGTGTTCACCATCAATTTGAGCTGTGTGTTCAGAAAATCAGAGTTAGGGCTGCGTGTTCTATTCTCAATCAGTGTGGGCTGTGTGTTCACCATCAATTTGAGCTGTGTGTTCAGAAAATCAGAGTTAGGGCTGCGTGTTCTATTCTCAATCAGTGTGGGCTGTGTGTTCAGGAAATCAGAGTTAGGGCTGCGTGTTCTATTCTCAATCAGTGTGGGCTGTGTGTTCACCATCAATTTGAGCTGTGTGTTTAGAAAATCAGAGTTAGGGCTGCGTGTTCTATTCTCAATCAGTGTGGGCTGTGTGTTCACCATCAATTTGAGCTGTGTGTTCAGAAAATCAGAGTTAGGGCTGCGTGTTCTATTCTCAATCAGTGTGGGCTGTGTGTTCACCATCAATTTGAGCTGTGTGTTCAGAAAATCAGAGTTAGGGCTGCGTGTTCTAATCTCAATCAGTGTGGGCTGTGTGTTCACCATCAACTTGGACTGTGTGTTCAGAAAATCAGAGTTTGGGCTGCGTGTTCAAATCTCAATCAGTGTGGGCTGTGTGTTCACCATCAACTTGGACTGTGTGTTCAGAAAATCAGAGTTTGGGCTGCGTGTTCAAATCTCAATCAGTGTGGGCTGTGTGTTCACCATCAACTTGGACTGTGTGTTCAGAAAATCAGAGTTTTCAATCAGTGTGGGCTGTGTGTTCAGAAAATCAGAGTTTGGGCTGCGTGTTCAAATCTCAATCAGTGTGGGCTGTGTGTTCACCATCAACTTGGACTGTGTGTTCAGAAAATCAGAGTTTGGGCTGCGTGTTCAAATCTCAATCAGTGTGGGCTGTGTGTTCACCATCAACTTGGACTGTGTGTTCATAAAATCAGAGTTTGGGCTGCGTGTTCAAATCTCAATCAGTGTGGGCTGTGTGTTCACCATCAACTTGGACTGTGTGTTCAGAAAATCAGAGTTTGGGCTGCGTGTTCAAATCTCAATCAGTGTGGGCTGTGTGTTCACCATCAACTTGGACTGTGTGTTCAGAAAATCAGAGTTTGGGACTGCGTGTTCTACTCTCAGTCAGTGTGGGCTGTGTGTTCACCATCAACTTGGACTGTGTGTTCAGAAAATCGGAGTCAGGGCTGTGTGTTCTACTCTTAGTCAGTGTGTGCTGTGTGTTCACTTTCAAATTCGGGCTGTGTGTTCGACAAATCAGTGTTTGACCCGTGTGTTCAATTCTTGACTAATGTGTGCCGTGCGTTCACAATCAATCAATGAGCCGAGTGTTCAGAAATTCAAGTGTGCAAGTCATATGTTCAGAACGCAAACAAAGTGCTATGTCATGAGCTAAACTGTGTGTTCAAGCATGGCAAAGGTACGAAATGCGCGAAAAATGCAGAAAATAAAGTAAAATACCTCTCGTGCCTCGTAAGAGAGGTGATGCTCTGGCTCTCGCAGAAGTAGATCTTCGGGTGCCCGATCATTGAAGTCAGTAAAATGACGAAAAATGGCCCGCGGAAGAATGTGTACCGACGGGGCGTATCTCTCGAGAATAAAAGGTCGGACCCTCGGGGGTAGCGTCATGACATCAAAATCATCCCCGGCGCCTGGAGGACCTCCACCATGAGGGAAATTACCCGCCATTTCGAAAAATCTGCAAAAGGAGCAAAAAATGAGCAAAATGAGCCAAAATTGGAAAAAGTCAACAAAAGTCAACTCTCGAGAAATGAAAAAGTCAACAAAAGTCAACCCCCGAGAAAATCTTCCAAATATTGAGACAAACTTACCTCAAGTGGTGAAAATGAGAAAAGAAACCCCGAAATCAAAATTTAATCGGTCTAAAGTGCTTAAAATCGAATGTTTTTGCGAAAACAACTTGCGTGGGAGGCTGAAAAGCGCGTATAAAGTGCAGATCTGAAGAAGAAAATGGTTTGGGAGGCAAGAGGAGAAGTTTTCGCAGCTGTGGGTGTGAGCTCAAAGTGAATGGATGAGAGAATATAAAGAAAATGAGGCGAAAAGACCAAACTGCCCCCTGTTTTGGACAGGTGGCCGGCCGGCCACCTTTCCTAGCTGGCCGGCCATTTGCTTTATGAAATCTGGCCGGTGGCCTCCCCTTGGGCAACCAGCTGGCCGGTGGTGATCCCCCCTTGCTCCCCTAGCTCTCTGCAAATTTTGAGGAAGATCGGAGTTCCCGGGACCTGAAAAAGTTTGAGAAAAGTACACTTTCTGGCGCGAAATTGCTCCGCCGGAACTTCAGCTGCAATTTCTGACATGTGACTCATCATTACTCATCAAAATCAGAGTGTATCCTTTTTAAGCATGTTGTAACCTCTCCGGGAAGTGAACCGGAGGCTGCGATCGACTCGCCTTCGCCGAAACGCGCGTTTCCTTGCTCGTTGTTTCGCAACAAACGGGCACTCTGATTTGTGCTCGTTTTGCATTGTTGTGCACATAACTTGCATTCTCATGAGCATTTTGCATCGTCATGCATGATTTATTGGTATACCATACCTCTGTGCTTGAGCATGCGTTGTCACGCACGTTCCCTTCTCGCATTGCGATGCATTCACTCGCCGACACTGCGTGTGTCAAACTTTTGGAATCCCAGGAATCCCATTGAATATATGTTGTTAGCATATTGTTCTTGTTGAATTTCTCTTTTTTGCAGGCACAATATTGTATGTACGATTCATTTGAGGCTGGTGCGACCCGACGAATCGCGCAGGTATCGTATCTTCTCCGTGTGAGACGCGACGAGAATTGAATAATTCTCCGCATTCCCAACTGCATGAAATGGAGTTGTTGCTTTGCATTCTTGCTTAAAACTGTTGCATCTATTTGCGAATACTTGCTTCATTACAGCTTGCTGCACTTGCATGATCATTAAGTTACGTCTGGCTCCGTGCATATCGCTTTGCATTTTGCCCCTTGCCTGCGGGCACGCCTGCGGGCACATATCTCTGTTCATCTTGTATGATTGTCTAAGTCTTCGGCCTTGTCAAAAATGGGTCGTCTCTAGGCTTTGACATTCACTCCCGTCACTTGTGACTTCCGAGTTCTGTCAAAGAGGGGCAACTGTAGACACCCCATTTTTGACCGACCTTAAGACTCAGACGTCACCGATTGAGCGCTCGGTGGTGTTGCATATTGTGCTCGTTCAGAAGTCTCAGAGTCACGGCCGTGAGCCCTGTCTCCGGACTTCTGAACCCTCTTCTGTACCTTGTCTCGGTTTACGAACCAGACTCGGTTTTCTCTGTTTCTCTTCATGAAGGAAGGGAGAGGTCCCGTAGACCATCTCTCAGTGGCCGTGGGCTACATTTCGTGGCCGTAGGCCATTTTGCCCATTTCGGAGCCCGGTTCCCGGTTTTCGGAGCCGTCAGGCCGTGTGCCTCGGTTCGGGACCGCCTAACCGTCTCCGACTGCTCCAGTTTTTGGCATGCATCTCATTTATTCCCTTTCGAGGGACACTGGGGCCTGAGAGACCCACTTCGTGGTCGAATGCCACTTTCGTTGCTTAACGGCCTATTTTCGGGACCCCAAACTGCGTGTTTTGGCCCCCGAGCATTCGTTTTGCATCGGTTTTTGTTCATTTTTGGCAGGTACCTCTGTTTTATCACCAAGAAAGTCACTGAAGGGTGGGAGGCCAGCAATTGTCTCAGCAACCAGTTATATTCCTCCGGCGCCCTCCGGCGCCCGTTTTTCCCACTTCCGAGCCAATGTTAACCACCCTAGGGCCATTTTCTTCAACCCCAAACCACATATTTGTGTTGTACACACATGGGAGGACCCTAAAAGTCTATGGCCGGCCAGTAATTGTTGTTGAACCTTTTGAACCCCTCCTAAAAGTGGCTTGTTGTCTCTCTTGTTTTACAGTTGCCAATTTCCAACCACAAGGTCTTGTTGAGCACACATGGGAGGACACCTTTCTCTGGTGGCCGACCAGAAAATCTTCTTGAATCTTTTGACCCTTGGCCGGCCGGCCATAGGGGGTGGCCGGCCGGCCACTTGCAACCAAAGTACCTGGCCGGCCAGCTTCCTCAGTGTGGGTGTATTACAGCTGTATAGCTGTTTTCCCCAAAAAATATCTCCATCCGGGAAAAAGTTTTGGAGGGAAACTTGATGCCATTTCCCTCCACTTTTTCCTCCACTTTTCTCCCCCATTCTTGTCTATATAGCTGGCCTCCCAACTCAAGAAAAAGGGTTGAAAAAAATCCTTAGAGCTCATACATACTTCATCTCTCTCATTTTCTCAAGTTTGGCCCCATTTTCTTCATTACTACCAAGCATCACCACCACCACTCCATTTCCAGCACCTTGAGAGGATTTCCAGCAGCTAAGAGGCAGCAAACTCAAGCCAAGAAGCAACAAAAGCATTGGTCTCCAAAGGTAAGCCATTTTCCCCATTTTGTAGCTCATTTTTGCAACAATTTCTTAGCTTATTTTCTTGCTGTTTTGGGCTCCGACCCTAACTGAAACTAGGCCTATTTTGAGCTATTCTACATGTTTGTTGAAGGGCTCAACCCTGTTTGAGCCCCCCATTTGGTACTTGCTTCAATACCCTCTTGTATGCCATTATTTTGTATAGTATTTCTAGCCTATTTGTGATCTGTTTTTGAGCATGATGTAAAATGTGGTTGGGCTTATTTTGAGCCCCTCTACAACATTGTAGAAGGGCTCAACACTGTTGGGGGCCTCCATGTAGCACTTACCATTATACCCCTCTTTGGCCCCCATTTTTGCATGCTTTGTGAGCTTACCTTGCTTCTGTTTTTGGGCCATGATCAGAACTGAAAGTGGCCATATTTTGACCTTCTTGGCATATCTTATTAAGGGTCTTTGGCTGTTTGGTGAATTCTTTGCATACCTCATGTTATAGCCTCTTGTTGGTCTATTTCTTGCATGGCATTTTTAGCATGTTTTCATACTGATTTGAGGCTTGTCATCTACTGTAAATGTTCATTTTTTTAGGCCCTCTTCAGTGTTGTAGAAGGGTCTTTTGCCATTTGGGCTTTGCATCTATCACTTGCTTCATTACTTCCCTTACGGAGCCATTTTTGTATGCCATTTTTGCCCTACTTGTGATTGTTGTTCGGCCATGTTTTGTACTGTAAAAATGCGAGTTTTGGGGCTTCCTTGCTTCTTCTTTTTCATGTCTTGTTCAAATTATGCATGTATTGTATAGCTACAAGTCATTTCGGATGACTAGTTTTGCATTTCGGGAGAGATTCCTTACATCGGGTGTCATTTCGCCTTGTTTCGGGGCTGTTTTCCCCCTCATTTTGCTACTGTTTTTTGCATGATTGCATGTCATATTCCGTGTCTTTGCCATGTCTCGTTAGAGTGGCATTTCGGTGCCTGAGGGTCCGTTCTCGGTTTGCGTGCCCGCGGGCACGTACTTCGAGGTGTCTTGTTTTCATCTAATGGCCTCCTATGTGAGTGTGACTGAGGTTCACTTGTATTGGTGTAAGCCCATTATTGCATTGCGTATGCCATTTCATCCATAGCATTGTGTATGCCCGGTTGTGTATTACCTCGTATAGCGTGTATGCCATTCCATGACATTGTGTATGTTAAGATTGCATATTAGCTGCTTTTCATGCATATCATGCATATTGCATCGTGTTCGGGATAGGAGTTAGCCCGGGCATGGGGAACGAGGTACGTTCCGTACTCCGAGTAACGGAATGTGTCTCAATTCCCAAGTCACCGACACTCCGGATTATCCGTGATGGAGTTAGGTTTTGTTGTAGCATTCATATGCATTCATCCTATATTGAGTTGTGCAATTCGGCTCCTCGGCCATCATGCATCGAGATGCGTGATTGGTGGCACGAGGATCGAGGCATGCATATATTTGTGAAATACATTGCTATGCCCCTTTCCTGCTCTCTGTTGCAGCAAAATGAAGAATCAGCAGTCTTCCGAGACCTAGCGTGCATTTCGAGGAACATTGCAAACAGAGGTTAATTGGGGCATCCCAGTGGATTTCCGCGCAAAGCAACCCAAACATGCATCATTTCATTATCCGAAGCGGAGTCAAGGCAGTCCCTGGCTTGCATGCCAGTTTACAGTTTTTCTTAGTTAATTTGTTAATTAATTAGGAATTTGTATATTATTCGGACTGTAATATTTGGACTGTAATATTCTTTTATTTGGGACTGTACATTTATTCGGACCCTCTGCGCGAGGGCATAATTGTAATAAGTGTGGGTGAGTGTGATGTATGTCTTCCAACCCCACGTCTTTCTTCCCTTTTATTTACCTGCTTATGACGGTTAGATTAGGGCATATTTCAATTAGCATACAGTATGATAGCATGTTTGCATTCATTCATCTGTTTTGCATGCACCGGGCTCGGCGCATCATACAAACTGCATTTGTATTTCAATTCCAAATTGAATACGTGTTATTTGTAGCATTCCATATGCCATGTTTAGAATAGCCAAGCCTGCTATAGTTGCATTCTGCATGTGTTGCATTAGGCATTTCTGTATACTTAGGATCGTGCATGATTTCTAATGTAGTTTCTGTTTTGGCTTGGAGTACTCGGTGAGTTTTTATGCTTTAGCATCCTTGCATGCGTGTGAGTGTTGCCATGAATAGCATGCTTGCCATGAGGCTATTTGCTTATGTGATATAACTGCCTGAATGCCTGTGGGTGAAGGTTGGGTTATTTGGATTGGAACAATTCATCAAATGTTTGTTTTAAGCCCACTAGATAGTGGCAAAACCATGTTTTCTAAGCCCACCGGAGGGTGGCAAAATCTGCATTTTTAAGCCTACCTGCGGGTAGCAAATCATCTTTCGAAAATAAACATGAAACGTTTTGTTCCAATTCAGGCGATTCGGTCTATGCTTGTATGCTGTGCGCATCACATAGTAACCTAGGTTAATAACCGGAATAAGAACACACAATGTTTTCAAAACCTGATATCATGGTTAGTAGAGGCCGGTCTTTGACCGGGCGAGCGGGGGTGCTCACGAAGTGACCTTCCCCAATCGTACCCAAGTTCTCGAGCCGAGGCAACTTTGGTGATGACGGACACGTGGCCTTTGCCACCGAGTCAGGGTTTCCTAAATTTCCCAATAAAAAATATTTAGGTGGCGACTCTGTATCTGGCAAAGCAGTCCATGTTTGGCACTTCTTTAAAAAAAAATCTGTTTTCAAAACGATTTGCCGGATTTGGACTCTTTGGTTCAAGATTAAGAACCGTGACATTTGAGTCCTTCGAACTGCAGTAGACCCAATATCGAACTAGAACGGGGGGGAGTCGCACCCTCGCCCGGGATGCGTTCGGGGACGTCTACAGTTATACAAACGTAATAAAGATTTCGGGACTTTCACCCTGGACACTCTGGCCAACTTAGTTATCACTGGAGTTCATCCCCTATCTCCTTCCAAACCATGGAGTACATCTCCTATCTCCTCCCAAACTATGGAGTACATCCCCTATCTCCTCCCAAATAAGATGCATATGCAATGTATTTAAACAAGTCGTCATATACAATGACCAATTCGCTAACATATTCACTGTTATAATTCAACCGTCATATTTAATGACATACTCAATTGATTAGTTTTAATTCACCTAATCATCATGCAATGTCTACAACAATCAAGACTATCCTCCATCGATAGCCCAAAGCAGTTATTTCTAAACAGATAATAAATTATTAAACAGATAAATTATCTACAATTTTAAAGGTGGGTGATTAATCAATCCAACTCCACCATTCAATCTCATAATTTTCCAATTTTATGATTTTCAACTCAATTTCATATTTCCATATTTCCCAAATTAATTATACAAATTAATCAATTACATTAAATTAGGGCTTTTTCCTAATTTTCTCAAATATTGCACCCAAGGCCAAATTTCATCAATCATACACAATAACATCATTTTAGGGACCACTCATACATTTGGAACCCCAAAAATAGAAAACCCCTCTTTTATAATTTCATTTTCGAACCCTCACCTTTCCAAAACTCCCAAACAACACCATCTATACAAAATACATAACATT
Organism: Camellia granthamiana; assembly: GCA_036172215.1. NCBI lineage: Eukaryota > Viridiplantae > Streptophyta > Magnoliopsida > Ericales > Theaceae > Camellia > Camellia granthamiana. The sequence continues at coordinate 7,829,808 of CM069903.1, read as the reverse complement.
TATGTTAAAACTCATGGAAAGGAGTAGGTTATCCCTACCTCGAGTGAAGAGACCCAAATGGGATGATGAAGAAACTCGAAAGTGCTCCAAACGCACAACTTTTCGGATCAAAATGGAGCCCACGCGAAGCTCAAGCTTTTTATCAAAGGGAAGAGGGTGAGGAGATCACAAGATCTAGCTTAAAATGTAGAGAGAGAGAGTATTCTAGAGAGAGAAGCTCTTAAATGAGGGTTTTGGAACGTTAGAGAGAGAGAGAGAGAGAGCCGAAAAAGTGATTCAAAATGGCTTCACCACGGACTGAAATACATTACAATCCGCTCGAGCATGGGACGCCCCGCTCGAGTGTCAGACACAAACTCTCGCTCGAGCGTGAAAAGCGTCGCTCGAGCGTGGAATGCACACTTCCAGAAGTTCTGCAGACGAAGGTCCCCGCTCGAGCGTGAAAGTGGACGCTTGAGTGTCCGATGTCCTACAGGAAAAAAATACTGAAGACTGAATAATCCCGCTCGAGCGTTAGACTGCCCGCTCGAGCATGAAAAGCCCCGTTATAGCGTGAAGGCCAAAATCTGGGCATTAACTATTTGTTTCTAAACACAACGAACCTGTTTCAAACCTGCCTAACACATCCCAAAACTCAAATACAAAGAATTAAAAGACGAAAACTCGATACAGATAATAATAATCATCCACGGAACCGAGTTCGGAATACAATAAACAATGGAGGGAAAGTTGGGATCGCTATGCAGGCAACGAGATGGTCTAGATTACTTTGATACGCATTTGTCTATGACAAGGATTACATCCATTCACATGGTGATTGCGATAGTTGCTTTACGTGGTCTGGAGATACATCAGATGGATATGAAGACAACTTTCTTAAATGGAGATTTAGATGAAGAAATCTACATGGAACAACAAGAGGGGTTTTTAGCTCCAAAGCAAAATAAGAAAGTCTGTAAGTTTGTCAAGTCATTATATGGTTTGAAGTAAGCTCTTTAGCAATGTCATGAGAAGTTTGACAACACTATGTTGTCAAATGGAATTAGAATCAATGAGTATGACAAGTGCGTATATGTTAAAGATACTGACAGAGGTTATGTCATTTTGTGTCTATACGTAGATGACATACTCATTGTTGGTAACACTGATGAAATGATTCGAACTACCAAAAGATTGTTAAACTCTAAGTTTGATATGAAAGATATGGGCATTGCAGATGTCATTCTAGGTATTAAGATTACCAGAATATCTAGTGGTATTATACTTTCTCAGTCTCACTATGTTGAGAAGATACTTGAGAAATTTGGTAAATAAGATAAAAGTGTGTCTAGGACATTGGTAGATGTGAGTCTACATTTGATCAAGAATAATAGTAAGAGTGTCTCTCAGTTAGAATATTCTCAGGTCATTGGGAGTTTGATGTATCTGATGAGTTGTACAAGGTCGGATATAGCGTACTCTGTTAGAATATTCTCCGATCTTGAGTAATTTTTTATTTTTATTTATAACCTAATCTTTTTAAGTAGATGCTTAATTGTCTTATTGGTAATGTTTTAATGTACCCAAGTATTAAGTTATCCCCAATTGCTTGCCACAAATGGTATTCCATTTATAAGTTTATTAGGTAAGTAGCTTTCATCAGCACATTTGAACTAATTAAATGGGATAAGTCAGATTTTTTGAACAAATGGGATAAGTCAGATTGGTATGAACTCTTGCACTTGTTATGGAATTAATAATTTGAGTTTTTCCTCCAATACTACCCAAATAATAATAATAATAATAATAATAATAATAATAATAATAATAAATGAATTGAAATTTAGGAAAATATGATTCCTTAAATGTTCATATCCAAAAATATAATTAGGCAAGTGAATAAGAAAGAAAAAGGAAAATGAGTTATGAATTTGAAAATAAAAAATTGCACTTATGGTAAGTAGTAGTAATTACTGTGAGCTATTCATTTATCATTATTAAAGAATACGAAAGAAAAAGGAAAATGAGGGAATTTGTTTTCCATGACATTTTGGCTTGTTTTGAAAAGTAAGAAAAAAGTTAATTTAATGATTTTTAAAATTTTTTTTCAATAAATGTATAAAAAAATAAAGAGGTGATGTAACTTAAATAAGTCAATAAATTTACTTTTTTCTACTTTTCAAAACAAGTCATTTGTTGAAGAAAAACTTGGCTCCAGGTCATGTTCGATTGGTGTTTGAGGAGGGGATTAAGGCCTTGTTTGGGTACTCTCAAATAATCCAAAAAGTTACTCAAAAAGTTAAAAAGTTAACACTATTCACCAAAAGTCAACAATTACGGCTGCACAACTCCCAATTCAAATTTTCCTCTTAAAACCAATTTTCACAATTTTTTATTACACATTTTTCCATAAAAAGTCAAAAAGTTAACCCAAACATCCATATTTTCAACCTCAATTTTTTAGTCAAAAAAGATAGAAAGTGCACTTATTTAGTCTTCCCAAACTTGGTCTAAATTAGTAATTTGTGAGATCCACATAATGTGTTTGTAACAAAATGATATGAGACCAACAATATTATAGGAGCATGAATCCCTCATAGTGGGATTAGCATTCCCATGGATTAGTGGTTAAAAGATTATTTTGTTCTCTATTTTACAAAATAACAAATTTATATAGTATGTGATAAATGGTTCTTTAGTAATTTTGTAAATTTAATCCAGCTAACACTATAACACATAAAAATTTTAGAGACTAAATTTTTTTATCCTCAAATAGTTTAGTTTCAAAAAATATTTGAAGATTTATTTCTGTCGTTCCGAAAATAGTCGCTAAAAGGTTGACTTGAAAAGTAAAAAAAAAAAAGACTTTTAGTGACCAAATTTTGAAAATGTCATTAATATATACATTTTAGGGACAATAATTTGATTCCAAAATGATTTATTTTTTGGAGACAAAATTTTGGTCTCAAGAATAATAATTCATCCAGTTAAAAAATAAACAATGACAATTCATTACTAAATGTCTAATTTCATCGCTACAAATATAATAATGACATTTTTGACAATAAAGATATTTCATTTTTAAAATTTTATTTCAGCTCGGGTAAATTACAAATACACATCTTGAAATTTACTTAAATTATGAATTGTTCTATATGGTTTTAGAAATTACATCCTGCTCGAAGTTTGTAGTTTCATAAAAAATGATTCATTTTATTAATTAATTATCAAGTCAATTAATAGTTTTAAATGATATTAGAATTATAATTGAATTAATAATTTAGGTAATTTTATTATTGTATAGGAGAGTCATTAAGAATTTTATTTTTTAGTTAATTATGTTAAGAATAATGCCATATGTATCAATTCGTATACCAATTAGCGTGTCATAACATATGTTGATACATTAATTGGTGCATGTAGCACTCCTATTCTATTAGATAAAAAATTCTTACAATGATATTTTTATAATTTTTTAAACTATAAGGGACAATTCGTATTTTAAATAAATCACAAGGGAATATTTATAATTTATCCCTTTATCTCTAAAATCTTAGCTTGCGTTTGGTTCTCTTGGAATTATGATTCCAATCAAAAAATTTCAAAATTCTTTTCAAAACTCATAACCAAACATACAACTCAAAACTACTCAAAACTCAGTTTAAAAGTTATTTTCAAAACTCATAACTAAGCACACAACTCAAAATTCAATTCAAAACTCTTTTCAAAACTCAAAACTCAAAACTCAAAACCAAACTCCTTTCAAAACTCTATTTTTTTAAAAAAAATTCAAAGAAATATTATTTTATTTTATTTTTTAAAATTATTTTTAAAATTATGATTTGCGTATGGAGTCGTGTTTTGAGTTATGAGTTTTAAAAAGAGAATTTATTTGGTTGTGAGTTTTGAGTTGTATTTTGATTTTTTTTGGATTTATTTTTTGTAGATATTTAAAATTTTTCTTAATTTTATTTTTTTAGGGTAAATATTTATTTATTTATTTATTTTAATGCGCACTATATTTCATACATTTGTATTAAAAAATTATTTCTTAATTATTTATTTCTTAATTTAATTATTTAATGTGCACTATTTATTTTAATTTAATTAATGTGCACTATATTTGGTTAAAAAATTATTTATTTCTTAATTTAATACATTTTAAGTATTACAAAATTTTAAAAAATTATTTTTTATTTTAAATATTTTATTTTATTTCATAAATATATTTTTAAATATTTTAATTTTTTTATTATGTGTTTGATTATGATTTGAGTGTGGACTTTTGAAAGTAGTGTGAAGTTTCGAATTATATATTTGATTATGATTTTTGAAAATAATTTTTGAATTGAATTTTGAGTTATGTATTTAGTTACGATTTGAGTGTGGAGTTATGTTTTGAGTTTAAAGTATTAAAACTAAAAAAAATAAAATATTTACAAAATAAAATAAAATATTTAAGATAAAAATATTTGAATAAAAATTATATATCTAAAATAAAAAATAAAATTTTCTTAAACATTTTTTAATATTTAAAAAAATAAATCTAAAAAATTTCCAAATACAACTAAAAATTTTAAAATTTAAAACTCAAAATACAATTTAAAACTCTTTTCAAAATTTAAAATTCAAAAATCCTTTTCAAAACATATAACCAAATCATAATTGCAAAATTAAACCAAGCAGAGTCTTAATTTGTTATAGTTGTACATAACACTACTAACTACTATACAAACAAATACATTTTATCTTAAACCTCTAATTTAATATTATCACACTAATAATTCTATCATACTTAACTATAGATCTCCACCGTTGGAGAAATGTAATCTTAGTCATGATTACCATCAAACGGTTGATATTTGATTTTGAGTGTGATACCTTCACAACTTATGTCATGAAACGTAACACATATAAACCACGTGTCATCTGATGTCAGATAATTTGTAACTAAAAGACAAAACTTCATAACAACCTAATCATTACGTATATTTCACCGCTCCTTTGACAGTACTAAGAAAATGGAAGCCTAACCTTCACGCTCAACTTATAATTTCAACCGTCCGATCAGATGCACTGATCAACGGCCACAAATGAATTGGGCCTACACCTTTCCCTTTTCACTGCTAATATATATATATTTTTGACTCACAACACCTTTGGGATCTTAATTATTGATGTTATGAGCCCCACACATATATAAATAGGTCCCACACATATATCAATGATTAAGATCTAAAAATAATTATAAAAATCCAAAAAAAAGAAGCCCAGGCATTTTTCCTAATAAAAAGCCCAAATAACCCATTTTCAAAACACTCCAAGCAAAAACAACCCATCTTTCTTCTGCGGCTTTCACTCTCACACTCTCTCTCCTCTCTTTCCCTCTCTTTTTCAGGCTGCATGGAGTTTGATACAAACTTCAATGAAAATCCAACTTTCTATCAAAGTTTTTCCCCGGAAAAAAACTCCAAACCATAAATGGAAAATGGGCTTTTAATCGGATCCTCTTCGCCGAATGGGTTGTGTCAAAATTTTCCTAATTTTGATAAATTTCCCATTCAAGGCTCTTCTTCCTCCAATTTATCTTTGGGGGTTTTGGCTCCGTTTTATGATCCATTCGTTCCATTTCAACCTGCATCAATAAATGGATGTTCAAACAATCGTTTTCATTTAAATGCATCGATTCCTTCTGGATCAAACGGTGCAAATCATGTCATGCATGGTGGTCAAAATGTAGGGTTCTTGAACTATCCTCCAAGAATTTTACTAGAGGCTTTGAATCAAGATCAGACTTTCCAACCAAAAAATTATCAAACATTCGGATCAACGAATGTGAATCTATCGGATGAAGTTTCATGCTTAACAAAGGAAGGTGGAAATCGAAAAAAAGTTGAATCCAAGAGGAGAAGGATGCAGCAATGGGCTCCTGAGGAGGATAGGTGAACTTCATTTTTTTAATTTTCATTTTCATTTTTTATTTTTTGAATGTATTTCTTCTCTTTTAAATTGTTTGGAATTATTTGTTCTCTCTCTATTTTAATTTTCTTGTTTGGTTTTGTGTTTTGAATTATGATTGTTTTTTTAATTTTCAATTTGCAGGTTATTGGTGCAATTAGTGAAGGAATATGGAGAAAAAAAATGGTCTCACATTGCTCAGATGTTGAATGGGAGAATGGGGAAACAATGTAGGGAGAGATGGCATAACCATTTAAGGCCACACATTAAGGTTTTTCATTTCTTCTCTTTTATTTGTTTATATATATTCTATATAAAAACATAAATGCGTGTACACACACAGTTTGTTGAGTGGAACATCAACCTTCTCCTTCTCATGCGTGTACACGCGCCATGCATTAAAAGGTAAATACTTTATTATTATTATTATTACTACTACTACTACTACTACTTCTACTACAAATATCACTTTGCATAAAATATAAAGTTTGTTCTTTTTTCTTTGTGTTTTGCACGCATGCTATACCCTAGAATATCAAGTTTTTTCTTTTGTTTCTATTACTAGCATAACCATCTAAAGCTAGACATTACGATTTTCTATTTCTTCTATTTTTTTCTATTCTATGTATGTGCACATGTGCCACGCGCTAGATTATTGGGATTTTTATTTATATTATTTGCGTAAAAACACAAACACGCATTCACACATTGTTCATGAAGTGGAATCAAGCCTTTCATTTTTCTCGTGTGTGCACACATTTTATGCACCAAAAAATAAATACCATTTTTTAGTACTTCTATTAATCATTTTTCTTCTATGCATACACCACACTAGATTATTAGAATTTTTATTTATATTATTTTCATAAAAACACAAATGCGCATTCACACACAGTTCATGAAATCAAACATCAAGCTTTTCATTTTTCTCATGTGTGCACCAAAAAATAAATACAAATTTTTAGTACAACGATAGAGGATGGATACATTCAAAAGAGAGCATATTCATCTCATTTCCTTATTAATATTCATTGGATACTTCGAAATACATATCTGATATTTTATATTAATTTTCAAAAGTATCATATACTTTTTGTACAGGTCACATATTCAAACTATTATGAAATTCAAGTTGTTACTGTTAGAAAAAATGCAATAATAGTTTTTTAAAAATATTTTCTTATTTCTTACTAAAGTTAGTTGTTAACTCTTAAACTAATATATAATTCTTAAATTGTTCTTTGAAATCATATATAATATAATCCTAGAAGAAATTATAAATAATAAAAAAAAATTAACGTATGCTATCGTACTTGTATTGTAATTTTTTACATGAATGACCATTTGTTTTTTATTTTTATTTTTTGTTACATTGGTAGAAAGATATATGGAGTGAGGAAGAGGAGATGAAGCTAATTGAGGTCCATAGACAAATAGGTAACAAATGGGCAGCCATTGCACGGGAAATGCCAGGGAGGACTGAAAATACCATAAAAAACCATTGGAATGCAGCAAAAAGGCGGCGATTCAGCAAATGTAAAGGTCAGTACAGCTGTCTCTTGCTGGACTACATCAAGAGCTTGCCTTCAGATTCAACTGTCACTGATGGTCAAGAAAGCCCATCATCCGATTCCAACTTGCGAATCGTTGATAATACCGACTTGGAAGAAGACAATAAAGATCAGAAAGACCCAACTTCTGATTCGGATAAGGCTGTGGATTATCAAATTTATGAGAAAATGGTTGTTGAAGAAGATGATTTTGGATCGATGCTCAATGAGAGCAATAAAGCAGAGTTGGAGATAGAGATGGAGATGATGCCAGCTGAGTTAATGGATAAGGAGATGAGCTTTGATGTTAATAATAAGGATATAGACTTGCTGGAGATGCTCTGTCAAGGAATCTTCTGAGCTAGCTGCTAAGTGGTGTTTGGATGTGTTTTATTTATTTCAATATCTCAAACTTTTTCTTAGTCTTTCAAATCCTTGTGGTTTTGGCGGGAAACTGAGTTAGGTTGTAGGTTTTGTTTGTCATTTTCTGTTTTGCTTTGCTTTGCTTTGCTGTAGTGTTTTGTTTTGCAATAATAATATGTTATAGTTTGTGTCAAAAATTGGGGTCCAATTTTGTGTACTAAGATTTGTTAAAGGTGCTCCAATTTAATGTTGGGTAATGTTAGGTATACCAAATTTTTTATCAAATAAATGAACAAATGTCTCATATGAGTATGGGGTCTGCAATTTTGTGGACCCCATACTCATGTGAGACATTTGATCATTTATTTGGTAGAAAATTTAGAATCTATAACATTTTCCCTAAATGTTAAAATCTCTCTCTCTCTCTCTCTCTTCTTGCTTAAATGACCCATTCCAGTTAGCATACTCTATACCAATTGACTATTTTTTTAAGTTAAATTACAATTTCAACTCTTGTAATTTTATTAAAATTTTACTTTAGTCTTTATTATTTTAAATTGAACAATTTACTTCTTACACTTTAAGTGGTTGTTTAGAATGTGCTATATAAATGCACTTTTTGACTTTTGGGTAGAAAAAGTAGAGAAAAAAAGATGTATGTTTGGGATAACTTTATGATTTTTTACAAAAAGATGTGTAATAAAATATTATAGTAAAAGCAAAATGACTATTCTACCCTTTTGACTTTTTGACTTGACTTTTGGATTGTTGAATTTATTTTGCCCTCTAAGCAAGGGCAAAATAATAATTTTGCCCTCTAAGCTTCCTCCACAAGTTTTTCTCAAATAGTATGGACTTTTTGATTTTTTTAGTAATTTTTTAACTTTTTGACTTTTATAGTTCATGCCAAACTAACCCTAAGTATAATTTCAATCGATTCTTCCGTTCAAGTTAGAGATTGAAGGACCTCGGGCAATTGCCTAAGTAGTCATGAAGAGGGTACTTAGGTGTCAAGGTAAGTGAGATTTCAGGTTTGAATCTATGGAGAAACATTTGCCTCTGTTGTAATCTAATTACTAACATACTAATCGCTATCTTATAACTAGGAAAAAAAAAAACTTAGGGATTAAAGTTAATGATTTTATAACACATGTCAGTATTTTTAGGTGTAAAAAATGAACTTAAAATATAGGGACTAAATTATTCAAACTGATGTAACAAGAATCAAAATAAAATTTAAATTAAACTATAAGAGTAAAAATTTGTAATTGACCTTTTTTTTTAAATCTACAAGCCAACTCACTAACAGCTCTAATAGAGCACCAAAAAGAGAAAATTGTGTTTACTGAGCTAACACTTGACCTTAATGATGATGCACTAACTTATCCAAAGAAGATGCTCTTTTAGATTTGTGAAGTATTTATTATTACTATCTCTTGTTAGGGTTTTTGAGGTTTAGTCATTAATTGGTATTTTGTTTGATTAAACAAATCACATGAACTATGTGAAAGCCCCTAACACGAGATTAAGTCCATCCCACAAATAGTAGCAAGTGTGACCAAAACATGAACTTGTATGCCTCCTCTATTTATTCAACATTTCGTGTGCGTTTCTGTTAAAGGAAAAATTAACTTTTAATTATTCATTTGTCACAAAAAATTTATGGAAAAGTATTTCAAGATTCTTGTGAAATTATGTATTTTTTGTGGGATAAATTTTAAAGGAAAGTTAATCCAAGTGGAAAAGTATAAGTGGCTTGCATTATTTACCATCGTATAATGAAAAATAAATAGAATAATGACACATGAATATCAAGAAAAAAGGGTTAATTTTTTTTTATTTCCAAAATTATCATTGTTTTTTATATTCTATTTTTAAATTATTAATTTTATTTATTTGCTCTCTTCAGTTTCTAATTTTAGCTATTGTAGTCCCATTAGAGACAGTAGTGTTACGATCCTATTTGATTAACAAAACTTTCATTTCAAATTTTGAACATTTTAAACGATTCAATTGAATGCTTATTTTTTTATTCACTATTTTAATGGGGGTTTGGTTGTAGGCTATAAATTGTCTAATATAGTATTAGTCAGAAAATGATTGTTTAGTTGTATGATTTATATTTTTACCCATGGAATTAGATTTTTATCATTATTGATTTGGACGGATTGTCTCTAATTAAATAATATGAAGTGAATTAAATTGATAATTTAAAAATTAAATAAAATTAACAATAACTTAGGAAGACTAGTGTGAAATTAAACCTTAAAAAAAATAATAATAATAAAATAAAAAAGTGAAGGAGCTTCCAGGATGTATAACGATGCATGTTTAGACTGGAATGCTTGTGCATGTGATCTTTGGTTTGACAATCACATGTTTTTGTTTTTTGATCAGCAAAAGAGAACCTTTATAGATGCAAAAACCATACAAAAACAAGAGATTACATCAACAAAGGAGGGGAAGAGCAGCAAGCTAGCTCACCCCAGGAGTTTGGTGAGGAACCAAACCCCAGAAGAAGAAAAACAAAGAAGAGAACAACAGAGGAAAACCAACAGTCCAATATCAGACCAACCTCAAACCAGCATCAGAACAGATCATCTACCAATGCAAAGCACACCATCCCCAAAATAACATCCCACTGCTAGGCCTAGTAGCAGCACAGATACAGGGATCCTTCAGAGTGTTTAGGATGTATCAAACACCATTTTGGAGGATTGCCCCACAGTCATACTCAATCCATCTTTACAAACACAAAACAGACCTCCCCACAACTCCTGGGCCAGTGCATATCAAACAGACAGACTTCCGCACAAACAGACCTTCACTGCAGCCTAATACCAACCAGTGCATAGCAATCAAATAGGACCTTCACTGCAACCAGAAGCATACCCAGCACCAACAGATCAAATCAGAATTGCAAAGCTCCTGGGCACCAACAGATCAAATCAAATCAGCAAAATGACCCAAAAACTAAACCAAAGCAGAGCTCCTGAGCTGCAAACCCACAAATCAACCCAACCTCAGCAAATCAGCAGATCAACCTAGAAGCATACCCAGCAGAACAACACAACCCACACTGCAGCCCCAAAAAACTGCAGCAAAAACAGAACCAAGGCAGCATAGAACTAAAGCAGATTACAGCCCAAGTAGCATAGAGACCAAGGCAGCATAGCTACCAGAACACTGCAATGCAATGCACTACAATGCAGATTACAACAGACCACTCAGACTTCAGCCCATATGTGTGCAAAACAGATTCCAAAACACTATGCTCCACCCCTGATCTGTCACCAGTTGAAGAACAGGGGAGCTCTGGGTGAAGGACAACATGACTAAGAACTTCACACACTAAGTGCAGCCCCCCTCCCCACCCTCCATAATCAGCAGACAACTAGGCAGACGTCAGGCTAAAACCAAACCAACTTAGGCCTTCCACACACCAGATATACAACCAGCTGCACACAAACCACTACTGATCTGAACCTTATTGCTCTGAACCTCTACAACCAGATATACAACCAGCTGCGCACAAACCTCTACTGATCTGAACCTTACTGCCAGGGCCGGCCCTGAGATTTGTGGGGCCTAAGGCGCACTGTGAAAATGGGGCCCCTTTAATATATTTTTTTTTAATAAAAAATTTATGCATAAAATGATAAGTATTCACAAATTTTTTATTTAAGTATACTTGAACATATAATCATTAAAATTATAAACTAAAATTTACTTTCATATATAATAAGATAGGAAGAAATCAGTACAATGACTCAAAAATCAATCCACAAATGACAAACACTTCAAATCAATCCACAAATCACAAACACTTTAATCCACAAATCACAATCCACTGATCTGATAGCAAATAAATTATAAAAAAATAATTTAATGAAACAAAATTAGGATAAACAAATTATTCAATTAAAACTGATAAATACCTAGGTAAAAAAATTAGGGCTAAATTATTTATTCCACTAAAATCTAATGGATAAAGAAGGTAATAAAAAAATTAAGGCAAATTTATTATTCCACTAATTGATAGAGAAAGAATATATAAAAAAAAAATTAGGCAACTTTATTTAATAAAATTTGATACTGAGAAGAGAGGACTTACATGAGAGAGAGTGTGTGTGAGAGATAGTGAGAGAGGGAGAGTGAGTCTATGCTATGCTATGCTCTTCGTCTGCCTGCCTTCAAGTCTTTCATTTCATTTCATCACTTCACTTTGTTTCGTCAAAGAGAGATTGAAAACAAAAGCACTCACTCACCACACTAGTGCCCTAGACATGTATGTATTGTATATTGTATTTGTATGAATGGTTTGGGTTGGGCCCAAACACATTTTGGGGCCCTTTAAATACATTTTCAGTTTTGGGGCCCTGTAAAGCCTCCAAAGCTGTTTTCAGTCCCACACCACACCAGATAAACTTTCGGTTGGGCCCAAACACTTTTCAGTTTTATTTATTTATTTATATATTTTCATTTTAAAAAATATGGGCCAAACACATTTATAAATAAATATGGGCTAAATTATATATGGGCCCAATAAACATTTGGGGCCCTTTAAATTGATATTAAAACCAAAAAAAAAAAAAAGATTGGGCCTATAACAATTTTTCAAATTTGGGGGCCCTATTTTTGGGCCAAAATTTGGGGACTAAGGCACAAGCCTTACCTGCCTTATGGCAGGGCCGGCCCTGCTTACTGCCATCTTATCTGATAGAGGTTGGACACTAAATCATGGACTGAATACTCCACCTTCAGGTGCCATTTGGACCACAAAGCTACCTGCACCTTCACCTGATCACAAAGAACTTGTATATCAGGAATAGCATCCTTAAATAAGCATTGGTTCCTCAACCTCCAAACTGACCATAAAACTACAGAGGGAATAATCTTCCAAACTTTGAGTACCCAAGACTTGAGATTGTATTTGCCCCCTATTCTACCACTGCAACAGACCTTCTATAGAACCTAGAATAGCCCAAATCTGATCCCACCACTCTACCATGTGAGACCAGCACTTCCATACCAAAGGATACATCAGTAGCACATGCTCAATAGTTTCTATCTCCGCTTGGCAAAAAACGCACAAATTACTAGCACTCAAATGAAGAGCCTTAATTCTTTGAAGAAAGGATGAGGTTTTAACTCTGCCACGCTAAGCCAACCAACAGAAAAATTGCATCTTTGGAGGGGCCAAACTCACCCAGACCCCTGCTGGGACTACCAAGTCATTCCCACCAGATGCAGCCCTCCATCTCCACACAGAGGTAATTGTGAACTGACCTGACTTCTCTGCTAACCAGGAGCAGGAGTCCTCAACCCCATCTCTGAGCCTAGGAGTTGAGAGAAGCATGCTTAACAGCCTCTGCAACTCCTCTTCTTCCCAAGCTAGGAGAGACCTTCTGAATTGAAGCTGCCACCTACCTGAGGCACCAATCTTTGCACTAAGCTGCTGCAAGGAATCCTCATTTTCTGTGAATAAACTAAACAACCTATTAAATTCATCCTTCAGCCCTCTGCCACCTAACCAAGGGTCATACCAAAACTTTATCCTCCTCCCATTGCCAACTATTATTTTAACATGTTCTCTAAAAAATTCTCCCATTTGCTGATTAACCATAGAAAGTTGTGAGATATCCTTCCAAACCAATGAGACCCTTACTGGATGATTCAATAAAAGAGACCATCCCCCGCCAAATTTACCATACCTAGAGCAGCTCACTTCTTTCCACAGAGCTTTATCCTCACTGCCATACCTCCACCACCACTTTAGCAACAAGCATTCATTGACCACACCTAAGTCCCTAATTCCCAAGCCTCCTTGATTCTTACCTTTTGTGACCTCCTTCCATTTAACCATGTGCACCTTTCTGTTGGCAACAGAACTTCCCCAGAGAAAATTTGCTTGAATCTTAGAAATAGATTTTACTACCTCCTTAGGCATTTTAAAGATTGACAGGAAGTAGATAGGCAAATTAGACAAGGCCGATTTGATCAGAGTCAGTCTACCTGCATAAGACAACAATCTCCTTTTCCAAGAAGAGAGCTTTTTCTGAAATTTCGCCACTACAGGATCCCAAGTGCTCTTTCTATTAGGATTTGCCCCTAAAGGGAGGAGGTCATGTGGGGTGGATCCATGGAGGTGAGTAGGGTGTTGGAGACAGTGCCAGAAAGACCAGATATGGTGGGTAGGGATGATGATGGTCAGCATGCAATAACTGATGGTGTTATACAGGGTGGCAAGGAGCAGGATGACGTTGGTGCATGCTCCAAGAAGGAAGGTTTGGTTCAAGTTGTCAACTCACAACAGGGTATGATGAACAATATTCAAATTTCAAATGGGGTTATTGGCTCTTCTGGGCCTTGTACAGAGTGGTGTGGGCTAGAGGAAGGTAGATCTAATATTAATCTTGAAGTTGTACTTGAAGGGGTGTAGGTTGGGCCTTTGTCCAGTGGATTAGATAATAGGGAGAGGTTGACATTGGAAGAGAGTGTGGCCCAGCCCAGGTTCAAGCCCAATGTGTTTCAGTCCATTCAGAATAATTTAGGTAGATATGGTGTTGCAAACAGTAAAGACAAGAAAGTTGCAGATAAGGTAGTAGGTATTAATCGCAAAAAAGGCATTTTCAGAGCTGGTGGCAACAGCAAACAAAGGGGAGCAGTCGGCAGTTTTGGCTTCCAAAGAGGTGCCATTTTCAGAGCCACGGTAGCAGCTGTAGCTTCCTCTTTGTCATCCTCCAAAAATCAATCGAGGTGTAGTAGAAGGAATTTAATTGAAGAAGCGCAGTCAACTTTGAAGGTGGGAGCAATTCTAGGGCTGCAGTTCCAAGGTAGAGAGGAAGAAGTTGTGAACAAAATAGTGAAGCTAGAGGAAAACGATGTGGAAAGACTTGCAGGTGCAGTTGGGGAAAATAGAAGTTAGTCGACTGCATTTTGGGGAAAAGAGGGTGATAAATCAGTTTATCCATGCATATTTTATTTTGGAATGTTAGAGGGCTGAGAAGGTTAGAAAAAAGGGGGAAAATTAAGCAGCTGGTGAGGGATAGGAGTGTGGATGTTTTATTACTGCAAGAATCTAAAAGAAGTTCGGTGGATGCTAGTTTTGTGAAGACTATCTGGCCTTATGAAGAGATGGAGTTTATGGGAGTGGATTCAGAAGGTTCTGCTGGCGGTCTTTTGAGCATTTGGAGGCCAGAGGTCTTTAAGCTTAGTGGCTGTTGTTACAGTAAGAATTTTATTCTTCTATCAGGTATATCTGGTCCTTCTTTTGAGTGTACCATAGTCAATGTTTATGCCCCAAATGAAGGAGTAGGTAGGAGAAAGCTTTGGGAGGTTTTGATTAACGTTTTTCCCCATTATCCAAACCCTTGGTGTGTGGGGAGGGGATTTTAATGAAATCAGATTCATTAGTGAGATGAGAGGGTGCTCCAGGCGGGAGAGGGAGATGAAGGATTTTAATAAGTTTATTAACAAATTGGAATTATCAGATATGCCCATGTTAGGTAGGTAGTTCACATGGTGTAATGCAGTGGATGGGGAGAGATGGAGTAGGATAGATAGATTCCTACTGGATTTTAGGTGGCTAGAAATATTCTCCTTTAAGCAATGGGGTTTACCTAGAACTTTATCAGATCACTGCCCTATTCTGTTGAAGGAGGATGAAAGGGATTGGGGACCCAAACCATTCAAGTTCTTAAACCCATGGTTAACACACCCTACATTTATGCTTGCAGTTAAACAAATTTGGGAAAACAATCAGGTATCAGGTTGGGCTGGGTTTAAACTCATGAGGAAACTGAGGGATTTAAGATCCCATTTAAGGGTATGGAATAAGGAGGTGTTTGGCAATATTGACTCTCTTTTAAAGTCTGCTGAGGAGGAGTTACATGAGTGGGATTTGAAGGCAGAGTCTAGGTCTCTGGATGATGCAGGCATTAGAAGTAGAAGAGCAGTTAGAATTCTGGTGTGGAAATTAAGCAGAGATAAGGCAAGGTTGTGGCAACAAAAGTCCAGGGTGCTGTGGGCTCGAAATGGAGACAAAAACACCAGGTTTTTCCACATTATGGCTTGCAGAAGACAAAGAAAGAACTTGTTAGACTCAGTGTGTGTGGAAGGGGAGTGCTTTGAGCTCAGATTAAACAGGCTGTGGTGAGGCATTTTAGTAAGTAGTTTATGGAGTGTTGGTCTGCGAGGCCAAAGCTTTCGGGCCCTTTCAATGTTATTAATTCAGAGGCAGCAGCTAACTTGGAGGCAGTGTTCACGGAAGCTGAGATTTGGGTAGCTCTTCAAGATTGTGACGGGAACAAGGCCCCCGGTCCCGATGGTTTTAATTTGGCATGCATTAAAAAGTGTTGGTCGGTCATGAAGAGTGAGATAGTTCAAATGTTTCATGAATTTCACACAAATGCTAAAGAACTATAACATTTCCCTAACTAGAACTTGAACTCGGACATAAACAATGAGGTAATTCCTCGCAGACCCTCACTAGATACAGAGTTCCTTTACATTCCAAGTGAACAGTCGTGTTGATCATCTTCGTACACCTCGTTACCACTTGAACTCTACCTTGCTGAAAGGATTGAGGATTATTAACATCCTCCTCAAGTTGGACCATCGTCCCCCAATGACTAGCTATGCTGCGAAAAGTAGTGACACTCCAAAGATTAATTGGAATGCCGAAGCAGCTCAACCAAACACACCTCTCCTGCTCTACGTAGTGCCCTTCCCCCCATTCTTGAACTGAATCACACCATTCCTGGCACCACGTACCCAGCTTAGCCTTCCCTTCCTTCATTTGTTGTACTGAGCTGAAAGTTAACACCACTAATCCGCCTCCACACTCCCTTGTAATCACATCCTTCATCCCCCTTTTGTACAACTCTGCTCTAAGCTCCTTGAAAGCTAGAAAACTGCACAATGTCACCACTAAGCTTTCGTACCCCCACCCATTACCTTCCTCAAAGGTTTTGATCACCATCTTCTCCCCGTCACTTGTTTCACCATTAACCAGTACCTCGGCATATGACCTCTTTCCTCCCTGAAATTGCCTCTGCTGTACTTGAAGCCGGTTTTGTATCCTCTTCCTACCTTCATTCCTACCTAGCCTCCTCCGCACCATTGGATCAGAACTTTAGGATTTTTGATACTCTGTTTTTTTCACCATCAAAGCCCTGTTATCACACCACAGACCATCTACCTTCTGGATCGCTAACTCTGCAGCCACATCACAATCATACCTAACAAAGCCAAACCTAGATCTTGTTGCTTGCCTCCTTTTCCCTGGGATGAACACATCTTTAACGATACCAAACTTACTAAAAAGGTTGAACAATCCTTTAGGATCCATTGACTCTGGGATATTATCCACAAAAATGGTGATTAGCCCTTGCTCATTCCGGTGTCCTCTCTGCCAAGTCGTATTCTTTCTCCTTCGTATTACTGGGTTCCATCCACATTCTCTCTCTGCCATTCTCTCTCTCTTCTATCGACAATCACATGTTAGGTTAACAAAATCCTATGACTTGCATTTTAGTACTAAATCATGTGCAACTGGCTGGCGGATCCAACGAATGGCACGTGTCCTTTAATTTTTTTAAAATTATTTTACAATTTATAATTTTTATCATTTCTTTTAATTTTTCTCTTAAAATTATATGTATAATAATTTACATTTGTATTGTTCACTCACTAATACATTTCGGTCAATCAGGGGCATGTTTGTAATCCTATGCCTCAACTCGATATCATATCAGGGCAGAACAAATCAAGTTGGTGACAAGAAAAAGAGGGATTCTATTCGAATCTAAAATATGTTTCAGTATGTCTAATTTAAATTTATAAATTTTAATTCATATTATATCGTAATAAGAATTTATTAATAAGGATAATAAATATTAAATCCTAATTTTTTTTTTCTCATGGTACACCCTAATCAATTATTCCTATTCAAATATTTGATTTTCTTCTCCAAAAAATCAAAGTTTTTTTTTTCTTCTTCTTCTTCTTTCTCCCTCCAAAACTCCAATCCACCCTACCAAAACTCACCATCATCATCAACATCATTGTTTTTTCTTATTTTGAAACCCTAAACCCTAAAAGAAAGTCTGAACAAAATCAAATAATGGATGAGAGTAATAATCAAAATAATTTTTTGAAGCTACCCATCAAAAGAGAGGTAAGTATTCATATAAAGGGGTTTCACAATTTTTGTAGAGTACCATCAATTATTTTCTATATCATTTTTTGACAAAAATTGAGGAGCCCAGTAGTTAGATTAACAATAACATATTATTAGAATTGTTTTTATTTTGTCATTTAAATAATACATTATTTGAGAACTACTCTTTTTTGTTAGTGACTGATACTTATGTGCTTATAAATTTGGTTTTGATTTTTCCATGAGCATTCTTATGGATAATTTATAATGTAAAAGTTTTTTTTTTCTGTATTGAAAAGTTTTATAATACTTATGTAAAAGTTTGGTTTTCTCTGTGTTTTATAAGTTTGGTTTTTTTTATTTTTTTTCTATATTTGAGAATTATTTTCTGCATTGAAAAGTTTTTGAAATAATTTAGTTTTTTTAGTTTGTTTATTATTTATTATTTGGGTATATCTTGAAGGTAATTTGGGAAAAATAATAGGGTGTAATGAGAGTAAAATAAAATTTTAAATAATTAAACAGGGTGTACTTAGAAATTAGGAGTGCTTAATGATTTTTTGTGTGTAAATAAAAACCCCCCAAGAAAAAGTTATTTTATAATTGAAAAATATAAATAATAATTTATAATTAATTAAAATTAAATAATATAAAATGAGAAATAAATTAGTCAAATAAATACTATATAATATTTTGGATTTTAATTTTATTGGGCTACAAGTATATATGCTAAATATTAAGTAATGATATAAAAATAGAAATGTTATAAAGAAAAGAAGTTATTCACCAAAAAAAGAAAGAAAAGAAGTTTCTATTTACTTAATAAATAAATAAATAAATAAATCCCCTTTCACATTTTTCTTCAAATTTTTTTATAACACTATTCCTATTTAAAATTATTAAAATGTAACAAAACTTAATTTTCCTTACATTTGATCCAACACTTCACAACCACGCCACCACCACCCCGCCACCACTAACTCTTCCTTGTGTCTCTTAACAACTATTTTAACAAACAATGTCTCAAATTAATCATGACCATTTCATCTTGTCCTTTTGATGTTGTAGATTGCACCTCTTCATACGATAATAAGATGTAATTTCCACCATATGATCATAATTTATACTAATTGATATATAACTTGCAAACTTCATATAAGACTTTCAACCTTCTCAACCAAACATGCTTGAATAAAAATTAAAATTAAATAATAAATAAAATAAAACAAATAATTTGTGGCATGCTTTCTAAGCAGTTGTGATCATATTCTTTAAGAAAGGCATCCGAGTCTTGCAAAAGTGAGATAGCCAGTGTGACCTTTGGCCTCAGCTGAGGGTCTAACCATGATTGTAAGAGAACTTGCATTGCTGCCTTCATTTGAGCCATGCCTTCTCTTGTAAGGAAGAGACCCAAGAGCAACACTATCATTAGCTTGGAAGTTCTCTGTTTTCCCTTCTCTAACTTCATACATACGAAGTAGCAACTCAAATGTTCTTATATCTATACAAGCACAAGATGACTACAACATCCATCAAAATGTAATTTCAATGTAAACTGGCAATTCAATCGCCAATTAACAACTGCTAATAATCAAAACAAATGTATTTAAAAAGCATCAAAATCAAGTCAGCGTTGGCCAAAATTGAAAATGAGAACACAATGGCTCATAAAATCCAGAAGAATAAGCTACAAAAGTGCTTACTAGTAAAATTTGATTGTAGAGTTTCACAAGAATGTTGTGCTTGCTCAATGCACGGTGAGAATGAGCACAAAATTGCATCTTGTTTCAATATTTTCCTAGCCGAAGGAATGGCTAACCAAGGTTATGGTAGGTCTAGGAAGACAGAATCAGCCTTCCCACAAAAATCATCACCTTGAATATCTCTAACTCCTACTGTGACTACACTACTTAGTCCTGTCCTCTCAAAATCTTCCATGCCTTAAAAATAAAAACTCAAGTTAGCATTTCAAAATTTTACGTCTTCAAAATACATAAAGGTGCAGCCTTTTGTGACTTTACTTGAATGTTGTTGTGAATGACTTTATTGAGACAAACATTCTTTTTAACAAGCTAGACAAGCTTATTACTGTCATTAGATCACAGCATGTAACCTAAATTCATTGAGGGGACCAAAAAAAAAGCATAAAACGTAACCTGACTTGAATTTGAGAACACAAGCTTCGTCTTAAATAACATCAACTTGACCTCAGTTTGAAGAAGCATCCATTTTTTTTTTTTTGATCAGCAAAAAAGAAACTTTATTGATGATTAAAAGAGATACACCAATAATACATCAATAAAGAAAAGGCAAGTGCAAGAAGTATCATAGCTAAACATATGAAAGCCCAATCATATGCTAGCAACAAGCTAAGCTTGGTGAGGAACCAAACAGAAACAGAGACAAGGGGAGAGGAAAAAAACAACCCAGCCAAAAACAAAAACACACCCAAGCCTAAACCCACCAAGAACATACCACCCAAAAAGCACACCACACATTGCTTAATCTACAATGACAGATGAGAAAAGCACTGAGAGGTCTCCACACTGGTAACCAAAACCAACAAAAAAGGAGCAACTACTGGCAGCAATTAGCGACACAAACCAATTGCTAATGTGATGGTTCTTTATCCAGAGCCACTTTAGCTTTGAGTACTTCACATAAAGCCTCCAAATTTGGTTGAGCTCCCCTAAATAAGCAATCATTTCATCAGCAGTGCAAAATAGAAACACTAGTAACAGTAGCTACAACCACAAAATAGCAGTGCTAAGATGAAATCCTTTCAACACCAAACCATACAGCAGCAGTAGCTGCAACCATATAGCAACAACATCACATCTTCATCAGCATCAAAACAAGCAGCTATACAGAATAACAAAACCAACAAGCATCTACAAGCTCAACCACACAGGGATGGTAAGAGACCAGGCCTAACAAGAATAAAAAGCCCACAAGAAAATCAAAACCCTTCTGCCAGGCAAAAACACCGCATAGATAACTCCCCTAGCAGCAGCCTTAAACCACACAAAATCAACCCCTTATACATAATCTAACCTGCTTCAATTATACACAATATCATTAACTGAGTAAAGAGGGGTTAGAAGTTCTGACCCAAAAAGAAACCCTGACCTTGATAGAATCACATAGCCCTTCAAAATCCACCGGCGAGCCCTTAAAAATGCTTTCATTCCTCTGCTTCCAAATAGACCAAATCACCGCAAATGGTATAGCTTTCCAAATGGTTAATTCTTTTTTTTTTTTTTTTTTTTTTTTTTTGTTTTAGCCTACCACTGTTACAAACTAGACACGGATCCAGGCATTGTCCAAGATACACCCCACCAACTGATAATATTGGACCAAATCCTCCAAATAAAGGGGCAAAATAGCAGCACATGATTTATATCTTCCACTTCATTCTTGCAGAAAATACAGTTTACATCTGAAGTATCACTAAGGACACATAGTCTTTGAAGATAGCTGGATGTCTTGATTCTCTCTTTCCATGCTAACCACCCAAAAAACTGCACCTTTGGTGGAGCCACATTCTTTTATATAAACCCTGCTAAGTTGCTACCAGCTTCAACAGATGATGCACTCCACTTATAGGCAAAAGCAACAGTTAATACACCAGAATTTTCTGCTTTCCATTTTAATCTGTCCACCATTCCGTCCTGAAGAGCAGGTGCATAAAGTAGTATTACTCTCAGTCTCCTCAATTCTTCTAGTTCCCACTGAAACAAGGCTCTCCTGAAAACCAGTTTCCACTCTTCATTTCCATTTCTTCTATCGCTTACCATTTTCATTGATTCAACTTTGTCAAGGGACACATAATATAATCTTGGAAATTCATCTTTGAGACATACATTGCCAACCCAATTATGAAGCAAGAACTTGATGTTTCTTCCATCACCAACAATAAGGGAGATATTATTTATGAAGAATTCCACCAACTGAGGCCAAGATTCAGCAATCCCCTGGATATCTCTCCAGACTAGAGATAACCTTGGACCTTCAACAGGTAGTGGTCACCAACTTCCTCCAACCTCTCCATATTTGCTGCAAATCACTTGTTTCCAGAGAGCATCATTTTCAGTCCCAAATCTCCACCACCACTTCAAAAGAAGACAAGCATTCGTAAGTCTTACTTTTCTTATACCTAAACCCTCACTACTTTTGCTTTGTGTTACTTCTCCCCATTTAACTAGATGAATTTTTCTTCTTAGTGCATCATTTCCCCATAAAAATCTGGATTGGATTTTATCAATCTCCTTTGCAACCCCTTCAGGCATCTTGAACAAAGATAGATAATAAATTGGTAAGGATGATAACACAGACTTTATCATTGTCATCCTACTAGCAAAAGATAAGAACCTCTTTTTTCAAGAAGCCAACTTTTGTTTAAATTTATCAATTATTAGTTTCCAAGTCCGTCTTCTCCTTAGGTTATCTCCCAAGGGCATACCCAAATATTTCAATGGCAAACTTTGATGCAAACAATTCAAAATGGAAGCATGTTCTTTAGATAGCTCATCATTAAGCGCAATCCCACAAACCACACTCTTATGAAAATTAATCTTCAGCCCAGACACTATTTCAAAGCACCTTAAAATCCTTTTAACAGTAAATACCTCCTCCCTTTCTGCTTCACAAAATATTATTGTATCATCTGCAAACTGCAAATGAGTAATGTTGAGATCATTTGAGCCAACAACTGCACCTTTAATCAAACTCTTCAACCCAGCTCTGGTCAGCAAAATGTTCAAGCCCTCTACGACAATATTAAATAGAAAAGGTGATAATGGATCACCTTGCCTAAGCCTCCTTTGGGGATTGAATTTAGATGTCGGTGATCCATTAACCAAAATGGAGATTTTCACTGATGAGACACATTCTTGCATCCACTTAATCTATTTAGAACCAAGCCCAAAATTTGAAAGCATAGAGAAGAGAAACTCCCAATTAATTGCATCATATACTTTCTCAAAATCTAGTTTTAAAACAATACCTTTCTTCTGATTCTTCTTCCAACCATCAACAAGTTCATTAGCAATCAACACTTCATCCAAGATACTTCTAGCTCCTATAAAAGCTGATTGAGATTCACTAATAATCCTTGGCAATATATGTTTAATTCTATTTGATAATACTTTTGCAAGCACTTTGTAAAGAGAACCTATGAGACTAACATGCACCAATTTAGAGTTTTGATGAAACTCCCTCATAAACTGCATCACATCCCCTTTTATTGACTGCCAGCACTAGTTAAAACCATAAGGACTTGGAGCCTTATTTCCATCACAGGTTTTAACTGCTGCTGCCACTTCTGATTTTGAAAACTCAGCTTCTAATGTAGCTCTAACCTCTTTTCCTCCAATGGATTTAAAATGGCCAGGTAAACTTGGTTTGCTGAACCAGGTTTCAGAAAAATGCTTCCTGTAATGTTGCAAGACTTCAGCCCTTATTTCAACTGGATCTTCCTTTATAACCCCATTAACAGTAAGTGGGCACAATGCATTCCTATTATTTCTAGATGCAACCATCACATGAAAGAATTTTGTGTTTTTATCTCCTTTCAATACCCAGTTAACTCTAGACTTCTACAACCATACCCATTCCATCATTGTACTCAATTTCCATGCTTCTTTTTTTTGCCTCCCTTTTTCTATTTAACTCTGCCTCAGATAGTGGCCTTTCCTCAGCTGCCAAATCAAGCACATGTAATTTCTCCTCTAAAAGCTTGAGTTTATAATCCACATTTCCAAAAACTTCCTGATTCCATTGTTTCAGTGCTATTCTAAGTGATTTAAGTTTCCTTAGACACTGAAAGCTAACCCAACCTTCTACATGAGTTTTCTTCCAAATTTTCTCCACAAAGGTTTTGAAATGAGAATGAAGGGTCCAGGCATTTAGGGATTTGAAAGGCTTTAGACCACAATCCCTCTTATCTTTTGTGAGCAGGATAGGGCAATGATCAGATAGCCTTCTTGGTAATCCCCATAATTTGAAATTGAACTTCTGCAATTATTTTGGACTAAGCAAAAACTTGTCAAGCTTACTCCATTTTTCTCCTTCTTGAGAGTTGCACCAGGTAAATTTCCTTCCCAACATTGGTATATCGCACACTTCTAGATTTTCAATTAGTTCATTGAAATCACTGATACCTCTGTCCCTTCTAGAACAACCATTCCTTTCAGATATACTTCTAACTTCATTGAAGTCACCCCCCAAACACCAAGGTTTTTTATCTCCTGACTTCAGCCTATTCAATATACCCCATACCCTTCGCCTACTAGTATCATCATTTGGACCATATACATTAACAATCACACATTTAAAACTACAATAAAGAGTGCCTGTCATAAGGATGAAATTCCTGTTACAGCAGCAGTCCACAAGTTGAAGAGCATCTGGGTTCCAGATGCAAAGAAATCCACCACCTACTCCATCTGAATCTACTGCCATGAACTCCATCTTCTCTCCCGGCCAACATGATCTGACAAACTCTTCATCAATTGATGTCCTATTTGTTTCTTGAAGCAGCGCCATTTCTACCTTTCTCTCAACGAATATTTTTTTGACTTTTCTTCTTTTAATAGGCTTACCAAGCCCTCTTATATTCCATGATGATAACTTCACTAAAGACAAGTTTTTCTCCAGTTCACCAGGTCATCCAAATTAGTCGGTATGACCACCCCTTTTCACCATTTTTTCCTTATCATTAGACTCCAGCTCCATCAACTTGCTAATCACTTCTTCCTTATTACCTTTACATTTTAACCCAAGAACATGCCCTAATTGGAGTGATGCCTCTGCCTCATTGAGTAAAAGTTGTCCACTACCAACTTTATTTGCCATTGATAAGGAGATTGTTGCAATAGCTGACCGAAACATAGCTCCTTTCTTCAAATTCAAAGATGATCCACCCCCAAAGTGGAGGGTTCCTTTTTTCTTTCCTTGAAATTTCAGAGTCTTTTTTGCATTTTCCTTCTTGTTCACTGCTTTTTGGAGCTGTCATTACAGACTTGTTCTTGACCACTCTGTTCTTCTCATTTTGTATTCTTATTGGGCTTTTACCTCTCATTCATTATAAGCAAAGTTCTCTTTTGTGGGCTGAGTCTCTGAGATACTTACCCCAGACAATCTCTGGCCCAAAAAGTTCCCACCCTCATCTTGGGCCTTACCTAATAATGCTTCTATATTAAGCCCAAATCTATTTCTCTCAGACCCACTTAAGCTTCTTATGAAACCTAGAGTAACAACTTCATCATCCTCAATGATTTGTTTGCCTATATTTTGAAATTGCATAGAGTTCTGCACTGGTACAGCTGACCTTTCCTTACATGCGCCCCCACTGTTTGTCTTTCCTAAGTTGATGTCAGTTTCTTCAACTATAGACATGCTTCTCCATCTATCTTGTCTAGCTGTACCATTATGACTTTTATGCCTTGTCATACCCTGCTACCTCCATGTCACCTCCTCTATCTAGCTCACCTCCTACTTGGCTTTCCACATCAGCTTTATCATCAACCCTCTTGCTCTTTACTTCTGACCTCCGATCCTTTCCGTCACCATTGGAGCTGTTATTATCCCCTTTATTCTGCAAATTGTAAGACTTGCACTGTTGGTATATCACCTCCGATATAACCCCCTGTTCTTCACATACTGTTACTGGGTAATTTGTCCCCTTGTAGCTTAGGTTGATAGTTTTATTAATAGACTCCATACTTTTTGTAGCTATCCTTACCTTTCCACTGTGAAATGAGTGCACTCTAAATGTATCATCATCCATGCCAATGACTTCCTCCCACAACCTCCCAATATTAGTGAAAGTTTTACTATTTCATAGATTGAGAGGCACACCATAACATGTAAGCCAAACAAGCTTTTCCTGTTCAATAGCCATCTTCTGTTTCCATTCCTTGACTGACTCACTCCACTCATGAAGCCATCCCTCCATTAGTTTTGCTTTCTCTTTCATGCTTTCTACTGATTCGAAAGTCAACACTATATCTCTGCCTCCTCCGTCTTTAACCTGAATGTCACTCATTCCTCTAATCTGCAGCTCCTCTTTAAACTCTGCCACACAACTTAATGGCTTAAGTCTAACAATCACACTGTTATAAAGCCAACCATTGCCTTTCTCATAAGCATTTATAGTAATGCTGGTATTGGCGCTACCCCTTTTCCACTAATAGCTTGTGCGTATGACTTCCTTATTTGTACCATAACTAGAGCTTTACTAGTATTACCAATCGCCCTCCATTTAACTGGTGCCCTACTAGTGTTACCAATCTCCCTTAATCCAACTGGTGCTTTTAATAACCTCTGTTGTTCTTCCTTATCTTTGACAAAATCTGCTACTTTTACTTTCAATACTTTGTTATCACACCAGAGTCCATATACTTTCTGGAATGCCATCTTTGCTGCCACTGGATAGGCATAATGTATAAACCCAAATCTGGATCGCGTCATCTTCTGTCTTTTGTTTGGGATGTACGTATCCATTACAATCCCAAAGTTGGTAAATACTTTATACAACGCTTTTGGATCCATTGATTCTGGTAGATTATCCACAAAAATCGTGTGAATATCATTATCCATTCCTTTGCTCTTGTAACCTTGATCTCCATGCTTTCTCAACACCGGCTTCCATCCTCCCTTTCTTCTCTGAGTGTGTACGATAACATACCAATTACAAAATGTGAATAACAAAGATAGTTACAAATTCTTTCTTTTTACAAAGAAGCATCCATTTTATTAGTCAGTATGGTTAGCTTGAACACATAACTAAAACAAGGCATCAACTATATGGCTTACAAAAAATTTTAAAAAAGAAAAAAACATAAAAAATAAAAACAAAAACACCCATATAAAAAGGTTCCTCTGAGCTGTAACATTTCAAGCTTTTAAAATGCCAACACATTTTTTGAAGAAAATAGAGAAGCTTTTTTTTTTTTTTTTTTTTTTCTTTTCATTTTTTTTTTCTCTCCTTTCAAGTTTATTATGCTAAAAGAATAGAAAATTAATTACAATCCCTTTTGGTTATTGTTTATCTCTTTTTTTTTTTTTTGTTATTTTTTGTTTTATGTTTGTGTTTGTGTTTGTTTTTGGTGCCCATCTACAAACAGATTTTTATGAGGTGTTATGATATAGAGTCCAATTGGAATCAAACATAGATTGAGTAATACATGGTGAAGTAACATAAATTTGAGAGATTTTGATTTCTTACCTAGCTGAGGCTGCCCTTTCTTCGTGAAAATCAAACCTATAGCCATGTCTTGTGGGAGCTACAGCCCTTGCAAGCGATCTAGTCAAAGATCCGTTTCTAGTGCTTGACTCACGAACCAAACAGCCAAGAACTAATTCCAAGTACATAATAACAAAGCTAATATCTGCAACATATAGAATTTGAGTTCTGGGCTCACAACCAGAGTCCAAAGCTCAGGAGTCGGAGCTAACAAGTAAACAAATCCGTTCTTGTTGCTGAACACCTTCGAACCAAAAGGTTTTACAATCCTGTCTGAATGTTTAAAAACACCAAAACGATTATGGAGAACTGAATTCTCACATACTTTAACAGCCTTCATATTATCATGCTTCTCATATACAATAACCAAATCTCCATCACTAATGCAGCGGTTAAATGACATATTTTTTGCAGGATCAATGAGCAGCATCACTAAAATTTTGTATGCAATATGCAAAGTTGCCAAGAAAGGTTCTCTGCCAAAATCAAGGTCGTAAGATGTAAGGTAACTGATCAAATTTCTTGATATTTATCTTTCAAATTTTCAGAAAACTTAGGTGTATTTTTCATGGAAATTCATTTTTATTGTGCCATTACGAATTTAATCATATCATGTAAGTTACTTAACAAAGAAGAACAGAGGAGAGTAAAACTACAAAATTACATGTACTTGTGAACACACATATATTTATCATAACTTAAAGATTGTGATTTCTGAATGTACATCAAGTGAAACCGCAAGAGAACAAGAGTTAACTAGTAAATGGTTGCAAACATCCCAAAAAACGTGACATGGGACTGAAGAAGAGTAGGGAATCTATACAACAATTATGTTAATAGAACTAAAAAAAAAAAAAAATAGATGGCAAGTGATCTACAAGACCCATTAAATTTTTATCTACAATCTTATAATAAGTAAGATTTAATCAATTCATAATTTATATACTTATTTCCAAATGTAAAGGGTACACCACACACAGATAAAAATTATGTATATCAGAAACAAACTGTTTGTTGCCATTTGATAAGTTGATTAGCTAAACAGCAAATAAATTATCCTATCAGAAAATTCTTAAAATCCTAAAATTGATATATCCATCAAATAGGAGAGAAAAAAAGCCATTGGACATAGCCTCTGTGAGCCAGAATAGGAGGTTAGGGTTCAAATCTACGACCTAGAATTTCTATATCTCACTTTGAGACTTTCTTTGTAAATTAATTATAAATTGTGTATGATCTTTCCTTATCATTTCATACAAATTCTATGTGGAAAGACAAAAGTGATACCTGGTGTAGAGAAAATAATTGTATTCCCTCCCAATCAACTGGATTTCAAATCTAAACCCTAACCCTAGCCCTTAACAAACACTACTACTACTACTACTACTACGCTTCGTATCACCATTAAACCGTCCTACCTCGGACCAGCCACCTGTTCAAACAATCTTTAAATTGTTATGGTCCAGAACGGTTTTCAAAGTATTTATGTCCTGAATCGGCACTCAAAAAAAGAAGTACTGAACCGACTCAACTCGGTCTCCAATCAAATTTAAAAAAAAAAAATTATTTCACAATTTGAGTCTTGCAATTTAATAACTGGAATCAACTCTGTGCCTCAGTCTCACATCAAATTTTAAAAATTTATCTTGCAATTTACTGGTAAGGAAAAGTTTACAAAAAATAAAAAATTAACATATGATTTATCATGTCATTATGGATTACATTATAATATTTAAATTATAATTCTTAATTATTACTTTTTAAATCTGAACTCATCTAGTAAATTCATATATTAAATAAAAAAAATTATTATGAAACGAAATGTCAATAACATTATACACTACAAAAGATTAAGGTTTTAGAGACTAAAATTTAGGGACAAATTATTTTTTAGGAACTAAATATTTTTGTTACGAAAAGTGTTGTTATTATATTTTTAGTAACAAAAATTGGACATTGATAATGAATTATTATCTTTTTGGGACAAAATGTTTTGTCTCAAAAAATAAACTATTTTGAAACCAGATTATTTTGTCCCTAAAAGTGTATTTATTAGTGACGTTTTTAAAATTTTGTCGCTAAAAGTCTAATTTTTGACTTTTCGAGACATACTTTTAGCGACTATCCTCACAACGATAGAAATTAGTCCATAAATGTTTTTTGCAATAAAATTTTTACTTTTAAAGACCAAAAAATTTGATCTCTAAAACTCTTAGGGGTACTTACGTGTAGGTCCTAATAAGTGGACTTATTGTCTAATAGGTCCTATGAGAAAAATTTGTCACAAAAAAAGTCACTAATTGTAAGTTTTAGCGATAATTTATAAAAATCATGACAAAAAAATATCATTAATTGTTAATTTTTAGCGACGTATGTAAAAAACTGTCACAAAAAAATTATTTTTAGTGATAATTTTATCAAGATTTATTTTCAATGGGACTTGATGGGAATTAAGTCTAACTATTAGGACCTATTAGTAGTTTACCCAAACTGAACTCTTATATGTTGTAGTATAGTGACAGTTAAGTGCACAATAACACTTTTATCCCATAGCTTGGTGGATGCAATTTTTCTTTTCTTTTTTCCCAAAAAAAAAAAAAAAAGCAAAAAAAGCAAAAAAAATCAAGCCATTTAATAAGAAAACTAAAAAAATTTAGCCCAACCCAATTCTACAAAATAAAATATGAATCCAAAGTTCTTTACAAAGATAAGTTGAACAAATCATCGGCGATATCACCCTTATTTTAAACCAATATTATTTGATCAGTAATGTCACCAACAAGTCTCAAATCACATGGTAAGTCACATGAATTTCACACCATACTATATACAAACCCACAACATGGAGTGAATCACAGTATGCTAACTTAGGCCTTTTTGGCAATATTTAAAAAAATTAATTTATTAATTTATTTAAGTCATGTTATTTTTCTATTTTATTATATTTTACCCGTGGTTTACCGGTGGTTTCATTTTGGTCACTGTACTTCTAATTGTATCAATTTTGCCCTTACAATTTGGTTCTTGGCTCTATGTGGTCCAATAATTAACAGTCATTGACTTCTTCGACGGAAACTCACGCGTGCCTTGTACGCACGGGATGAAACCACTCAATCTGTAAATGAGACCACCAGGGGAAGGCCTTCTCTCTCTTCCCTTTCTCTAATTTATTTCTTTTTAGTTCTTCTTCTCTCTCTCTCTCTCTCTCTGAATCAAACCCTTCTCTCTCCAAAGCCATCAATGGCAGTCTTTCAAAAGCCCATTGTTGAACATTCTCTTTGGCTGGTAAGTTTGTTTTGGTGTAAGGGATCAGTCCCTCTGTTCTATTATATTCTTCATTATATATTTGTATATTTTGTATCTAATAAAATTTAAATTCCCACATTCCAAAATAAATGTTATTCACAATATATTCAATTTTCACTTCCAACAAATCTCTCAAACCCAATCATTCACTTGTAGTCAAACTGAATTTAGCTTCAACAAAACATATAATTTTCTTTCCCTTACTTTCTTTCACCTCATGAATCTTCGAAAGTGTCGATGTAATTACTAGAAAACAGAAGGAACCGAAAATCCCTAAAACAAATCCAAAAAACAGTCATTTGAATACAAATGGTAACATATATAAACTTCTTTTTATTTTTATTTTTTTATTTTTAACAAACAATCAAATAATCATAGCTAAAATCATACATACATACATACATACATACATACAGACCCATATAGGAAACTAAACTATAATCTCAAATCAAACACAAAAAGCAAAGACCTTGAATAACAATCTCAATCTACAGACAATATATAGTAGATATAATCCATGTATACAAAGGAAACAAACCAGGTCACATTGGGCTAATCTCAGAGAACCACCCAGGTATAACAGAAGATATATAACCGGTCTCTTTATTGCTATTATTATTGTTATTGATGTCCTCCATATCTACAGAAACAAAGACTCCATTTTGTTCGTTTTCTCTCGGCCTCTTCACAACTCCACTCTCCTCCGCCATCGTCTCTCAGAAACAGAGGCTTCGTTTCCAGTGAAACTAAATTCGGTTTCAGATTCAGATTTGTCATGGAATTTGTTGAATGACTGAAACAAAGGGAAATTTGTATATTTTCCCAACAAGATAGAAGTAGAGAACATATCAATCAATCATCAAACATGCCTAAATTGTAAATCATAATAAATTTCTCCAACTAATAAACAAAACCCACAATCCAAATCCATCAAATAGAGATCCTAATTACAAATTTAAACCCATATTACTCCTAATATCTAAAACACTGATGTCTAAAACCCTCAATCTCCTTCCCCAGCATCTCTCTCACCAAGTTCTTCAACCCCGCATTGCAAAGCTCGATCATGCCGCAGTCAGCCGCCAAGGAGCAAAGATCAATAGTGGTGGCCATAGAAAACTCATAATCCTCAGTCAACTTGTCGACATCGGTGTGAATACCCACACCCACAAAAGTGTAGATAGGTTTTGTACGGGAAAGAAATACACCTTCTCGTATAATCCTGTTGACCAAGCTTTCGCTCCTCTGTACGATGTCGTTCTACTACCTGAAAACACAACCGTGAGCTAGCCGGCGGGTGTGTGCCGGAAACCTCTCCGATGCCTAAGTCAGCAAGCAAGACAAATAGGCAAAAGCTCTGTATATTCAGGAATCAAAATTGTATTACCTCTCCATAGGTGATGTTTGTGAGCTTTTATAGGTTCCGTGTGGCACAATCCAAGTAGGACTCTTACTCCTCCATATAGAGTCCTCCTAGGATTCATACTCCTGAAGGATAATGCTGATCCTTCAACACCCCCCTCACTGCTTAAGCCAAGTGAGATGGCTTTACTATGGCCGAACTACCTTACGACCAAAATAATACTGCCACACTAGACAAACAAGTATGGCCGAGGCAACTTCTAGTCCGGCTCTTCCTTTCTCTTCTATCTCGGCTCCGACTGCTAGGACCGAGCTATCCATAGAAGTGTAGAACCGAACTAGCTTAGAAGAGTCCTGAAGCCTCTCATACTTTGGTTTAGAGGATAGGACCATGCAAGCCGTAATTCAACGTGACCGATCTAACTCTGAATGCGCCCAACCGGCGGCTGAACTAACCATAGTGCTCTTCTAGACCGGTGTAACTTCAAGGCTTCTTTGTACCGGACTAACTCTAAGGTCTCATTGGACCGAACTAATAGATAGGCCTTTTTACCCAATTCTCCATACTGCGGCCCATAACAACCTTCTACCTAGCTCGGCCCAATTTTTATATAAATTACCCTCTTAATTGCCCCTTAATTCCATCTGCAAAGCATGATAGGGATTACCCACTTATCAGCCGAGCTGCAGTTTTGACCTTTTCAGCCAAACTAACTTTTACCCATTAGCCTTTCCAGCCGAGCTAAATTCAAGCCGAGCCATGTACGTCCGGTCAAAACGTCTTTTCAATCACAGCGACTAAAACGCTTCTCCTTCCAAGGACACGTGGCAGTCTCTGATTGGTTCTTTGCAGCTGTCATGCCGCCCTCGTACTCCGAAAATTTTGAACAGTTCCCGCCCTTCCACTTTCGTCCTTTTTACAAAACAATCTTCCCCAACTCAAATCATTTACCTTTCTATTCATTCTTCTCTCAGTGCCTCTGCTTCTCCAACCTCTGAGCTCCTTGAGTTCGTGTTCTTCATTGGTGCTGTTGCTCCTATCACCAGTTTCGTCTTCTTCCTCTGGTAAGTTTTTCTCAAATCTCCTTTGTTTTTGCACTTTTCTGCTTTAGTCCATAGTACGCTGTTTTTGCGTGTTTTTGCAAAACACTCCTTTTGCTCCTTCTGGGAAAGATCTTCATAAGAACATTATGAATATCATGAAGCAATCTGTAGAACGTAGTTATGATCCATAAACTTGTCCCAACCGAACTAGGATACTGTTTGTGCTATGCATGTAGATCAATACAGTCAATAACCGAACTAGGACTTAGATATGTCACTAGCTTTTTCGACTCCTGTTTTACTTTAGCCGAGATAACATCACCGAACAAAGTTTGAATTTAGCAAACTATAAACCATGGTTTTCAACCAAGCTAAGCCTTGGGGCTAAGCCAGCTTTCTTAGTTTCTAACCAAAACTCAGAAGGCTGCCCCTAGAGGCTTAACCGTAGTAACAAACCCCATATTACAGACCGAGATAACTAACTCCTTGCTCAAACCGAGTTATTGATCCGTCAGCTAGACCGTGCTACCAAACATCTTTTCAGAACCGAGATACCGAGATAAAACCTGTAGCATTCCCCAGGCCGAAGTAGGACTCTATCTTTGTTTTGATTTTGTAGCACGGTCAAGGATCTGTGCTTAACACCTTGTTTTCCACTTTGCAGACTTAGGTTGCCCAGGCACTCCTCTGCGTGCTCAACCGAGCTACTGAGCACACTCTTCCGGCCGAGATAACTTATTTATAATTTATACAATAAATGGGGAAATATAGGTTTTTGGTAGAAACCCCAGGAGGCCTAGCCGAATTCCGAAGGGAGTACAACATCCTTGCCGACGTCCAACTTATCTTGGCCGAAAAAGATGTAACTCCATGGGGAAATGAAGGCTTCGTCCCTTTTACCCTTCTCTCAATAATCGAGACCGGACTAAGATTTCCAGTCCAACCATTAATTTGTGAGTTTCTTAGGCAAACCAGACTATGCCCAACCCAGCTTTCCACCAACTCTTACCGAATCATAATGGGAATAGCCGCACTAAACCACCAAGAAGGACTTAACCTCGGTTTAGCTGAAATATTCCACCAGTACTCCATAGGCTCCAAAGAAGAGGGCTGGGTTTATTATTTAAGAATACGCCGCAACCGAGAAAAAATAATAAAAGACACGCCGGACAAAGACTTGAATGACGATGATTTCTTCTGGGTGTCTGGGAATTATGAAGATCACCAGGCCCAAATTCCTGGCCGAAGAATAAACTGGAAACAAGGGGAACCCGGTATAACTACTTCGGTTTACTCTTGTGCCTGTCTATGATTTCGTCTTATATTCTGAACCGAGCTGACAGTTGAATTTTTCCTTGCAGACTTAGCTTACCTTCATTCATTGTACAACTACCCCAACCTCAATACCCTCCGCGCCGCACTACGGGTTAAAGAAAGGGGTTGGGCCAAACTTCTAAATTTCGAGCTGACTTACAGATACAGCGGTCACCGAAAAGCGAGAGTGACCGACTTTCTCCTAGAAGACGCACCAGAACCGGACCCATCCTTGCCCCAGATCAACCTAGTGCCTCTCACCGTCGAACAAGAGATGGCAAAAAGGAGCAGGCTGAAGGCCCTGTTAACCGCAACAACTCCAGCCGATGTACCACCAACCGGTCAAACCACTGAGACTGTGGTGGCCCTCCTATCTCAACAGCCGTCGTCATCTCGCCCAAGCAAACGTGCCCGGACTAGCCAAACCGAGCAACGACTTGTGGATGAGACCGTTCTGCCACCAAGCCCCCAACAAAGCCCTCAACTGGAGAACTCCGACCGTGCTGGCTCCTCAAAATGGGTTCCCGATCTCACCTTCAACGACCGAGATATACTGGCCTCGGATTCGGTTGTTGCTGAGAAGGACCACTCGATGGCTTTCAATCTAGCCAAGAGTGTGTGCCTTCCAAAAGATATGGAGCACCACTACAAACAACTGAATACCGAGCTGAAGTCCATCCGGTCTTCAACTAAGTCAATGATCCTGGTAAATGGCTCTCTTTTTTCTTTGTAATTTTTCCAACTTTCTGTCCGGCTAAAGGAAAAGTTACTACTCCTTTGCAGGCCATCCAGAAAAACAATGTTACACACAGGAGAGTGATAGAGCTCAGAAAAACAACAAGGCAAGCTGTGGCTGACGCCGAAGCAAAATCGACCGAGCTAGAGGAGGCCAGAAAGGAGCTGGCCGAGCTACGCTCTGAGAACGGTCGCCTGACCGAACTGGCTAATTCGCTCGAAGCCGAAAAGCAAAAGGTTGCTGCTGAAGCAAAAGACAAGTACTTGCGCCTACTGGTAAAGCTTGAAAGGAAGAAAGACGCCGAAATAAATCAGCTGAAGAAGAGCGTGAAGGCTGCCGAAAAGCGAGGCTTCAAGGAGGCAGAGGATGCATACACCCTCCAATGCGACGCAGCCAAGGACCTGTTCTTCAAGTGCGGCTGGAGGAGTGCTGTGGAGCAGCTCAGCTGCGGGCCTGAAACCGAGGTCTACAATGCTCCTCAGTACTCTATTCCGGCTTCACTGGCGCAGTATGCTGTCGATCTCTAAAAGCAATTCCTGGGAAGGTCTGACAACGATGAAGATGATGATGATGATGATGATGATGATGATGATGAGGATAATGAACCAACTGTTACTCCGGCCATCAATGAGCAACCCAACGATCAAACAGTTCGGTTGGAGCTGGTAGTTGAAGACCTGACTGATGAGCTGCAGACTGACAACACGCAGCCAATTGGTACCGAGGTTCATGCCGAAACCGAGCTCCTACCTCAAACCGTGCTCCAGCCTGAAATCGGACTTCGGGAAAATGCTGATGCAGAATTTGATGATCTTTTCAATTGAATGTCTTGTTTCTTTTTGTTTTGTTTTTGTAACCGGGCTGCGGCCCCTCGGTTGTATTTTGTTTTGTACTTCAATGAAAAAATCTTCTTCTTTGCTAAACTTTTATTCCGGTTTTGATCTGCTTGTACTTATAATGTATTCAATTTGCTCCAACTGCTATTTTGGTTTACTCTCTGCTTTTCTACAGTTTCAACTTGCAATATTTTTTTGCCGAGATAACCATCTCGATCCTAGCTTATAATGTATACCTGCCAACCACTCTTCAGCCGATATACTTACTTCGGCCGAAGAGTGCAAGGAGTTGGTTTTATCCAGCCAACCACTCTTCAGCCATAAACTTACTTTGGCTGAAGGGTAACAAGTGTTGGTTTTTCCAGCCAACCACTCTTCAGCCTTACCCTTACTTCGGCTGAAGAGTACGAAGAGTTGTTTTAATCCAGTCAACCACTCTTCAGCCATAAACTTACTTCGGCTGAAGAGTACAAAGAGTTGGTTTAAACCAGCCAACCACTCTTCAGCCATAAAATTACTTCGGCTGAAGAGTAACAAGTGTTGGTTTTTCCAGCCAACCACTCTTCAGCCATACCCTTACTTCGGCTGAAGAGTACAAGGAGTTGGTTTAATCCAGCCAACCACTCTTCAGCCATAAAATTACTTCGGCTGAAGAGTACGAAGAGTTGGTTTAATCCAGCCAACCACTCTTCAGCCATAAAATTACTTCGGCTGAAGAGTACAAGGAGTTGGTTTAATCCAGCCAACCACTCTTCAGCCATAAACTTACTTCGGCTGAAGAGTAACAAGTGTTGGTTTTTCCAGCCAACCACTCTTCAGCCATACCCTTACTTCGGCTGAAGAGTACAAGGAGTTGGTTTAATCCAGCCAACCACTCTTCAGCCATAAACTTACTTCGGCTGAAGAGTACGAAGAGTTGGTTTAATCCAGCCAACCACTCTTCAGCCATAAACTTACTTTGGCTGAAGAGTAACAAGTGTTGGTTTTTCCAGCCAACCACTTTTCAGCCATACTTACTTCGGCTGAAGAGTACAAAGAGTTGGTTTAATCCGGCCAACCTCTAAGTTGGTTTTTCCAGCCAATTTAGAATGAAGTGTTTGGTTATTCCGACCAAACGTCCTGCAGCCTGGATCCTTATCCTGGGCTTAGGAAGGTTCATAGTTGGTTATTTCGGCCAACTATGTTTACAATGCTCCTAACTCACTAAAGAAAACAATTATGCTGAAAATAATCGACTTGTTTTATTGAGGAAGTAAAAAATTACATGTATTTAAAAAAGCAAAAAAAACTAGAAATAAAGCAACTTGAGATTGGCAGTGTTCCATGGCCTAGGAATTGCTTTGCCGTCCTTATCTTCCAAGTGGTATGCCCATTTGCCTGCTAATCCGACCACTTTGTAAGGTCCTTCCCAATTAGGCCCCAACTTGCCATCTCCTGGAACCAAGGTGTTTCCCATCACTTTGCGTAGTACCCAATCTCCGATCTTGAACTGCCTTGGATGCACTGTTTTGTTATACTTTCTGGACAATTCTTATTGGTAGGAGGCGATGTGAACCAATGCTCTGTCTCTTCTTTCTTCCGCAAGGTCAAGCTCTAATGCTATGGCTTCGCCATTTAAGTCTGGATCAAAGTTCTCGCTCCGAATTGTGGGGAGGCCGACTTCCAGTGGGATTACTGCCTCCATGCCATAAGCTAAGGAGAATGGTGTTTCTCCTGTTGATCGCCGAGGTGTGGTGCGGTAAGCCCATAAAACGTGAGGGAGTTCCTCTGCCCACTTGCCTTTGGCTTTCTCTAATCTTTTCTTCAGTCCATCCAAGACTACCTTGTTGGAAACTTCAGCCTGACCATTTGCTTGGGGATATGCCGGTGTAGAATTGTAGAACTCTATCTTGTATTCTTCACAAAAGCCTCTGAAAATTCTGCCGTCGAATTGAGTGCCGTTGTCTAAGATTAATGCTTTTGGTATGCCAAATCGAGTGATGATATTCTACCAAACAAACTTCTTCACATCTTTTTCCTTGATTGAGGCCAAGGCTTCTGCTTCTACCCACTTTGTGAAGTAGTCGGTTGCCGCAAGGAAGAACTTCCTGTTGCCTGGTGCTATTGGAAGTGGCCCTACTATGTCTAAGCCCCACATTGCGAAGGGCCATGGGCTAGTGAGAGGTAAGAGTTCTCTGGCAGGTTGGTGTATTTGGTGCGCAAACTTCTGACACTTCTCGCACTTTTTGACATACTTTTCTGAGTCTGCCTGCATGTATGGCCACCAGTATCCTTGTGAAATTGCTCGGTATGCCAATGATCTTCCTTCTTGATGGCTGCCGCATACCCCCTCATGTATTTCGTATAAGAACGCTTCTACTTTGCTGGGATGAACACACTTTAAGTAAGGTCCTGAGAATGACTTCTTGTACAATGCCAAGGATGGAGAGAGCCAAAATCGCTGCGACTTTGCTCTTATTCTGTTGGCTTCTTTCTTTTCTTCCGGTAAGATGCCGTCTTTCAGGAACAATACGATGTGATCCATCCAAGAAGGGCCTAACTCCGCACAACATACTTCTTCTGCTTCTGGGTCTTCAATGCTTGGTCTAGGCAGGTAGTTGATTAATAGTGGATGAGGGATGGAGGTATCTGCCATTGAGGCGAAGCCTGCTAGTTCGTCTGCTCTGCTGTTTTCCTCTCTACCGATCTGTTCTATCCTCACCACTTCAAATTTCTTTATCTCTGTTCTGACCAATTCTTGGTACTTAGCCATCCTGTCATCCTTTGCTTCGTAGTCGCCAGATATTTGGTTTACCACTAGCTGTGAGTCGCTGTAAACCATTAGCTCGGTGGCCTTTATGTAGAATGCTGACTTAAGTCCTGCAAGAAGCGCTTCATACTCCGCTTCATTGTTTGATGCTGGGAAGCCAAGGTTGACTGCTTGCTCTACTACCAGGCCATTTGGAGAGATGAGGACTATGCCAAGTCCTGCTCCATGCCGGTTGGATGCTCCATCCACGAAGAGCTTCCATATCTCTCCAACGAACAACTTCCAGCAAGTGGAGGGGTCAGATGATGCCTTGGGATCTTCCATGTTACTGGTGTCTTCTACAAGGTCCATGCTTGCTGTCTGCCCCTTGCTTTCTGTTCGTACCAAGTCTTTATTTGTTGGTGAGTCTTGACTTGGTGTAGCATGGTCTGCCTCTGAGTTCCTTGCTTTGCTTTGGTCTGCCTTGGCGTCTGGCTGAGTATCCTGTACTAGGGGTTGCGCTATTCTGGCGTCAATTCCCATCCCTAGTTCAACTGTTTCAGTCAGGTCGACTGGGCAGATGTGATGACTTCCTGGTGTGAATTCTGCAACAAAATCTGCCAATGCTTGAGCTTTTATTGCGGTTCTGGGTTGGAACTTGATGTCGTATTGTCCCAACTCTACTGCCCACTTTAGAATTCGCCCAGAAAAGTTCGCCCTTTCAAATAAAGCCTTTAATGGGAAGGCTGTGAGAACGACTATGGTGTGGGCGTGAAAGTAATGTGACAACTTCCTTGAGGCCATCATCAAGGCCAATGCTAGTTTCTCCAGTGGCAGATACCTTGTTTCGGCGCCCAGTAATGTCTTGCTGACATAGTAGATGGGCAGGTGTTGAATTCTTTCTGCGCGGACCAACACCGCGCTAATTGCGTGCTGTGAAACTGCCAGGTACAAGAAGAGTTCTTCTCCAGGGATTGGGGTTACAAGTAGTGGTGGAGAAGACATGTACTCCTTCAAGCTTTCCAGAGCTCGGTCGCATTCATCGTCCCACTCAAACTTGGCCTTTAGAGCATGGAAGAATGGTCGTAGTCTGTCTGACGACCGGCTTATGAACCGATTGAGCGCAGCTGCCATGCCGGTGAGATGCTGCACTTCTTTTACTGAGTTTGGTCTCTCCAGATCCTGAATCGCCTTGATCTGAGATGGGTCTGCCTCAATACCCCGGTTGGTCACCAGGAAGCCCAGGAACTTACCAGATCCTACTCCGAATGCACACTTCGACGCGTTGAGGCGTAACTTGTGCTTCTTCAGGATCTCAAACATCTCACCTAGGTCCTTGAGATGGTCACTCTTATCCTTGCTCTTGACCACCATGTCATCGATGTAAGCCTCCATTGTTTTGCCTAACAACGGCTCAAATATCATGGTGACCATTCTCTGGAATGTCGCCCCTGCGTTCTTTAGGCCAAAGTGCATGACCTTGTAGCAGTATAGTCCCCTTGGAGTTGTGAAAGATGTGACCTCCTGGTCTGGTTCATGCATGGCGATTTGGTGGTAGCCTCTGTATGCATCCAGAAAGCTAAGTCTGTTGTGCCCCGCCGTTAGGTCTACCAGTTGATCTATCCGTGGTAGAGGAAAGCTGTCTTTTGGGCATGCCTTATTGACCGTTTTGTAATCGACGCAGACACGCCACTTGCCATTCTTCTTTGGCACTACGACGGTGTTGGAGATCTATCTGGGGTAGTGCACCTCTCTGATTGCCCCAGCCTCCAAAAAGTTTCCCACTTCTTCCGCCACTATCTCGGCGTGGTGGAGTGCCGATCTGCGAGTTTGCTAAATTATTGGTCTGGTGGATGGGTGGACATTGAGTTGGTGACAGCTGAAGTTGGGATCAATGCCTGGCATGTCGTATGGTGTCTAGGCGAACACTTCGATGTTAGAGGTCAAAAATTCCAAGACCTCTAACCTCTCGGTGTTGGACAACGACGAACCGAGCAAAAAGTACTTATCCGGGTTCTTTTAATCTATTCTTACCTCTACCAAGTCTTCCACCGCCTTTTGGCTAGCCGCTTTGCCAACATCTGCGAATAGCTCATTACTCTCAGGTTCTTCCACCGAATGAACGTATCCTTTGGCAGCGCGGCTGCCATTCACCGTAACAAAGCACTGCTTTGACATGATCTGATCTCCGTAGACTTCTTCTATTACTCCGGCGTCGTTGGGGAACTGCATTACTTGGTGGTAGGACGACGCCACCGAATGCATGGCATGCAGCCATGTTCTGCCCAAGATGATGTTGTAAGTGAAAGGGACCTTCAACACCCAGAACTCTACTTGTTTCGTTACACTCCCTGCTCTGATTGGGAGGATTATCTTGCCGACGGGCCATTCTGGCATGGAGTTGAATCCAATCAGGGGAGATACGGCAGGTGCCAAGTCTTTATCTTGTAACTTTAGTTGTTTGAATGTTTCGTAGTACATGATTTCACATGAACTACCCTGGTCTATCAGAATCCGCTTGACGTCAAAATCCTTGACTCGGAGAGTGACGACCAGGGCATCATTGTGGGGGCAATATATCCTTGCCAAGTCTTTATCCGAAAAAGACATGACGTTTGTGGCCTCAGTCTTCCCCTTCTTGACTGTAGGTTGGGCACTTAGTACCTCTCTTAAGTGCTCAGCCTTCTTGATTGATCCTCTGAGCTCGCATACACGCTCAGGTTCAAAGACTCCATGTATCACGTTGATAATGCCTTTAGGCGGGGCGTCGATTGGCATTCCATTGGGGTTATTGTGGTCTTGGGGGGCTGGTTGCGCACCCCCTTCAATGTATTTATCCAAATGGCCTGCAGCCACCAACTCCTCCAGGTGCTGTCTTAATGGCGTACAATTCTCAGTGCGGTGCCCCTTTTCTTTATGCAAGGTGCACCGTGACCTGTCGTCGTAGTCCTTCTGAGCTTCGCCTAGCTTGGCTGGCCACTTGACAAAAGGCTCGTCTCTTATTTCACTCAGAATTCGGTAGATCGGTTTCTTGAAGACCGTGGTTATGGCAGTGCGGACTCTCAGCCATCTCTTATCCTGGTCTTCTTCGTTGTCTCGCCTGCCCCGCCCGTTCTTACTCGGACGGTTTACCGCATTGACCTTTGCTGAGGCCTTTTTCTCTGGCGTTGCGGCCGTGCTAGACTTTGTTTTGGCACGTGCGCCATCATCTTCCACCCTGATGTGCTGGTGCACTCTTTCCATCAGGGCCTCCATGGTAAGTGGTGGCGTCATGGTGATCGAGTCCCTTAGTCTATTTCTGACTGGAAGTCCTCTTTTGTATTGTGCAATGGCTAGATTGGTGGGACAATCCCCAATCTGGTTGAACGTCTCCCAGTAACGACTGTTGTAGGATCGTAAGGTTTCCTTCTCACCCATGTCGATGGAGAGTAACTGGTCGATCTCCACCGGGGTTTTAGTGTTTGTTCGGAACCTTGTTACAAATGCTTCCTCCAATTGCGCCCAGGAGGCTATGCTGCCTTCTGGAAGTTTCTCAAACCAAGTCAAGCCTAGGTCGCCTAGGCTTGATGGGAAGAGGATGCACATCAAAGCTTCGTTTCGCCGGTATACAGCCATGACCTGGCGAAAGTGGCTCAAGTGTGAGTAGGGGTCCGTCTTTCCTTCATATGTAGTGAATTTAGGCTGAAGGAAGCCTGATGGTAGGGGCGCGTTCTCAATTGCTGGGACAAACGGTGAGGTCTGCAGCCTTGCCAATGCCTTGTCCGTTGGTTCGTAGGTAGGGCGCGATATTGGCATTCCAACCTCGACGCTTCCATGCGTCCGAGGAGCCAACCGCTGTAAGGCAGAAACTCTATGTGGATCACGTGCCCTGGCGTCCTCCCTCCATCGTGCCTTTTCTTCTAACATAGTTTGTAGGTCGGACGATCTGGGCAATTCCGTCTGTCTGGACCTTGTTTGGTGTGTATGTGAAGGCCAAT
The DNA here is from genome assembly GCA_036172215.1 of Camellia granthamiana. Classification (NCBI taxonomy): domain Eukaryota; kingdom Viridiplantae; phylum Streptophyta; class Magnoliopsida; order Ericales; family Theaceae; genus Camellia; species Camellia granthamiana. Next base: position 7,787,246 of record CM069903.1, on the reverse strand, counting down.
AAGTGCTTCCTTCTGTGTACGACCTTTCAGATCTTGTCCTCTCAGACCTGGAGTGACGAGTTCTGGAAGATCTGGATTGCGTATCGCCTGTCCTGAGGCTTTTACTTTCTGCTTGTGAAGGTGTGGTGTTCCTACCACGACCTTCTGAGTGACGAGGGGGCGTCTTGTTTGTGCGCCTCTCTCTTGTCGCCATTTCTTTTCCCTTCACCTGACGCTTTAGAGATTCCATATCCGCTGCCATCCGTCGTATCAATTCGTCCTGTTCTTTGACGCGATCCTCCAAGGCTTGAGGATCAATCCTCCGCCTTTGTCTTTCTGGGCTCCGCGAACGAGAGTGATGGGGGCTGTTAGTCCGCCTTCTACCCTTTGCATCCCTCCTGGAATTTTGTCTTTGTGGTTCCAGGTTCGCCATGGGAGTGACCAAGGGTAGTCCTTTGCGCCTCGCACCTCCTTTCGGAGTTTGTCCGTCAATGGCGGACTGAGGTATTTCTTCGTTGTTCGCCATCGATTTTTGAGAGAAAAAGCTTGATCAAGAGGTTGTTCTTGTCTGAATTTCCCACAGACGGCGCCAATTGTACGGGAAAGAAATACACCTTCTCGTATAATCCTGTTGACCAAGCTTGCGCTCCTCCGTACGATGTCGTTCTACTACCTGAAAATACAACCGTGAGCTAGCCGGCGGGTGTGTGCCGGAAACCTCTCCGATGCCTAAGTCAGCAAGCAAGACAAATAGGCAAAAGCTCTGTATATTCAGGAATCAAAATTGTATTACCTCTCCATAGGTGATGTTTGTGAGCTTTTATAGGTTCTGTGTGGCACAATCCAAGTAGGACTCTTACTCCTCCATATAGAGTCCTCCTAGGATTCATACTCCTGAAGGATAATGCTTATCCTTCAACACCCCCCTCACTGCTTAAGCCAAGTGAGATGGCTTTACTATGGCCGAACTACCTTACGACCGAAATAATACTGCCACACTAGACAAGCGAGTATGGCCGAGGCAACTTCTAGTCCGGCTCTTCCTTTCTCTTCTATCTCGGCTCCGACTGCTAGGACCGAGCTATCCATAGAAGTGTAGAACCGAACTAGCTTAGAAGAGTCCTGAAGCCTCTCATACTTCGGTTTAGAGGACAGGACCATGCAAGCCGTAATTCAACGTGGCCGATCTAACTCTGAATGCGCCCAACCAGCGGCTGAACTAACCATAGTGCTCTTCTAGACCGGTGTAACTTCAAGGCTTCTTTGTACCGGACTAACTCCAAGGTCTCCTTGGACTGAACTAATAGATAGGCCTTCGTACCCAATTCTCCATACTGCGGCCCATAACAACCTTCTACCTAGCTCGGCCCAATTTTTATATAAATTACCCTCTGAGGTTTGTTGAGAAAGTCGAAGAGGGATTGGGGGATTTTGTGGAAGTAGATGAGTTGGAAGATGAGGCATCGGTGGCTGACATAGAGTTGGAGACTGGCGGCAGGGTTATCGTGGAAACGGTTGTTGGGTCGCTACTCGATGTCGAGGTCGATGTTGAGGCTGACGATGAGGCGGTGGAGAAGGGGACAATGGGTGGTTGTGATTTCGGAGATCCAGGAGTCAACGAGGAAGAAAGAGCGAGTGACAAGGGTGTGGATTTGATCGGTGAAGAAGGTTACGTTGTGGGTGTCGTTGGGTAACTAGTAGTCGACAATGCCGAGATTTGTGGTTATTGCTGCCATTGATGGCTTTGGAGAGAGAAGGGTTTGATTCAGAGAGAGAGGGGGAGAGGAGAAGAACTAAAAAAAAAAAAAAGGACCTTCCCCTGGTGGTTTCATTTACGGATTGACTAGTTTCATTCTGTGTGTGCAGGGCACGCGTGGGTTTCCATCTAAAAAGTCAACGACTGTTAATTATTGGACCACGTAGAGCCAAAAACCAAATTGTAGGGGCAAAATTGATTCAATTAGAAATACAGGAACCAAAATGAAATCACGGGTAAACTATAAGGATCATTGCTGTAATTTGCCCTAAATAAAAAAGTCAACTTATATGTCATATCCAAAATAACCTTAAGCCTAACTAAACAATATGAAATGGGCAATTCTAATAAAAAAACCTTACATACACTACAAGAAATTGCACTTTTGGCGACAACTTTTGGCGACAACGTCAATTTTTCGTAGCGAAAAGTATATTTTTAGCGACACAGTGATCAATTTCGTTGGGAAAAGTAGACCTTTACCAACGCAATTTACTGTCGTTGCTAAAAAAGCATAACATTGACTAGGCGCCAAAAATATTGGTTGGCGCCAAAATTTCATAACTTTTAGCTACAAGACTTATTTTTTAGCAACGCAATAAGCGTCGCTATTAATGTGCTTACTTTTGGCGACGACAAATTGGCATGGGCAAAGAGTTAAACATTTAGCGACGATAATACTATTCGTCGGTAAAAGTTTTGGTAGTGAAATGAGGTGATTTAGTGACTTGTATTTTTATTATAATTTTTCAAAAATTTTTAAATATTCTAATTATTGAATTGTAAAATTAAAGTGATCATCGAATTAGATCACAAAATGAATCCATGAAGCTCAAAAACACTCTTAAGTTTAGATAGCTAATTTGAGATAATCTAAATTTTTTCAAAGAATCTGGTTAAATTATCAATTTCAATATGTTTGCTTTTATTTTTAGAAACTTATTTTAGAATTTTTTTTCTTAAAAAACTAAAAAAAAAAAATGGTAAAAAAATAAAAAAATACTTATTATTTTTGTGTAATTTTATTTTTTAGGAAGTCATAAATAATTTTTTAAATTTTAAAAATATAATTTTAATTTTTAGTGTTCAATTTATTTATAACATTCATTTCAATTTTAATAATCTTTTAAAAGATCAGTTAAGTTTCAAATGGCATTTTATTATTGTTGTAAACCTACCGAAAACATGAAATTCAAAATCCCAAAATCCCTAAAATATTGGCGCGAAATTTCCCCGGTTTGGGTTCCTTATTCTCCTCTGATCATGGACGGGTTCCTTATTCCCCGCTGATTTGGGTTCCTTATTCTTCTCTCAATTCTTAGGGTTTTTGAAGCAAATCAATTTCAGAGAAAACTGAAGGTAGTTCTCTATCTCTCTCCTCTCTCTTGCTCTGTAACGATCTGGGTCTTGATCCCTCTTTTATTTTAATGATTTAAGTGCAGAGTGGGTTTCTGCAAGACTGCTACTGGTTTTGTATCCGGATCGAAAATGCTCTGAATGTGCTCCCTTCGAACTCGAACTCGCTAGGTTTGATTTCTACACTCGCTAGCTTTGATTTCTGCCTCTCCCCTTCTCTCTTTGATTTTGGTTTTACCCTAATGACAGTGAGTCTTCGCTCTCCTTTCGTAGATCAGTTTATTACTTCTTTTAATTAATTTCAATCGGTTTATTGCATTCCAGTTTATTCCCACTTGAAGGTTTGATGTTTATATAAGCTCTCCAACACAGGTATGTAATCTCTCTCCCCTCTCTCTCTCTGTAATGGGTCTTGATCCCTCTTTTATTTTAATGATTTAAGTGCAGAGTGGGTTTCTAATTCTCACCATTTCTTTTCTTTTCTCACCAAACCCCTCCATCCAAACAAGAGTGTTAAGCTTACAACGTAGTAAATCTTATATGTCTTTCATTTCTTTGTAATTCAATGAGTTTGCATTTAAGAGGGAGACAGAATAACTGCTTATAAAAGAGATTAAATCAACAACTTCAAGAATTCAGCCGCAATAAAACAAAGGTATATAAGTCCCAGCAAGAACTTGCATTTTCAAAACAAAATCAGGGGCTAGGAAAAGAAAAGGATTCAACAATTATGATAAGATGATGATGATGATATGGTGCTATAACTTTTCTGAAAAGTACTCTGTCATTAGTTTCTATGAGTTAAGTGTAACATCACAAATGTAAAAAACTTGGAAAAAAATGAAAATGTAAAACAGAAAATGAAACAAAGTTAAAGCAAAATGTAAAAAAGCAAAAATGTTGGATAAAATTAAAGAAATTAACAAAGTTAATGCAGTGACTTTTTTCCCTGCTCCTCTATGTCTTTCATAATTTCTTCTTGTTCAATATTATTTTCTCTCTTGTGATTTTTGCTCAATAGTGCTCTCTGTAATACTTAAAAATTATTGCCCTCTATTTACTTCAAGCTTACATATTTCAGACCTGTCAGTTAGCTGACACTTTTACCTGTAGGTGCTCATCATGGACAAAGTGACTGTCAAAATCATGTCTTGCTCATGCAAGATGGCAGATATCACAGAGGAAGGAGTTTCATGTAAGACATAAGAAGGCCAATGTTGATAAATTTTGAATTCCTTCTTCTCTATAGTTGCTTAGATGTTTCTGCCAAATTCATGCATGTTTTTTTTTTTTTTTTTTTTGGTGAATATTCATGCATGTTGTTGGCTTTGCGCATAAGTTCATATTTTCATCATGTCCATGCTCTTGGCCAGGTTCCACATTTTCCCCTTTTTTTGTTGTGTTCTTGTCTATTTTAATAGCTGTTGTAGGCCTGTTGCATGAGTTAATGCTTTAAAATACTTCATATTAAGAGCATGCAGTGACCACTTTTCTATTTATTTTTTATATGTTCTAGTTTTTCTAATTTGTTGCAATGTGATTGATGTTATTTGGAGAAAATGCTGTTGTCATTTACAGAAGCGCTGTTCCTAAATGGTTTGAATGTTGAACATTTTGTCATCTGCGTTGCAATGTATTTGGTCGGTCTTGATTATGGCAATTAATGCTGAATCTTACAAACCAGTCATAGACGTTGAATTCTAGTCTTGAGGAATCTGGGCTGGTCTTATGTAATTAAGATGCTGTCTGGTTGACAGAAAAACTTCATTACTATCTTCATATGAACTAGAGGGCATGTGCACACGCGATGCGTGTGCAATATTATATTTATATCAACATTTACAAAAAAAATAAACCATAATATCTACAAAGAACCCAGAAGAAGAAGAAGAAAATAAATAAATAATAAACAACCACTTTGTAAGACTAAAGAGAGAATGTGTATGTGAAACAATAAAAAATAGTTTAAAAAATGCAGAAATAAAAAAGTAGAAAGAGAGTATGTGTATGCAAATGACATGTTAATCACCATTATTATTTATTAAAATCATTCTGTTTTAATAATACAAACAACAAAAACTGCCTAGTTTCGGACAATTTGATCTCACATCTGAATTTGGGAAATTAATTTAGCTTTTGGTAAAAATTCCTTTCTGTTTTCTCCTTTATGATGGCTTGATGCAGAAGTTAGCAGACGTGCAAAGTTGACAAGTTTTGAATAATAGACAATGGCTTGTGGGATGTGAAAAACTAGCTACACTGACATATTTTCCTCCTCTTGTTATTGGAATGTTGGTATTGTTTTGAGTAGTTGTCATTTCTATTTTTTCTGCAGTGGTGGAAGATATATACAGGCGAAGGCAGCCATTGCCCACCATGGATGCCATATACTACATCCAGCCAACCAAAGAAAAGTAAATAGTTTCTGTTTTTATTTTCTGCTGCATATGGTATTGATTTTTGTACTTAATTTCATTCAGTCTATTGGATTTAGTTGGTAAACAATAGTTTCAGTGATTTAAACATTCACTGCTATATTGGTTCTGAGAAAGAAATGCTCTGTTTTGATAGTTGTGTATAAATTCATCTTTCAACTAAATACTGGTTACTTTGACTTATATAGATTTTTTAAAAACTGAATTCATTTATGGATATGAATCTGATTATGCTGTGTTCTCCCTGTGATTTTGGCAAATCGCAGTTTTTGGTATTTTGATCTCCCAATTTGGTGTTTTTACTACATTTTTGTAGCTATTTTAGATTTATTATTATTTGTATTTTTTTATTAGTCAAATATTCGTATGTTAGTGACATTTTTGTAAATTTATTCTCCTTCGTTTTTATCATGGTTTTTGGATGGTAACACCCGCCCACCATCTCTCTCATGCTTTTTTTATTGACATGCAGTGTTATTATGTTTCTGTCGGACATGTCTGGAAGAGCAGCTCTATATAAAAAGTATATTCAGCAATTTTTTTTTTTTAAATTTGATATTGTTTGTGCAATTTAATTTCTTGGAAGTTGTAATTTTCTTGATGATTTTTATTCACTCCCCCCCTTCCCTTTTTGCTGTTCTGTTTCTAGGGCTTTTGTTTTTTTCAGTTCATCTGTTCCACGAGAATTGGTTAATTAGATCAAGAGAGATGGAGCTGTGCTAGCTCGCATAGGTGCCTTGAGAGAGGTTATGATTTATTTGTTTTCTTCAAGATTGTTCTTGATTCTGTGATTTTAGTGAATCAATTTGCATTTGTCAACTGTTTTTTAGTATATTTTTGCCATTCTTCTCATTTTGGTGGGAAATATGCAGATGAACTTGGAGTACTTAAGCATCAATAATCAGGTACATTATGCTGATGCACTGAAATTTGTGTAAATTCTTGACAGTCTGATTTCATTTTAGCTAGAACTCCTAATCTTTGGCTACTGTTGCTCCCAAATTTTTAGTATATTTTTGCCATTCATCTCTGGCTACTGTTGCTCCCAAATTGTTTGCTTCTTCAGGGATTTCTCTGCAAGAAAAACCAAGAACTTATGAAACTCAAGATTTTTGAACAATTTTATCTCACTGTTATTCTTAATATTCAGCAATTTAATCCATGCATTCCTCCCCCAACCTCCTCAAATAAGCCCACCTACTGCCCAAAAAGGCAATTAGTATCATAATATGATCAAAAAAATATTATTGTATATCATGCTTCTTCTCAACTGTTGTTTTAACAATACAGGGTTTTGTCACTGATAATGAGAGGGCTTTAGAAGAACTTTTTGGGGATGAGCAGAGTACTCGCAAAGGTGATGCGTGTTTGAGTGTGATGGCTACTCAGATTGCTACAGTTTTTGCTTCATTACGAGTATGTAATTTATGACTCTTAATTATTAATCTGCTTTGTATTAAACAATTCTTAAGCATGCATGATCTTGTGTTTTTCAGGAGTTTCCTTTAGTACGCTATCGTGCAGCCAAATCCCTTGATCCAACCACAATGACAACATTTCGTGATCTAATTCCCACAAAGCTAGCTGCTGGTGTTTGGAATCATCTTATGAAATATAAAGCTAACCTCCCTAACTTTCCCCAGACAGAAACATGTGAGCTGCTTATCTTGGATAGATCTATAGACCAGGTTCTTGGATGCATGTGTCAGTTAAGTGGTGCTTACTGTCTTGTCTACTTAGATTATAATTTATACTAAATATGCTTATTTTGCATTCCTAGATTGCTCCTGTGATACATGAATGGACATATGATGCCATTTGCCATGATTTATTAAATATGGAGGGAAATAAATATGTGCATGAGGTAAGTCCTGTGCCGAATTTTATTCTCTGTGTGAAATTGATGTTTAGTGTCCTTTGTCTACTGCATATCATAACCAGGCAAGTATACTTCTTAGGTCCCAGGCAAAGCAGGTAGTGCCCCTGAGAAAAAAGTTCTTTTGGAGGATCATGATCCCATTTGGCTAGAGCTTCGACATGCACATATAGCAGATGTATGTTTCATTTGGATAATTTTTTAGGTTTGAATGGAAATATCATGAGAGCTCTTTGATCATTAATAGAATTGATCGATGTTCAGCACATTAATGTATAAAAAGCATCATACGTGGTGTAAGGGTTCTCATTTTTACGCTTTTAACTATCATGCAGGCACTTAAGGCTCTTATTTTGGAAAGGATGGGTAAATCTGACGAAGCACTCTGTTTGCTTAAATGCCAAAGACCTATTGCATACCAATGACTATCTTAATTGATGATCTCACTCTCAGCGCGTTGCAGATTGTATTCCAATGACTTGATCATTGTCAGTATAAGTATTGCTTAGTGTGCGTACATACGTGATTATATATATGTTTTTTTTTTTTTTAAATTTTTATATCAATAGATTTACATAGCTCAATAATTGTTATATGTCGGCAGTGGACATGGCTACTAGTTGCTACGAGTATGCCTGTGGGAAGTTTCCAAACAATATGGAATTAGTGATGGGTCTTTTTAACTGTTACGTTTGTGAGTACTCATTTGTGAAGCAGCAACAGGTTGATGGTATCCTATAATCATATATATGTATATATATTTGTTATTTTATAACATCTACATGCATATGGGTTGTTAAAGTAGGACAGAGCATTGCTTATTTACATATTATCTTTTTTGTCAGATTGCTATTAAAATGTACAAGATTGTTGGTGAAGAAATGTTCTTGCTTTGGGCAATCTGTAGCATTCAGTTACAGATTCTGTTGACCTTTTGTCTCTCGCTCTCTTTCCTTTTTCTTTTGCTCTTCAGTTTTTCATGTAAATGTTGTCGGTTTTAGCACATGATGTGTCTATAGCATAAATGACAAAAGCTGATATAATTTATGAGTAATATTGCTAGATTTACATGAGCAAGTTCTCAATGCACATTGATAGTTCATATCTTTATACATGCCGCAACATAAAACATGATTAAGTATTTATTTATTATTATCTTTTTTTTTTTCTTTTTAGCCAATGCTCTTATAGATTGCCCATGTCTATTGCTAGATTTTTTTAGATAAAAGTGCATTTTTATGTTCTGCTTTTTTAACAGTTTCTGTATATCTGTAGGTTTTATGTGGTAATGGGGGAGAGAAACTGTTGCTTTTAGCTGAAGGTTTGCTTAAGAAGCAAATCTCTTCTCATAGCTTGCATGAGCCAGAAGGTGCACTTTGAATTCCAAACCACCTTATTATTTTTTTTTTCTTTTCTTTCCCCACTAGCAGATGGTGGGGGAATGAGGTCAATGTTTCTGATCTTGTTTACTGGTACCTTCATTATAGAAGCATTTTGTTGACTTTCTCATGACTAATTTAATGATTTGAGTGTAATAAATTTGCCACTAATGGTTCTGAGTGAAATGATTCAACTTTGTTTCATATTTCAGTGCACCAGTCACATTCTAAAGCAGTGAAGAGAGCCATCAGTGAACATTGTGGTGTATGGACAATCTCAATGCTTAGTTACTTTTACTGTTTCCAGTGCATTGGTATAAGGTTAGCTTGGTAAACATTGTAGTGTACTTGAATTGAGTGTTTTTATATAACTCACTCTCCTAGTGTAAACATGACAGCCAGTGAATTAGTTTGAATTTTTACTTAACTTCTGTTAACCTGATGACTTGAAAGTTACTAAGAATTGTATAGTTTTGAGGGCTGTTTGAACAATTGATGGATGACAAACATGGTAAACTGATTTCTGAGCATTTTGTATAGTTTTGTTGCTGGTTTTGTTTGATTTGTTTTCTGACTGTTCTGGTAAATGAGGTAAACTGTTGCGTCAATTCTGATTTGGTTATATGATTTTGTTTGGGTTGCTGAGTTGAAATGGTTTTCTGAACTGGTGATGATCTGTGTTGAATCAGTTTGCTGATTTGCTATACTAATCTGCTATTCTTCTGGTGTTGCTGTGATGTTACTGCTGTTGCTGAGATGCTGTGGTGATGCTGCTGTGATGGTGATTGTTATGATGAGGTGTTGCGGTGTTGTTGTTGGATGTTTGCTGGTGTTGTTGATGTTTGGAAGGGTACAGGACTTTTTGTCCAATATGTAATAGATCAGGTTTTCATTAATGGGGGTTGTCATTAGGTGTAAGTTCGGGCAACTGCTGGTGTTTTGGATGGAAGGGTATGGAGGGGGTATTTTGTGTGATTTCATATCAATGTTATTAGTTTGTTATAGTGGTGCCTGAGGGATGCCTCTTGTAAAACTGTAAATCTTTTAAAAAATTATAAATGAGTTTCAATTATTTTTTCCACTGCAAATTTGTCGTCGTTAAAAAGTAAAGTTTTCTCGACAAATAACTTGTCGGTAAATGTGTAGCTAAAAGTTTATTTTTGCTCACTCATATTGTGTTGCTAAAAGTGTATTTTTTGCCAATGCCAATTTGTCGTTGCCAAAACTAAAGTTTTATCGACAACCAAATCGTTGGTAAATGGCAACATTTACCGACGTAAATGTGTCGTTAAAAGTTACTTTTCCCTACTCATATTGTGTTGGTAGAAGTGTATTTTTTGCCAATGCCAATTTGTCGTTGCCAAAAGTAAAGCTTTAGCAACAAACAAATCGTCGGCAAATGGCAACATTTACCGACGTAAATGTGTCGCCAAAAGTTTACTTTTGCCGACGCATATGTTGTTGCTAAAAGTATATTTTTTGCCCATGCAAATTTGTGTCGCGAAAAGTGCCACACAATCATCATATTTGAATGACTTTTACCAACGCAAGGTAAATTGCCGACGATGGATGGAGGCTTTTAGCGACGACTGTGTTCGTCGCTAAAGGTATTACTTTTACCAACGCAATGATAATTTCGTCGGCAAAAACTTTTGCCAACTCACTTTTGCCTACGGGTTGCCAACGTAGCTTTGTGTGTCGGTAAAACTCTTTGCCAACGAATTTTCCCTTTTAGCAACATATTTTGTTGCGTTGCGAAAAATGCAATTTCTTGTAGTGATATATGAGCTTCATGAGCATAGTCATCTGGTATTTCAGAATATTATGATTGGTGGAAAATATAAGACTTATAATTTTGTGTTGGGTGATTAAGGAACATGAGAGAATATGATGAATGATAATTGAATGAGTATAGACATGTAATACTCCGAGAATATCCAATAATTTTCTGAGCTTCACATATTTTTTATTTTATTCCATCTTATGGTTATGGTTTCCTCATAGATAAAACAACATATGGTTGTGGTATGATTTTCTTTCTATCTTTCGTTAGGTTCCATTTATTTAGAAAGAAATAGATAATAGAAAATAAATATGGTAGAAAGTGAAGTGAAAGAAAAGAAAAAAAAATAAAAATTTATTTTCTTGCATGCATTTGAATCAATGGAAAATTTTGTAAAAAAATGATGGGAAAAAAATATAATCAGTGCATAATAGGGAGTTGTGGAAACAAATATTGGCAAACAGGAAAACAAAATAAAAAATTTGTGATAAAAAATAAATTTCCTTATATATTTTACAAGAAATTGTTAGCCTTCCTAATTTAAAGTTTCCATTACCTTTTAAGACTCTCTATCTAAACAAACACATAAAAATTTATTTATTTTTCTTTTTTATTTTCTTGTATTATCTATGTAACTAAAATGAGCGGTAGAAATCATATCATATCAAACTTATTCCAATATGGTAGTAATTCTAATACCTCAAATTTATTCTACCCTTGCTCAAAGTGTTGGTCTCTATAAATAAATAAAAACATAATGAAACGTTTCTTCTTCTTCTTCTTCTTCTTCTTCTTCTTCTTCTTCTTCTTCTTGTCTCCATTGATCTCTTCACTCTTCTTCTTCACCAATGGTAAACCACAACATGTTTTTCCCGCAGTACCACCGTCCATGCTCCTCCACTTTCCAGTTCTTAATTTTTCTCATCGTTGCAGTGATCGTCATTGCTGGTTTCATTGCCTTCATTTTCTATCTCATTAATCCTCACCCTTCAAATTTCACAATAAAGTCTGTCTCAGTCTCTCCTTTCTCAATCTCCAATGCTCAAATCACCGCAGCATGGCATATACTCTTCTCCCTTACAAATCCTAGTTTCAAAACACGAATCACTTGCCAACATGTCAAGATTTTTGCATACTACAGAAATACACTTCTTTCTTCATCAACACTACCTTCTCTTCACTTTCCTTAGAATTTCCATGGTTTGTTCCCAGCGAGCATTTCTGTGTCATCTGTACTAATTGATAACAACGTTGTGAATGCCATTGTGATGGGTTGGGAGCAAGGAGTTGTGAAGTTTAACTTTAAGGTGCATGCAAGGATTGTGTTCGATTCTTTTACATTGATGGAGAAGAAACGGTGGATGACCGTCACTTGTGAGAATGTGAAGATCATGTTCAATATAACGGGTGGTTCTATGTTGAATGGCTTGAAAAACTGCAAGATTGATCTGTAAGTTGGAGTGGTTTGATTTGTGATTTTTGTTTTTGGATCTAGCTCTGTTTTGGGTATTTTGAAAGTTTTTGGATCTAGCTCTGTTTTGGGTACATAAAATGGATTTTTTTGGCCCACTTGATATACAAACTGAATTTATATACATAAGTTGCATACAGAATGATGCGTCATTTGATGATGCTTTCATTTACCATGAATTTTGTTCTCACAATTTCACAAATGCTACTGTCAAATCAATTTTATTATGAATTTATACAATATATAGTTGTTCTTATTTAAAGAATATGTAGTTCACAATATAAAATGTTTGGAACATATCCGTTATACTGTACATCTCATATCATATTAAACTTAAATTTATATCATATATTTTAATTTTGAGCACTTTCTTGATAGATCCTCTGGGATAATTATTGAGTAATCGTCAAGCACTATGAGTATCATATGATACTCTCAACTAATAATGTTGACCAATTTTTATTAAGTAGTTAAGACACACTAAACTAATGATGTACCATATTCTATATGAGCTGGTTGTTTTGTTAGAGAGTTTTGTGTAACTTTTTGTCCATATTGTTCCGTCATGGGTGAGATCATGTCCCATGTCCCAAGATATGCCCAAAAGTTGTAAGCATTGTTGTGACTCATTCTTGATTCATCATTTACATGGACTTGACCATCTACCTACATACTTGACTGGATATTTGACACACTTCGAACAACTAACAATATGTCACGCTCATCCTAACGTGGTTGTGCAAAATTACCTCCCGCAAAAAAAACAAAAAAAAATTCCGCGTAAAAGATTTTGTAAAAAAGTAGTCGGTGAACTTGCTATCACACTAGATTCTGAATTCGTGATTCATAACAAATCCAGCAGGTTAACTTTTGGTGCATAACAAATTTCATAGAGGCATTTTGTCAAACAAGTTATGCACATAGGTCCATTTTGTCAAACAAGTTATGCACATAGGTCTATCAAACCCCATTTATTCATGCAATGAATAAGGAAGTTATTGGGGCTCTGAAACGTACTTTTCTAATCAAGTGAATGCCTCTAGATAAACTAAATCAGAAAGGGGAAAAAAAAAAATATTTCTAATTGAGACATTTTATCAAACGACTGGATGATAATAAATACATAACAATGCTTATAGAAAAGTAAAAAAATAAATCATTTACAGAAGAGAGCTTGTGAACAATGAATGAACCATATGTTAGTTGTAATTAAACCATCACATAACCTTGTTAGGTTGGTTAATGGTTTCTGGTTATATAAAAGATATCGTAATTAAACCACAAACTTTTGGGTTGTTTTGGGAAGATAGTTAAAAGTTAATTTTTTTGACTTTTTAAACTTTTTTCAGTGTTTCATGTGAGAGGTAATGTTATCCAAAATGGGTTAAAAACTGGCTTTTAACTTTTTTATGCATGTTGCCAAAGTAGCCCTTTGTAACATTAACTAAATTTTTCTGAATATTTAATTATGCTAATTTGTGATGAGTTTACACATCTTGTTATATGTGCATATGGTATGTATCTCTAAAGGGTGCATACCATAAGCTTTCCAATAAATTGTGTTAACTTTTGATTGTCACAAACTTGAACATTTTAAACCCAACTCAGTAATGTCATTGAAATTTAAAATTATGCCTTTCTAAAATTCCTTGAAAAAATAATAAAATGTGAATCAAAACAACCCTCAATATGTTTGGTTTAATTTTGGAAATTATTTTTTAGTTTTGTTCTCATATATTTTTAGTATTTTTTTTTCATATTTTAATCAAAATGACACTTAAAAAGTAAAATATTTATAAATAAATTTAAAATAATTGCTTTAGATTGACTTTTGTATTTTTTTTTTTTAAAGTAAATGTTAGTAACTCATAATTTAAAAATTTTAAATTCACACTTATTGATATAACAATATAATTGGATTTTAAATGGTTGAGTTTATGACCATCAAAAGTTGGACACGCAATTTGTCATTTAAATCTTATGAATAAGAATTTAAATTCTTAAATTTTTAGAAACTTTTTAGTTAACCTTTTATTATCTTTTAAAGAATTTTCAAAACTCATAATTTTAAATTTTGAATTCACTCAATGACATAGCAATAGGTTTAGTTTTAAATGGTTAAGTTTATAATAATTAAAAGTTGATATGTTGAATTGACTCTTATTGCTTTATTAATATATTGTTTCCCATGTTTTGGAGCTTACAGTGAAATTTTGAAAAATTATGATTCGTAATGAATAAATTAAGATTTTTGAGTTAAGTGATATATGTTTAGCCCTTTTTGTTATTCGTTGTTGGAAGAGAGCTCCAAAGAGTGAGTTAGAGAAGAGGAAGAGAAGAAAGCTAGGGATTTGAGAGAATCAAGGGGCAAACCATAGATTTGAGTTAAGGTATTACAATCTTTGTCTCTAACTCGTCTTTGTCATGAAATCATGTAGAAATTAAGAATTTTTAGCCATGGTTTTGAGTTGTGTGGTGACTAGAGCTAAAGGCATGAAATTGAACCCTAATCTCTATATCTTTGTTTGATTTGAGTTCATTTTTATGATTGATCCATGAAACAAACCCTAAATGGTTCATACAAATGAGATTTGTGAGAAAATCATTCATGAATGTATGTATTTTGAACTTGTGTATGTAAACCATGAAATTGTGAAAAGATGAGACCATGAAGTTGATGTTGATGCAAGATTGATAAGTTTAATGTGGAATTACACTTGTATCATGCTTATGTATCATGTTTTTAAGTGAGTTTTGCTTTGATTTGAGCTTGGAAATGAGTTTGGAAGGTTTGCATTTTTAGCCATTTTTGGACTGTCTGATTTTTCCTAGACCGCACGAGTGGCCACAGGCTCCGCACAACCAGAACATGAAGAAAAATTGAGCTTTGCATTCTGCTTAAACCATCGCTCGAGCAGCCCAGTCACCGCACCTATAGCGATCCCGGTTTTCCTTTCCTTTGTATATTGTATTTCGGGCTTGGTTCTATGGTTGCGTTGTTGTCTTATTCTCATTTCCTTCCCTTACTCTTTGTATTTGAGTCTTGGGTTGTGTTGGGCAGGTTTGAAATAGGTTGGTTGTGCTTTGGAACCAAAAGTTGATGCCCAGAATTTGGCCTTCACGCTCGAGCGGGGCTTTTGACGCTCTCGAGTGGGCCCTTTGTTGTTACTTCTCCGCTCGAGCGTGAATTTCTATCTCCCAATATTTTTCTCTGCAGCTCTTCGTACGCTCGAGCGGGAGATTTGACGCTCGAGCGTGACCCTTTGATTTTGTTCCTCTGATCGAGCGGGGAGTTTGACGCTCGAGCGGGGACCATGTCTGCAAAACTTCTGCAGGTGTGCAATCGACGCTCGAGCGGCGCTTTTCACGCTCGAGTGTGAGTCTGTGTCTGACGCTCGAGCAGGGGTTTCTACGCTCGATCGGGGTGTCTTGTATATTAGTCCGAGTTTTACCATTTTGGATCACTTTTTGGTTTCCTTTCTCTCTCTTACTTTTCGAAAACCACCATTAGAGACCACCTCTCTCTAAAACCTCACATTCTCTCTAGGATTCGATCTAGTTAGAGTGATCTCCTACCCTTGAGCCTTTACAAAAAGTGTTGATATTGGTGTGGGCTATCTTTTGATCCGAAAATATTGTGATTTGGAGCACTTTGAGTTTTCATTTTCTTCTCCGTTGAGTTTCGATATTTGAGGTAGGGATTCCTACTCATTCTTATGTGCTTTACCATAAATATTGAGTTATTTGTATGGATGAGTTGATTTGGAAAGTTAGGGTTTGAAATGTGTTATTTTCAAAAGAGGGATTTTGTGGTTTTGACTCATAAATATGTGATTTGGGTCTTAAAATGGTAGTATTGAAGTTATTTTGGGCTTTTGGGTCAATATTGAGAAATGGGGAAAAAAGTGTCACGACCCAAACCCGGCCCTATGGGTTTAGCACCGTAACTGGTCAGTAATCCGAGATTACCGAAGGCCTGCAGAACAGTAATACAGTAAAACAGAGTACAGGGCCTGGCGGAAGCCATTACAGTAAATAACTAGTGTCCATTGAGCTGTGAAAATCTGTATGCCAAAAACATTTTTCATGCATTCATTCAGTTCAAACAGTACAGTCTATATACAATCATATACATCATTCAGTACGGGAATTAAATCCCTCAATAACAGTACAGTAAACAGTAAACAGTTTATACAATTATACAAAACAGTCAAGAGGCAGGTGGGGGACACAAAAACACCCCAAGCCATAGCATGGCGTCTCGGAACCTCGCAGTGAGGCACATAGGCTGGCTTGACAAAACTGGGGGACTAACCCACGCTCCTAGCTCCGGTCTGGCTGCTGAGAACCTACATATATATATAAACAGTGAGCTAAAGCCCAGTGAATAACTATAAGTGTAAAGAGGTTATGAATGAATGTCCTTAAAGTAATGAAAACAATTCATTAAACAGTATTTCAGTCTTTCAGTAATTCAGTCAATCAGTCATATGTGGTACATCCAATAGCCTATAAACAGTAGGTCCAGAAGGACCGGGTCTTAACAGACCCAACAGTAGTGATGGCCATCAGTCAGTAAACAGTATGGTTCCACAAGGGAACCGACAGAGCTCTGTAACAGTCACAGTCAATGCTAAGGATGCCACAATACAGTTCACAATACAGGACATACATTCATTCAATAAACTATATCAGTTCAATAAACAATTCAGTTCAGTATTCAAAAGATAACCATTTTGAACATATCTTTACACAATCTGTTACTCACAGAGATTGGGCTAATAGCAGCTAGAGCGCGTCCCCGAAAGCCAACCCTAAACAGTCAATAAATAGAACACACACTAAGTTTCACAATCGGGAAGAGTGATAATTAAATCCCTAAATTTCCTCGGTGTGGTTCTATGTCTAAATCCTCATTAAGATGCCTTAAACTAGGCCTAAGAATGCCTAGGATGGGATGAGGATGCAAAAATACACTTGGAAGGCATTTTTCAAAAGTTGCTGAAAATAGGAGCCTCGCTCGAGCGAGCCTTCCTTCGCTCGAGCGAGCTTCCAAAATCAAAGGCTTCGCTCGAGCGAGGAATCCTTCGCTCGAGCGACCTGCATGAACAGTAAAAGTACTGGATGCTCGATTTTTACGCGCGATACCACGCTCGATGCTCGCTCGAGCGGATCCCTGAATAAAGGTGCTCGCTCGAGCGAGGAATCCTTCGCTCGAGCGAGGAAGCAAAATCTGGAATTTCCAGATTTGTCTCCCAAGTTCGAACCAAGCATTCAACCATCCAAAACTCAACCTCTTGGGCCCAAATTCTGGGAAAACATTTCAAACTCATAGTACAACAAGTTTTAAAGCTCAATTTATGAATTCAAGCCCCAAAGGTTGGTCAATTAAATCCAACATTCAAACCCATTTCATGAACAATCTTTAAACATGCAATGCATGAACTTCAAACCAAAATCAATGTTCAAATCTTGCTCTATTGAGCTCCAATCTTTGAAAACAACTTGAAAATATGGACTATGATAAAAACATGGACATGCATGTATCATTCTCAAGAATTTAACTTCAAAATGTACCAAGATGGCCATGCATGTATGAATTCAAACATAATTCACCATGTATGAGCTACAACATGCCTCAACTCAAAAATGAAACATGAATTATACAAGAATTAGCTCTAATTCAACAACAAGAAGATGAATGTCCTACCTTAGTCTTGAATTATGAGATGACAAGCTCAATTATACAATCTATGCCTCAAATCTTCAAGTTCTTCTAGCAATTTCAACAATTTGAGCTAAAATCTCCCTTCTCCCTCACTCTCTCTAAGTTTGGTCGGTTGGGATGCAAGAATAAGGGCTGATGAAGATGTTCATCTAAGTGTATAAGGCACAATGATAATGTTAAACAAAATGTCCACTAACTATGGCAATAGTGTAAATAAGGCCAACATTTCAATTAACTCATTTTAATCCAATTTAATCATTCCTAATCACTTTTCAGGTAAATATATCATTAAATCACAAATATTCTACTGATTCCAAAACACTAAACGATTCCTAAATCGGCCGCCGATAAGGCCTTCAATTAGCAGTTCAAACATAAGAATTCAAACAGATATTCAATCAATCAAACAGATGCATTATGCAATTCAATATATAAACTCATTCAATTTCAGTTTCGATTTCAATCGTTCCATTCAGTACTTCAGTTAATTCAATTATCAGTCATTATCAATTCAGTTTAGCATTAATCAGTATATAATTCAGTGGTTAATCGGTAATCAATACGAGGGTTGTTACAAAAAGCCCTAAATTGTTTTGGCAAATTAATTCATGTAATTAATTTGGGAATTTTGGAAACATGAAATTGAGTCGGAATTAATGGAATTGGCATAATATGAGATGGAATGGTGGAGTTAGATTTATTAATCACTCACCCTTGAAAGTATTGGTAAATTTATCTGTTGAGGCATTTATTATCTGTTTAGAAATAACTGCTTTGGGCTATCGGTGGAGGATAGTCTTGATTGTTGTAGACAATACATGATGATTAGGCAAACTAAAACTAATCAATTGAATGTGTCATCGAATATGACGGTTGGAATAATATATCAAATTTATGTATTGATTGATTATGTATATGATATGTGTTTATATACATTGTGTTGTGTGGGAGAAGATAGGGGATGTACTCCATGGTTTAAGGGAAGATAGGGGATGGACTCCTAAATCGGATGTTATTTGGGAGGAGATAGGGGATGAAATCCATTGATATAGCAAACATGTGTATCTATTGAATTACGGATACATCAAATCTGTGTATCATTTGTAAAGTATGGAAGTGTTTTATGTGTTATCGATACAACAAATATGTGTATCTATTGAGGCTTATGGAAGTGTTTTGATATGAGTTGTTATCTCATTTAAATTGTTGAAATGGAAGAATTATTGATATGAGATGTAATCTCATTTAAAGTATATGGCCAGGATCTGAGCCAAGGTTATGAATTGGGAAATTGGTTAAGAAATGGAAAATGGAATGAAACATGGACACATTTGTCATGTAATTGAAATGGGTTAAGAATTGATTTATGTGAGTTAAACATTTATCAAATGCTAATATTTTAGTTATTGCTCATGTTATGTTTAGCATATCTCTACTGGGCGTTGGCTCACCCTATATGGGACATCATTTTCAGGTACAGGTGTTATGCCACCTCTAAGGACGTAGCTTGAAAGTTTTGAGGCTGTTGGACCCATTTTTGTTGTTTTGTTGTATTACATGTATATCAAGCCAAGGGCTTATTTCATGTGGAGTTAGTACTCTCTTTTTGTAACCAAGTGTTGACTTGGAAAGTTGTAAACCTATAGGGCATTTACTTTTGTTGTCAACATGTAATACATTTTGTAATGGATACTCTTATGAAATGTAATTATGCTTTATTCTCTTGTGTCTAAGCATGTCAAGAATGTATGATTCATCGGTTTATTATGAGGGCGTTACAGCACCAGCGGTCAAAGTGGGCGCACGTGCAGCCAACCCTATTTTAACTTATGCCTAATAACTTCAAAAATGCATATCTCCTTCATCCGGACTCCATTTTAAGAGATTATTGAGCCTAAATTCAAGCCATGGAAGTCTAGTTTCTAATGGTGGTGGTCTCATATCCAAATTCTAAGTACACAAATAGATATACTAAAATTAGTGAAGGCTGTTTCTTTTCTTTTAACCGTTTCATGCCATTTCCTACCCTAACTTAGTTTCCTTTCGCTTCTTGTTATTTCCTTAAACGTCAAATAACTAAACATGCTATTTTCAATGAAAAAACATATGAAATTGTTGTAGGAAACATTAATTTAAGTCATGAACATTTAGGGCCGTTTAAAGTACATCTTTAGCTCATGCTTTGTACGTGATTCACATGTACAGAAGATTAGCATTAAACACTTGAGAGAAATTAAAGAAAAGTGTACAAATTGAAACAACTAATTTATCGAATGTGTATGTGACATGCTTTGTGTAGGTCGTGTGCCAGAGGCAACACCGCAAGACCAAACACACTGTGAGTAATAATGTCATACATATATATTCTTTATTGTGTACCTCGAACCACGAATGGTGATTGGTGCCGACATTGCGAATTGCTTGTAATGAGAAACTTCATTAATATTATATGACATGTGCTAAATATTTGGGCTCGAGGCTGCTTAATAAATAATTGGGCTCGAGACCGCTTGATAAATGATTGGGCCCGAGGTCGCTTGTTATATGATTGGGCTCGAGATCGCTTGTTATATGATTGGGCCTGAGGCCGTTTGATAAATGATTGGGCCCGAGGCCACTTGATAAATAATTGGGCCCGAGGTTGTTTGGTTAATGATTGGGCCTGAGGCCGCTTGATAAATAATTGGGCTCAAAGACGCTTGATAAATAATTGGGCCCAAGGCCGCTTGTTATATGATTGGGCCCAAGGCCACTTGGTTTATATGATTATGGACATTGTGGAAATCTTGTGATCACCTACTTACATTGCCTTGCTTTATTATTACTCATTGAGCTTCGCTCACCATGTTAGGTTTTTATTCTTGGCAATCCCGTTTGACAAAACTCATTTCCGTTGTAATTTTGGTCAACTTTTATTTCAGTGAGACTATAAGTTTTTAGATGCGAATCCAACCCGAATTGTGCCTTGCAGAGAAGTTTGTGATGCCTAATTCTTTCATTCGAAGTTGCTTGTTTTCTCAAGCGGCTGTTTGTGAGCTTGAGCGAAGAATCGTTGGTTCTAGAAGTTTGATCGCGTGCAAAAATACTGTGAGTTGCATTTTTCTGCTTGAGCGAAATTTTTTGCGCTCGAGTGTCAGTCCGCTCGAGCAGCCATTCTTGCGCTCGAGCGGAGATCGTGGAACAGATTACTATAAATATGTGTTGCAGTCAAATTTTAGGGTTATAGCTTCCAGATCTTTTTCTTGGATATTAGGGTTTATATCTAGGGCTATTTTGCTTGGTTTCTTTGATGTTTAATTGAGTATTCAACTCATGGTTTAAGAAGTATACATCAAAAGATTGTTTGTTTATTCAATACAAAAGAGAGTGTTATTTTTTGGTGGATTCTAGAGTGGCTTATCGTCGTGCTTTAACATCGGCGTTGTGGATTCAACGTTAGGCAAGACAATTCCGAGGTGAAGACGGGCTGGAAGAGGTACATAGGGGTCGGTTCGATTCAGGCGTGGATTCGCTAGGTAATTGAGAGTACACTTGTGTAATTCCTTTACGTCTTCTTAGTGGATTGTTTTGCGGCTTTTGCCCGTGGTTTTTTTTATCACAATTGGAGGCGCTCCAATTGTAGTTTTTCCACGTAAAATCATTGTATCGATTTGTCTTGATTATTTGATTAAGATTGTTATTTACTGCTTAAAATTGATACATAATCATAAATCAATATCTAGGCAATTTCTAGATTTTTCACACCCAATTTTATGTATGCACATGTAGATAACCCGTAGCATGAAGCACACCCCTAGAGTCAGCTTCAGGAACTATTCTTTTGAGACCCAACCAAGTCATGCCTCTGAGATGGAGTTTTGTCTTTGACTTATATCACATTTTTTGTTTTGCCAATGTGGTCCTAGGTTTGTAAACGATATGTACAAAGTCCTTTGATACTTATATTCTTTTGCATGGGCATGTAAATGATGTGATTGTGTTATCTTTTTGCTCATATTGGCATAGCTCAATGGACTCATTCTTTTGTCGTATACTTTCGCTTTTGGCCCCGTTTTTATGATTAGTCTGTATGGTTGTTTGAGGCCTTCGGTAATCCACGGATTACTGATCGGTTATGACCCAAACTTTTAGGGACGAGTTCGGGTCATGACAGATTCGTATATAATTCTATTGAGGATTTATTTTGGAATTATAAATGGAAAACCTAAATGGCTCAAGAGAGTATAATTGGTGAATTGAACTATTTTAATTTCGAGTATTGGACTATATGAGAGTTTAATTAAATATTCGATTCAGATTTGTAAAATTGAGATTTGATTAATTGGGTCCGAATTGGAGTTGATTAAGTTATGAGATTTGGGAATGAAGATTATTATGAATTAAATTTATTTATGAGGTGTTCAATTGAATATGTAATTTATTGGTGGTGATTTTGAGTTTGATCTGAAATTGAAGGCCTTAATGATGTGAGAAACTAAAATTGATGAAGGAAATAAGTTTAATTTGATATTTGGAGTCTTTTGGAAGTTTGATTAAAAATCTGATTCAGATTGAGAAAAATTAAATATAATTAATTGGATTATAATGGAAGTCGAATTAGACAAATTAAATTATGTGAGATTCATGATTAGCTATGACTAATTTAATTATGTGCTAATTAAGATTTATTAAGACCATAAATTAAATTATGGAAAAATTTAGAATTGAGAGTGTATGTGGGTGTGGGTGTATGAAGGTTGTGCTGGAAGCTTAACTCTAGAAAAGGGAGATCAAAAATTAAAGACAAATGGGGGAATCTCGAGCTTTGTTAAGAGACTCAACAAATTGAAGACTTTTGGTAAGAAAGTTTAAGCTTAAATTCTTGTAGATTAAGCATCTAGCAACTAAAATCAAGTAGTAATTGGGTTCAATTTCATGAGATTAGAAGGAAATTAAGTAATGAAGGAAAATTTGGGTCAAGATTGATAATTAAGAAATTGGTAATGTAATTTGTTATTGGGTTAGATTTTCTTGTCATCCTTCATAATTTGAAGTCTAACCTTACATGCATTGTGGATTTTCAAGATTTTAAGACTTTCATTCATGTTTTAAAGGTTTATGAGTTTAAATTAGATTTGATACGAAGAAAATTTATAAAAATCTAAATTACAGCAATTCAAGAAGTAAATTATGATTTGAAAATATAAAATTAGTTAGTTTTGATCTTAATTTTATACATGCAAATGATTTTCTAAGAAGTTTATAATTTTAATTTCATGTTTTGAAGGAAGATAGAAAAGAGTTTGAAGTCAATTTTATGTAAACAAAAAGAAATTGGCAAGAAAATGAAGAATTAGAGCTAATTTTAAGTTTATGAAAGCTAATTTAGAAATTAATTATTTTGAGTTTGATTTTGAAAGTTACAGTTAAATTAAGCTTCATAAATTACAAGCAATTTCATTGTACATTTGATTTTGAAAAAGAATTTTAGAAACCATGAGTTCATGAGTTTTGATTTTGGCATTAATCAAGATTTTGATTTAACTAAATTAATTAATATTTATGTTTCATGATGTTGAGTGTGGATTTTGAAGAGTTGTTATATGAAGATTTTTGTATTGGATTTTATTTCAGAAATTCACGAGTCTCATGTTTAATTTCATGATTATTCTTCAAAAGGAAAAGAAGTTTGAAAATATTTGAATGCATGAAGTTTGATTTAAGTCTTGACAACTTGATGAGATTTTGAGCAAATGATTTATAGATAAATAAGTGTTTATGTTTTTTAAAGTGTTTTCAAGGTTTTGATCAAGATATATGGGTTTAAAGATTGAAAAATTCATTTGGAAACCATTGTTGAGAAATTCGGAATTCTAAAAATTTTACAAACTGCTTGAGTAGGCTAATTACTGCTCAAGAGCACATTGAAGGCTTCCAGTACTTTTGCAGTCTTTTACAGACCGTTCAAGCGAACAGCTATTTTCAGCATATTTTGGAAAATTACATTTAGTTCATATTTTCATTCTCATTTCTTCCCAAGAATTCAAGACGTGATTTATGACCGAATAAAGATTAATAAGCTACCAATCAACATAAATTAGTTAGTTAAGGAATGAATCATTGATCTAGTAGTAATTGTTTAAGAAGCCAAGTAAAAGATCGGTCTATTTGAAAAAGAAGGACTTAGTAATGAAAGAATATGTGAAGTAAGAACCCAGTTCATTTGAATAAGAAAGAATATACGTAGTAGAACTTCGGACTACTTAGACAGAAAAAGACAAGAAAAGTCAAGTTTGATCAAAGAAGTGATATTATGTTTCAATGTGTATATGTTATGTGTTTGTGTAGGTCACACGCAATTGTTTGTCTGATCTGTCTAATCTGCAGCTATCTGTGAGTAATAACTTAGTAAAACTATATTCAGCTTTATTTATTTTCTGTATGATGAAATAAGATTTGTTTATGTCCTGTACGATGAATGATTGTCCAATTTCTGACAATGTATTCGTGACATCCTTAGCATTATGTGATATCTGTTATCTGTTAGTTGTTACTCAGTATCGGAGTTTCCATCATGGAACTTAGTATATCTGTTATCTGTTACCCGTACCGGATGCTCCATCATGGAGCTCAGCATATCTACTATCTGTTACCCGGATTCAAAGGTTCCTTTATGAAATTGGTTACTCATAACCACTATATGTTTTGTATCTATTTTGTTAGTGCTAATGGATGTACCACGTATGATTAAGCACGACCTTTGATTTCTGTATATGATTTGAACAAGAATATGAATATGAAAATGAATATGTATATGAATCTGTTTCTGATTTGAAATCTCAATATGCATAAAACTCTATTTTGGATAAGAATTTGTTTCTGATATAAACTTTGAATATGCATAAGACTCTATTTCGGATAAGAATCTGTTTATGATATAAACTCTGATTTTTGACTATGAGATGGATATCATTCATTAAAACCCTTTACTCTATTATTATTCACTAGGTTCCAGCTCACTGTATTATTTGTGTATGTAGGTGATCAGATGTGTGACTGGGCCTAGAGCTTCTACCTGGACTCTGTCTTGTCAGCTAACCTATGTGCTTCCCGTAGAGGTTCCGGATATGTCACATGGTCATAGCTATGTGATTAAAGTTGAAGTTTTATTTATTTTATATATAGGGCTAAGTCAGTTTTTGTCAAATCTGTATATATATAATGACTTAAGGATAATGTGTAGATATGTATATATAAAGTTTAAAATTTTTCTGTCTTATATAAGTCTACACAGCTCATTACACATGGTATATTTGTTATTTGCTTCCGCTAGCCCCTAATATTTTGTTAATCTGTCTTAGAGGCCTTCGGTAATCCCAAGATTACTGGCTGGTTACGACGCTAAACCTATAGGGATGGGTTTGGGTCGTGACAATTGCAGCCCCCATTACTGTGACGTACAACCTCCGCAACCCCCACCCATCGTTACGCCATTGCAATCACAGATCTATGTGTGTGTGTGTGTGTGTGTGTGTGTGTGTGTGGATTGCGAGTAATAGGTCACCGATCGAAGGTGAGTTGCGAATGTGGTGGTCTCCAGGTGGTGTGTTGTCGGGGATGGTCATTGCAATGGTGGTGGTAGATGCAAAATGGTGGAGGCAGCAATAGGGCTGGAAGGCAATGGCGGAGGAGCGACAAGGCTGAAGAGGAGTGAGGTAGTTCATCGACTGTTGTTGTTGATGGCGGCTGGTGGTGTGTATTGACGGATTAGATTTAGGGTTTTGTCCTAAAAGGTAATTTACTTGAAGGACATAATTGTAATAAAAGATTAAGGGTTTAGGGTTTAGCCATAAATATATTACAGCATAGGGACCTCCTCGTAAATTCAAAGCATTACACATAGTATGCAGAAACAGTGCCTGAGTTTTTTTAGTTCATATAAGTCCTTATCTTCTTCTTCTCCATTCAATGTCGAATCTTTACCAATGAATGGAACTCGGAAGCCACTTTATTTCTTAAAAACTTTGCAGCTTCAAACTCGAATCCCAGCAAAGCTCAAATAGCTATGCAAACGTCTTTCCACAGAGTATGCTATATATATACGTACATATACACACTCAAAACTTTCATAAGTTCACAGTTCACTAGAAACTTCAATCAAGTGCTTTTTCAAAATCCTTATAGTGATTTTTGTTTATGTTGGTAATTTGGCATTAATTTGTATTGAATGCATGTGAATAACTCAAGTTATGTGATAATTTGTATAGGTAGGTATGGAATTATGGATTAGGCATGTGTTTATGTTTGAATGGTATATATATGTGTTGGCTTGAATTAGTTACAATATATAAAATCACTGGCATGCCAATTGCTCAACAAAATAACCAAGTTGTCTGCATTACTCTATATTCAACTTGGGTAGAGGTTTAAAGTGACAGAAACAAAATTTCAAGGGTTACTTCTAGGTGTCTAAAGGTATATGAAGTCATTAATTTTAACAGTTAACTATGAGCTCATTATTGAAAGATATACTACTCATTATGTATCAAGTTTCTCAGTGTTTTGTGTGTGTGTGTGTGTGTGTGTTGTTATTCCTCCTCTCTTGTTTGAGGATTGTTTCTTGTTGTAGTCCATTGATGTTGTCTGAGGATTGTTTCTTGTATTAGTCAATTGACATGCTTGAGATTATCCAGTAGGTGTTTGGAAAGTTGCTATTTTAGTAGGCTAAAATTTTTGTATTTGGAAAGATGATTGATTTTTTTGATATTTAGATGTGATGTTTGTGAGAGAAAAAGTGAAATGATTATGAGTTTGATGTGAAATTTTGTCTTATTAGCTATTTTAGTCTATTTTGTCTTTTTGTGAATTTTAGCCCAAAAAGCAAAAAAATAGCCTTTGCCAAATAAGCCCTCAGTGGCAAAGCAGGAAGAAGGGAACTATAAGCGTACAATTGATCTGCCTAAGATGACATTTGGCATGAGGGCAAACTCAGCCACAAGGGATCCTGAAATTCAGAAATTATGGGATGAAAATCAGATGTTTAAGAGAGTTTCTAATTGGAATAATGGGGTGAGAGTTTTTAAATATATATATTGGCTTGGGGTTTGTTGTACTATAGTTACATAAATTTTTGGCTGATGTTGAATCACTTTGATAGGGAAGTTTCATTCTTCATGATGGTCCTCCATATACCAATGGTGATTTACATATGGGCCATGCTCTAAATAAGATTTTGAAGGACATTATTAATTGCTATAAGGTGTGATTTTCTGCCTACTTTCAACATAAACTTTTCTTCCTTTCTTTCAGATTAATGTTGATCCTTTCAAAATTAATGGCACATGGTCATACGATACATTTATATGTCCACATGTCACGCCCC
This sequence comes from Camellia granthamiana, assembly GCA_036172215.1. NCBI lineage: Eukaryota > Viridiplantae > Streptophyta > Magnoliopsida > Ericales > Theaceae > Camellia > Camellia granthamiana. The sequence continues at coordinate 7,760,122 of CM069903.1, read as the reverse complement.
GAAATAAACCCACATAGCTATAACATCAACCCACTCCCAAAATGAGATATTAACCAGTTTCATTTACATAATTCCGAATGTTTACAAAAGTATTCTCACATCCCATTATACATTTGTTTACAACTAGTATATGAGTCTATAACATGTAACATAAATCATTAAATCACAACGAATAAGGCCCTTAAGGGCTTACAAGTTCCAAGGCAATAGCCCGGTTACACATAATGGTCACTTGGACCCAAACACATTAGCCCTTGGCTTACAAAAAATATCATAACAACATAAGAGTTAAACCACTCTTCTTCAAAACATTTCCACGCCCTTAGCTTGGCGGGGTCACCACATCCTTACCTGCACCAAATCCCATAGGGGTGAGCATAAAGCCCAGTAGAGATTTCTCACAAAGTATATACAGTTATGCCAATACCATCAACGTTAAAAAAAAATGCATATGTAATGCCATGCAAGTGCCCATATTGAAGGAAAATTTTATTTCAATGCACTATTTCAAAGTCCCCATGTGCTTAATAATGTTCAATACACCATTTTGAAATCACCATGTTCTCAATAATATTATGCAATCCCATCAATTTCAAACTTTCAATATTTAAATCAACAGGGGCGGTAAATATGATACTGGTAATCCCTAGGCTGGTGTCTGCAAGTAGTCTCTACGAGCACTACCAAACTGTCATTTTTACTGGTGCTAACCGGAAAGCTCGACACCTATCCGTGCGGCTTTCGGGTCTTTCACCCTAGACACTTAGGCCAACTTATCAAATTCATCTGCACCCCTTATCCGGACTTACCAACGTATTTACTCCATACACATTTCCATTAGTTCTCATTACAATATAATCTTTCTCAAGTAAACATGATGAGAATGCAACAATGGTAATAATTCACTTCATGCACATTGATGATATTAAATCAAATGGAAATGAGATGCAATAATTAATATCTCATAACATTTCTCTATTTTCAAAATGTCTTAACAACAATAATAAACAAGTGCCTTTCTCACTTTCACAAATACCTTTCTGATTTCGCAAAATAATCATGTGTCTTCAACACATCACCACAATTTCTCAACACTAACTCATCATGACCAAGCCTTTCAATATGTCCAACATGTCATCTTTCATTTCATTTCCCATCACATTAAAATTAAACATTTTTACATCATCTACGGCACTCGACAACGTGCCACCTTACAACTCTACACTTATATATTTATCAATGGACTTTAAAGGTGGACCTCCATTTTTATACATACATTAAGAAGTTGTTATTTGAAACTACATCACAAAATCAATGCTCATTCACCTTTCAATCACAAGAAAAGAAAAACTTCCATAGGCCTTTCTACATGTTAAGAAAATCCCCAATTTCTAGGGTTTTTGTCAAAAACTCAACATTTCTTCACTTCATGGTGAGAACCCAATCAAATCATGTTTTCCATAAATTTTGTAAAAGAACATCATTATGGATAGGAAAGTGATGAAGATCAAACCCATTTCTTTCAACCTTCCTCAACATTTAGAGTAAAACCCAAAATCAACACAACTAGTTCAAGAAGACTTTTAAATCATCATTAATCTTACATAACATGTATATATAACTCAAGAAATCCCTACCTCAAGGTGTTGATGAAGAAGAGAAGATGGAACCCTAGCTTTTGATGGAAGAATCCTTCAACCTCTACCATACCATGAGAGATCCTAACTCTAGATCTTCAAGATTTAGAGGAAGATGTTGATGATCTTGACTTAAGATTTGCACAATCAAAGTGTTTTGGTGTTTTGGAGAAGTTTTCTAGACAGAAGGGGAGAGAAATAGGGTTTAGAGTGAGAGAGGAGTGTGTATAATGGATGAAATATTCGGACCAAAATGTTACATAAAAACAGAGCTCGGACTGCCCGTTTGGCCGCTCGTGCGGCTACCTTGACCGCTCGTGTGGCCCCCTTCTTCGCTTGAGTGCCCTAGACAGTATACAACATTCTGGGTCCAAGCCTCCACCGCTCGAGCGGCCTAGCCCACTGCTCAAGCGGCCCAACCCCGCACGTGCGGCCCAAGCCCAGCCACCCAAAATTTTGTTTCGCTCCCGACACTCCAGACTCACCCGCACACCCTTCGGAACAATCGAAATATAACACCGAAAAAAAATAAGCACCAAGAAACCAATTCCGTACATTTCAATCCAACGAAAATAAAAAGAGAACGAAGCAAGAAAGAGAAGAAAAGGAAAAAGAAAGCCGGTCATCACACTACATGATCCTTCAACCTTACTTAGTTGAATTAAATAAATTCATATCCCTCTTTAATACCGATTCATAATTTTACTAAAGTTGATCGATCTTTGAGGTGGCTTGGCTCTATTGGAAGATGTTAAAATTGTGAATGCAATATTCTTTTGGTGAGCTTAATGGATGCCAAGAAGCATCAAGTGCGTGTATTTTGCACCCTTAGTGCATGCAATATTCAGATTGGTGGTGCCCAATATTGAGTGAGCGTTACAACATTTCCTGAGTGAGTGTTACAACATTTCTTGACGTGTTGAACACTTCTTTGGTGAGCGTTACAACATTTCTTGACGTGTACACTGTAGGAAAAATGGTCAATATAGGCATATTTTGGGCCGACTTTAAGCCCAAAATTGAGTGGGCCCCGAACGTCTTTTGGGGCAGGTTCGAAGAGGTGAAGTGTTTCTTGCCGCATGGCAAGTCACACGGTGAAGACGGTTCGTCAAAACCATTTATGAGTGAATGGGAACATGACGTCATTTTCTGGTTCATGGAATTGAACATTTAAGTTTTAAATGTGGGTTTTCTTGTGAAGCTTGTCCCACATTGAAACTTTAAGAGAGTTTTGTTGAGTTTATAAGCTCTAGCCTACAATACTTGGGTTGGGCCCCAAAGGGCACCCCAAGTTTGTAGAAGGGATGAGTTATGGACAAAGTGAACCTTAGCCCAAACCACCACACACGCGCGCGCCCCATTCGGCCGGGCGCGGGTGTGGGTTATGGGTTGGGTCGGTTCTTGTATTAATTTTTTGGATGAAATTCATTTGAATTTTTTCAAAAAATTATTGCGGGAAAAATTAATTTAAAATTCGAATTTGAATTTGAATTCAAATTGTTTGTCCAAAATTTGTACCTCTTCCATATTCCACTACAGATTTCGAATAGGTTTTTTTTTAACTGTCAATCTGTTATATATTTCGGACAGATTCACCATCTAAACTGCCTAGCGGTTACTGACTTGTAACTGCCAAACATATTCAAAAATCTGGCTGCAGATCTGTTTGAATTTAAACCTGTACCTGTTCATTTCAAAAGTGCACCTGTTGGATTCAAAATAGTATGTGTTCGGGGCTGTGTTTGCTGCCTATAAATACCAACATTCTAGCAATGTTTTCTTATCCGAAAATTACTCTACAAAATAGATATTGCTATCCAGAATTTTCTCCTTTGCATTTTATTCTTCATTCTAGTTTTAGAATAAATATTCAGAGAGTTAGATCACAGGTTTGGTTCGCCGAACAATTTGTTTTGGAGTGCTACTACAAATTGGTTAAGATCATTGTATCCTGGGAGATAGGCGCCACTCAACCGTAAGCACCGTAGCGGGGCGAATCTGTCTTAAGGACAGAATGTCACACACTCGACTTGGTCTTTGAATTATTTATTCGGTTCCACAAAATAAATACTGTAAGTTTTATTTTATTTTGTTTGAATTGTTTCAAATTATTTTATTTACACAGAAGATTGTTCTAACAATCTTAAGACAGATTTGAATTATTTTGTTTACAGAATTTTTCGTTTGTTTCCTTTTCTCTTTCTTCTTTTAAGAAAATTATTTTCTGTGGATTTACAAAATAATATTCTGGTTGGAAAAACAAATAATGATTATATGCTATTTGACAGATAGGAGTAATATACTGTCTATTTTCTTTGACAACTAGTAGTACGATACTGGTATCATTAACAATTCAGAATATATTTTTGTAAAATTTTTTCAGAAATTAATTTTGTGTTTTAGAAATTATTTTCTGAGTTTTCATTACTTAAAATTCTGTTTTAGTATTTTATTTATTGAAGTGTTACAGAAATTAATTTTCTGTGTGGAATTAATTTGGTTAAATAAAATTTTATTTTATTTCCAAATTAATTGAAAAAAAATAAAAGTTATTTTCTTATTTCTTTTATTTTACAGAATTTAATTTCTTGTGTGGAATTAATTTGGCTGAATAAAATTTTATTTTATTTCCAAATTAATTGGAAAATAAAAGTTACATTCTTGTTTCTTTTATTTTTTACAGAATTTAATTCTGTGAATTTGGTTTAATTTTCTGTGTAGTGTAAATTCTAATTATAATTTTGTTTTATAAATTAGAATTGATGGTTACTGAAAATAATGCCAAAACAAGTACTACTGTGGTGGCTGCAATGACGCCAACCCCCTCTCCTGTTGTAACAGTACCGGTAAATCACGGTGAAAAGCCAGAGAAGTTCTCAGGAACTGACTTTAAAAGATGGCAACATAAAATGTTGTTCTATTTTACAACTCTGAACCTGGCTCGTTTCCTCCGTGAAGATGCTCCTATCTTGAAAGAGGATGAAACCGATCGGCAAGTGGTTGTTGTGGTTGATGGCTGGAAACATGCCGATTTCCTTTGCCGGAACTACATCTTGAACGGACTTGACAACACATTATACAACGTATATAGTTCTATCAAGACAGTAAAGGAACTTTGGGAGTTTTTGGAGAAAAAATACAAAACGGAAGATGCCGGCTCAAACAAATTTGTGATTGGCAGATTCTTGGATTGTGTAATGGTTGATTCAAAAACTGTGATCAGCCAAGTTCAAGATTTCCAACTCATTCTGCATGACATTCATGCAGAAGGCATGTCTCTCAGTGAATCCTTCCAAGTTGCAGCCTTAATTGAAAAATTACCAAAAGGCTGGAAGGAATTCAAGAACTACCTCAAACACAAGCGCAAACAAATTTCTATGAAAGAATTAATTGTGCGTTTGAGGATTGAGGAGGACAACCGCAATTCTGAAAAGTGGGCTGGTAAGCAACCTATGGAGTCTAAGGCAAATGTGGTGGAACATACTTCAAAAACCAAGAAACAAAAGTCTTCTGGAGAAAGTTCATCACAAGGCTCTAAAGGGGAGGAAATAAAAAGTACAAATTTAATGGCAAATGTTACATCTGTGACAAAGAGGGACATTGGGCGAAAGATTGCCGTAGTAAAGGCAAAAGCAAAAGAAGAATAAGCAAGAAGCCTGCTCAAGCCCATATGACCGAAGTGGACAATATTTCCAATGGTATAGATGATATCAATCTTTCTGCAGTTGTTTCCGAGGCAAATCTTGTCGGAAATCCTAAAGAATGGTGGGTGGACATTGGTGCTAGTCGCTATATTTGTGCCAACAAAAAGATGTTCACATATTATTCTACAATGGACAATGGTGAACAACTTTTTATGGGCAACTCCTCAACTTCCAAAGTTGAAGGACGAGGAAAGATTGTACTCAAGATGACATCTGGAAAGGAACTCACTCTCAACAATGTGCTGCATGTACCGGACATTCGCAAGAATCTTGTTTCCGGATCTTTGTTGAGTAAGAATGGGTTTAGGCTAGTATTTGGGAGTGATAAATTTGTACTTACTAAGAATGAGATGTATGTAGGAAAATGTTACATGTCTGATGGCCTTTTCAAGTTAAATGTAATGACCGTTGTATCCTTAGTTATTAATAATAATACATCTTCTTCTTACTTGCTTGAGTCTTCAAATTTATGGCATGGTAGACTAGGACATGTTAATTATGGATCTTTGCGTAGATTAATTAATATGGAATGTTTACCTAAATTTTACATTGATTCAAATCATAAATGTGAAATTTGCGTTGAGGCAAAATTATCTAAAACTCCTTTTCATTCAATTGAAAGAAGTACGGAACCACTTGAATTAATTCATAGTGACATTTGTGATTTTAAATCAATTCAAACTAGAGGTGGAAAAAAGTATTTTATCACTTTTATAGATGGCTATACTAGATATAGTTATGTTTATTTAATTCGAACCAATGATGAAGTTTTGGAAACTTTCATTCAATATAAGAATGAAGTTGAAAATCAACTTGGTAAGAAAATCAAGAAACTTAGAAGTGATAGAGGTGGTGAATATGAATCACCTTTTGGTGAGTTTTGTAAAGAACATGGAATAATTCATCAAACCACCACTCCTTACTTACCTCAGCAAAATGGAATTGCTGAAAGGAAAAATAGAACTTTAAAAGAAATGATGAATGCCATGTTAATAAGTTCTGGATTATCTCAGAATTTGTGGAGGGAAGCAATACTTTCTGCTAATTATATTTTAAATAAAGTACCCCGAAAGAAAGTGAATTAAACACCTTATGAAATGTGGCATTGTAGAGTACCATCCTACAAATACTTAAAAGTATGGGGGTGTTTGGCTAAAGTGGCTATTTCTAGTCCTTAAAAAACTAAGATAGGTCCTAAGACCATTGATTGCATTTTCATTAGTTATGCTAAGAATAGTAGTGCATATTGGTTTTTGATTTATAAATCAGAACATATCGAAATGCATGTAAATATTATTATTGAGTCTCGGAATGCATCATTCTTTGAACATGTATTTCCAAATAAGACTAGACAAGAGACTAGTAACAATAAGAGATCTCATGATGCTATTATTAGTCAGGATCAAGAACATGATCAAGAACAAGAGTTAGATCAAAATGAGGAAGAGGAACCTAGGCGTAGTAAACGTGTTAGAACCTCAAAATCTTTTGGTCCAGATTTCCTAACTTTTTTGTTAGAAAATGAGCCTTTAACTTTTAAAAAGGCTATGTCCAGTCCTGAAACTCTTTTATGGAAAGAAGCTATCAATAGTGAAGTTGAATCCATTTTGCAAAATCACACTTGAGAATTGGTGGATTTGCCATCAGGTTGTAAACCTCTTGGGTACAAGTGGATTTTCAAAACAAAATTAAAAGCAGATGGATCAATTGACAAATACAAGGCAAGACTCGTGGTCAAAGGATTTAGACAAAAAGGTCTTGATTACTTTGACACATACTCACCAGTTACTAGAATAACATCCATTAGAATGCTAATTGCCATTGCATCTCTATACAATCTAGAAATTCATCAAATGGATGTGAACCACTTTCTTAAATGGTGAGTTAAATGAAGAAATTTACATAGAACAACCAGAAGATTTTTCTGTTCCAGGAAAAGAAAAGAAAGTGTGTAAATTGGTTAAATCTTTATATGGTTTAAAACACGCGCCAAAGCAATGGTATGAGAAATTTGACAAAGCAATGATGTCAAATGGATTTAAAATTAATGAGTGTGACAAATGTGTTTATATTAAAAACACAGACAAAGGTTATGTCATTGTATGTCTTTATGTAGATGATATGCTCATCATAGGTAGTAATAATGATATGATTAAAACTATCAAGAAAATGTTGAATAAACATTTTGACATGAAGGACATGGGCATTGCTAATGTAATTCTTGGTATGAAAATTACCAAAACATCAGAAGGATATGCTTTGTCGCAATCTCATTACATTGAGAAAATACTTGACAAATTCAACAAAGATGATGATCATCTTGTTAGAACACCTGTAGATGTTAATTTGTATCTTTCTAAGAATGTACAGGAAAATATTTCTCAATTAGAGTATGCCCAAATTATTGGAAGCTTAATGTACTTGATGAACTGCACTCGCCCGGATATAGCTTATGCAGTAAGTAAATTAAGTAGATATATGAGTAATCCGGGAGTAGAACACTGGAAAACTATTATAAGGGTTCTAAGGTATCTCTGATTTACTCATAATATTGGGCTGAATTATACTAGATATCTAGCAGTACTTGAAGGATACTGTGATGCAAATTAGATATCGGATAAAAGAGACTCAAAGTCCACCAGTGGGTATGTCTTTACTCTTGGTGGGGCGACTAAATCTTGGAAATCTTCCAAACAGACTTGCATTGCTAGGTCTACTATGGAATCAGAATTCATAGCTTTAGACAAAGCAGGGGAAGAGGCAGAATGGCTTCGCCACTTCCTTGAAGATATTCCAATATGGCCAAAACCGGTGCCTGCTATATGCATACATTGCGATAGTTAATCAGCAATAGGTAGAGCACAGAGTCATATGTATAACGGTAAGTCTAGACACATTCATCGTCGACATAACACCGTGAGACAACTACTTTCTAATGGAATTATTTCCATTGAATATGTGAAGTCTAAAGACAACATAGCGGATCCACTAACCAAAGGATTAGCAAGAGAGCCAATTGAGAATTCATCGAGGGGAATGGGACTTAAGCCTAGTTAATAAGAGTTACCACAATGACAACCCAACCTAGTTGACTGAAGATCCCAAGATCTAGGTTCGAAGGGACAACGGAGTTGTGAATGACTTAGAAGGATCACTGGAGAGTCTAACTCCTACCCATTTCTATGATGAAATAGTGATGTCTACAGTGTTTTAGGTTAAGTAAAACTTTTAATGATTCTTATATCTAGGTTAACCTAGTGGAGTATAGCAGGATACTCTTCATAAGAATCACCTATGTGAGTGTGAACTGGGCCGGTTCTATGAGATTTGTGAAAGGCTACCATTCTCTAGAGCACTCATGAAAGACCAGGTTGTTTAGGGCCAAAATGAACACAATAGTGAGAACTAAACTGTGTTTGGGAATATACTGTGTGAGTTCTATTATCTTGGTTTACACAAACGATTGAACAGTTCAAGACATCATGTTCACTGGTTAGCTAGTAAATCCGATAGTGTCTCACAAGGGAAGGTTCAAAGCCAAAAGCTACCTATTTTTTGCAGAATATTACCAATTTCTGTACTCTCTGTATTTATATCATGTTGTTGCATTTTCTCTTCATCAAATTCCATTCATGTGGGGGATTGTTGGAAAAATGGTTAATATAGGCATATTTTGGGCCGACTTTGAGCCCAAAATTGAGTGGGCCCCGAACGTCTTTTGGGGCGGGTCCGAAGAGGTGAAGTGTTCCTTGCCGCATGGCAGGTCACACGGTGAAGACGGTTCGTCAAAACCATTTATGAGTGAATGGGAACATGACGTCGTTTTTGGGTTCGTGGAATTGAACATTTAAGCTTTAAATGTGGGTTTCTTTGTGAGGCTTGTCCCACATTAAAACTTTAAGAGAGTTTTGTTGAGTTTATAAGCTCTAGCCTACAATACTTGGGTTGGGCCCCAAGGGGCACCCAAAGTTTGTAAAAGGGAGGAATTATGGACAAAGTGAACCTTAGCCCAAACCACCACACACGTGCGTGCGCGCCGCTACCGCCGTCCGGCAGGGCGCGGGTGTGGGTTGGGTCGGTTCTTGTATTAATTTTTTGAACGAAATTCATTTGAATTTTTTCAAAAAATTATTGCATGAAAAATTAATTTAAAATTCGAATTTGAATTTGAATTCAAATTGTTTGTCCAAAATTTGTGTCTCTTCCATATTCCACTATAGATTTCGAACAGGTTTTTTTTTAACTGTCAATCTGTTATATATTTCGGACAGATTCACCATCTAAACTGCCCAACAGTTACTGACTTGTAACTGCCAAACAGATTGAAAAATCTGGCTGCAGATCTGTTTGAATTTAAACCTGTACCTGTTCATTTCAAAAGTGCACCTGTTGGATTGAAAACAGTACCTGTTCGGCGCTGTGTTTGCTGCCTATAAATACCAACATTCCAACAGTGTTTTCCTATCCGAAAATTACTCTGCAAAATAGATATTGCTATCCAGAATTTTGTCCTTTGCATTTTATTCTTCATTCTAGTTTTAGAATAAATATTCAGAGAGTTAGATCATAGGTTTGGTTCGCTGAACAATTTGTTTTGGAGTGTTACTACAAATTGGGTAAGATCATTGTATTCTGGGAGATAGACGCCACGCAACCGTAAGCACCGTAGCGGGGCAAATCTGTCTTAAGGACAGAGTGTCACACACTCGACTTGGTCTTTGAATTATTTATTCGGTTCTACAAAATAAATACTGTAAGTTTTATTTTATTTTGTTTTGTTTGAATTGTTTCAAATTCTTTGGTGAGCATTACAACATTTTCTGAGTGAGCGTTACAACAATGACAACCATAGTAGTAGGAAAAGGAGGGATACATATATATATTATTTTATTTTCATTTGAGAGGAAATTTGCAACTTATTCTTCTTTTTTATTTATTATTTTTTTAAAACACTAGTAGTTTTATTTTGTTGTACGAGAATAGATGCTTGAGTAGTTTTTTATTTTTGTTTGTAACCTAATCTTTTTGATGCTTTGGCTTATTGGTAATGTTTTAATGTACCCAAGTATTAAGTTATCCCCAATTGCTTGCCAAAAATGGTATTTTTTGAACAAATGGGATAAGTCAGATTCGTATGAACTCTTGCACCTTGTTATGGGATTAGTAATTTGAGTTTCTCCTCCAATATTACCAAAATAATAATAATAAATGAATTGAAATTTAGGAAAATATGATTCCTTAAATGTTCTTATCCAAAAATATAATTAGGCAAATGAATAAGAAAGAAAAAGGAAAATGAGTTATGAATTTGAAAATAAAAAATTGCACTTATGGTAGGTAGTAGTAATTTCTACGAGCTATTCATTTATTATTAGTAAAGAATAAGAAAGAAAAAGGAAAATGAGGGCATTTGTTTCCTATTACATTTCGGCTTGTTTTGAAAGTAAGAAAAAAAAGAATTTAATTTAATGATTTTTTTTAGTTTTTTTTTTTAATAAACGTGTGAAAAAAAGAAAAAGAAAAAGAGAGATGCAATCCAAATAAATCAATAAATTGGCTTTTTCCTACTTCTCAAAACAAGCCTTGTGTTGAAAAATAAGAAAAAAGTTAATTTAATAAATTTTTTTTAGTTTTTTTTTTTGAATAAATGTGCAAAAAAATAAGGAAAAATGTGATCCAAATAAATTAATAAATTGGCTTTTTCCTACTTCTCAAAACAAGCCTTGTTGAAGAAAAACTTGGCTCTAAGTCATGTTTTATTGGTGTTTGAGGAGGGGATTAAATTAGTAATTTGTGGGATCCACATAATTTGTTTGTAACAAAATGATGTGAGACCAACAATATTATAGAAGCATGAATCCGTCAATAGTGGGATTAGCATTCCCATGGATTAGTAGTTAAAAGATCATTTTGTTCTCTATTTTACAAAATATCAAATTTATATAGTATGTGATAAATGGTTCTTTAGTAATTTTGTAAATTTAATCCAGCTAACACTATAACCCATAAAAATTTTAAAGACTAAATTTTTTGTCCTCAAATAGTTTAGTTGCAAAAAATATATGAAGATTAATTTCTGTCATTCCGAAAATAGTTGTTAAAAGGTTATCTCGAAAAGTTAAAAAAAAAGAAAAAGACTTTTAGTTACAAAATTTTGAATGAGTTATGCTAGGGATTCCAAACAAATTACCAATTTTTTTTCAAATCTCTCACATGAGTGTGGGACCCATACAAATCACGTGTGTGGGTCCCATACCTATGTGAGAGGTTTGGTTGAAAATTTGGTAATTTGTTTGGGGTCCATAGCATTTTTCATTTTGAAAATATCATTAATAAATGCATTTTTAGGGACAAAATAATTTGATCCTAAAATGATTTATTTTTTGGAGATAAATTTTGGTCCCAAGAATAATAATTTATCCAATTAAAAAATAAATAATAACAATTCATCACTAAATGTCTAATTTCATTGCTACAAATATAATAATGATATTTTTGACAATAAAGATATTTCGTTTTTAAAATTTTATTTTAGCTCAGGTAAATAACAAATATACATATTGAAATTTAATTAAAATATGAATTGTTCTATATGGTTTTAGAAATTACATCCTGCTCCTTGAAGTTTGTAGTTTCATAATAAATGATTCCTTTTATTAATAAATTATCAAGCTAATTAATAGTTTTAAATGCTATTAGAAATATCTTTGAATTAATAATTTAGGTAATTTTATTATTGTATTGGAGAGTCGTTAAGAATTTTATTTTTTAGTTAATTCTGTTAAGAATAATATTATATGTATCAATTGGTATACCAATTAGCGTGCTAACAGATGATGTAGCATAATTTTAGAAATTTTTGGTATTTATAATTTGTATAATGGGTGGGGTCAGTAATAATGTCATAATATCTATTGGTACAGTAGTTGGTACACTAATTAGTGCATGTAGCACCACTGTTATATTAAATAAAAAATTCTTATGATGAGATATTTGTGATTTTTTAAGCTATAAAGAATAATTCATATTTTAAATAAATCAAAGGGGAATATTTAAAATTTATCCTTTTATCACTAAAATCTTAGCCTGCATTTGGTTCTCTATGTATGTGCACACGTGCCACCTGCTAGATTATTAGGATTTTAATTTATATTATTTGCATAAAAACACAAATACACATTTACATACTATTCATGGTGTGGAATCAAGCCTTTCATTTTTCTCGTGTGGACACATTCTATGCGCTAGAAAATAAATACCACTTTCTAGTACTTCAATTAATCATTTTTCTTCTATGCGCACGCCACACTAGATTATTACAATTTTTATTTATATCATTTTTATAAAAACACAAATGCGCATTCACACACAGTTCATGGAGTCAAACACCAAACTTTTAATTTTTCTCGGGTGGCCACACATACTATGCACAAGAAAATAAATACAATTTTTAATACTTTGACTATTAATTCTTTTTTTTTTCTTTTTCTTTTTATATACATGTGTACAAGCCCCAGGTGCTATATTATTAGTATTTTAATTAAATCTTTTGCATAAAAACACAAACACGCATTCACACACAGTTCATGGAATAGAACATCAAGCTTTTCATTTTTCTCATGTGTGCACTAAAAAATAAATACAATTTTTTAGTACAACAATAGAGAATGGATACATTAAATAGAGAGCATATTCATGTCATTTCCTTATTAATATTCATTGGATACTTTGAAATACGTATCCGATATTTTAAATTAATTTTGAATAGTACCATATACTTTTTGTACAGGTCACATATTCAAACTATTATGAAATTCAAATTGTTATTGTTAGAAAATATGCAATAATAATTTTTTTTAAAAAAATTTTCTTATTTCTTACTAAAGTTAGTTATTAACTCTTAAACTAATATATCATTCTTAAATTGTTCTTTGAAATCATATATAATATAATACTAGAAATTATAAATAATAAAAAAAAATTAACGTATGCTGTCGTACTTGTATCATAATTTTTTACATGAATGATCATTTTGTTATTATTTTTATTTTTTTTTACAATTGTAGAAAGATATATGGAGTGAGGAAGAGGAGATGAAGCTAATTGATGTCCATAGACAAATAGGTAACAAATGGGCAGCCATTGCAAGGGAAATGTCAGGGAGGACTGAAAACACCATAAAAAACCATTGGAATGAAACAAAAAGGCGACGATTCAGCAAGCGTAAAGGTCAATACAGCTCTCTCTTGCAGGACTACATCAAGAGCTTGCTTTCAGATTCAACTGTCACTGATGGTCAAGAAAGCCCATCATTCGATTCCAACTTGCGAATCGTTGATAATACCGACTTGGAAGAAGACAATAAAGATCAGAAAGACCCAACTTCTGATTCAGATAAGGCAGTGGATTATCAAATTTATGAGAAAATGGCTGTTGAAAAAGATGATTTTGGATCGATGCTCAATGAGAGCAATAAAGCAGAGTTGGAGATGGAGATGGAGATGGAGATGATGCCAGCTGAGTTAATGGATAAGGAGATGAGCTTTGACATTAATAATAAGGATATGGAGTTGTTGGAGATGCTCTGTCAAGGAATCTTCTGAGCTAGCTGCTAAGTGGTGTTTGGATGTGTTTTATTTATTTCAATATCTCAAACTTTTTCTTAGTCTTTCAAATCCTTGTGGTTTTGGCGGAAAACTGAGTTAGGTTGTAGGTTTTGTTTGTCATCTTCTGTTTTGCTTTGCTGTAGTGTTTTGTTTTGCAATAATAATATGTTATAGTTTGTGTCAAAAATTCGGGTCCAATTTTGTGTACTAAGATTTGTTAAAGGTGCTCTAATTTAAATGTTGGGTGATGTTTGGGATACTAAATAAATAAACAAATAAATAAATGTCTCACATGGCAATTTTGTGGACCCCACACTCATTTGAGATATTTGGTCATTTATTTGATAAAAAATTTGAGACCTATAACATTTTTCCTAAATGTTAAAATGTCTCTCTCTCTTCTTGCTTAAATGACCCATTACAGGTAGCATACCCTGTAACATTTGACTATTTTTTAAGCTAAATTACAATTTCAACTCTTGTAATTTTATTTAAATTTTACTTTAGTCTTTATTATTTTAAATCGAACAATTTACTTCTTACACTATAAGTATAATTTCAATTGATTCTTCAGTTCCAGTTAGAGATTAAAGGACCTCGAGTAATTGCCCAAGCAGTCATGAAGAGAGTACCTAGGTGTCAAGGTGAGTGAGATTTCAAATTTAAATCTATAAAGAGACATTTGTTTGTGTTGTAATCTAATTACTAATATACTAATTGCTATCTTATAACCAGAAAAAAAAAAAAAATCTTAGAGATTAAAGTTAATGATTTTATAACACATGTCAGTATTTCTAAGTGTAAAAAATGAACTTAAAATATAGGGACTAAATTATTCAAATTAATATAACGAGAATCAAAATAAAATTTAAATTAAACTATAAGAGTAAAAATTTATAATTGACCCTTTTTAAAAAAAAAAATCTACAAGCCACTCGCTAACAGCTCTAATAGAGTACAAAAAAGAGAAAATTGTGTTTACTGACCTAACACTTGACCTTAAAGATGATGCACTAACTTATCCAAAGAAGATGCTCTTTTAAGTAGATTTGTGAAGTACTTATTATTACTATCTCTTGTTAGGGTTTTTGAGGTTTAGTCATTAATTGGTATTTTGTTTGATTAAACAAATCACATGAACTATGTGAAAGCCCCTAACACGAGATTAAGCCCATCCCACAAATAGTAGCAAGTGTGACCAAAACATGAACTTGTATGCCTTCTCTATTTATTCAACATTTCGTGTGCGTTTCTATTAAAGGAAAAATTAAATTTTAATTATTCATTTGTCACAAATTTTTTTTATAGTAAAGTATTTCGAGGTTCTTGTGAAATTATGTATTTTTTGTGGGATAACTTTTAAAGGAAAGTTAATCCGAGTGGAAAAGTATAAGTGGCTCCCACAAATTTTTGCATTATTTATCATCGTATAATAAAAAATAAATAGAATGACACATGAATTTCAAGAAAAAAGGGTTAATTTTTTTTTATCTCCTAAATTATCATTTTTTTATATTCTATTTTTAAATTATTAATTTTATTTATTTGCTCTCTTAAGTTTCTAATTTTAGCTACTGCAGTCCCATTAGAGACAGTAGTTTTATGATCCTATTTGATTAACAAAAATTTCATTTCAAATTTTGAACAATTTAAGCGATTCAACTGAACACTTATTTTTTATTCACTATTTTAATGGGGGTTTGGTTGTAGGCTATAAATTGTCTAATATAGTATTAGTCTGAAAATGATTGTTTAGTTGTATGATTTATATTTTTACCCATTGAATTAGATTTTTATCATTATTGATTTGGACGGATTGTCTCTAATTGAACAATATGAACCGAATTAAATTGATAATTTAAAAATTAAATAAAAATAACAATAACTTAGGAAGCTGAGTGTGAAATTAAACCTTCCAGGATGTATAACGATGCATGTTCAGACTGGGATGCTTGTGCACGTGATCTTAGGTTTGACAATCACATGTTAGGTTGACAAAATCCTATGTAGGGGTGCAATTTGGGCAGCTCAACCCGAGCAATCTGAACTTAGCCCGAATTTTTTTAAAGCTTAGATAAGATATTTTCAAATTCGGTACGGGCTTGGTAAAAATTCGGAAATCCAAATTAAATTTGGACGGGCTTTGGGTAAAAACATCAAACAACCCGAGCAACTCGAAATCCGAATTATACATATAGATATATAAAAATATTAAATATACATGTACGGGGGCGAAATATCCTCTGCTTTCCGTACTCCTTGCACTCCCAGCTTCTCTTGACGGCGTCTAACCTGGCAACACAGAAACAGTGAGCTACCCGGCGGTGGTGTGCCGGATAGACCCTCCGACAATCAAGTCAGGCCACTTGTGGAGGAAGAAGGAGACTGTTAGGGAGAGAGTATTTCAGATGGCAAAAAGGTTACCAATTGCATACCTCCAACGTTCATCTTCCTCCACTATTTCTAGGCTGGCTATGCAGCCCCAAGATCGTGCGCGCACCACATCTGTTGTCCTCCCCTGGACAGGTGGCAGTGCCCGCCTCTCACCACCTTACGCGTGTAAAGATTTTGTCCTCCAACCAGTACATGCAGAACTGCCCAACGGTATTGATGCGTGCGTGGAACAGATGTCCTCTCCCTCACGCCATTGGCCCAGGTGGCACACTTAACCAGAGTACCACGACCGGCCTAGCTCACGTGAGGAATTGCCACCACACACAGCATGACCGAGCTATGCCTCGCCGACCTGTCCCTTGGCAAAGGGACAAATATCGGATTCTCATGGCTGAGCCGTCATTGACCGGTCCATCATGGCACCCGGCTGCGATGCACGCCAGCCTAAACCCGTTCTACCTTAATTACACGAAGCCTATCCATCTCGGCTGATCGGTCAGAGGCATGCTGGCCCTAACCGCGCCTTAAGTCCAGTCCGGCCTACTGTTAGCTCGGTTACCGGACACCGCTGCGTGCTCTGCCGTGTCACAGCTCAGTCAGGCATTGGTTCATGCCTGGTCGGCCGATCTCCTTGATCGTGCAAAACAGACCCATGGACCGTGTTACATAGAGAGAGCAGCACGGCGCTGTGAAGTCTGTCACGACTTACGCTATCGTAGCTCGGCCGTACTAACGGTGCAGATCTCCCCTCTCAATTGCCCCTTAATCCCATCCGAGCTAATCGTGATTGGGGTTACCATTGCGACCGAGCCAACGGTCCGTGAGCTGCATCGTTTCCAAGCCGAGCGTGATTGGGGTCGAAGCCATTGCCGAGTTGTCTTCATTTGGTTGGTCACCGCCTCAGTAGTCTCGTCAATGGTCGTACAGCCGTACTGACAGCCGCGTTCTCAGTGCCACGTGGCTTCACGCCATTGGGTCGTGCACCCAGCTGTCTTGCACGTGCAGAATTCAAACGGCGCAGCCGTTTGGGTTCTTCCCCCCCTTTTTTGTATTCCAACGAGGGATGTAAAACTCTTCACTTTTCATCTTCTTCTTGAGCCCAAAACCCTAACTCTGAAAACTCCATTCCTTCACTGTCGTTGCTGCCTTTTGCTTCAACCATCGTTTCTGCTACTTCTGAGGCTGCCCACAAGCTTGTGGTGTCGAACCCCGCTCGTCATCAGGTTGTGGTGAGTTTCCCCACTCTTCCATTGTATATTCAGTTTCCATCTTTCAATTCTTCGAACCTGTTCTTCATTTTTTATGCTTTTGTTTTTCGAGTCTTGTGTTTGGGACCATTAGGGCTTCCTTCGTTTGCTTAGACCTCGAACACACTAGGGCAAATGAAAACAGTAGGAGGGGATGGGGCCTTCGTGCCCTTGTTCCACCTGGGTTCGAACGAATTTGCCCTATTTCTGGGATAAACAGTTTGAATCTGGGTAGAACCGAGCTAAATGCTCATTTAGATCCATAGGTAGAGCCTTAGCCGAGCAAAGACTGGTTTGTGGCTTCTCGCTGAGGCCGCAACCGGGCTGAATACTCAATTAGATCGGTAAGTAGGACTGAGCCGAGCTCAAACTTGTCTTCACCGAGCCGAGAATAGAATTAGAACCAACCTGGAAGGCTAAATCAGCCATGCAGTTAAGCCGAGATGGGGGTTAGACCGGCTAAAATCCCAAAAGACCCTTTTCCGCGCTGAGAGTTCCCATATGAGCCGTGCAATTTATGTCGTGCTAATCCTTGGGCTTATTTTTTAACAATGCAGAACAAACTAGGACCGACCAGGCCAGTCCAGCACTCACTGGTAGAGCTCAAAGACCGAGCAAACACACCAACATTTTTGACCTAGACACCAATTTAATTACCCAATAAAACCGAGGTAGATGGGGAAGTACCGTTTCATGGTGAGCTCGCCCGGTGCGATGGCCGAGTTTCGCAGGGAGTACAACATCCCAAATGACATCGTCTTAGAGCTTGCCAAAAAAGGAGACACCCCCTGGGGAGACCTAGACCGGTGCCCCTTCACGGTCGTATCCATTATAGAGGGAGGACTTCGCTTCCCGGTTCAGCCCTTGATCTGCGAATTTTTGAGGCAGACAAGGCTTTGTCCAACCCAAGTGTCAAACAATACATATAAAATAATAAACAGGGTCGCCGAGCTGAACCGGAAGCTCGGTCTCAATCTCGGTCTGGCTGAAATTTTCTATCAGTATAGTCTTAGTAGAAATAAGAGCGGGCTTTGCTGGTACCTCAAAGTCAAGAAGGGCCGAGCAAAACTCATAGAGGGCAACCGGGACAAGGAGAGCAATGACGACGATTTCTTGTGGGTGTCCGGTCGCTATAAAGACACCGAGGCACCCATACCGGGATGGTATATTAGGAAAGATTTTGGCAGTGCTGGTAAGTAGCCCGGCTGGACGCACTATCTTCTTTCTGCATTTCATTATTATTATCTTTTACTGGTTTGACATTTGTCTTCTTCTTGCAGATAAGCACTTAGCAGCAGACTACCACTAGGCTAACCAGGAAGCCATCAGAGCCCTGCTGCGACATCCAGCCGAGGAGAAAGAGTCACCGAAACTGCTTGGCTTTGAACCGACCTACCACTACCAAGCACCGCGCAAAAGCAAAGTGACCGATTTCCTCCGTGCTCCATCCCCAGAACCCGATCCGAATCTACCGCCGATCAGACTCGTTCCTCTCAGCGTCGAGCAAGAAATGGCGAAAATCAGAGCCATCAAATCGATGATCACTGTAGACACCCCATTTTTGACCGCCCTCAAGACTTGGGCATTACTGATGGTTTGCTCGGTGTTGAAAGATGTGCAGGGCACAGGTCCAGTTTCTTCAGCAAGGAGAGGGGCAAGTCTTTCAAAACACTTTGTTTAGAGGTTTGGAATTGAAGAAAAGAGGAGAAGAGGGAAGAAAACAGGTTGAAGAAGAAGATCGGCAAAGATCTGGGTAGAAGGGAGTCGAGCAGCCCTAGCTGAATCAGGCTTATTCAATTGCATACTTGGAGTTGAGCTATGAGGCCACCACCATTGGAAAGAAGACTTCCGGGGCTTCATTTTTCATTCAAGAATCTCCTAGAGCCAAGTCAGGGTGGAGGAGATATGATTGGTTGAAGCTGGGCATCATCCCGGTTGGATCGAGTCTGCGCGACTTCACGGAAAAGGGCATAACTTTTTGCATAGGAGGAATTTTGATGCAAGGTTTGCGCCATTGGAAAGCTAACTTCCGGAGCTTCGATTTGCATACCCACCGGCACTTTTTTGACCTCAGAATCATCTATCGGCACTATATTTTGCCGACCGGCAATATATAGTGCCGACCGGCACTTTATTTTGGCCGATGATCAAATTTTCTGGCCGGTTTGCACCCTTTGCACCCTCCAAGCCTGGTGCATACCAGCTGTGCCAGCTGGGATGCACAGAACCAGATCCACGTGCATACATGTGCCTATTTTGCACCCTTTAACCACCTTTTGGCCCCTTTTGGTGCACCCTTTGCTCAAGGCTTCTTGAGGAAAACTTGACCCCTTGTCTTGGCTTCCTCAAGAAGCCTACCAGCTGTCCAAGCTTCTTGAATAAGCCTTGGTCCCTTTGACCCTTTTATATAGCTTCTTGGAGAAGCTTTATGCCATTTTTCCTTGCTCTATAAAAGGAGCTCCCCCCCTCCATTGCAAAAGGTTGGATGTTTGGAACAAAAACCAGAGATATATAGATATATCTGATATATACATACATATATCCCTCCATCTCTCACTATATCTCTCCCATTCAACCATCAAACACCCTTATTCTTGGGCCATTTCTTCATCAACTCATAGCACAACACCTCCAACATCCATTCCAGCAAATTGGAGGTCATTTGCAGAGCTTAGGAGCACCTAAACTTAGTCCAAGAGGTGCTGGTTTGCTGGTCTTCAAGGGTAAGTCCTCCTCTTCCCTTTTCTAGCCTATTCTTGTATCATATCTAAGTCGTAGTTGCTTACATCTTTGGGCTCAGACCCTAACTTCAAATAGTCTTATTTCGAGGTCCTCTTCATGTTTGATTGAGGACCTCTTGCTGTTTGAGGGCAGAATCTAGCACTTCCTTCATTAGCCCTCTTATTCCATTTTTCTTGCATAGTATTTTTGACTTGTGTATAATCTGTGTTGAGGCATAATGTAAACTGTAAGTAGGCTCATTTTGAGCCCTTCTTCAACATTGAAGAAGGGTTCAACCCTGTTAGGGACCCCTATCTTGCACTTGCTTCATAATCTCTTCTATTTACCGTAATTTTGCATGTTTTGTTAGCCTACCATGCTTCTGTTTTTGGGCCTTCGACAGGCCAGAAAAGTGTCTTATTTTGCCCCCCTCTACATGTCTCATGAAGGGTCTTTGGCTGTTTGGTGCACCCTTTTGGTACTTCATGTTATACCCCTTTGTGGGCCTTAATCTTGCATTGCATTTTGAGCATGTTTGTATATTGATTTGGGGCTTGTCATCTACTGTGGGTAGTCATATTTTTGGTCCCTCATCAATATTGTAGAAGGGTATTTTTCAGTTTGGTGCATGCTTAGCATACCTACCATGTGATGCCTTGTAATTGCCTTAATATGCCTTAGGTTGTTAGCCTTTGTTCGAGCATGTTTTAGGCTTAGATTTGTGAAGCTTTTGTGTTTATTTTGCCATGCTTTAGGTCTGTCTTAAGTTGTTTGAGTCGATCCTAGCATGCATTATATAGCCTCTTTGCATTTTGTGGCTTGTATGCTTCAAGTATGTGAATGTGTGAGCATTGTTGCATGCTTTGTTGATTTATTTAGTTGGTTTGGAACCTCCTATAACATGATTTCAGAGCTTACGTTGCATGCTATATGTCCATACTTAGCCTCTTTAAGTGTGCTTAAGAGTTGCCTCGTTTATGCTTAAGGTGTTGGACCATGATTGCATGCATGTGTGTGTGCATTTTGTGCCTTCATTTCCATGATTATGGCCACTGATTTTGGCATGCTTGCGAGCTATCCATGTTAGTTTAAGTCCATCGTTGCATGTTGTTGCATACCATGTTTGTTTACATGTTTAGGTTGCGCGCCTAGCATACATTGTTCATTTGCCTGCCCATGTTGCATACTAGATCACATGCCTAGGTTGCATTACATTGGCATGCATGCCTTGCCTCTTGATCAAGTGATAGAGGTTGGGCTTTATGTGTTTGTTTGATTTGCATGACATTTGAAATCAAAGTGCATACTTGGTTTCTTGGGCCGTCATGCATGGAAATGCGTGATTGGTGGTCCGAGAACCGAGGCACATCTTCCTTTGAGTCAAAAACATGATAAGGAGTGTGTTTGGTGCATACATGCTTTGAATTACATTGCCATGCAAGTTGTGTCCTCTGCTGCTGTGAGTTGCAGGTTCTGCAGGCATTTTGTGCCGACCGGCACTGTTTAGTGCCGACCGGCAGTCTACTGGCAGCCTATGGATGAATTCAGTGCCGGTAGCCACATTCTTCAGCCGGTGGTGTTCTACCCCAGCCGGTGGTGATCTCCAGTGTCCAGGGAAGTATTCCGGAAGTTTTGGCAGTCTTCGGAGGAGGAAAGCAGGGAAAACAGAGGCAACCATGCATGGCAGTGTGATTCCGAGCGGGTCCCGGGCGCGTGATGCATCTTGCCCTCTTCCCGAGGCATTTACTGCTTTAATTAACTTAGTTAATTTGTTAATTGATTTAGTGAATTTGTAATATTTAATTAGCTTGCGTAGTTAATTATCTGTATTATTATTTCGGTCCCTCCGAGCGAGGGCATAATTGTAATAAGTGTGGGTGTGTGGGTGTATGTCTTCCAACCTCCATTTCTTTCTTCCCTTTTATTTACCTGCTTATGATGGTAGATTAGGGCATTGCTTAAATTAGCATACCTTATGCAATGCATGCGTGCATCCATGCATTTGTTGACATACATCGGGCTTGGCACATCATACAAACTGCATCGTACTTTCAATTCCAAATTGAATGCGCAATAGTTGTAGCATTTCACATGCCATATCTAGGATAGCCGAGCCTGCCTAGATTACATCTTTGCATGTGTTGCATTAGACATTTCAGTATGCTTAGGTCCATGCATGGATTTCTAATGAGCTTCTGTTTTGGCTTGGAGTACTAGGTGAGCTTTTATGCTTTAGCATATCGCATGCGTGTGAACGTTGCCATAATAGCATGATTACCATGAGGCTAGCTGCTTATGTGATATACCTGCTTGAATGCCTGTGGATGGAGGTCAAATTACCTAAATTGGGACAATGCATTAAAACTGTGAGTTTTAAGCCCACTAGATAGTGGCAAAACCATCTTTTTCTAAAGCCCACTTGAGGGTGGCAAAATCTGCATTTTAGCCTACTTGCGAGTAGCAAATTATTTTCAAAACAAACTTACAATGTTTTGTTCTAACTTGGGCGATTTGGTCTATACTTGTTTGCTGCGCGCATAACATAGTAATTCTAGGCTAATAATTGGAATAAGAGCATGTAATGTTTTCAAAATCGGATATCACGGTTAGTAGAGGCCGGTCTTCGGACCGGGCGAAAGGGGGTGCTCATAGCTGACCTTCCCCGATCGTACCCAAGCTCCCGAGCCAAGACCACTTTGGTGATGACGGACATGTGGCCTTCGGCACCGAGTCAGGGTTTCCTAAATTTCCCATTTTAAAATATTTAGGTGGCGACTCTGTAATCTGGCAAAGCAGTCCATGTTTGGCACTTCTTTTCAAAAATCAGTTTTTCTTCAAAACGATTTGCCAGAGTTGGACTCTTTGGTTCAGATTAAGAACCGTAACGTTTGAGTCCTTCGAACTGTAGTGACCCAATATCGAACCAGAACGGGGGGGGAGGGGGATTCGTACTCCTCTCCCCGGGATGCGTTCGGGGACGTCTACAGTTTCTGGCGACTCTGCTGGGGAATTTAGAGAGCTTGACTCGAACTCGTGATATCCTGTTTTTGACTACACTTATGTGTTTCTTTGCATTGCATGTGCATTGGTGCGCCTAGGACACCGTGTTGGCCATCTGCTATTCCTGAGCGGTTTGCTGGAGGCTTGTCTTGTCAAGACATGATCATAAGGCTGACCGGTTGCGGGCTCTGCCAGTATGGGAACACAAACCCCGGTTTTACCGGGGCGCCCTTTTTGACCATTCGACCTAGTGCATATTCGGAATCCATAGTGACCATTCCAAACTAGGACAGGTTGCTTACCCGATATAGGTTGTTTGAAACCGCTGCGTGCGTAGTGAAACCCTAGCTCCTAACAAAATAGGACAGGGAAACCCTACCCCAACATAGGGGTGTATTGGCTCTCATTTACTTGCTATGTGCTTTTAGAGTGTATCTCTACAGGGAATGCATATACCAGTTTGTAAGTTTGGGCATCCGGCCTGCGGGCACCAGTATCAGTATTTTGAGAATCGGTTATATCTGCGGATATCAGATTCAGATTTGGGGCAGTGATTTCGGGGAACAGTGATCAGTAATAGAATACAGTCATTCAGCTTTGCTTGTATCCGTTCCAGTGAGGTTGAGCTGAGATGCTGTCTGTTTTCTTTTTTGCTAGGTAGTCCTGGAATCATAGCTTCAGAAGGCTCCACTATCCCCCAGGAACATTGGATTTGTGCTGATAGACTTTGTCAGGTCAGAAACTCAGTTCACGGGTAATCAGGGCCAGAGAAGGCTAGTCAGGCATAGACCACCACTACCACAGCTACCAGATCAGTGATCTTTGAGCAGTCGGGTTGAGATTTCCGAGCCTACTGCAGACACAAATATACCAGTTGCTCAGTTAGATCAGGACAATATGTCAAGTCTGGAAGAGATGGTGCGCCAACTCCAGGATAGTATGAAAACCATGCAGCAAGACGCTGTCTGTCAAGCAGAATTCGCCAAGCAACGGGCTGTGGTCATAGCCCAACAGGCAGAGACAATTGCCAGGCTAGAGCAACAAACCGGAGCATCTGCTTCGCATCAAGCTCCTCCACCACCAGGGGTTCAGACACCCGGGGAAACACCCAATGTCCAGGAAGGTACGGACATTCCGGCAGGGCCGGCTCCGCCCCCAATTTTACCCCAGCAATCCAAGACACCTACCAATCTACCGGACTCTCCCTTTGAGTTCAAGACGGACCCCACAGCGCTGAAGCTAAGTAAGCTGGAAAAGATGTTTAAGAAATCCCAAGGAGTCAAGTCCATTCCCGACATTGAGGATGGATATACGGACGCAGCTGTGACGCTGCCAGATCGGTTCAAGATGCCACAAATTGACCGATTTGATGGGTCCGGGGACCCCATGGTGCACCTGAGGCTGTTTTCAGATATCTTAAGGCCGATGGGCCTCGCCAGACTACAGAAGTTGTCTCTGTTTGGCCGAACCCTGTCAGGTGTGGCGGCCATTTGGTACGCGAAACTGGAAGACGATGTTAAGAAGAATTGGGATGAGATGGCAGAGGCTTTTGTCGATCAATACTCCTACAATACACAAATTGAGATTACAACCCGTGATCTCGAGACGACTAGGCAGGAGCCGAAGGAAAGTTTCTCCGATTTTGTAACTCGGTGGAGGGCTAAGGCCTCAATGATGACTACAAGGCCTTCTGACAAAGACCAGATAAGGATGGTTGTGCGCAACCTCCAACCCAGGATGATGCAAAAAATGATAGTCTTACCCTTTCCTACCTTTGCTGACCTACACGAGATGGGGGTACAGATTGAGGACGCTATGAAGCAGGGCCTTATTGACCAGGAGAAGGAGCAACCTAGGAGGGAATTTATCCACAATTCAAATGCGACCACCAGTGGTGACGCAGCTACTATAACTTCAGATGTGGGCATAGTCACCACCACCACACAAAAAATGACCACCCCATTCGCCGGTACATCCGAAACTAGCTCACAAACAGCCAAACACCCACCTCAGGGCCAAAGGGTGTTTACCCCACTGTACATGTCTCTATCAATGGCCCTGAGGACCTTGATCAAAAAGGGGTATCTGAAGCCACTGGAGCCACAACCGTTACCAAAGAAACCCCCTCCCTCACATAACCCAGCTGATTACTGTGCCTTCCATCAGCGAGCTGGCCATGACACTGACATGTGTTTTCGTCTTCGCCATGAGATACAAAATCTGATCGACAACGGGGTCATCCCCGCACCAGGTCCTGCAAAGTCTATCGGCACTTGATCAGTGAACTTGTGGGGGATAATGTGATGTGATTAGAGGTTGGACCACCTGCGGGCGGCGTTCAGTTTACTTCAGATGTGGTGGACGGCATGCACTGTTTTGAGCAATGTACAAATGCTGTTAATTTTGCTTTCTGACTTGGGTATTGGGTCAGTCTTGTCTTTTTGTATTGAGTCAGTCCTTTCATACTGAGTCAGTTGGGTCTGTCTTGTTGTAGCGAGTCAGTCCTGTTTTGTTAGAGTCGGGTGATTCCGGGGGTGTTACCTCGAGCATCACCATTTTGTTTTGTGTTTGTCTTCTCAGTTTCTTTTGAGTCTGTTTCTGCCTTGGAGCCAGTTACACCAGAAGATCTGAATGAAACAACAGTGATTTTTTCGCTCTCGCGTTTGCTTCTGCAGTGTGCCAGTTGTGCCAGAAATTCTGAATGAGATAGCAGTATTTGACTGGGAACTCTGCCTTTTCTGTGCCTTGAAGTCATTGTAATGACCTAAGTTTTTCAAAACTTTTTGAACACTACGGTGAAAACAAAGAGGAAAGAATTCCTCGGGATTTGCAAAACTTTGATCAACTGAGAGAAAGAGAGGCGTGCTAAGCCCTTAATGAATGAAATCATGCTTGTTAGTGTGAGTACTGAGAAGGACCCTAGCTTGATCCAGATTGGTCCCACACTGTCTTCAGCACGAGCGATTTGTCGCTTTCTTAAAAACTTTCAAAAAAGGTGTTTTGCGCGGTCCTGCGAAGACATGTGTGGAATCGCTCTTGAGATTGTACAGCTTAGGATCGCTCTCAGCCTCGAGACTCGCCCCCCCTTTGCTTTCAAACCTTGAACTTGCATTCAGAACGTTCAACGGTCAACTACAATGTGAGGCCTGTGTGGCTAGATTTGAAGCAGCGCTCGAACAAGAGGCAAGGAAAGTCAGATCGAGAAGATCAAACCTCATCAAAAGAAGCTTGCAAAGCTAGATCAGAGGCACCCCTCGAACTAGGGGCAAAAAACATCCGATGTGCTCGAAGAGCCAAAGGTGGATCCTTCTGCACAACAATACAAACGGCCACTCTCCTGGATACAGAAGGCTTCAATCTCAAAACCATTTGGCATGGACAAAGCTACACTTTTACCCTTGAGAGGCTCGCTGGGCCGAAAACCCGGAAAGGGCGACCCAGGCAAAAGTTAGAGCAAGAAAAGATATATACAAAAAGCAAAAAGAAAAAAAGAAGAAAAGAGAAAAAAAGAAAAAAAAAAGAAAAAAAAAAGAAAAAAAGAAGAAAAGAGAAAAAAAATGAAAAATTGAAAAGAAAGAAGAACAAAGCTCGCAAGGTCAAAAACCTGCAACAGGCGCCTTGGCAAAAGTTAGAGCATAAAAAGGAGAGGTTAAATACCCGAGTGTACCTTAACCCCGAACTACGTAAGGCTTGATTCCCATGTTTGGGATACGTAGGCAACTTCATCCTGAAGTCCAGCCCCCAACGCTCTCATAATGACTAAGTCCATATAATGGTTTTGATCATCCTTGCCTTCTCTGTATCCGGGAGTTCGGTCATCATTGATGAAGACTGTTTACAAAATGCTGCGGCATCGTCCAAACAAGGGGCAACTTTCCGTTGCCATTCAATGCGCCGTGATGCCGTTCAAACAAGGGGCAACTTTCCGTTGCCATGCAGCTCCCCTCCAGCAAGGGGCAATTTTCCATCGAATCCGAGGTGGTGCATCTCGAGAGTAGGTTTCATGCTCGCCCAGCAGTGGCCGTTTGCAAAAACAATTTTTGAGAATTTTTACTAAAGTTGATTATTTTCTCGAAAATTGTTCCATCTTTTTCAAAAACTGGACCATTTCTTGGACCCAAAAAAGGAAAATTTTCAGTGCTCATAGCCTAACTTGCATGATCTTCAAATCAAAAATCGAACAAACATGTTAATCTAACTCTCATGTCGGTCAAAATTACTTTAGCAAAAGCTCAAAAATAAAAAATGGTCAAAATGATGAACTAGGGGCACATTTGAGTCAGGTGTTCTGTCTTTTCCCCATTATCAACATACTCGCCAAGAAGGGCACTCTACCTGCCAGAAGAGGACACAACTGAAGCTAGCAGCAAAAGGGCAGAAAGCTCTCACATCCTCCGAGCAACGAGGTATCAAGCCAAGTGCGAAGCACGAATTGGAATGGATCAAGATGTTCCACTCCCTCATCTGGACAAATCTAACCATGTCCAAACTCCCCAGCAGATCATTGTCAACCGATGTCAACTGCAGATTTGCTACACACCCAGTTGTAGCGCAGCCCCTCTATGGGAGAAACTCACTGTTGTGAACAAGAATGAAAATCTGGTAGAATACCAGGGGCAAGAGCCCACAACTTCCTGATTATCCGTCAACCACCCGGGGGAGGGATAAAAAAATGAGAGATTAAAGAATAGAGAGATGTACGTCGAGAGAGAAAAAGTGAGAAAAGGTTTTTTTCGTGAAAAATAGAGCTCGAGGGTCGAGTGATGTGAGGATCACAAATGAGAAGGGGTGGGAAATAATACCCGGAGAAACTGGCTCCTCGTGCACTGAGAGGTCTCTCGTCTTTGTAACACGTCTGTGTGTCGTGTCTTTTATTTTGATTGTCTCGATTCTTGCTTTGAGTCGTTCCGAGTGTTACTCGATGTGTTTAGGTTGTTTACCTATTGTTTTCCATTGTTGAGTCTTTTTCGCTGTGTTCAGTCGTAGGCTCAATACCCGGTTAAGAACTCATTTCTTAATTTCAAAAAAAAAAATCATCTTGTGCTCAGAGTGCTATGCCATTCTCCACTTTTGTGCAAAAAAGGAATTTGTTCTTTCAAAAACTGCAGGGTTCAACCCAGGTCATGTGAGAACAGTAGAACCAGGATCTATCTGAAGCTATATAGGTTCCGGACTGCAAAGCAAAAGAAAAGAGGGAAAATCGAAGCATCTGAGTGTGTTTCGCCTTCAGCAAATTCCGTGATTGTACTCTGGATGTGCCTCTTCAGGCCTTGTGCAATGCTACCGAAGTATGAGTGTGCCTCTACTCCAAGTGTAAGCCTGCTTCAAGTCAGAATGGCAATTAAAGCAGCAGCAGATGTTATCTCTCGCCAACATGCACGGGGTGTCCCCTTTTCGAGCAGAGTGTGTTGCAAAGCCCTCCAAGAGGTAAATCAGAGGCACCAGAGTACATGTTAAATGCTCGCATCTCTTGCATAGAAAATGCACCCTTCCACCTGCATTGTTATGCACCCACTTCATTTGCATTGTGATGCACATCCCAGTTGCATTGTTATACACTCATTTCATTTGCATTGTCATGCATGTTTCGCCCACATTGTTGTGCGCCTTTTTACTTGCGTTGTTTTTTTTTTTTTTCTCTTTCCTCTCTCGCGTGTACTACGCTGAGAGGTTTCTTTTTGCTTTCCTCTTTCCTCTCTCGCGTGTACTACGTTGAGAGGTTTTTCTTTGCTTTTCTCTTTCCTCTCTCGCGTGTACTACGCTGAGAGGTTTCTTTTTGCTTTCCTCTTTCCTCTCTCGCGTGTACTACGTTGAGAGGTTTTTCTTTGCTTTTCTCTTTCCTCTCTCGCGTGTACTACGCTAAGAGGTTTCTTTTTGCTTTCCTCTTTCCTCTCTCGCGTGTACTACGTTGAGAGGTTTTTCTTTGCTTTCTCTTTCCTCTCTCGCGTGTACTACGCTGAGAGGCTTTTCTCTTTCCTCTCTCGCATGTACTACGCTGAGAGGTTTCTTTTTGCTTTCCTCTTTCCTCTCCCGCGTGTACTACGCTGAGAGGTTTCTTTTTGCTTTTCTCTCTCCTCTCTCGCGTGTACTACGCTAAGAGGCTTTTCTCTCCTCTCTCGCGTGTACTATGCTAAGAGGCTTTTCTTCTTCTCTTGCATGTACTACGCTGAGAAATTTTATCTTTCTTCTCTCGCGTGTACTACGCTGAGAAGTGTTACTCTTTCCTCTCCTGTGTACGATACGCTGAGAGATGTTGTGCTTGAGACTCCGGGTATTCTCGGTAGTCACTTTTAGCCTTCTTCGCGCAAGACGCCGTGAGAATTGCATAATTTTCTTACATCCTTTCTACATGACATGTAGTTTGGTTCATGTTTACTTGTTTGCATAGCATTCGCTTAAAATGTTGCATTTATTTTGCATAATTGCTTCATTACAGCATCCTTTGCATGATCATAAGTTATGCACTTGCATTGTGCATCACTTTGCTTCCTGCCCCTGAACTACGCTGGTTTGATTCCTTGCAAAGGGATACGTAGGCAGCCTGCGGGCACAACCATTTATCTTTTTATATTTTGTTTGTTTGTCCAAGTCTTCGGCCTTGTCAAAAATGGGTCGTCTCTAGGCTTTGACATTCACTCCCGTCATTGTTATGACTTTCGAGTTCTGTCAAAGAGGGGCAACTGTAGACACCCCATTTTTGACCGCCCTCAAGACTTGGGCATTACTGATGGTTTGCTCGGTGTTGAAAGATGTGCAGGGCACAGGTCCAGTTTCTTCAGCAAGGAGAGGGACAAGTCTTTCAAAACACTTTGTTTAGAGGTTTGGAATTGAAGAAAAGAGGAGAAGAGGGAAGAAAACAGGTTGAAGAAGAAGATCGGCAAAGATCTGGGTAGAAGGGAGTCGAGCAGCCCTAGCTGAATCAGGCTTATTCAATTGCATACTTGGAGTTGAGCTATGAGGCCACCACCATTGGAAAGAAGACTTCCGGGGCTTTATTTTTCATTCAAGAATCTCCTAGAGCCAAGTCAGGGTGGAGGAGATATGATTGGTTGAAGCTGGGCATCATCCCGGTTGGATCGAGTCTGCGCGACTTCACGGAAAAGGGCATAACTTTTTGCATAGGAGGAATTTTGATGCAAGGTTTGCGCCATTGGAAAGCTAACTTCCGGGGCTTCGATATGTATACCCACGGGCACTTTTTTGACATCAGAATCATCTATCGGCACTATATTTTTCCGACCGGCAATATATAGTGCTGACCGGCACTTTATTTTGGCCGATGATCAAATTTTCTGGCCGGTTTGCACCCTTTGCACCCTCCAAGCCTGGTGCATACCAGCTGTGCCAGCTGGGATGCACAGAACCAGATCCACGTGCATACATGTGCCTATTTTGCACCCTTTAACCACCTTTTGGCCCCTTTTGGTGCACCCTTTGCTCAAGGCTTCTTGAGGAAGCCTTGACCCCTTGTCTTGGCTTCCTCAAGAAGCCTACCAGCTGTCCAAGCTTCTTGAATAAGCCTTGGTCCCTTTGACCCTTTTATATAGCTTCTTGGAGAAGCTTTATGCCATTTTTCCTTGCTCTATAAAAGGAGCTCCCCCCCTCCATTGCAAAAGGTTGGATGTTTGGAACAAAAACCAGAGATATATAAATATATCTGATATATACATACATATATCCCTCCATCTCTCACTATATCTCTCCCATTCAACCATCAAACACCCTTGTTCTTGGGCCATTTCTTCACCAACTCATAGCACAACACCTCCAACATCCATTCCAGCACATTGGAGGTCATTTGCAGAGCTTAGGAGCACCTAAACTTAGTCCAAGAGGTGCTGGTTTGCTGGTCTTCAAGGGTAAGTCCTCCTCTTCCCTTTTCTAGCCTATTCTTGTATCATATCTAAGTCGTAGTTGCTTACATCTTTGGGCTCATACCCTAACTTCAAATAGTCTTATTTCGAGGTCCTCTTCATGTTTGATTGAGGACCTCTTGCTGTTTGAGGGCAGCATCTAGCACTTCCTTCATTAGCCCTCTCATTCCATTTTTCTTGCATAGTATTTTTGACTTGTGTATAATCTGTGTTGAGGCATAATGTAAACTGTAAGTAGGCTCATTTTGAGCCCTTCTTCAACATTGAAGAAGGGGTCAACCCTGTTAGGGACCCCTATCTTGCACTTGCTTCATAATCTCTTCTATTTACCGTAATTTTGCATGCTTTGTTAGCCTACCATGCTTCTATTTTTGGGCCTTCGACAGGCCTGAAAAGTGTCTTATTTTGCCTCCCTCTACATGTCTCATGAAGGGTCTTTGGCTGTTTGGTGCACCCTTTTGGTACTTCATGTTATACCCCTTTGTGGGCCTTAATCTTGCATTGCATTTTGAGCATGTTTGTATATTGATTTGGGGCTTGTCATCTATTGTGGGTAGTCATATTTTTGGTCCCTCATCAATATTGTAGAAGGGTATTTTTCAGTTTGGTGCATGCTTAGCATACCTACCATGTGATGCCTTGTAATTGCCTTAATATGCCTTAGGTTGTTAGCCTTTGTTCGAGCATGTTTTAGGCTTAGATTTGTGAAGCTTTTGTGTTTATTTTGCCATGCTTTAGGTCTGTCTTAAGTTGTTTGAGTCGATCCTAGCATGCATTATATAGCCTCTTTGCATTTTGTGGCTTGTATGCTTCAAGTATGTGAATGTGTGAGCATTGTTGCATGCTTTGTTGATTTATTTAGTTGGTTTGGAACCTCCTATAACATGATTTCAGAGCTTACGTTGCATGCTATATGTCCATACTTAGCCTCTTTAAGTGTGCTTAAGAGTTGCCTCGTTTATGCTTAAGGTGTTGGACCATGATTGCATGCATGTGTGTGTGCATTTTGTGCCTTCATTTCCATGATTATGGCCACTGATTTTGGCATGCTTGCGAGCTATCCATGTTAGTTTAAGTCCATCGTTGCATGTTGTTGCATACCATGTTTGTTTACATGTTTAGGTTGCGCGCCTAGCATACATTGTTCATTTGCCTGCCCATGTTGCATACTAGATCACATGCCTAGGTTGCATTACATTGGCATGCATGCCTTGCCTCTTGATCAAGTGATAGAGGTTGGGCTTTATGTGTTTGTTTGATTTGCATGACATTTGAAATCAAAGTGCATACTTGGTTTCTTGGGCCGTCATGCATGGAAATGCGTGATTGGTGGTCCGAGAACCGAGGCACATCTTCCTTTGAGTCAAAAACATGATAAGGAGTGTGTTTGGTGCATACATGCTTTGAATTACATTGCCATGCAAGTTGTGTCCTCTGCTGCTGTGAGTTGCAGGTTCTGCAGGCATTTTGTGCCGACCGGCACTGTTTAGTGCCGACCGGCAGTCTACTGGCAGCCGATGGATGAATTCAGTGCCGGTAGCCACATCCTTCAGCCGGTGGTGTTCTACCCCAGCCGGTGGTGATCTCCAGTGTCCAAGGAAGTATTCCTGAAGTTTTGGCAGTCTTCGGAGGAGGAAAGCAGGGAAAACAGAGGCAACCATGCATGGCAGTGTGATTCCGAGCGGGTCCCGGGCGCGTGATGCATCTTGCCCTCTTCCCGAGGCATTTACTGCTTTAATTAACTTAGTTAATTTGTTAATTGATTTAGTGAATTTGTAATATTTAATTAGCTTGCGTAGTTAATTATCTGTATTATTATTTCGGTCCCTCCGAGCGAGGGCATAATTGTAATAAGTGTGGGTGTGTGGGTGTATGTCTTCCAACCTCCATTTCTTTCTTCCCTTTTATTTACCTGCTTATGATGGTAGATTAGGGCATTGCTTAAATTAGCATACCTTATGCAATGCATGCGTGCATCCATGCATTTGTTGACATACATCGGGCTTGGCACATCATACAAACTGCATCGTACTTTCAATTCCAAATTGAATGCGTGATAGTTGTAGCATTTCACATGCCATATCTAGGATAGCCGAGCCTGCCTAGATTACATCTTTGCATGTGTTGCATTAGACATTTCAGTATGCTTAGGTCCATGCATGGATTTCTAATGAGCTTCTGTTTTGGCTTGGAGTACTAGGTGAGCTTTTATGCTTTAGCATATCGCAGGCGTGTGAACGTTGCCATAATAGTATGATTACCATGAGGCTAGCTGCTTATGTGATATAACTGCTTGAATGCCTGTGGATGGAGGTCAAATTACCTAAATTGGGACAATGCATTAAAACTGTGAGTTTTAAGCCCACTAGATAGTGGCAAAACCATCTTTTTCTAAAGCCCACTTGAGGGTGGCAAAATCTGCATTTTAGCCTACTTGCGAGTAGCAAATCATTTTCAAAACAAACTTACAATGTTTTGTTCCAACTTGGGCGATTTGGTCTATACTTGTTTGCTGCGCGCATAACATAGTAATTCTAGGCTAATAATTGGAATAAGAGCATGTAATGTTTTCAAAATCGGATATCACGGTTAGTAGAGGCCGGTCTTCGGACCGAGCGAAAGGGGGTGCTCATAGCTGACCTTCCCCGATCGTACCCAAGCTCCCGAGCCAAGACCACTTTGGTGATGACGGACATGTGGCCTTCGGCACCGAGTCAGGGTTTCCTAAATTTCCCATTTTAAAATATTTAGGTGGCGACTCTGTAATCTGGCAAAGCAGTCCATGTTTGGCACTTCTTTTCAAAAATCAGTTTTTCTTCAAAACGATTTGCCAGAGTTGGACTCTTTGGTTCAGATTAAGAACCGTAACGTTTGAGTCCTTCGAACTGTAGTGACCCAATATCGAACCAGAACGGGGGGGGGGATTCGCACTCCTCTCCCCGGGATGCGTTCGGGGACGTCTACAATCACGGGCGAACCGAGCGACTCTCAGCCCCCAGAAGTTTCTGGGGGGACTTCCTCCACACCACCCGGGCAACAAGAGGGTGCTGTGCTAGCTTTGGCCAGCGAGCAAGCAGCTGGATGGTCAAGGAAGAGGCAGAGGAAGGGCCAACTCGAGCAACATTTGGTTGATGAAGATTCGACTGAGCACGCCTCCACCGAACTGGGGGACCAGACCGAGCAGCCACCTACCGGGCCATCCAAGAGCCCCGCCTCCCCCCCCGGTCTGGGCGCCCGAGTTCAAATATCAAGGCTGAGCTGTTTCTGCAGAAGACTCGGTTTACGCGGACAAGGACTACTCGCTTGGTTTTAACTTGACCAAGGGGTTGATCCTGCCCGCCGACATGAAAAAACATGACGAGCTTTCTGACCTGAAGGTCCTCCGCTCGGCGGCGAAATCCATAGTGCTGGTAAGTTCCTTATTCTTTGCTTCAAACCGTTTGCTCGGTTTTTTGCTCGGTTTCTCGAATACTCACAATCTTTCACTTGTTTTCAGGCCGCGCAAAAGAACTATTTAGCCCACGACCGGATGATCAAAGTGCGGTAGAGCCTTCGAGATGCTATCGCAGAGAATAAGGCCCAAGCGGCCGAGATAGCAAAACTCAAGGCCACGCAGGAGGCTTTGGTGGTGGAGCGGGATGAACTGAGCCAAAAAGTCGACCGAGCTGAATCTGACAAACAAAGGGCCGTGAAGTCGACCAAAGCTCGGTACCTCGCCGAGCTCCGAAAGTTGCGTGATGCACACAAGGATGCGATGGACAAGGCGGTCGACGACGCCGAGGATAGGGGCTATGCTCAAGGCGAGAAAACTTATGAACGGCAAGTGCAGGCGACCAAGGACATATACTTCCAGTGCGGCTGGAAGGCTGCCGTGAAGAAGGTCGGCCTTGGCCAAGATGCCGAAATGTTCCTGAATCCTCCTCCTGCCTTCATACCGGACTATATGCGGGCGTACGCGAGCGCCGCGCAAAAAAGGCTCATTGAGGAGGCCAAGAAGGTAGCCGAGGCAGAAGCCGCCGCCGCGCAGCAAACCGAGCAAACTTCTCCTGAAGCATCTCAAGATGTCGACGAAGATGAAGTTATTGATCGGGAGGTTGTCACGGTGGAGGGTGCTGACGATGAGGCGGACGAGGGCTTGCCCGAGCAAAACGCGGAGGTGGCCGAGCAAACAGTGGAGTTGGCCGAGCAGATGGTCAACCTGGAAATGGATTGAAATGCCCCTTGCTGCTTTCTGCTTTGCTTTTGTTTCCTTTCTTTCTTTGTTTTGATGTAACGGGGCTATGTCCCCCCTCTTGTACTGAAATTTCCTTTATTAATGAAAAGTTTTGGCTTTTTGCTCGTTTATCTTCCATTTCTGCTTGGTTGGCATGTGCATAAATTTCTTGATTCAAACTCCAATAAATCACAACTGGTAGGTCGGCTTTGCCACGCACGATGCCGAGCTGAAATTAGAATTGCTTCCAATTAAACCCAGACCTTTTCCTGAGCCAAGCAGAATCAGCTCGATCGGAGCAACAATTAGCTCCGCCATTCTGGCTTTGACAACGCTCCAAGTCTTGTTTTTGGGCGGGGCAAAATCAGCTCGGTCCCAATAGGAAGTTGGGGGAAATCACCAACATTTCATTTTAGCCGAGCAAAATCAGCTCGGCGTATATTGGACAAATCACCAATATCCCAATGTGGCCGAGCAAAATCAGCTCGGCCTTGCGTTGGACAGGACGCCAACATTGCCTTCGTCCAAGCAAAGCCAACTTGGATCTTGTAAGTTGGGCAATTCACCAACATACCTCTTGGCCAAGCAAAGTCAGCGCAGCTCCTATCAGTTGGACAAAACACCAACATCGCGTTTTGGCCGAGCCAATTCAGCTCGGCCTGTGTATTGGACAAAACACCAATATTCCAATTGGGCCAAGCAAAATCAGCTCGGCCCCTGCATTGGGCACGACACCAATGTTTCATTTAAGTTGGTCATGGCGCCAACACCCAAACGGGCGAGCAAAATCCAGCTCAGTCCCTAAGCTAATTGGACATTACACCAATTACTTTGCAAGCCAATCTTCCCAACGGTTTGCGCGGTCTGCCTATGCCGTCCAGAGAAAGTCAGTCTGGTTCCATTCAGATCGGTCTCTTTGCCCCTGGCATCCATAATGGCCCAGTACCCTTGAGGTGTCATTGTACAGAAAGGTGTAACACAAAACAAAGAGAGGGGCTATTTTTCATTACAAGAAAATGTGATATTTCTTACATCAAATGCCATAAGGCTAAAGGCCTAGAAAGCTAAGCAGTAAAAGCAAATTACATCTTAGAAGTAGAAGATCTTAAGGTTGGCTGCGTTCCACGGTCTGAGGACAGCTTTGCCATCTAAATCTTCCAGATGGTATGCCCCTTTTCCAGCAAGGCCGGTCACCTTGTATGGTCCTTCCCAATTTGCACCGAGCTTTCCTTCGCCAAGGACTACCGTGTTACCGAGCACCTTTCTTAAGACCCAGTCTCTGATCTTGAACAGCCTAGGGTGCACAGCCTTGTTGTATTTCTTGGAAAGTTCTTGCTGATAAGCTGCTATGTGGATCAGCGCGCACTCTCTCCTTTCCTCAGTAAGATCTAGCTCCAATGCCACAGCTTCATTGTTCAGATCTGGCTGGAAACTTTCAGTCCGGATGGTTGGCATGCCAATCTCCAGCGGGATAACGGCCTCCATGCCGTAGGCCAGGGTAAATGGAGTCTCTCCGGTCGATCGCCTTGGTGTAGTGCGGTATGCCCAGAGCACATTAGGGAGTTCCTCAGCCCACTTCCCCTTGGCTTTCTCAAGCCACTTCTTTAGCCCATCCAGGATGATCTTGTTTGAGGCCTCTGCTTGACCATTCGACTGAGGATAGGCCGGCGTTGAATTGTAGAACTCAATCTTCAACTCTTCGCAAAATCCGCGAAAGAGTTTCCCGTCGAATTGAGTGCCATTATCCGAGATGAGGGCCTTGGGTATACCGAAGCGAGTGATTACATTTTGCCAAACAAATTTCTTCACATCCTTTTCCTTTATGGTCGCTAGTGGCTCGGCCTCGACCCACTTGGTGAAGTAGTCGGTCGCAGCGATGAAGAACTTGTGATTGCCCGGTGCTGCTGGGAGTGGTCTGACAATATCCAATCCCCAAAGTGCAAACGGCCAAGGACTCGAAAGAGGGAGCAAATCTCTAGCTGGCTGGTGGATCTGGTGAGCGAATTTCTGACACTTTTCACATCGGCGAACATATTTCTACGCGTCCGCCTGCATGCATGGCCACCAGTATCCTTGTGAAATTGCTCGGTACGCCAAGGACCTGCCCCCAGTATGGCTTCCACAGATGCCCTCGTGTATCTCTAGAGGAAAGCCTCCACCTTGGCGGGGTGGACACACTTCAAATACGGCCTAGTGAAAGATTTCTTGTACAAGGCCTCGGACGGGGAGAGCCAAAACCGCTCTGACTTTGTTCGGATCTTGTGGGCCGCCTTCTTTTCTTCCGGTAGAATTCTATCTTTCAGGAAGGCGATGATGGGATCCATCCAAGAAGGACCCAAGTCGGTGCAAAATACCTCGGTTACTTCCGGTTCATCTATACTTGGCCGCGGCAAAAATTCTATCATCAAGGGGTTAGGAAAAGCTGTCTGAGCAGAGGCGAGCCCGGCCAACTCATCAACCGTGTTGTTCCCTTCGCGGTTCATCTGTTCTACTCTTATGGCATCGAACTTCTTGATCTCCGCGCGTACCAGCGCCTCATACTTGGCCATTCTTTCATCCCTGGCCTCATACTCCCCTGAGACCTTATTGACCACCAACTTGGAATCACTGAATACCATAAGGGCTGTGGCTTTCATTCTCAATGCGCTTCTCAAACCGGCGAGGAGGGCTTCATACTCCGCTTCGTTGTTGGATGCTGGAAAACCGAGCGTAATTGCCTGCTCGATAATCAGCCCGTCCGGTGAAGTCAGCACAATTCCCAGCCCGGCCCCATGTCTGTTGGATGCCCCATCAACGAAGAGCTTCCACATCTCGCCAATGAACAGCTTCCAGCAATCAGAGGGATTTTGGGAACTCCTCAGATCCAAGTGTATGATCGGCTCATTCTGGTCTCTTCCCTTGTCTTGGTTGATTCCGCCCTCCAACAAGTCACTCGCCCCTGCTGGTTCGGTCATTCTTTGCCCTTCCTCCTCTTGCGCACCAACACTTGCTCCTATCACCTGAACCATGGGCTGTGCTAAATCCGCACCGGCCAAGTCAACCGGACAAACTGGATGCGTTACAGGGGCAAATTCCGCCACAAAATCTGCAAGAGCTTGCGCCTTGATCGCGGTGTGCGGGCGGAACTTGACGTCGTACTGTCCCAATTCCACGGCCCATTTCAGAATCCTCCCAGTGAAGTCTGTCTTTTCGAAGAGCACCTTAAGCGGAAACTCGGTCAGCACAACTATTGTATGGGCGTGAAAATAGTGTGCCAGCTTTCTTGACGCCATCATCAGGGCCAGCGTCAATTTTTCCAGCGGAAGATACCGTGTCTCGGCGGGGAGCAGAGTCTTGCTCACATAGAAAATGGGCAAGTGTTGAATGCCTTCAGCGCGGACTAGAACAGCGCTCACTGCATGTTGAGAGACCGCCAAGTAGAGGTACAGCTCTTCGCCCGGCTGAGGTGTGACCAAAATGGGGGCCGAAGAGAGATACACTTTCAAGTCTGATAGTGCGCGGTCGCACTCGTCATCCCAGAAGAACTTGGACTTCAAAGTTTTGAAAAAGGGCCTGCAATGATCCGATGACCGGCTGATAAATCTGTTCAGTGCGGCTGCCATCCCGGCAAGATGTTGCACGTCCTTTGTGGAGTTTGGGCGCTCCAGTTCCTGTATCGCCTTGATTTGGGATGGGTCGGCTTCAATTCCTCGGTTTGTGACCAAAAATCCCATAAACTTTCCAGTGCCAACCCCAAACGCGCACTTGGAGGTGTTCAAACGAAGCTTGTGGTGCTTAAGTATGGCGAACATCTCTGCTAGGTCGGTGAGGTGTTGAGACTTCTCCTTACTCTTCACCACCATATCGTCTATATAGGCCTCCATTGTTCGGCCCAAGAGAGGAGCGAACATTTTTGTTACCATCTGCTGAAAGGTCGCCCCGGCGTTCTTCAGTCCGAACGGCATGACTTTGTAGCAATACAAACCTCTGGGGGTGGTGAACGATGTGATCTCTCTGTCCGGTTTGTACATAGCTATCTGGTGGTAGCCGCGATATGCGTTCAGGAAGCTAAACCTCTGATGGCCAGCGGTTAAGTCCACTAGCTAGTCAATTCGAGGGAGGGGAAAGCTATCCTTCGGGCAAGCTCGGTTGACAGTTTTGTAGTCGACGCAGACTCGCAACTTGCCATTCTTCTTCGGAACCACCACTGTGTTGGATATCCACCGAGGGTATTGCACCTCCTCTATGGCCCCAGCTTCCAACAAATTCTTCACATCTTCTGCCACCACTTTTGCATGGTGCAAGGCTGAGCGTCGCGTCCTTTGAATGACTGGCTGCGCATGGGGAAAGACATTCAACTGAAGGCAAATGAAGCTCGGGTCGACGCCAGGCATGTCGTAAGGCATCCAAGCAAAGGCCTCCAAATTGGAAACAAAAAAGTTGACATAATCCGCCCGCTCGGCGCTAGACAAGGATGATCCTAAGAGGAAGAATTTAGTTGGATCGTTCTCATCAATGCGCACTTCCACCAAATCTTCGACCGATTTTTCCTCGGCCTTCCTTCCCACGTCTTCGAGGACTTCCTTCCCCTTAGGGCCCTCAATCATTTGGACAAACCCTTTGGCTGCTCGGCTGCCATTTACCGCAACGAAGCATTGTTTTGCCATCACCTGGTCTCCCCAAACTTCCTCTATTTGCTCGCTTGGTGCCGGAAAGCGCATGACTTGGTGGAAGGTCGAAGCAACTGCTTGCATGGCGTGCAGCCAGCCTCTGCCCAAGATCAAGTTGTAAGTGGATGGAACTTTCAGCACCCAGAACTCTACTTGCTTTACTACCGAACCCGCTTTGACCGGCAAAATAATCTTTCCGATTGGCCACTCTGGCTGTGAGTTGAAGTCGACCAAAGGAGATGTTGCAGGGGCCAAGTCCTTGTCTTCTAACTTCATTTGTTTGAACGCGTCATAATACATAATTTCGACCGAACTCCCCTGGTCGATCAAGATTCTCTTGATATCAAAGTCTTTGACGCGAAGAGTCCCCACTAAGGCATCATTGTGCGGCATCTGAACCCTTTTCAAGTCTTTGGTCGAGAACGAAAGGATGTCCCTCTCTTCTGCCTTTCCCTTCTTTACGGCGAGCTGGACAGAGAGCACTTCCCTCATGTGCTTGGCCTTCTTGATCATCCCTCTAAGCTCGCAGACCCTTGCTGGTTCAATGATGCCGTGAATGACGTTGATTACACCTTGCGGGGGCACTTCTAGGGCGGCCAGGCCGTTTGGCTCGGCTGGGTCCGCCGGCGTGGCCTTGGTGCCCCCATCTATGTATTGGTCAAGATGCCCCGCCGCCACCAACTCCTCCAAGTTTTGTTTGAGCGGCAAGCAGTCCTCTGTCCGGTGCCCCCGTTCTTCGTGGAAGGTGCAGCGATATTTTGAATTAAAGCCTCGCTGCGCACTTCCTAACTTGGCCGGCCAACGGACAAAAGGCTCACCACGGATCTCGCTCAAAATGCGGTATATGGGAATTTTGAAGACCGTGGTGATTCCTGTCCGCGCCTTCAATTTTCTCTTGGCATCTCCCGCGGCGTTGCGGGGTGCGTCAGCTCGGTCGCTTCTGCGACTCTTGTTTCGGTCATCGCGGTTTGAGCCACGGCGTTGATCTTTTGCCCAGTCATTTGGGCGGCTGTCCTCCTGCCCGACCGAGTGAACTTTCCCTGCTACCCTTCTGTCCGCCGTGACCGGATTAGTCTTCTCGGTCGCAGAGGCGGCAGCCTCCTCCACACGGATGTGCTCATTGATCCGCTGCATCAAGGACTCCATAGTCGTGGGCTGATGAATCGTGAGCGAATCTCGCAGCCTATGTTCGACTGGGAGACCTCGCTTGTACTGAGTGATTGCCATATTGGTAGGGCAGTCGAGGATCTCATTGTATGTTTCCCAGTACTTCGCATTGTATGCCTTCAATGAACATCCAGACTCCATCTTGACGCCCAGGAGGTGGTCGACCTCCTTCGGCGTTCGAGTGTTGGTTTTGAATCTGGTGATGAAGGCTTCCGCTAGCTGCTGCCACCCCTCGATACTCCCCTCCGGGAGCCTTTCGAACCACTTCAAGCCCAGCTCCCCCAAGCTTGCTAGGAATATGAGGCACATCAAGGCGTCGTTGCGCCGGTGGCCAGACATTACTTGCCGGTAATGACTCACATGCATGTACGGATCCGTCTTGCCGTCGTACAAAGTGAACTTTGGCGGGTGGCATCCGGCAGGGAGCGGCGTACTCTCGATCTCTGGAGACAACGGCGTGGCTGTAAGTCTTGCCAACTCTTTGTCCACCAGCGCAGGGGCCATCACTCTGGGCGCCGGCATCACCACTTCTTCACTACAGCGAACTGGAGCACTCAACCTCTGGAGCGTCGGCACTCTTTGAGCCTCTCGACGGTGCGCTCTCTCCTCCAGCACATCCCTGAGATCCTTGGAACTGGTGGAGGTAGAGTATCGCGATGTCGACGACAGGTGTGAAGGGCGGTAGGTGCTGTCGCGAGTGAGGGATCTGCCATTTTTTTGGTCGGAATCTCCAACCCCATAGTTCCTGGTGATGGAGACAGAGTGAGTCCTTTGGCGGCGACTGCTAGAACGAGGGGAGGGGGTGTGCTCACTGAGGTTGCCCTCTCCAGTAACACCCTTCCCCTTAATCTGACGCTTCGACATCTCCATTTCCACCGCCATTTTGCGAATGAGGGCGTCTTGGTCTTTGAGTTTGTGCTCCAGGCGTTGCGCACGGGACTGCCCCCGGCGTCGGCGGCCCTTTGGACTTTGCGAGCGATCAGAACTCCTTCTGCGTTTGTCTCGCGCTCCTCGCGAAGAAGTCTCCAGGCCCGCCATGGCCGGAACATTTGGGAGGCCATCTCTCCTTCGGGCAGACTCTGGTGTGACGCCATCGACGACTGACAGCGGAGTTTCGTCGGTGTTGGCCATGGAAATGGTCGATGAAGCTCGAAGAACAAGGGTTGAGAATCCAAGATTTCCCACAGACGGCGCCAATTGTACGGGGGCGAAATATCCTCTGCTTTTCGTACTCCTTGCACTCCCAGCTTCTCTTGACGGCGTCTAACCTGGCAACACAGAAACGGTGAGCTACCCGGCGGTGGTGTGTCGGATAGACCCTCCGACGATCAAGTCAGGCCACTTGTGGAGGAAGAAGGAGACTGTTAGGGAGAGAGTATTTCAGATGGCAAAAAGGTTACCAGTTGCATACCTCCAA
The DNA here is from genome assembly GCA_036172215.1 of Camellia granthamiana. Lineage (NCBI taxonomy): Eukaryota > Viridiplantae > Streptophyta > Magnoliopsida > Ericales > Theaceae > Camellia > Camellia granthamiana. The sequence continues at coordinate 7,717,493 of CM069903.1, read as the reverse complement.
TGTTCATCTTCCTCCACTATTTCTAGGCTGGCCATGTAGCCCCAAGATCGTGCGCGCACCACCTCTGTTGTCCTCCCCTGGACAGGTGGCATTGCCCGCCTCTCACCACCTTACGCGTGTAAAGATTTTGTCCTCCAACCAGTTGTAGACACCCCATTTTTGACTACCTTTAAGACTTGGACGTGACTGATGGTTTACTTGGTGGAGAAAGGTGTGCAGGGGAAAGGTGCAATTTCTTCGGCAAAGAGAGAGTCAAATCTCAACTTCATACCCCTGTTCTGGACCAAAACAATCTTGATCAAAAGATTTTAGTCTTAAAACCCTCTCTTTCAAAACGTTTAAAGTTCCTACGATGTTCTGACGCTCGCATTTTGTTAAAAGTTACGCTTTTCGGTAAACCGAGCAAGGACAAAGTGGAAATGAATGAAAGAGAGATGAAATCTTTGAAAAATCTTTCAAAATACCTTACTTAGGGGTTTGAAGTTGAAGAAAAGAGGAGAAGAGGGAAGAAATCCAGTTGGGGAAGAAAATGGGCATGAATCGTTAGGAGAGAATTGAACAGCCCTCGCCGAATCGGGCCTATTCATTCACATACTTGGAATCAAGCTATGAGGCCACCACCGTTGGAAAGCTTACTCCCGAGGCCTCATTTTGCACTCAAGAATCTCCTAAATCCAATTCCGGATAGGGGAGATATGGTTGATTGAGTAGGGCATCACTCCGGTGGGGACCGAATCTGCGCGGCTTCACGGGAACTGGCATAACTTTTTCCACAGGAAGAATGTTAATGCAAGGTTTACGCCATTGGAAAGCTAACTTCCAGGGCTTCAATTTGGACGCTTGAATGGCCACCATTGGACTTCCCAATCACCCACCGGCTACATTTCTTTCCGGCAGCCCATTTTTTGTCTTGAAAGTAGCAGGCTGGCCACCTAGCTGGTGAAATGACTTTTTTACCCTTTTTAGCTAGCCGGCCATAACTCCCTCCCCAAGTGTGTCTTACAAGTGAATTTTGTTTTCCTCTAGGCCTTATGTCTGAGGGTTTGGCCTTTTGGGGGGAAACTTGAATTGTTTTCCCCCCTATTTTTCCCCCTCTTTTCCACCCTTTTTTGTCTATATAACCAGCACTCCCAGCTGGTTTTGAGGGGTTATAAATTTTTGCTTTGAGCTTCATATGTTGCATCTCTCCCTCTCTACATCCTAACCCTCAAAACCCTTAAGTTCCTACACCATTTCTACACCACCACCTAGCACCACACCACCACCTCCATTCCAACCACTTGGAGCTGCTTTCCAGAGCTGAGGAGCACCATTTCTTGTGCCAAGAGGTTGTCAAAGATTGGTCTACAAGGGTGAGTCATTTTTTTCCCTCTTTTGAGTTCATTTTTGCATGCTTTCTTAGCCATTCTTGCTTACACTTTTAAGCTCCGACCCTAACTGAAAATAGCATTTTTTTGAGCTCTTTTTCATGTTTGTTTAAGGGCCTCTCACTGTTTGAGGCTTCCTTTTTGCACTCGCTTCTTTACCTCTCTTGTATGCCTATTTCTTGTGTAGTATTTTTGGCTTATGTATAAACTGTTTTGAGCTTTGTCATAAACTGTAAAGTGACTTATTTTGAGCCCTTATTCAACATTGTTGAAGGGCTCATTACTGTTTGAGGCTTCCATTTGCCACTTGCTTTTATATCCCTCTTTTGGCCTTATTTTTGCATGATTTGTTAGCCTCTTGTGCTTCTGTTTTTGGGCTCTGGTCTGAACTATAAATGGCCTTATTTTGACCCCCTCTTCATGTTTCATTAAGGGTCTTTTACTGTTTGAGGCATCCTTTTTGTACTTTGTGTTTAAATCTCTTTTTTAGGCCTTATTTTGCATAGTATTTTAAGCATGCTTGTGCACTGTTTTGGGTCTGGTCATCAACTGTAAAATGCCATATTTTGGCCCCCTCTTCAACATTTTTGAAGGGCCCTTCTGTGTTTGAGGCCAGAAACCATCACTTGCTTCTTTGTCCCTCTTTTGGCCCATTTCTTGCATGAGAGCTTAGCCATACTTGTGTTTGTTTTTGTGGCTTATTGTAAACTGTAAAATACCATATTTTGGGCCCCTCTTCAACATTGTAGAAGGTCCATTCTCTGTTTGAGGTCAGAAGCTGCTACTTTCTTCATTATCTCGCTTTCAGGGCCATTTTTGCATGCTAGCTTAGCCCCATTTGTGTTCACTGTTTGGCCTTCCTTAAAACTGTAAATATGCTTGTTTTGGGGCTGTCTTGATTCTTTCTTCACACTTAATGTTCAAATAATGCATGCGTTGCATAGCCATAAGTCATTCCATGCGCCTAATTTCATGTTTCGGGTCTCATTCCATGCATCGGGTGCCATGTTTCCATGTTTCGGGGCTGTTTCGCATCATATTTTAGCGCTGAAATTTGCATGCTAGTGTGCCATGTTCCATGCCTTGCCATGCTTTGTTAGAGTGGCATTTGTGCCTTAGGTTCGGTCATCGGTTTGCGTGCACGTGTGCACGCGTCTTGAGTGTCTCATTTTCATCTAATGGCCTCCTATGTGAGTGTGGCTGAGGTCCACTTGTGTTGGTGTAAGTCCCTTATGCATCGTGTATGCCATTTCATTTCATAGCATTGCGTATGCTAGGTTGTATGTGTAGCGCATTGTGTATGCCATGTTACCTCATGCATCGTGTATGTCATTTCATAGCATTGTGTATGCTAGGATGTATGATAGTTGCATTCATGCATGTCATGCATATTGCATTGTGCTTGGGATAGGAGTTAGCCCGAGCACGGGAAACGAGGGACGTTTCGTACTTCGAGTGACGGAACATGTCTCAATTCCCGGTCACCGACACTCCGGATTATCCATGATGGAGTCTTGGTCTTGTTGTGTTTTCATGTGCATTCATTCCATATTGAGCTGTGCAATTTGACTCCTCGGCCATCATGCATCGATATGCGTGATTGGTGGCACGAGGATTGAGGCATGCATACATATGTGAAAATACATTGCCATGCCCTTTTCTTGCTCTCTGTTGCGGCAAATCAAGAATCAGTAGCCTTCCTGAGCTTGGCACGCATTCCAAGAACAATTGGAAACAGAGGCTAATCGGGCATCGCAGTGGATTTCCGCGCAAGGCAGCTCAAAACATGCATCATCCATCATCCGAAGCAGAGTTGAGGCAGTCCCTAGCTTGCATGCTAGTTTATTGCTTTCCTAGAATTAATTTGTTAATTAATTAGGGTTTTGTATTTATTCGGACTGTAATAACTTATTCGGGACTGTATTATTTACTCGGACCCTCCGAGCGAGGGCAATGTTGTAATAAGTGTGCGTGAGTGTGATGTATGTCTTCCAACCCCACGTCTTTCTTCCCTTTTATTTACCTGCTTATGATGGTTAGATTAGGGCATGTTTCAATTAGCATACAGTATGATAGCATGTTTGCATTCATTCATCTGTTCTGCATGCACCGGGCTCGGCGCATCATACTAACTGCATTTGTATTTCAATTCCAAGTTGAATACTTGTTAGCTGTTGCATCTCATATGCCATGTTTAGAATAGCCGAGCCTGCTATAATTGCATTTTTGCATGTGTTGCATTAGGCATTTCTGTATATTTAGGATCATGCATGGATTTCTAATTAGCTTCTGTTTTGGCTTGGAGTACTCGGTAAGTTTTTATGCTTTAGCATCCTTGCATGTGTGTGAGTGACTGCCATGATAGCATGCTTATCATGATGCTATGTGCTTATGTGATATAACTGCTTGAATGGCTGTGGGTGAAGGTTGGGTTATTTGGATTGGAACAAATCATCAACTGTGAGTTTTAAGCCCACTAGATAGTGGCAAAACCATCATTTCTAAGCCCGCCTGAGGGTGGCAAAATCTGCATTTTAAGCCTACTTGCGAGTAGCAAACCGTTTTAAAAAACAAACATGAAATGTTTTGTTCCAATTCAGGCGACCCGGTCTATACTTGTATGTTGTGCGCATCACATAGTAAATCTAGGCTAATAACCGGAATAAGAACGCATAATGTTTTCAAAACTAGATATCATGATTAGTAGAGGCCGATCTTTGATCGGGCGAGCGGGGGTGCTCACGAAGTGACCTTCCCCAATCGTACCCAAGTTCCCGAGCCGAGGCAACTTTGGTGATGACGGACACGTGGCCTTAGGCACGAGTCAGGGTTTCCTAAATTCCCCAAAAATAAAATATTTAGGTGGCGACTCTGTATCTGGCAAAGCAGTCCATGTTTGGCACTTCTTTCAAAAATCTATTTTCTCAAAACGATTTGCCGGATTTGGACTCTTTGGTTCAGATTACGAACCGTGACACAAACCGAGTCTGAGCTGTAGCGAGGTCCCCCGCGGGATTGTTACACCAGTACATGCAGAACTGCCCAATGGTATTGATGCGTGCGTGGAACAGATGTCCTCTCCCTCACGCCATTGGCCCAGGTGACACACTTAACCGGAGTACCACGACCGGCCTAGCTCACGTGGGGAATTGCCACCACACGCAGCATGACCGAGCTATGCCTCGCCGACCTGTCCCTTAGCAAAGGGACGCATATCGGATTCTCACGGCCGAGCCGTCATTGACTAGTCCATCATGGCACCCGGCTGCGATGCACGCCAGCCTCAACCCGTTCTACCTTAATTACACGAAGCTTGTCCATCTCGGCTGATCGATCAGAGGCATGCCGGCCCTAACCGCGCCTTAAGTCCAGTCCGACCTACTCTTAGCTCGGTTACCGGACACCGCTGTGTGCTCTGCCGTGTCACAGCTCGGTCAGGCATTGGTTCATGCCTGGTCGGCCGATCTCCTTGATCGTGCAAAACAGACCCATGGACCGTGTTACATAGAGAGAGCAGCACGGCGCCGTGAAGTCTGTCACGACTTACGCTATCGTAGCTCGGCCGTGCTAACGGTGCAGATCTCCCCTCTCAATACATATAAATGATATTAAAGCAATTTAAATTATTAAATCATGTTGAATATATATTATAATATAAATAACATAAAATCTTACTTTTTTATTTTATTTATTATTTTCACTCAAAATTGTAAAGATTACTATAGCGGTATCTCTCTTACATTATATAAATTACTTGTTTTGATGGTATTAATGATTTTCCATAAATAAAAACAAATGTAAATAGAGTCAAATTTTAATAATTTAATAATGTTGCTGCGAAAAAAAAAAAATTGAAATTCATTTACAATTTGGATAATTCAGCAATTCGGGTTTAACTTAGGTCGGGCTTGGACAGGCAATTTCGGGTTATAATTCAGGCCTGTGCGGGCTTGGATAGGTCTCAACACAACTTAGACTGAACTTGGACAACCTCCCAATCTGAGCGAACTGGCTCGAGTTGCACCCCTAATCCTATGATTTGCATTTTAGTACTAAATCATGTACAATCGGCTGGCGGATCCAACGAACGGCACGTGTATAATAATTTGCATTTTGTATTGTTCACTCACTAATACATTTCGGTCAATGAGGGGCATGTTTGTAATCCTATGCCTCAACTCGATATCATACCAGGACAGAACAAATCGGTTGGTGATAAGAACCAAGTGAGAAGTTATTTTATAATTGAAAAAATATAAATACTAATAAAAATTATAAATAATATAATATGTTATAAATAATAATTTATAGTTAATTAATGTAACGCCCCAAAAATATATATACTATTTAAACATAATAATCATGGCTCCGAAGAGATGCCGGAAATATATATTCAACATGTTCTATTACATAACTCCAATGATTATACAATAGTAATCTCACATGCGATTATAAATTCATTGAAAACTAGTACATGAATCTATAGCATCTAAGATCATTTAACCAAAACGAATAAATGCCCTTAAGGGCTTACAAGTTCCAAGGCATAAGCCCGGTTACACAAAATGGTCTCTTGGACCCACACATGTTTAGCCCTTGGCTTTACAAAAATTTACAATCTCAGCGAAGAGCCTTGTGCTCTCAAAACACATTCCCACACCTTAATTTGGCAGGTTCACCACGTCCTTTCCTGCACCAAAACCTATGGGGGTGAGCATAAAACCCGGTAGAGAATTTCTTAACAAAGTATATACATTTATGCAACTGTCCCAAATATTGAATGTAAATGCCATGCGATGCCAATAAAAGAATTTCATTTACATGCCCTTTTGTTAAAAGAATGACCATGTTCAACAGTAGCATGAGATTTCAACACTTACAATTTATTTCAATGGAGCGGTAAATACGACTCAGGTAATCCCTAGGTTGGTGTCTACAAGTAGGCTCAACAAGCACTACCAATAACCCCACTTTACTGGTTGCTAACCGGAAGGGAAGTGGTACCTCCTCCACGTGTGTTTTCGGTCTTTCATCCTGGACACTCAGGCCAACTTATCAATTTCATCTACACCCCATAACCGGACTTACCAACGTATTTACCCCAAATTAATTTCCATATTTCTCATTTCAAAATATTCCTTTCTCGATGTAGGCATTTTTTTTCGAAAACTCATTTCAAAATACATCATAATCAATTGTATGAAAGTGTAATGCAATGATGATCAACATTTCATAACCTCCATCCATTTTAAGTGTCCCAACAATAACACAATGGTAACCACATACCGCATTTTCCTTCCTTTACCATAAACCAACACATACCACAAGTTCAACAAAATGTAATAACTATCAATGAAATGCGCATCTTACCAATTCTCACGTTTTCCAAATGTAAGATTCACAAGATGACTATATGTCCATTTAGACTCATCAAGAATAACCACATTTTAACATTTATAAGCAACAATAACTATTCCACAATTTCCTTACCATGTCTCCCTCATCAACATTGTTAAGAAGTCCCCTTTTCTTCATTACATTTAACACATAAGAAAAACAATAGTAACATTGGAAATAATAAAATTTATTCATGAAATCCCCAACATGTTCTTCAACCCCACATTTCTAGGGTTTTTTCCCCAAAAACCAACATTCCCTTATCTTTTGAAAAGGTTTTCCTTAAAACATCACCTCTCCTATCATGTGAGTTAAAAACCCTCAAGAAAGTAGTTTAGGATAAGATAGAGATTAAACCCACTTTTACAACCCTTAACATTTATGAGACAAAACCGAACTCTCAAAATCATTTAAGGAACTTCTAAACCAACAAGATCTAGCATATATATATATATAACTCAAAGAAAATCTCCCTACCTCAAGCTTGTTGATGAAAGGAGAAGATGAAACCCTAGAAATCAAAATGCCCCAAACTCGATCTCCATCGTAAAAAGCGAGGTTTTTGAGTTGCTCTCCAAGATTTGTGAAAGAGGATAGATCAAAGCTTCATGGATTGTAAGAAATCAAAGTTTTTGAGTGTTTGGTGAAGGTTTTTAGAGAGAATGAGGAGAAAAATAAATTTTAGAGTGAGAGGGAAATGTCAGAATGTGATATACATTTAGCCCAAAAGAGGAAAAAAAATAGGGTTTTCGGACTGCCCATGCCCTGCACGTGTGGAGCCTTCTTCTCGTACGTGCGACCTTCATCCCCGCACCCTCTTGCACCTAGCCTTGCACTTGCATATATTGCAGTGTGCTGGCCCAAACCTGCCTTGAATTCCGCACATGCGGCCCAAGGCCCCGCACGTGTGGCCCCTGGTCTCCAGCCCAGAATTTTCCCTGCTCAATTCTAGGCCCCTTGGATCGGACCCCGCATCCTTTGGGACAAGTGAAATTTAACACCGAACAGGAACAAGAACAGGAACTTTATTTTGTGAACAACTTCCAGGCGTTTCAAACCCAATGAGAGCAAAAGGAGACTGGGGCGAAGAAAAGTAGACCCGGTCCTCACAATTAAAATTAAATAATAGAAAATGAGAAATAAATTATAAATACTAAGTATAATATTTTGGATTTTAATTTTATTGGGCTACAAGTATACATGCTAAATATTAAGTAATGATATACAAATACAAATGTTATAAAGAAAAGAAGTTTCTATTTATCTAACAAAAAAATAAATTAAAAAAAAAAATACCATTTCACATTTTTCTTCAATTTTTTTATAATATTTTTCCTGTTTAAAATTATCAAAATGTAACAAAACTTAATTTTCCTTATATTTGATCCAACCCTTCACAACCACGCGACCACCACCCTGCCACCACTAACTCTTCCTTGTCTCTCTTAACAACTATTTTAACAACCATGTCTCAAATTAATCATGACCATTTCATCTTGCCCTTTAGCATTTGATGTTGTAGATTGCACCTCTTCATACAATATTAAGATGTAATTTCCACCATATGATCATAATTTATACTACTTGATATATAACTTCCAAACTTCATATAGGCCTTTCAACCTTCTCAACCAAACATGCTTGAACAAAAAATAAAATTAAATAATAAATAAAATAAAACAAATAATTTGCAGCATGCTTTTTAAGTAGTTGTGATCATATTCTTCAAGAAAGGCATCCAAGTCTTGCAAAAGTGAGATAGCCAGTGTGACCTCTGGCCTCAGTTGAGGGTCTAACCATGATTGTAAGAGAACTTGCATTGCTGCATTTGAGCCATGCCTCCTCTTGCAAGGAAGAAACCCAAGAACAGCACTATCATTAGCTTGGAAGTTCTCTATTTTCCCTTCTCTAACTTCATACATGCGAAGGAGTACCTCAAATGTTCTTATATCTACACAAGCACAAGATGAGTACAACATCCATCAAAATGTATTTTCAATGTGAACTGGCAATTCAATCGCCAATTAACAACTGCTAATAATAATCAAAACAAATGAATTTAAAATGAGTTTAAGTTAATCGCCAATTAACTTAAACTTGTCCTCTCAAAATCTTTCCTGCCTCAAAAAAAAATAATAAAAAAATAAAAAAATAAAAAAATTCCAAGTTCGCGTTTTCAAAAAATTTACATCTTCAAAATACATAAAGGTGCAACCTTTTGTGACTTTACTTGAATGTTGTTATGAATGACTTCATTGAGACAAACATTTTTTTCTTAACAAGCTAGACAAGCTTGTTACTATCATTAGATCACACCAACCTAAATTCATTGAGGGGACCAAAAAAATTACATAAAACGTAACCTGACTTGAATTTGAGAACACAAGCTTCATCTTACATAATATCAACTTGACCTCATGAAGAAGCATCCATTCTATCAGTCAGTATGGTTAGCTTGAACACATAACTTAAACAAGGCATCAACTATATGGCTTACTAAAAATTAAAAAAAAAAAACAAAAACAAAAGCACCCATATAAAAAGGTTCCTCTGAGCTGTAACATTTCAAGCTTTTAAAATGCCAACACAATTTTTGAAGAAAATAGAGAAGCTTCTTCTTTTTTTTTTTTTTTTTTTTTTTTTTTTTTTGCCCTTTCAAGTTTATTATGCTTAAAAAACAGAAAATTAATTACAATCCCTTTTGGTTATTGTTTAGCTCTTTTTTTTTTTTTTGGTTATTTTTTGTTTTTTCTTTTATGTTTGTGTTTGTGTTTGTTTTTGGTGTCCATCTACAAACATATTTTTATGAGGTGTTATTATATAGAGTCCAATTGGAATCAAACATAGACTGAGTAATACATGGTGAAGTAACATAAATTTGAGAGATTTTGATTTCTTACCTAGTTGAGGCTACCCTTTGTTCATGAAAACCAAACGTATAGACATGTCCCGTGGGAGCTACAGCCCTTGCAAGTACATAATAACAAAGCTGATATCTGCAACATATAGAAGCTGAGTTCTGTGGCTCAGAACCAAAGTCCAAAGCTCAGGAGTCGGAGCTAACAAGTAAACAAATCCGCTCTTGTTGCTGAACACCGTCGAACTAAAGGGTTTTCCAATCCAGTCTGAATGTTTAAAAACACCAAAACGGTTCTGGAGAACTGAATTCTCACATACTTTAACAGCTTTCATATTATCATGTTTCTCATATACAATAACCAAATCTCCATCACTAATGCAGTGGTTAAATGATATCTTTTTTGCAGGATTAATGAGCAGCATCACTAAAATTTTGTAGGCAATATGCAAAGCTGCCAAGAAAGGTTCTCTGCCAAAATTGAGGTCAAAAGATGTAAGGTAACTGATCAAATTTCCTGGTATTTACCTTTCGAATTTTCAGAAAACTTAAGTTATTATTTTCAGTGGAAATTCATTTTTATTGTGCCACTACGAGTTTAATCATATCATGTAAGTTACTCAACAAAGAAAAACAAAGGAGACTAAAACTAAAAAAATACATGTACTTGTGTTCACACATATATTTATCATAACTTAAAGATTGTGATTTCTGAACGTACATTAAGTGAAACTGCAAAAGATCATGAGTTAACATCCCAAAAAACGTGACATGGGACGGAAGAAGAGTAGGCAATCTGTACAGCAATTATGTGAACAGAACTAAAAAAAAAAATTTGGATGGCCAGTGAGTGATCTACAAGACCCATTGTGGTGTCCTTTTGTTCTATTGTGGTGTCTTTTTGTCTGGAGGGTTTAGGCTGATAGTTTTCTTTAGTGGGGGTCACAATGTGTTATGTCGGCATCAGTGGAAGGAGTGTTACAATTGTGGGCTGGGTTTACTAGTAACAGATTTGAGAGAAATGTTTGGAATGTATTACCTCTTTCTACCTTTTGGTCCATTTGGAAGCATAGGAATGAGGTGGTGTTTTCTGATATGCAACCAGATCTGTTTGGTTTATGTGATCAAATTAAAACCAGGGTTGCCTTGTGGGTTAGAGGCTCTGTTCCTAGTATGCCTTTCTCTGTCAATGACTTCTTGTTTAACTTGCAACAAATAAAGTTTTGTAGCAGAAGAATAGGTTGACTCAGTGCCTGATGCTGCTGGGGGTTGGGTGTTGCTTGTTATTGTTCTTCACTCTGTGTTTGCTGCTGTTGTGATTTTTGTTTCTTATCTTTTGGTGTTGCCCCTGTGGGTTTAGGTTATGCTTGCTGCTGCTCCTGTTATTGTTTTGCTGTTGACCCTGTGGGTTTAGGTTGGGCCTCACTCTGCTTTGCTACTGCTGTTTTTTTCTATTCTAAACTCTTCGTGTTGTTGTGTGGTTTTTCTTTGTTTTGGTTGGTTCCTCACTAACTCGTTGTCATGTTAGCAGATGATTGGGTTAGCTTATTGGTGCCAACCTTGTTGGGATCATTTTGCTTTGCTATGATGCTTTTGCATTCAACTTTTTTATTGATGTATTTGTGTTTACTATCAATGAAGTTCCTTTGTTTGCTGATAAAAAAAAAAGACCCATTAAATTTTTATCTAGAATCTTAATATAAGTAAGATTTAATCAATTCATAACTTAATTTATATGTTTATTTCCAAATGTAAAGGGTACAACACACACACATAAAAATTATGTGTATCAGAAACAAACTGTTTGTTGCCATTTGATAAATTGATAAGCTAAAACAGCAAATAAATTATCCTATCAGAAAATTCTTAAAATCCTAAAATTGGTACATTCATCAAATAGGAGAGAGAAAAAAAACTGTCGGCCATAGCCTCTGTGAGCTTGAATAGGAGGTTAGGGTTCAAATCTACGACCTAGAATTTCTATATCTCACTTTGAGACTTTCTTCGTAAATTAATTATAAATTGTGTACGATCTTCCATTATCATTGCATACAAATTCTAGGTGGAGAGACAAAAAGAGATACCTGGCGTAGAGAAAATAATTGTATTCCCTCCCAATCAACTGGATTTCAAATCTGTTAGGACCCTTTATTGTCAACTCCGGAGACAAAACTTTGTGGTGATAAAGTTGTAATTTTTCTTGTGTTTTTGTTCTTCCCGCTCAAGCGGGTACATTGGCGCTTGAGCGGATATTAAAGGATCTCAGTATTTTGGCAGGACTGTAACAGTACTGGGGGGTGAGATTTCACGCTCGAGCGGAAGCTCAAGCGCTCGAGCGTCCCTCAGTTTAGTCACACGCATATTTTGTTAAAGCCGCTCGAGCGGGATGTGGAGCGCTCGAGCGGAGATCGCGGACTCAGGATTTCTATTTATACCTGTTTAGGTTATTTTTAGGATTACTTTTCCAAGATCTTATTCAAGAGTCCTAGGGTTTGGTTTGAAGTTTTCTTTTGAGATTTTGATGAGTTTTTCTTGATGTTCTTGAGAGAGTTCTAAACTTATGCATTGAGATTCATACATCAAGAAGGTTGATACTTTATATTCAAGAGAGTGTTCTTCGGTGAATTCCGAAGATTAAGACGTAGAGTTTCAAAAGGCGTTTGATTCTATACGTAGTCGTTAATTCGACAAGTGGAGTTGTGGGATCAACTTCAGGATCAGTTCCGTGAAGAAGGCGTGGCGAAAGAGTTACAGAAGATTCGAAGACAAATTGACTGGGTTGGGTAATTTGTGTATTATCTTTGTAATCTTTCTTCCTTCAGTAGTGAATTGATTAGTGGCGGTTCGCCCGTGGTTTTTGATTACAATTGAAGGTTCTTCAATTGTGGTTTTTCTACATAAAAAATCGTTTGTGTCGATTTATTGTTTATTCCAAAATCTTCTGTAAGACGATTTATTGTTTTTTCCACTGAAGGAAGAAAGATTACAAAGATAATACACAAATTACCCAACCCAGTCAATTTGTCTTCGAATCTTCTGTAACTCTTTCGCCACGCCTTCTTCACGGAACTGATCCTGAAGTTGATCCCACAACTCCACTTGTCGAATTAACGACTACGTATAGAATCAAACGCCTTTTGAAACTCTACGTCTTAATCTTCGGAATTCACCGAAGAACACTCTCTTGAATATAAAGTATCAACCTTCTTGATGTATGAATCTCAATGCATAAGTTTAGAACTCTCTCAAGAACATCAAGAAAAACTCATCAAAATCTCAGAAGAAAACTTCAAACCAAACCCTAGGACTCTTGAATAAGATCTTGGAAAAGTAATCCTAAAAATAACCTAAACAGGTATAAATAGAAATCCTGAGTCCGCGATCTCCGCTCGAGCGCTCCACATCCCGCTCGAGCGGCTTCAACAAAATATGCGTGTGACTAAACTGAGGGACGCTCGAGCGCTTGAGCTTCTGCTCGAGCGTGAAATCTCACCCCCCAGTACTGTTACAGTCCTGCCAAAATATTGAGATCCTTTAATATCCGCTCGAGCGCCAATGTACCCGCTCGAGCGGGAAAAACAAAAACACAAGAAAAATTACAACTTTATCACCACAAAGTTTTGTCTCCGGAGTTGACAATAAAGGGTCCTAACAATCTCCCCCTTTGTCAATTCCCAGACAAAACCTTTCTAAACATTTTTCCCTGAAACACACGCACTAAAAAGACAAAATCTAAAAAAACAACCACTCTTGCCATGAACACAACCATTCAAACTTCATCCAATATACACCACCAATGTAACACAGCCATTCAAACTTCATCCAATATGCATCTGTGAAATAACAACCAACATACCAAAACAAAACTGTGGAACGACATAAGATAAGATTAATATTAAACAATATCCACAATACTAACAAAGCTATCATGTGATCCAAATATTATCCAACCATCAACAAAATAGTTAAAACATCAAAATGACCAAAAAAAAATATGTACCACCAATGTAATAACCCAAAACCCAAAAAAATGTCCAATGTCCAAAGTTGTTGTACCAAATCCAAAACTGTCCAAAGTAGACTGTACCAAAGTGTTTGTAATGTACCAAAGTGTGTTTGTAACAAAACTCTTCCCCTTTTTGTCCGGGAAGCAAAACAAATCATGCATCAGGAGGCTGGGGCTGTGAAGACTGAAGGAGATAGGCTAGATAAGTGAGAGTCCGCTCCATCTGACCAAGACGACCATCAAATGCATCAAAGCGTGCATCCAGAAAATCCAAGCGCCGGGTCATGACCTCCTGTAACTGCTGAATCTGAACATGAAGATCTGGAGAAGGAACAGTATCCTCACCACCTGTTGCTGCGGCATCAAACTCCGCCTCCTCAGCAAGGCCAGTAGCGACACCTGTAGAAGGACCAGCTCGAGACGACTCCCCCTTAACATGAGCTCTACTTTGTGACACAGTTTTTTTAGTAAAAGGGCGAGAAGGGTAGCCAAACTCGTCATCTTCTAAAACTGGGACCTCAAGATCAGACATAAGACGGTTTATCAAACAACCATACGAAAGGCCAAGCTGTTTATTCCCATGAACCCCGATCATCTTTTTGATAATAAGGGTGGCTAGGTCAAAAGACATGTGATTGGCAATGCAGTATAAAATGAAGCCTTGGTCTTGTTTAATCTCAGACGAGTGGGTGGTCACAATGATGTTGGCACAGACAATAAGATTAAGCAGTCTGAACTCCGGAAGAAGTTCAAACTGTTTAAGCAAATCACCTTTCGGCCAATGGCGGGAAACACCACACAACTCCTTAGCCACAGTATCAAAATTACAAGTACGTCTGTCTGGAACGGGAAAAGGATAGTGTTCGGGAAAGGCTTGCTCAATCTTAAGGAGCTGGCGTATGAGGTCAGTGGTGACAGAAATAGACTTTGACCTAACCCAGGTTGTGAAAGAAGGCTCATAATCACGAATACCCTCCATATTACAGTAGAATTCTCGAACCCAATCGAGATTCTGACGCCCAGAAAAAGATAAAACTAAGTCACCACCTAGAGGGTCGAACAAAGGACGAATGTGGATGGAATCAAAAGTATCAGGTTGAACATTCTGTTCTAAATGAACGGTACGAGACTCAAAAGACTGATGGAAGGAGTTGGATTGTTTAGCTGACTGAAACCTCACAGAATTAAAGGTAGGGCGCGACACTGTGGCCTTACGACGTTTAGGGGCAGGAGCAGACATGACTAGGGAGAACACAACTAGAACCCAACAACCCACAAAAGCCAAAAACCAAACCAACCCAAAACCAAATCAAACCATTAGTCCAGTAATCAGTTCATGAATTAAAACAGAGCATGAAAATAGTCCAGTAAACATTCCAAACACATAATGCAATAGATGTAACAGAAAGAAATTCCCAATGCGCAATGCAAAACATCAAGCATGAGACAAAGCCAAGACCCTCAAAGCCACACTATGTTATACCCAAGAGACCACTTCGAACCCAAACCCAAAAAACAAGCAAGAAGACATGAGATCACAAAACAAACAACTGAAACCTTAGGTCTAAGACACAACAAGTAAAGCCACTAAAAGAAAGAGAGTACTATGGAGTGAATGTGTGTGAGGGAAAGGGAAAAAGAAATGAAACACAAAACACCCAAAAACCCCGAAATACTACCCCCAAAAGGACTTAACTTACAAAAAAAACAGAGGAGAAGAGAGGAAACAACTTACCAACGGTGAAATCGGCAATGGAGAGGAAGAATGAAGGTGGAATCGAGCCCAACACTTGCACAATCCAAACCCTAGGTCTGAGAGATATGAAAAGAAGGAAAGAAAATGACCTGAAGAGTCGAGGGTGGGATTTAAATACAAATTGGATCCGCTCGAGCACACTTAGGCCCGCTCGAGCGTAAAGAAATGCAAGCGGAATCCAGCTCGAGCGTGAATACGGAGGCTCGAGCGCAAAAACCCCTCTCTCAGAACTGTAAAACCAAGAACAAAATGCTGCAAGGGTGAAAAATACACTCGAGCGTAAAACAGGTCGCTCGAGCGGAAACTTTTTTTTTTTTTTTTTAAATAAAAACACCTAGGATGTCCTATAACAAGCAAGGTGACCAAGTGAAAGACTATACCATAAAGACAAAAGAATCCATCAATCATGAGTCCTGAGAATTTGAGAAAAGATTTGAAGCACCAGATCATGAATACAACAGATAGTATTAAATCAAAGTCATAAGCATCATAAGAATGCATAACTCAAAAACACACATGAGAGCTCACATAAACAAAGTGTGTGTGTGCAATCCTTGAGAGTCACAAAGCTAGAGTTAATCCTCGTAGTGATCTGATGGTTGGACCTCCGACAAGGGTAACTGACTATCACAGAGAAAAGTCAAACCACTAGGAATCACGGGGTATTTGTTGAGTAAATGCGGAGGCTCCCCCTCAAGCAATGATCTTATTAACTTTTTTTCTTTTATTTTTTCTTTCTTGTGGGCACTCACTGGTGGCATACACTCTCAAGAGTATGGAGACCGAATCAGAGAAGAATGAAATCAAAATGATGGCCTGGTTGGTGCCTCTGAGGTAGCCTTTTCCTAATGCCTGGATATCATGTACTGAGGGAGAAACCATGGAAGTGAAAAAAGATGGTAGATGGTTAAGAGACTCAACATCACCCATGATGTACTAGTATAGGTCAATTCCTCTGAAATAGTACAAGAAACACTGTCAGTGGTCCATAGAGAACTTTGATCACTTGTGCGGAAACCCCTGCAACAGTTTATCTCAAGGATGTGTACAGAATGAGATCATGTAGTAAATGAGTATGGGCATTCAGAATGATCTATGAATAATGAAATAATGAGATCTTGTAAGAAACATGAGTAATGTTCATAAAAAGATTTGATGCAAAAATTTCAGGACTCAATAAGAATGAGATTAAAACGTCCAAGAATAGTAAGCCAACCACTCACACTCACCTCACATAAAAACAAGAAACAACCTAGTTACTGAGCATTACACCCAAGGTCTTTCTAAGAAACTCAAATCGAAGAAGATCAAGGGGTTTTGTAAAAATATCAGCTTTTTGATGCTCAGTAGGTACATGTTCCAAAACAACAAGGCCTTCATCCACTAACTCTCGTATAAAATGATGACGGATGTCAATATGTTTGGTGCGAGAGTGTTGGATAGGATTTTTTGAAATGTTTATGGCACTTGTGTTATCACAAAAAAGAGTGAGAGTGTTCTGTTCTATTCCATAATCATGAAGCATTTGCTTCATCCATAGCATTTGAGCACAATAACTCCCTGCAGCAATGTACTCAGCCTCAGCAGTTGAAAGAGAGATGGCATTTTGCTTTTTACTATGCCAAGACACCAGATTATTCCCAAGGTAAAAACACCCCCCGGATGTACTTTTTCTATCATCAGCACACCCTGCCCAGTCAGCATCAGAAAAACCAGTAATTTCAGCTTTAGTATCAGTGGAAAACCAAACCCCATACCCCAAGGTCCCATTAACATATTTGATGATGCGTTTTACCGCAAGAAGGTGAGACTCTTTAGGACTAGCCTGGTAACGAGCACAAACACCGACACTAAAGGAAATATCAGGACGACTGGCTGTGAGATACAAAAGACTCCCTATCATACTCCTATAAAGGGTAGGATCAACATCAATACCAGAAGAATCTTTGGAAAGGTGAAGACTGGTGCTCATGGGAGTGCGTGTATGTTTGGCAGACTCAAGACCAAACTTTGACACAAGATTTTTTGCATACTTAGACTGGGAAACAAATATACCCGAAGGAGACTGTTTAATTTGAAGACCCAGAAAATAAGAAAACTCTCCCATCATGCTCATCTCAAACTCATGTGTCATGCAATCCGAAAAATATTTCACAAGATGCTCAACAGTGGAACCAAACACAATATCATCAACATATATCTGAGTAACAAGAATATGAGACTTAGTATGTTTCACAAATAAAGTCTTATCCACACTACCCCTTTGAAAATCATTATCAAGAAGAAAGGTAGTAAGTCTATCATACCAAGCCCGAGGGGCTTGTTTCAACCCATACAAAGCCTTGTCTAACTTGTAGACATGATTAAGACATTTAGGGTCCTCAAACCCTTTTGGTTGCTCAACATAAGCCTCTTCTTTTAAGTACCCATTCAGAAAAGCACTTTTCACATCCATTTGAAATAATTTAAAGCCAAGAAAACGTGCAACACCAAGCAAAATACGAATAGATTCGAGACGTGCAACTAGGGCAAACGTCTCATCATAGTCAATACCCTCGACTTGTGTGTAGCCTTGAGCAACCAACCTAGCTTTATTTCTCATAACAGTACCATTCTCATCAGATTTATTTTTAAAGATCCACTTGGTACCTATCACATTCATGTCTCTAGGTCTAGGAACAAGAGTCCAAACTTTGTTACGTTCAAATTGACCTAATTCGTCATGCATAGCATTGGCCCAACTATCATCTAGCAAGGCCTCTTTAAAATTCTTAGGTTCAATTAATGAAACATAACACATATGTGATACCTCATCCCGAATCTGTCTTCGGGTTTTCATTCGATCCGAAACACTTCCAATCACTTGTTGAGCTGGATGATTCAGTTTCATCCTTGCTGATGGTTTAAGTTCAGGGCTTGCGGTGACAGAAGCAACAGGAGTGATGTCCTTTTGAGTACTCTTTGGACTTGAGTTTACCTGTGAGGATGGTGCTGTAACACTTTCTTGTGATTGAACCGCAGTTTCTCCTTGATTTTGTGGTTCAGTATCCAAGATTGGAGACTCACCATTGCCATCCTCATTTGTTGCTGGAGTAGGTGCATCTGTGTCATCTATAACCACATTGATAGATTCAATTAAAGATAAAGTTCGCAAGTTATAGACACGAAAAGCCCTACTGTTGGTTGAATACCCCAGAAAAATACCTTCATCACTTCGGGAGTCAAATTTTCCCAAGGGCTCCCTATCTTTGAAGATGTAACATTTACTCCCAAAAGTTTTGAAGTATTTTACGTTAGGTTTCAATCCCTTCCACAATTCATATGGAGTTTGTAAAGTGCCGGGCCTTAAATACACGTGATTTATAACATAAACCGCAGTATTTAGGGCTTCAGCCCAAAACTTAGGAGGAAGTTTCTTACTAAGGAGCATGACCCTAGCCATTTCTTGAACAACTCTGTTCTTCCTCTCAACCACTCCATTTTGTTGTGGAGTAATAGGTGCAGAAAATTCATGCTTAATTCCATGCATATCACAAAAATCCGAAAATAAGCTATTTTCAAATTCACGACCATGATCAGTTCGGATTCTTATGATACGCCCAATGGAAACACCCTGTTCATTTTGGATTTTAAGAACTAAAGCCTGGAAAGCATCAAACGTATCAGATTTTTCCCTTAAAAAATTTACCCATGAAAACCGAGTAAAATCATCAACAGTTAGAAAAATATATCTTTTACCTCCAATGCTTTTTGTGCGAGTAGGACCCATTAAATCCATGTGAACCAATTCAAGAGGATGTTTGGTTGTAAAGTTGTTCACCTTTTTATGAGGGGCACGGGTTTGCTTCCCAAGTTGACATGGTCCACACACATGGCTCAAATTCTTACCCAGTTTAGGTACTCCTCTCACAAGCTCTTTGTTGGCTATCTTAGTTAGGTCTTTGAAATTCATGTGACCTAATCTTTGATGCCACAAATCTATGTTACTTATGATGGCAGAGTGACAAGTGAGATCATCAGTAGTAACAATCCCATAGCAATTATCAGATGTGCGAACCCCATGTAAGACAGTATTTCCCTTTTTATCCAAAATTTCACATTTATTTTTTGAAAACAATACTTCATGATGGGAATCACACATTTGACTAATGCTTAAAAGATTTGCTTTAAGACCATCAACAAGTAGAGCATTGTCCAATTTGGGAAGACCAGCAACACTTATAGAGCCCTTACCGATGACTCAATAAGTGCCGCCATCTCCAAAGGTAACAATTCCTCCTTCATATTTTTCAAGAGAGGTGAAGTAGGATTTGTTACCGGACATGTGATGAGAGCAGCCACTATCAAGATACCACATGTGTGAGTCACGTGCTTTTAAGGCAGTGTGAACAACTAAACAAGTCAAATCATCTTTCCTAACCCAAATCCTTTTGGTCTTGGTTAATGTCTTGGCGTTGTGAACACCCTCATGAATCTTGGTATTCCGCCTAGACATGTAAGGTTGTCTCCTAATCCAAAAAGTGTTCGAATTTCTAGCCTTTTGAGACACCTTACCAAACAGTTCATAGCAGTAAGGATGAATGTGGCCATACCTACCACAATGATGACAAATAAAAACAGGTTTTACCTCCTTTTTGTTGATCTTACCCACTTTCGGTAGATGAAGAGAGGAATCATCCTGGTCTACCTTCAGCTTTCCTTTTGCTTGAGTCTTCAGATTATGGGAGGTAGAGGCCTGTCCCTTGTGAGCTGTCGCACCATAGCCTAGCCCACTTTTGTCAGAACCCATTTGTTGAGACCCGAGTATGTCTTCTAGAGATCTGGAACCTTTGTTCCACATGGCAATTGTTGCTCTAGCGATACAGAGTTCTTTATCTTTCTGACTAACTATCTCTTCCAATGCAGCTTGTGACAACTCAAGACTTTCAAGTTTTTCTTCATATGTGGAATACACCTTCAGAATTTCATTCCTTTCAGTTTCACAGGATAGAAGTTTTCCACATAAGTCTTGCCTGTCACTTGAGATCTGGATGACATTCTGTTTTGCTATTACAAGTTCTCCTTTGAGCCGGACATTCTCGCTCTCGCATGTTTTGAGCTTGAGAGAAAGTTTGTCGTTGGTTTTGGACAAATTCAGAGATTCCTCGTACAACTTCTCGTAAGCTTGTTGTAGTTCATCGCCATTGATCTCATCGTTGTCTTCAGATGTTTCGTCATCCTCTTTTTGTTCTTCATTCTTCTTGACCTTATCCAATCTAGCAACCAATGCAGACAAGTTGCTGGATGGAGGTGAAGGTGAATCTTCTCTTTCATGAAATTGGCTCAGAATTCCCCATGCATCTTTTGCCTTTGTGCAGTGAACAACCCGTTGCTGTTCTTCATTAGAAATTGCTCCACGAATAATGATCAGGGCTCTCTGATTGCCCGGATTATCTGCACTTTCTGTATCTTCTTCAATGGTTTGCCAGCCTTCTGGTTCAAAAGCTCTCAGAAAAGCCCTCATTCTGATTTTCCAATATAGGTAGTTAGTCCCATCAAAGGTGGGAGCATGATGCAAGTTCTGACCTCGAGCTGATTCCGAAGGCTTTGGAAGAGGTTGAGTATACGTAGTCCAAAATGCCATGAAAGCACTATCCCCATCTTCACCGGATTCAGGTTCTTCTGGTTCTTGCTCTGACCCGCTTTCATCATCCCAAGTTACAGTGTAGACTTTCTTTCGATTCTTTTTCGAAGGGCATTCAAGGGACATATGGCCAAACCCTTGACATTCATAGCACTTGACCCCTTACCCCCTTACAATCTTCTTTTCAGTTTTTTGAGCAAATTTTGGTGGAAACATTTTGGGTTTATCATTACTCTTATCTTTTGAAATAGGGTCTCTGAAATTAGGCTTCTTTTTCAAAAAATTTTTAAACTGTTTTGTGAGCATAGCCGTCATCTCAGACTCTAAATCAAATTCAGTCTCCGGAGGTTTTGCAGCCTCATGAGCACTCGTGAAAGCCACACTTTCTTTTTGTTTTTTCTTTGAAATTTGGTGGGCTTCATAAGTCTGCAAATTTCCAACCAATTGATCGAGCTTGAGGGTATCAACATTCTGAGCCTCCTCAATGGTTGTCACCTTTGATTGGAACCTCTTGGGAAGGGATCTCAAAATTTTTCCAACAACTTTCGCTTTCGGGATTTTTTCACCGAGAGTGAAACAGGAATTCACGATATCACTGAGTTTTGCATAGAAATCATCAAACGTCTCATCGTCGCGCATAAAAAGGGTTTCAAAGGCGGAGGTGAGACGTTGAAGTTTTGACCTTTTGACAGAGGTAGTACCTTCATGAATCGTTTCAAGAATATCCCACGCCTCTTTTGCTACCTCACACGTGCAAATTCGACGAAATTCTTTATGTGTGACGGAGCAAAAGAGGGAGTTGAGAGCCTTGCTGTTCCAACTCGAGTTCTGGTAATCAGTTGTGTCCCATTTATCAAGGGGTTTAGGAATATCAATGCCATCAATGGTGACAGCAGGTTCACTCCACCCAAAGATTACGCAGTGCCAAACTTTCTCATCGATGGATTTTAAAAATGCTCTCATACGAGCTTTCCAATAAGAATAGTTTGGATTGAGTGTTTTGGATAATTGGGATTTGGAATATTTTAATCTTGATCTAATCACAAATCACTTAGGATTTTCAAAATCCAAACCCTAACAAACACTACTACTACTACACTTCATATCACCATTAAACCGTCCTACCTCAGATTGGTCATCTGTTCAAACAATCTTTAAATCGTTACGGTCCAAAATGGTTTTCAAAGTATCTATCTACCGAATCAGCACTCAAAAAAACAAGTACTGAACCGACTCAACTTGGTCTCCAATCAAATTTAAAAAAAAAAAAAAATTTTATTTCACAATTTGAGTCTTGCAATTTGATAATTGTAATCAACTCTGTGCCTCAGTCTCACATCAAATTTTAAAAATTTATCTTGCAATTTATGGGTAAGGAAAAGTTTACAAAAAAAAAATAATTAACATATGATTTATCATGTCATTATGGATTAAATTATAATATTTAAATTAGAATTCTTAATTATTATTTTTTAAATCTAAACTCATCTAGTAAATCCATATATTAAATAAAAAAATTATTATGAGACGAAATGTCAATAAAATTATAGTTAACTGCACAACAACACTTTTATTCCATAGCTTGGTGGATGCAATTTTTCTTTTTCTTTTTTTCCAAAAAAAACAAAAAACAAAAAAACTCAAGTCATTTAATAAGAAAACTAAAAAAATTTAGCCCAATCCAATTCTACAAAATAAAGTGGGTGTTTAGGAAGTTGCTATTTTAGTAAGTTATTTTAGTTTTTGACTATTTTAGTAGGTTAAAATTTTTATATTTAGAAAGATGATTATATTTTTTTTATAATTAAATGTGATGTTTGTAAGAAAAAAATAAAATAATTATGAAGTTGATGTGATATTTTATGTTATTAACTATTTTAACTTATTTTATCTTTTTATAAATTTTAATTTAAAAAATACTAAAATTTCACTTCTCCAACATCACCAAAATAGGAATCTAAAGTTCAATAAGAAGATAAGTTGACCAAATCATCGGCCATATCACCCTTATTTTAAACCAATATTATTTGATCAATAATGTCACCAACGCGTCTCAAATCACATCAGAAGTCAATGAATTTCACACCACACAATATACAAAACCCACAACATGGGGTGAATCACACAGTATGATAACTTAGGCTTTTTTTTTTTTTTTTGGCAACATTTAAAAAAGTCAGTTTATTAATTTATTATATTAAAAAAGTCAACATGGGGTGAATCACACAGTATGGGGTGAATCACTAATCACACAGTATTTATTATATTTTTTTTTATAATAAATAAAAAAAACAACTTGTATGTTATATCCAAAATAACCTTAAGCCTAACTAAACACTATGAAATAGACAATTCTAATAAAAAAAACTCTAACATATATGAGCTTCATGGGTACGGTCATGTAATATTTCAGAATATTATAATTGACGGAGAAAGTAAGACTTATAATTTTGTATTGAATGATTGAGAAATATGATAGAATATGATGAATAATAATTAGTGAATGAGTATGAACATATAATATTTCGAGAATACTCAATAATTTTCCGAGCTTCACATATTTTTATTTTATTTTATTCCATCTTATGGTTATGGTTTCCTCATAGATAAACAATAGGTGGCTATGGTATGATTTTCTTTCTATCTTTCGTTAGGTTGCATTTATTTAGAAAGAAACGGATAATAGAAAATAAATATGGTAGAAAGTGAAGTGAAAGATTATTTTCTTGTATGTATTTTAATCAATGGAAAATTTTGTAAGAAAATGATGGGAAAAAAATATAATTGTAACGGTCCCGACCTGTGATTAACTAGTACTTCATGATTAAGAATGCCTAATAAGTAATCGAGAGGGAGAATTATGAGCCGGAGATGGGCTGAGGTATAGGCCGAGCGAGTTGGAGGCCCAATGGTGCGTTGGGCCGGGATAACTTGAATTTGCCCGGAGTTGGGGCTGCTCAGCCATGGACCGAGCTACTTGGATCTGCACAGGTGGTAACCGTGCAGCTTGCGTTGCTCGGTCAAAGGCGCGCACCAATAGCTCGGCCGAGAAGCATGTGCCAGAAGCGTGGCAGGAATTCCTTTGGTTGACCGGCATGATCAATCTCAAGCTCGGCTTTGCCGGAATGCGACCGAGCACGGCTGGAAGGGAGCTCGGTTTGTGAAGCACTTGGGTATGAAGCACGGCATGGCCCTTGACAGCCGAGGAGGCGCAACCCGGCTGACGAGCTCCCAGTAGAGTGGGCAGGCAGTTGGGTTAGGTGATGTTCAGTAAGATTTGTGCTGACAGATGGGATAGCATTACCACGTGTCGAGAGATCACTGGGAGTAGATTTGGGGCGCAGAGGGTATATTAGCATGTCTGCGCCCCCATACAAGACAGACGAACGTTTCGTAAGAGATACTTACACTCAAACACTCTCTCCTCTCTCTCTCTCTCTCTCTCTCTCTATCCCAAGGTGTGTGCTAACTTGATCGTCGGAGGGGTTTTCCGGCCACACACCGCCGGGTAGCTCACCGCCGTTGTGCTCGCAGGTGATCGGACAGAAACGGAGCTTGGAAGAAAGGAGTACGGGCTTGCCAGAATATTTGCTCCCTGTACAGTAATTAATGTGAAATTCTAAATTAATTGCATGTGTGTTGCATTCTTTGTGTTTATATCTGTTTATGGTAGGAATATCTGTCTATATTTTTGTTTTGTTTTGTTTTGTGAATTGAAGGCCTTATCAGCATCTGATCACGAAATTGACTTGGTTTATGAGTTATTTGAAAATTTTAAAATTTTATGGTAAATTAAATTGAAATTCGATTCGGAAAGAAATAATTAGAATAATTAATACTCATTTGCTTAGTGGTAAGCCTAATTAATTAATTACTTAATCAAGCTTATAAAAGGCTTATACACCACTTTGAGTCACCTTTTATTCATCATTTTGAGCCTACACAAAATGTGACAGAGAGGAAGAAAGAGACCAAGAGAGTTTGATATCAAAACTTGAGGTTGGAAAATGTTTGCAAATGACTAGTTGATGAAACCTTTAACTGCATTTGATTTCTAATATTAGGTTGTTTACTTTGTAAATATTTTTTAGCATGCATTTTAGATGGCTAGTACTCCTTACGGATGCAGCATTAAGTAAATGTGCACAATAGTTACATTTTTCTTTAAATGTAATTGTACCATCAGGATTATTTACAAATATTTTTTCAAAATACTCCCAAACACTACTAGTCGTGCCCCTAGATGATGATTCAATTGTTGGAAGAGGGATATTAGGTTTACTAGAAGGAGAATCAACAAATTTGTGTTATGTAGTATATGCATCAACATCGATATAAACATTAGAAATATTAGGATCCGTAGTAATGTAAGTAAAATAACATATAAGAACTAACAATTAATTTAAATAATGAGTAAACAATAACAACTAATATATGTTAAGAAATAATTAATGTAACAAAATGAGTAAATAATAAATTTAAATCAAATAATTAATGTTACCGACTAGCGAATGCGATACAAAAATTAACTTTTTCTGATAAAAGTTTCTTTTTGTACAATTACAATTGCCACTTAGGTATGAGATTTCAAAATTATTTGAGAGAGTTGAGAGTTAAGAGTTGAGAGAGATTGAGAGTTTGAGAGAGAGAACTGTTTGTGAGAAATAAAATGGAAGAAGGGTGGTATTTATAAGAGTTTGAAAGGAGAGGGTGAATTTGTAAAAAATAAAAATAAAAACTGACTTTTGAGATGTATAAACGGTCACATGACTGTTTGAATTTTTAAAAATTGTTTTTTAACATTGGGAGACTAGAGAGCCGTTGGGGGGTGGGCTACGGGTCAGGTCAGGCGACCACAGGGTGCAAAAAATTTTTGGGCCGGGTTCGTGGGCCAGGCAAGGCTTTCAAAAAGAGGGCCTAGGCTTAGAGTCCCCGGGTTGTAGGCAGACTATGGATCCATTAGCTATTTTTACACCCCTAAATATGTATAATAGTTGAAAAATCTAGAAATCCCCTATGTTAGGTTTTATTTCTTAGCAATCATGTTTGACAAAACTCCTTTCAGTTGTACTTGTTTTCACACTTTTTATTTCAGTGAGACTATGAGTTGTTAGATGCGAATCCAACCTGAATTTTGCCTTGCAGAGAAGATTGTGGTGTTTAATTCTTTCAAGATTGCCACTTCGCTGATTATGACGGGGATCGAGTTGCCCGGTCAGCTCGCGGGGGTCGAGGGAGCAGCTCCCTTTGGCGGGTCCGGGGCAGCGCCCAGGCGGGGTCGAGGGGCAGCGCCCCCGAAGCAAAATGTAAAAATGCATTCAAAGTTGCCTGTCCGCTCAAGCGGACATTCCCCCGCTCGAGCGGAGAATGCTGGGTTTCAGAAGTGTGTTCGTTTGCAAAAATACTGGATGTTGTTTTTTCCCGCTCGAGTGGAACTTTCCGTGCTCGAGCGTAGGTCCACTCGAGCGGCCAATCTGACGCTCGAGCGGAGATCGCGGGACAGTTTTCTATAAATTCGTGTTTCAGTCCAACTCTAGGATTACTTCTCCAGATCTTCTTCTTGGGTTCTAGGGTTTATATCTAGGGATATTTTGCTAGTTTTCTTTGATGTTTTGATTGAGTGTTCAACTCATGGTTTAAAGAGTATACATCAAAGGATTATTTTGTTCTACACAAAAGAGAGAGTTGTTCTTCGGTGGATTCTGAAGAATTCGAGCCTGAAGCTTTGGTGGATTCTGGAGTGGCTCATCGTCAAGACAATTCCGAGGTGAAGACGGGGTTGAAAGAGGCACATAGGGGTTGGTTCAATTCGGGCGTGGATTCGCTAGGTAATTGAGAGTATACCTGTGTAATTCCTTTATATCTTCTTAGTGGATTGTTTTGTGGCTGTTGCCCGTGGTTTTTTTATCACAATTAGAGGTGTCCAATTGTGGTTTTTCCACGTAAAATCGTTGTGTCGATTTGTCTTGATTGTTTGATTGCGATTGTTATATACTGCTTAAATTGATACATAATCACAAATCAACATCTAGGGGATTTCTAGATTTTTCACCCTAGATGTTGATTTGTGATTATGTATCAATTTTAAGCAGTAAACAACAATTCCAATCAAACAATCAAGACAAACCGACACAACAATTTTACGTGAAAAAACCACAATTGGACACCTCCAATTGTGATAAAAAACCACAGGCAACAGCCATAAAACAATCCACTAAAAAGACATAAAGGAATTACACAGGTATACTCTCAATTACCTAGCAAATCCACACCCGAATTGAACCAACCCCTATGTGCCTCTTCCAACCCCGTCTTCACCTTGGAATTGTCTTGACGATGAGCCACTCCAGAATCCACCAAAGCTTCAGGCTCGAATTCTTCAGAATCCACCGAAGAACAACTCTCTCTTTTGTGTAGAACAAACAAATAATCCTTTGATGTATACTCTTTAAACCATAAGTTGAATACTCAATCAAAACATCAAAGAAAACTAGCAAAATATCCCCAGATATAAACCCTAGAACCCAAGAAGAAGATCTGGAGAAGTAATCCTAGATTTGGACTGAAACACGAATTTATAGAAAACTGTCCCGCGATCTCTGCTCGAGCGTCAGATTGGCCGCTCGAGCGGACCTACGCTCGAGCGCGGAAAGTTCTGCTCGAGCGGGAAAAAACAACATCCAGTATTTTTGCAGGCGAACAAATTTCTGAAACCCAGCATTCTCCGCTCGAGCGGGGGAATGTCCGCTCGAGCGGATAGGCAACTTTGAATGCATTTTTGCATTTTGGAAGCATTAACATCAGCGAAGTGGCAATCTTGGAAGCATTAACATCACAAACATCTCTGCAAGGCACAATTCAGGTTGGATTCGCATCTAACAACTCATAGTCTCACTGAAATAAAAAGTGCGAAAACAAGTACAACTGAAAGGAGTTTTGTCAAACGGGATTGTCAAGAAATAAAACCTAACAATAGTTTTTCCCATCATCCATTCTTGTTTGATTATCCAGTAACAACGGATATGTTGACCTGTGTTTCACATATCATTCTTGAAAAGAAGTTAATGAAATTTGATAGTGTTTACTGAAACTAGTTATCTTTTTATTGATAGATTAATTTTTTTGGTGTTAGTTTTGTATTTTTTAGCTGTGTAATTGGAGCATGCATTTTTAGTTATAAAACTTTGAGACTAAGGCCCCATTTGGGGTGTTGATGTTTTTCATTAAAATAGCAAAAAAGTCAAAATACCCAATCACATCATTTTCTTTATTTTTTTACATATCTTCTCGTAAAAAATCAACTAAAATAGTCACTTTTCAAACGCGCTCAATAATATGGAGGATGAAACTTAAATCATATATATTGAGAAAAATTAATTATGGTGATAAAAAAAATTATTTATTTTTTTGGTGTTAGAAAAAAGAAGTGGCATAGGCTTATCCAGACCCCAGCTTCAGGTAAGGCTCCCCAGCTGCTGAACCAGTAAGCTAAAACAAAGGGATGCAAGGGCACCATACTAAGAGACAATGGAGTCTCGAGCACAGGTTAAAGCCTTTTAGTGTTCAGTCCTATCTACTGAACCCACTTCGGGTACTATTATTAAGGCCTATTTTAAAAGGAAGGTTAAAAGTTGATTTTTTTAATTTCTTTTAAAAATATATTAAAAAAAAATAGAGAGATAATATGACCTAAAAAAAGAAAAAAACAAAAAAATTAACTTTTAACTGTGTTGTCAAAATAGACCCAAATGTTTGTGGCAATAAAAGTTGGTATTGTATGAGAAAAGAATTTGAAAAGATGATTAAAAGTTGATTTTTTAATTTTTTAAAAACTTTTTTTAAAAAAAAAATTATAAAAATATAAGAAATAATATGATCTAAAATAAATTAAAAGCTGATTTTTATTTATTTATTTATTTATTTTTCTCAAATGGGGCCATAGTGATCAATAAACTTTTGCAATATATGCTTTCGCCTGTCAAGGCCACAAGTTTAACATGGCGCTACCGTGAAAGTTAAATTTATGGATAGCCAATAATATCCTGCCACGTCACAAAATACTAAAAGTAAAGTGGGCCATCATATTGAGAGGCAATTTAGAAAGTTACTAAAAAGTTAACTTTTTAATTTATTTTAACTTATATCACTAATTTTTTTATATATATATATATATAAGAAGACAGAAAAATTAAAAAAATTTAAAAATTCAACTTTTAATTAATTTTTAATCAACTTTTCAAATCACCCTAAGGAGTCTCACCAATTTAACCCTAGTTAAATCTTCTCTCCCCAGACTGTTGTTATCTCTGAAACCCATTTGCATCTCTCTTTCCTCATCTCTCTCTCTCTCTCTCTCATGGCCAGCCAGGCATCCTCCTGCCTATCATTATAGTAATATTAATTTTGTTTCAATTAATTTCTGCATAATGACTAAACCCATACCATTAGTAAATCTATCACAGCAATATAACCCATACCATCATCTTCAACCACCAATTATATCACCAACACTGTCACTCATTGCCTCTGCAACTCCAAATTTTTCCATCTAAAATCTTCCTTTTCACTCAAAAATGAAAATTTCCAAAATGAACGAACAAAATTTAATTTTTCTTTCTTTTTTCTACTTGCCCAAATTTTTTTTTCTTTCTCTCTCTAATATTTTGTGTTATCCAAACCTCACTCTCTTTTTGGATTCATTTTTTATTATCTACAACTAGAGATATATACATATAAAATAATTCCATTTAGTAAGGAATAATAAAGAGGCCCAGTTTTAGAGAGCAGAGGATATGGGTAAGCTTTTGATTTATTGATTTATTCCAGTGTTACTACTTTCCAGTTTACTACTTTTCCATTTGATTTTGTTTTTCCAGTTGATTTTGTTTTTCTAGTGTTACTACTTTCAAAGTGTTACTACTTTCCTGTTTACTACTTTCCTCCTTTCCCATTTGATTTTGTTTTTTCAGTTGATTTTGTTTTTCCAGTGTTACTACTTTTCCGTTTACTAATTACTACTTTCCCATTTGATTTTGTTTTTCCAGTGTTATTCCAGTGTTACTACTTTCTCATTTGATTATGTTTGTCCAGTGTCCACTATATAGATGAATCACTAGAAGTTGTTGAAGGGAGAGAATACATTGGTCTATATACAGACGAATTACTACTTACCCATTTGATTTTGTTTTTCCAGTGTTACTACTTTCCCATTTGATTCTGTTTTTTGAATTGATTTTGTTTTTCCAATGTTACTACTTTCCCATAAATTGTCGAAGGGGGAGAATACACTGGCCTATATATAGATGAATTACTACTTTCCCATTTGATTTTGTTTTTCCAGTGTTACTATTTTCAAAGTGTTATTACTTTCCTGTTTACTACTTTCCTACTTTCCCATTTGATTTTGTTTTTCCAGTTGATTTTGTTTTTCTAGTGTTACTACTTTCCCGTTTGCTACTTTCTCATTTGATTTTGTTTTTCCAGTGTTACTACTTTCAAAGTGTTGCTACTTTCCCGTTTACTACTTTCCCATTTGATTTTGTTTTTCCAGTGTTACTACTTTCCCATTTGATTTTGTTTTTCCAGCCATTTACTACTTTCCCATTTGATTTTGATTTTGATTTTGTTTTTCCAATGTTACTACTTTCATGTTTACTACTTTCCTACTTTCCCATTTGATTATGGAAAATTTGTTTTTCCAGTGTTGCTACTTTCCTATAAGTTGTTGAAGACGAATTACTACTTTCTCATTTGATTTTGTTTTTCCAGTGTTACTACTTTCCCGTTTATTACTTTCCCGTTTGATTTTGTTTTTCCAGTGTTAGTACTTTCAAAGTGTTACTACTTTCCAATTTGATTTTGTTTTTCCAGTGTTAGTACTTTCAAAGTGTTACTACTTTCCCATTGGATTTTGTTTTTCCAGTGTTACTACTTTCCCATTTGATTATGTTTTTCCATTCGTTTACTACTTTCCCATTTGATTTTGATTTTGTTTTTCCAGTGTTACTATTTTCAAAGTGTTACTACTTTCCCGTTTATTACTTTCCTACTTTCCCATTTGATTTTGTTTTTTTAGTGTTACTACTTTCAAAGTGTTACTACTATCCCGTTTACTACTTTCACTTTCAAAGTATTACTACTTTTCCCTAAAGTGTTACTATTTTCCCATTTGATTTTGTTTTTTCAGTTGATTTTGTTTTTCCAGTGTCACTACTTTCAAAGTGTTACTACTTTTCCATAAAGTGTTACTACTTTGCCGTTTACTACTTTTACTTTCAAAGTGTTACTACTTTGCCGTTTACTACTTTCACTTTCAAAGTGTTACTACTTTCCCGTAAACTGTTACTACTTTCTCGTTTACTACTTTTCTATTTGAAAAAATACTTTCCCATAAAGTGTTACTACTTTCTCATTTGATTATTACTTTCCTGTTTACTACTTTCCTATAAAGTGTTACTACTTTCCCATTTGATGTAACTACTTTCTCGTAAAGTGTTACTACTTTTCCGTTTACTACTTTCCCATTTGATTACTACTTTCCCGTTTACTACTTTCACTTTCAAAGTGTTTCTACTTTTCCGTTTACTACTTTCCCATTTGATTTTGTTTTTCCAGTGTTACTACTTTCCCATTTGATTCTTTCCCATTTGATTATGTTTTTCCAACCGTTTACTACTTTTCCGTTTCTGTTTTTCCAGTTGATTGACGTTTAGTGTTTATTGGTATATAGGGGTAGGGGACGTGATGACAATGCAGTGGGTGTGCGTAAATTTTCATAATTCCTTATTTATGGGAATAACTTATGTGAGTGCTTTTTTGTCTTTTAGGATTATGTTTATTAACTTAACATCTTTCTTTTATGTTTTTGATATGGGACAAGAACAATGCTTATTAAAAAAGATTTTTACAAGAAAATAAGAAAGATTTTAAAAATTACAACAAAAATAAATAAATAAATAAATAATCACATTTTATTTTCGAAAATTTCCCAACACAAAAAGGTTGAGATTAGTCTATAATCAAAAGAAAAACAATGTGACATGGGGTTCTGAGAATTCAAATCATTAAGCTTGATTTGTGATGAATTTGATTAGTGGCTCATTCAACATTGTTCACAAAATTAAACAGCAAAAAAACTTGCTCATATTTATAAATTATAGTTTTATTTTTATAACAAGTTCAAATACAAATTATCTATCTATACAATTATACTTACTAGAGTTGGTATTTATGCCTTATTTTTTGAGTTTTCTCAAAGTACCTCAATAGCAATTATGCCTTACATTTTAATTTTTGTTTATTCACGCTAGTTGCATGTGTAGTTATGAACAATTTTTTTTTTCCCAAATCTTTCAATTGTTGATCTTTTAAATTCATAAAATTTTTAAATTTTAAATTCAATCATACGTTTTATATTTTTATTATTATTATTTTAAAATAATCATATACACACGTGTGTGTCCATCATTTCTAGTATCCTTAAATTCAAGTCTTGCAAAGTTATGTCTCTTTGGTGTCATCTAGGTTGGAGAGATTTTCCATGCAGCTTATGTGACGGCCAGGGTCTAATTTGACCCTTATGCCTTGATTGATTAACTTTATTTTGATCAGTCGCTTAGAAATTTAGAACCTTATTCCTAATTGTTTTGTTATAGAGATGGCCATTGATGTTTTGGGTTTCATGCTTATGAGTAACTCGGGCAAATCGGAATCCGATCGATCGTACTTCCTTGATTGTTTCACAAAGACAGATTGTGTAATTTGAGTAGTAACTAGCAATCTTTAGGGCATGTCGATTACTTTAAATTTTAAAATTTTAGTAGTTAGCGATTGAAAGGAAATCGATTGCACTTGTTAAGATAAGTGCGATCGATTGACTTATCGTACAAACTTAAACTTGATGGGAAAGTCTATAGCACATTTTGTTAAAAAATGTACGGTATATAGAAAATCAATGGCTAAGATTGAGCCACATCATTAAAAGTGACATGCTAAACAGGTCACTTTTTATAGTTATGAGCCAAAATCATATTTCTTCATAACTATAATCAAATTGATTATAACTTAGTCAGAACCATATCTCATAAGCACACAATTTTGTTCATAACTAATATCACATATTTCATAACCATAATCACATATCTCATAACCACATCTCCTAACTAACCCCTTTGAGTTATAACCAACATCACATATCTCATAATCACTAGTCACATATTTCATAACCAACACTTTTTCTTTTTTTTTTTTCATAACCAACATCACATATCTCATAACCACTAGTCACATATCTCATAACTAACACCCTTTTGCTTATAACCACACCACTTTGATCATAACTAATATCACATATCTCATAACTATTACCCACATGAATCAAAACCACATCTCATAACCAACCCCTTTGAGTCATAACCAACATCACATATCTCATAACCACTAGTCACATATCTCATAACTAACAACCCTTTTGCAAATAACTACACCATTTTGATCATAACCAATATCTCATATCTCATAACCACTAACACATATAGCATAACCAAACACCCTTTGACACCACTTTGATCATAACCAATATCTCATATCTCATAACCATTAACACATATAGCATAACCAAACGCCCTTTGAC
The DNA here is from genome assembly GCA_036172215.1 of Camellia granthamiana. Classification (NCBI taxonomy): domain Eukaryota; kingdom Viridiplantae; phylum Streptophyta; class Magnoliopsida; order Ericales; family Theaceae; genus Camellia; species Camellia granthamiana. The sequence goes on along the minus strand of CM069903.1, from coordinate 7,683,856 downwards.
ACTATTTTGCTCATAACCAACATCACATATATCTTATAATCATTAATGAAATATCTTATAACCATTACCCGCATATCTCATACCCAACATCACATATATCATAACTACTAATCATATATCTCATAACCACACCACTTTGATCATAACCAACACTACATATCTCAGAGCCACTAATCACATATCTCATAACCAAACACCCTTTGACTTATAACTACACCACTCTGTTCATAACCAAAAGCCACATATCTAATAATCACTAATCATATATCTCATAACCTTTACCCACTTATGTCATAACCACATCTCATAACCAACACCATTTGCCTCATAACCAACATCACATATATTATAACCATTAATCACATATCTCATAACCATTACCCACATATAAGGGTGTAAATTTGACCCACGAGCTCACGGCACACCCCAAGTCTAGTCGCGCCCTAGGTGGGCCCAACCAGGCCTGAGCCTAAGCCCAACCTCAGACCCTAGGCTATGTGTTCTAGAGCCCGGCCCGACTCTAGTGTGTTAGGGAGTGTGCCCTATCTCGTGAGCTCGACCCGAAATTTTTTTCCCCATCTAGCCCGACCCAATCCCAACGGCTCTCTTCCCCACTATTAGTGCAACAATCAAAATTTTTTTAAAAAAAATTTGAAACAGTCATATAACCGTTAATTCCACCAACAACCAATTTTTTTTTTAATTTATATATATAAATTAACCCCTCCCTCCCAAGTCCTATAAATACCACCCCTCTCTCATTTTATTTCTCACAAACAAATCTATCTTTCAAACTCTCATTATCTCTGAACTCTTAACTCTCTCAATTAATTTTGAAGTGTCATCCCTAAGTGACAATTGCAATTGATCACCTATCTTTATTTTAGATTTTTTTTTAGTCATAATATCTTCATTAAATATAATAAAAATAGTAATGTGCAAACGATATACTTTTTAAAATATCTATATACAGTTATATATATATAATTTAACTAAATTTTAATAAAAAATATGTTGAAAAAAATTATCTATGACGTGATTTTATTTTGTTCTGCTAAATAAATTTTCTTCTAAATTTTTTTCCCCAACTTTTCTTTGTTTTTTTCTCTACTCCGTTTTCTTTCCCTTAATTTTCCCTAGTTGTGCCTGAGCTCTCTCTATTTCTTACTCAGACTTCTCTATTTTGCTCAAATTATTGAACGACCACTGTTGATAGTTCTTCCTCACTGGATTCTTCCTCTTTCTACTCCTGTGTCTTTGCAATAGATCCTTGAACTTGTCATTACTCTCTTTATCTATTTCAACACTATTCATTCTGGTGATATTTCTCTATCTAGTAAATTCATCTATCTCGAAACTCGAGCTCTTTAACATTAATATGTCATGCTTACACAAACCTTTGGCCATAGTTATGATTTGAAAGGTTTTGTTATCATCAATTTGTACATGTGTTATAGAACTGTTGAAAAATGAATATTACGCATTTTGTTGTATTCTTTTGCTATCTCAGTCCTCTTCATCCCTCAAGCATCTCTCTCATTGTTTACTGTCATTGTAGATATCTCTGATGTTCCTTATCGTAAGCGACAACACCTTTGACATCATTTTCACAGGCGATAAGCCCGTTCGGTCTCTCTTTCTCATTTTCCCTTTCCTCTTGCTCTACTAGCTAATCTTCTCTAATTTTCATTTTCTGTTCCATGGCTTTAAGTTGTTGATTAAATTATTTAATTATTGGCATTACATTTTGTTTTCTCTGTATTATGAGAGATCCTGATTGGTGATTCTAAGATTTTTAGTGATTTGTTTAGTCATTTTATGATAATTGTTATGAAACTTTGTTGCTTGATTACAATATTTGTGGTTTATAAAAAAGTTGGTATTTTTGCTACATCAATTAATTGTGTTGTTACACATTTTGTGATTGATGTTATGTAATTTTTTGGGTTGGTTATGACATTTGTGATTTGTAAAAATTTTGATTATTTTTATTATGGTAATTAGTGATGCAGTTACGCGTTTTGTAGTTGATGTTATTAAATTTTGTGAGTTGGTTATGACATTTGTAGTTTTTAAAATTTTTAAATGTTTTTGTTACACCAATTAGTGGATAGTTACATAATTTTTGGTTAATGTTACAAAATTTTGGGAATTGGTTACGATATTTGTGATTTTCTATAATTTTAAACAATTTTGTTATGCCAATTAGTGATGGCATTATGTATTTTGTGTTTTATATTACAAAACTTTGTGACTTGATTATGATATTTGTGGTTTCTAAAATTTTAAATATTTTTATTACTGTAGACACCCCATTTTTAACGGCCCTTATGACTTGGACTTCATCGCTTGCACACCTGAAGATGAGTTTATATGCTTGTCAAGTGCTCGAAGTCCTCAGCGGAATGCTACAGCTTTGAGCCTTTCAAACCCTGCACCCTTGTTGCCTTTGTTTTTGGACCAAACCCTGAGCTTTTCAAGCCTGCAACCCTTGGTGGCCTGCCGGCCACCTTTTTGGGCTGCTGGCCAACAATTTTGGTTGTTGGCCACTGATGTAGCTTGCTGGCCACTAGTGTCTTTTGCAGATATTTTGTGATAGTTGTGCTAGCTGTTTGCACAGATGCATGCATCTGCTTCCACGTGTATGGCTGGATATTCTTGAGGGAAATTCATGTTTTCTATCTATAGAGGGCCTCCCTCTCATGTTTTAAGGTTAGAAAAATTTTGGAGCAAAATTTTTCCTCTCTTTACAATTCTCTCTCTTTCTCTCTCTTGCAAATTTCTATACTTTTGCCTATACATCCGTAACCTTTGCCTATACACTCTTAACCAAACCTCTCCATACTTGAGCTGAGGTATCCTAAAGCCTTGTTTGAGCTCTTGAGGGTGTGTTTGACTTGGATTATTGCTTGAAATTGGCTTTTCGCTTCAAAGGTATAAGGCTTTGCCTCTTTGCTTGCTTTACTTACTCTTTTTTTTGCTATTGTCAAACTATTTTTGGGCTATACAAACTCTGTATTTTTTGGGCTAAAGCTTGGGTTTTAAGGTCACCAAAAGGTTGAGGGGTGGTTCACCTTTCTTTGTACCTTGCTTTGAATGCCTTTTCTCTTGTGTTTCCTATCCTTTCACCATCTTTTTTTAAGCTTTTAAATACTGATTTTTAGAGTTATTTCAGTGGCCAAAATCATGTTTTGAAATCCAAAATTGGAGGGGTTAGCCTCCCTTCCTTAAATCTTGCTTACTAGCCTAGCTTGTGCTACATAATCTAGCTATTTTTGTCTTAATTCCAGCATGTTTTAGGACTGTTTTAGCACCATTTTTGGTTGATAGTTGCATTTGAGCTTTGTATTGCATGCTTATAGTGTAATTGTCCTCATGAGTTTGGTGTTCTAGGCGTTAGACACCATCTTATTTGAGTTGATTGCATTTATTTAAGGTTTTTGATACTTGTGATCACTCTTAATCATCTCTGCAACCTCCCTCCTTTCTTGGCTTTTGTTTTGCTTTGAAAGTGGTTCAAACTACTTGTTTGTTTAAGCGTGAGATTGAGATGTCATGCTTAATGGTTTAATCCCTTTGGGGTTCATTGCCAACAGTATGATGTCTTTTTCATGTCCAAGAAAACATTTGGTTTAAGCCCTTTTTCCATTTAGAGGACTTAAACCCACCATTGGACTCAATGAATTAAAGGATGGTTAGTAATTTAAAAGGAAGTAATTAAAATGGGACTAAAATGTTGCAAGATAAGAATTTATTTTTGTGTTCAATCGGACATTAATTGAACACATGGAAGCTTGAGGCATTTCATACTCACTAGTGATGAAATGATTCAAGTCTTCAAGGTCAACTCCTTCCCTTGATCTTTCATGATAGGGGGGGTGGTTTTTTGAGTCTTATTTTGTTGCATTTATTAAACTTGTACACTTTGGTTCATGAGCCATCATGCAATGAAATTGCTTGAGTTGATGGTTTGTGGACCAAGTTTACTACTCCTTTGATTTGTTCATGATAAGGAGGGGTGAATTGTGCAAACAAACCCTTGAGAATACCCTGTGTATGCTATGTTTGTTCTCTATTGCAGCAAGATAAACTGTGCAACAGTGGCCGGCCGGCCACTTTCCATGGCTGGCAGGCCACCTTTGATGGCCGGCAGCCCCTTACTCCTGGCCTGCCAGCCACCAATGCAAAATTCAACAGTGTGTTTTTTGAGCAGAGTAAAGCCATTCTGGAAGTGGACAGAGGTGTGAGTGTTCTACTGTGTAACAGAGACCTTCTGGTAGCAAAACAGTGGCCTTTTCGGATGGAAACCGAGCACATGCATGAGCATTCCTCGCATATCGAGCCTGTTTAATTTAAATATTTAGCTTAAATATTTGTTGTAATTAATTAGTAGTAGCTAGTTGAATTTGGTAAAGTGTTGTAATTTGATTAGCTAGAATAGTTAATTCATTCGGTTTGTTATAATTAGTTAAGTAGTTTAGCTAATTTAATTTGTTTTTTCATAATTAACTTAGCTTAGCTAGTTAGCTAGTTAGTTTATTCGGGCTCTCCTTCGTGAGAGCGCAATATTGTAATAATGTGTATGTCTTCCAACCCCACGTCTTTCTCCATTTTATTTACAAGCTTTGATGGTTAGTTTAGGGGCATCACGTCTTGTTTAGGATACTTCATGTTTGCTTCCATTTGTATTGCATGCACTGGGGCTCGGTTCATCATTCTAACTTGCATTGTTGGTTTAAAATATTCTTGGAATACGGTTTAAAATATTCTTGGAATACGTGCTTAGACCGCATGCTATCAAATTGTTTTATATGCCATATTAGTAGCCGAGCCTATTTAGATTGCATATCACATGTGTTGCATTAGTCATATCGCATAGTTAGGAATCATGCATTTTTTCAACTCTATCATCTTTTTGGCTTGGAGTACTAGGTAAGCCTTTACTCGCTTTAGTATATCGTATGCGTGATTTTGTTGCCATGTCTAGCATGTTGGCATGAGGTTAATTGCTTAAGTGCTATAATTGCTTGAATGCCTGTGGATGAAGGCTTATTGCTTGAATTGGAATAATTTGAGTAAATATTCATATGCGATCACTTTTTCAAGTGGTACATATTCGAAACAATTTTCAAAACAAACATGAATCAAGTGTTCCAATTCTTGCAAGTTACTCTATACTTGTGTGTGTGCGCATCGCATAGTAATGCTAGCCTAATAACCGGAACAAGAACATACAATGTAAATAAGATTCATATCATGATTAGTAGAGGCCGATCTTTGATCAGGTGAGCGGGGGTGCTCAATCCATGACCTTTCCTTCTTGTACCTAAGTTCCCAAGTCGAGACAATTTTGGTGATAACGGACACGTGGCCTTTGGCATGAGTTATGGGTTTCCTAAATTTCTCAAAAATATTTTGGTGGTGAATCTGTATCTAGCAAAACAGTCTATTTTTGGCAATTTGATTCAAAATCGATTTTCCAAAAAAGATTTGCCGGATTGGGAATCTTTGGTGTTTATCTATTTCACATTAAATTTGTGGAATCAGATTCAGAACCGCGAGAATACGAACTGTAGGGCTTATTTAGCCTTTCGAAATGGAGCGTGAAAAAATCGAGCTCCAATTACGCTAATTAATGGTGTGATTATGCATTTTGTAGTTGATTATTAAAATAGTCTTTTTTATTAATTTTACTTGATAAAAATAGATGAAGGATTTATATTAAAATAAATAAAGAAAATTTAAGTATAAATTGACAAAATTATAAATTAATAATTTATTTTATTATAATACTCTATTCATAAATGTTTTAATTTTGTTTTTTATAATGATTATTACATAATTTCGGCCCCATTTTCTCCAAAAATTTGGAACAAACATCCAAATTTTGTCAAAATCAAAATTTCCCCATTAATTGTTTTTGACAAGTCCTTAGACCCTTTCTTTAGCCCAAACGAGAGAGAGAGAGAGAGAGAGAGAGAGAGAGAGAGAGTGTGTGTGTGTGTGTGTGTGTGTGTGTGTGTGTGTGTGTGTGTGTGTGTGTGAGTAATTTATGGACTTGGGGTGTGCCGCAAGCTAGTGGGCCAAATTTACACCCCTATATGTGAGTAATGGTTATGAGATATGTGATTAGTAGTTATGATATATGTGATGTTGTTTATGAGGCAAATGGTGTTGGTTATGAGGCAAATGGTGTTGGTTATTGTAATGCCCCAAAATTTACCTAACATAATCTTGGTACATCAACCGACATTCATTTAAGAACAATAGCAATTCCCCAATCATCATAACATTGATCATAGAAGTTGGTACAAAATAGTCCCACATGCGAATTATACATTCAATGATATTACATACATGAATCTATAGTATGTAGAACGTCAAATTCAAAAGTAAATAAAATGCCCTCAAGGGCTTACAAATTCCAACACTTAAGCCTGATTACACAAAAATAGTCTTATAGCCCTAGGCTTACAAAATATAATCACAACAAAACAGAACCTTGTGCTGTATATACATATACCCACGCCCTAGATTGGCGGGTTCACCACGTCATTTCCTGCACCAAAATCCCATAGGGGTGAGCATAAAACCCAGTAGAGAATTCTTAACAAAGTATATACATTTATGAAAGATTCCCAATATGAAATGCACATGTCATGCTATGCAAATTAAAAGAGGATTTCGTTCACGTCTGTTAAAAAGCCACCATGCTCAATGATAGTTTGAAATCTCAACAATTCAGAAATTTACAATTTAATTCAGAGGGGCAGTAAATACGACTCAGGTAATCCCTAGGTTGGTGTCTGCAAGTAGGCATAACTACCACTACCAAAAACCCCACTTTATCGGTTGCTAATTAGAAGGGAAGTAGTACCTCCTCCGCGCGTGTTTTCGGTCTTTCACTTCGAACACTTAGGCCAACTTAATCAGTCTCATCTACACCTCCTATCCAGACTTACCAACCTATTTATCCCAAAACATTTTAATAATTCTCATTTCAAAATATCCTTTTCTCAATGTAAATTTTTCTAAACTCAATTCAAAATGTATAATAATCAATTGAATGAGTATGTAATGCAATAATTATCAATGCCTCATAACATTTCTCCGCTTTTAAGTATCTCAACAATAATACCATAATTAAACAAAATTTCCATCTCTCCTCTCAATGCTATTACACACAATAGCCACACATGCATTTAATGCCATCAATAGATATCAACGTTTCCATATTCCGAACTTCTCCCAACAATTTAGTCATTTCAAAAAAAAAAACATAACAATATCTTAACACAACAATTTCCAACATCACTACTTCTCATATTTCATGAAATCCATCATTTGTGTATCTATTTATATACACATATACATACATTTATATATATATATCGATGAGAAATTTCCAATCATTAAGCATTTTAGCACAAAAGGAGTAATATAATGACAATTTTGTCTATGAGTTCTCAACAACCTTTCAAACCCCAAAACCCTAGTTTTTCCTCACCACAACCAAGCACATTCAAATCGCTTGAAAGGCGTTTTCTTCAAAAAGTTTCTTTTTCTCAATCAATGTAGTTCAAACTTTTCAAGAGATCATTTTAAAAAGAAACTAGGCGGAAAACCATCCCTAAACACCCACATTCTTAATCCAAAATCAAGTTTCAACATTTACAATGAAAAATTTCGAAAATCACAAAATCTAGCAAAAATATATATATTACTCCAAGAATAATCCCTACCTTAAGTTTTGAAAAGAAATTGGAATGAAACCCTTAAAATCTACGGTGTTGAAACACAATCTTCACCGCACACAACAAAGCCCTCGGTTAGCTCTCCAACTTTGATGAAGAAGCTTGGGTTAAAAATGCAATAGATCTAAAGAGATCAAGAGTTCTAAAAGGTTTGGTGTAGGAAATGTAGAGAGAAGGAAGAGGAAATGATTTTTAGAGAGAGAGAGAGAGATGTGTAAAAAGTGATACATACACAACCCAAAAAGAAAGAAAAATAGAGTTTTTCGAACTCAGGGTTTCCCGCACGTGCGACACTCACTCCCACACGTGCGGAGCGTGCTTCCCGCACGTGCGGCCTTTATCCTCGCACGTGTGGCCCCTTCCCTCACATTTCCACTCCCGCACCTGCATATATTGCATTATGCTGCCTAGGAATCCCTTGATTTCCGCACGTGCAGCCCCCTTCCCGTACGTGTGGCCCAAGGCCCTGCATGTGCGGCTCAGCCCCCAGCCTAGAAAATCTTCAGCTCAACCCAAAAACACACCAAACCCAACCTCGCACCTTCTGTAACATGTGAAACTCAGAATAGCAATAAATAAAAATGAAAATTTTTGAGAAGGAGTTTTCAAAACAATAATCCAACTGTCAAACCAAAACCTTACACTAAAATCCGACGCTATAACAATAGTAAACTGAGGTTAAACAAAGAGGAACAAATGAATAACATGACCAGTCATCACAACCTCCCTACCATAGGAAATTTCGTCCCTAAAATTAGATCAAACTACTCAAACAGGATAACGACAACAAGTGATCAAAACCGTGCTAGATGTTGTTTCAAATCACAATATCTATTTTCAATCAAAATTCGCCATTCTCATCATGGTTTCCAAGTGTCTAGTCTCAAGGCTAACAACAACGGCTCATGATATCATATAAGCATGAAATATTTCAATCAACAATAATGGTCATACATATCAATCTCATATTCAAAACAACAATACTTATAACAACACATGGCTAATAATCTTAATACATTCCTTCAACACTAGGGAATATTACAAATTAAAACAACTTAAGCATTCATAAATAAATCCGGATACTTGGAGCGGACTTCCGCCTCCCGTTGCCATGTTACTTCTTCAACCCCATGGTGTCTCCACAACACCTTTACCAACGGTATAGTTTTGCCTCGTAATACTTGCTCTCAGGTATCTTGTATTTGAATTGGTCGCTCTTCGTAAGAGGCATCCTCATCTATCTCCAAACTAACCCAATGTAGCACATGAGAAGGGTCGGGTTCATACTTAGATATGTGATATGGAGTTGTTTTTTGGATTAATTACATGAAAGACCTCTTAATTATCGGTGAATATCACTTTGCCTTCTCACTTATAAACTCGTGCATTTTGACTTTCTCAACTTTAAAAATATATTACTTTTACCCCAGATCAATTCCAAAAAGAGTGTATTTGTACGATTTTCATAGTTAGACAAAGTCAATATATATGAATTTACAAATAAAAAATAAAATAATATTAACTAATAATTGAGAGGTATTGGAGTAATTAACCCTTGCTTCTTTCATGGGATTGGGAGAATCCAAGAATGGTGCTCTAACCAAAATTTTATCTTTGACCAAGTGAAATTTTGCTATGCTACTATGCAATTATAATGCATGCAATTGCTAAGACTAAACCCCCAAACCCCTACCTAGCAAAACAGAAATGGTAAGTATAAGAATAATTTTATGTATACTGACAATCTTACTAAAAATGCAAGAGGCTTAATTTGATTGGTTATCAAAAAATTAATGATATTTAAACATCCAATGATGTTTTGATGTGTACATTTTTAATGAGATTGTTAGTAAGAGTTTAAATAACTATAGTATTGCTCAAAATATAATATCTATGGTTGAGATCCATTTTGAATGTTATGTGAATCATATTTTAAATTCTAAACCACATAGTAGATTTTCTTGCACTTATGTGGTTTAATTTTGTTCACGGAGGCTGTCAGCAATGGAGATGCAATGGAAAACATCATGAATAGATCTATGGATATTCCTCTCATTTTGTTAACCTCAATATTTCGAAGTCTTTTAACTTTTTTATGGCAATTGTCATTATTTGTGCTCCACAATGGTCACAAAAATTCAAGAGAATTCAAATAAATAAATAAATAAGAAAAATTAAACAAAGCAAGAAGTGAAAAAATCAAGAACGATAAACCAAGAGTTCACATATGCTTTAATCTGATGGTGAAAAAGTTAATACATTCCAATATTGGCCTAGTTAGAATAAATTGAAAAAAAAATATATATATATAAAGGAGTGTTTGTGATTTTGTGCCGGACTAATTACCTAGTATAGTCATCCTTTCCATACAAATCAAGTAATTACGTCGATGTTATAAAAAGTAATATATATTATAATGTGCAATCAATGGTTTTAACTAGTTAATCTCATTTAGAAAACCTGTTAGAATGGTAGAATGAAATGAAGCAAATTTCTTAATCTTACGTGTGCATTCTTGGAATTAACATCATTTTTCTACCTAAGTTGGAGAGTCAACTTTTTGAATTTGTCACCACCTTTCCAAGAGTGAAGGAAGAAGTACATAATTAATACTAATATTGTTTTTTTTTTTTTAATTATTAGAATATATTTAAGTACAGATTTAAAATCCCTTCAAGATGGCATCAACTTTGTAGAAATCAATCTTGTTTTAGACACGAATTTGTATGGATTTTGAATGGGACGGCAAGGGGGAAAAAGGTTAATTACACCAAAATCTCTCAATTAATAGTAAATATCACTTTATTTCATTTATCTATAAACATGTTCATATTGGCATCCTCAACTATAAAAATTATATAAATACACTCCTTTTGAAAGTTATTTTGAGGGGGTAAAAGTGAAAAAAATTTATAATTGAAAGGAATAAAATGCATGTGTTCATAGATGAGGGGCTACATTGATATTTACAAATAGAGAGGCCACATAAGGAAAATAAATTTTTTTTGTTTTATATAATCAGATACATAACATTTTATTATTATTTTTTTTTATTTTCTTAATAACTATTTTCAAATAAGGAACCAATTATGATTATCTACATATGTAGTGGGACAAAACGGTGACATAAAGTATTTCTCTGTATATTATTATGACTTTATATGGATTAAAATTAGGTTTGGTCATGCAAATATAGGAGTCAGTTTAGTTGTAATTTTTTATTTTTATTTTTTTTGGTAGTGAAATTTTGTTTTTATTTATATTTTAGTAATTTTATAATTTTTTGAATGTACCTAAAAAATAAATTATTTATGTAGAAATTTATGAAAAAAAAAAATGAAAATGTGCCATTTTTATATTTTTATTTATTCGTCATGAATTCTTTTAAAATTTTTCATAAATATTTTAATTTTTAATTACATCTAGATTAAGTGCAAGTTTATTTAAAAATATAAAAAGTTCATTAAAAAATTTCAAAATCTTAGCCTGCATTTGGTTCTCTTTTGGAATTATGATTCTAATTAAAAAAATTTCAAAATTCTTTTCGAAACTCATAACCATAACAACTACAACTCAAAACTAACTCAAAAACTCAATTAAAAAATTATTTCAAAAACACATAACCAAGCACATAACTCAAAATTCAATTCAAAACTCTTTTCAAAACATAAAACCAAACTCCTTTCAAAACTTTATTTTAAAAAAAATAAAAATTCAAAGAAATATTTTTTTATTCTGTATTTTTAAAATTATTTTTAGAATTATGATTTGCGTATGGAGTCGTGTTTTGAGCTACGAGTTTTAAAAAGAGAATTATTTAGTTGTGAATTTTGGAGTAGTATTTTGATTTTTTTTGGATTTATTTTTTGTAGATATTTAAAACTTTTTCTTAATTTTATTTTTTTAGGGTAAATATTTATTTATTTATTTTAATGTGCATTATATTTCATACATTTGTGTGCTGTATTTTTTAAAAAAATATTTTAAATATTAAAAAATTATTTTTTTTATTTTAAATATTTTATTTTATTTTCATAAACATATTTTTAAATATTTTAATTTTTTTGTTATGTGTTTAGTTATGATTTGAGTGTGGACTTTTGAAAATAGCTCGTGGAATTTCGAGTTAATGTATTTGATTATGACTTTTGAAAATAATTTTTAATTGAGTTTTAAAGTTTTAAGTTATGTGTTTAGTTACAATTTGAGTGTGGAGTTATATTTTGAGTTTAAAATATAAAAACTAAAAAAAATAAAATATTTACAAAATAAAATAAAATATTTAAGATAAAAGTTATATATTTAAAATAAAAAATAAAAATTTCTTAAACATTTTTTAATATTTAAAAAAATAAATCTAAAAAATTTCAAAATAAAACTCAAAATTTTAAATTTTTAGACTCAAAATACAATTCAAAACTTTTTTCAAAATTTAAAATTCAAAAACCTTTTTCAAAACTTGTAACCAAATTATGATTGCAAAACTAAACCAAACAGAGTCTTAATTTGTTATAATGTACATAACACTACTAACTAGTATACAAACAAATACATTGTATCTTACACCTCTAATTTAATATTACCATACTAATAATTCTATCATACTTACACCTCTAATTTAATATTACCATACTAATAGTTCTATCATACTTAACTTTGGATCTCCACCGTTCGAGAAATGTAATCTTAGTCATCATGATTACCATCAAACGGTTGATATTTGATTTTAAGTATGATACCTTCACAACTCATGTCATGTAGCACATATAAACCATGTGTCACTAAAAGACAAAACTTCATAACAACCTAATCATTACGTATATTTCAACTAACAGTACTAAGAAAATGGAAGCTTAACCATCACGCTCAACTTATAATTTTAGCCGTCTGATCAGCTGCACTAATCAATGGCCACAAATGAATTGGGCCCACACCTTTCCCTTTTCACTGCTAATACTTTTTTTTATGAGAAATGTTAGGGATTAAGAAATTTTTTTCATTTTTTCATGAAAATGATCATGAAAAATTTATGACTTTTAAATTACCTTGATTAGTGTGTGGTACTTTATTGTAAGTATAATACAAAAGTCACAAATCTTTCATGACCATTTTCATGAAAGACTTTTCATGATACCTAACATTGCTCTTTTTTTATTACTACAAAATTCCTTTTGGATCTTAATTATTGATGGTGTGTGTCCTAGATATACATGAGTAGGACCCACACATATATCAATAATTAAAATCTAAAAATAATTATAAAAATCCAAAAAAAAAAAAAGGATGTCCAAGCATTTTTCCTTATAAAAAGCCCAAAATAACCCATTTTCAAAACACAAAGCAAAAACAACCCATCTTTCTTCTGCTGCTTTCACTCTCACACACTCTCTCACCTCTCTTTCTCTCTTTTTCAAGCTGCATGGAGTTTGATACAAACTTCAATGAAAATCCAACTTTTTATCAAAGTTTTTCCCCGGAAAAAAACTCCAAACCAGAAATGGAAAATGGGCTTTTAATGCGATCTTCTTCGCCGAATGGGTTGTATCAAAATTTTCCTAATTTTGATAAATTTCCCATTCAAGGCTCTTCTTCCTCCAATTTATCTTTGGGGGTTTTGGCACCATTTTATCATCGATTCGATCCATTTCAACCTTCATCGATAAATGGATGTTCAAACAATCGTTTTCATTTAAACGCATCGATTCCTTCTGGATCAAACGGTGCAAATCATGTCATGCATGGCGGTCAAAATGTAGGGTTCTTGAACTATCCTCCAAGAATTTTACTAGAGGCTTTGAATCAAGATCAGACATTCCAACCAAAAAATTATCAAACATTCGGGTCAACGAATGTGAATCTATCGGATGAAGTTTCATGCTTAACAAAGGAAGGTGGAAATCGAAAAAAAGTTGAATCCAAGAGGAGAAGGATGCAGCAATGGGCTCCTGAGGAGGATAGGTGAACTTCATTTTCTTAATTTTCGTTTTCTTTTTTTATTTTTTGAAATGTATTTCTTCTCTTTTAGATTGTTTGGAATTATTTGTTCTCTGTCTATTTTAATTTTCTTGTTTGGTTTTGTGTTTTGAATTATGATTGCTTTTTTAATTTTCAATTTGCAGGTTATTGATGCAATTAGTGAAGGAATATGGAGATAAAAAATGGTCTCACATTGCTCAGATGTTGAATGGGAGAATGGGGAAACAATGTAGGGAGAGATGGCATAACCATTTAAGGCCAGACATTAAGGTTTTTCATTTCTTCTCTTTTATTTATTTATATATATTCTATATAAAAACATAAATGTGCATACATACATAGTTCATGGAGTGGAACATCAACTTTCTCCTTCTTATGCGTGTACACGCGCCATGCACTAAAAGATAAATACGTTGTTATTATTATTATTATTATTACTACAAATATCACTTTGCATAAAATATAAAGTTTGTTCTTTTTTCTTTGTGTTTTGCACACATGCTATATCCTAGAATATCAAGTTTTTTCTTTTGTTTCTATTACTAGCATAACCATCTAAAGCTAGACATTAAAGTTTTCTATTTCTTCTATTTTTTCTACTCTATGTATGTGTACATGCACCACGCGCTAGATTATTGGGATTCTTATTTATATTATTTGCATAAAACTACAAATACCCATTCACACACTGTTCATGGAGTGGAATCAAGCCTTTCATTTTTCTAGCGTGTGCACACATTCTATGCGCTAGAAAATAAATACCATGTTTTAGTACTTCTATTAATCATTTTTTCTTCTATGCACACGCCACACTAGATTATTAAAAATTTTATTTATATTATTTTTATAAAAACACAAATGTGCATTCACACATAGTTCATGGAATCAAACATCAAGCTTTTAATTTTTCTTGTGTGTTCACACATGCTATGCACTAGAAAATAAATACAATTTTTAATACTTCGATTATTAATTTTTTTTTTCTTTTCTTTTTATCTACATGTGTACAAGCGCCATGTGCTATATTATTAGCATTTTAATTAAATCCTTTGCATAAAAACACAAATATGCATTCATCCGCAGTTCATGGAGTGGAATATCAAGCTTCTCATTTTTCTCATGTGTGCACTAAAAAATAAATACAAATTTTTAGTACAACAATAAAGAATGGATACATTCAAAAGAGAGCATATTCATGTCATTTCCTTATTAATATTCATTGGATACTTCGAAATACGTATCCGATATTTTATATTAATTTTGAAAAGTATCATATACTTTTTGTACAAGTCACATATTCAAACTATTATGAAATTCAAATTGTTATTGTTAGAAAAAATGCAATAATAGTTTTTTAAAAATATTTTCTTATTTCTTACTAAAGTTAGTTATTAACTCTTAAACTAATATATAATTCTTAAATTGTTCTTTGAAATCATATATAATATAATACTAGAAATTATAAATAAATAAATAAAAAATTAATGTATGCTCTCATACTTGTATCGTAATTTTTTACAAAGAATGACCATTTGTTTTTTTTTTTTTTTTGTTTTTTTTTTTTTTTGTATTATTTTTTGTTACATTTGTAGAAAGATATATGGAGTGAGGAAGAGGAGATGAAGCTAATTGAGGTCCATAGACAACTAGGTAACAAATGGGCAGCCATTGCAAGGGAAATGCCAGGTAGGACTGAAAACACCATAAAAAACCATTGGAATGCAACAAAAAGGCGGCGAATCAGCAAGCGTAAATGTCAGTACAACTCTCTCTTGCAGGACTATATTAAGAGCTTGCCTTCAGATTCAACCGTCACTGATGGTCAAGAAAGCCCATCATCCGATTCCAACTTGCGAATCGTTGATAATACCGACTTGGAAGAAGACAATAAAGATCAAAAAGACCCAACTTCTAATTCGGATAAGGCAGTGGATTATCAAATTTATGAGAAAATGGCTGTTGAAGAAGATGATTTTGGATTGATGCACAATGAGAGCTATAAAGTTGAGTTGGAGATGGAGATGGAGATGATGCCAGCTGAGTTAATGAATAAGGAGATGAGCTTTGATGTTAATAATAAGGATATGGACTTCCTGGAGATGCTCTGTCAAGGAATCTTCTGAGCTAGCTACTAAGTGGTGTTTGGATGTGTTTTATTTATTTCAATATCTCAAACTTTTTCTTAGTCTTTCAAATCCTTGTGGTTTTGGCAGGAAACTGAGTTAGGTTGTAGGTTTTGTTTGTCATTTTCTGTTTTGCTTTGCTTTTGCTTTGTTGTAGTGTTTTGTTTTGCAACAATAATATGTTATAGTTTGTGTCAAAAATTAGGGTCCAATTTTGTGTACTAAGATATTTGGTAATTTATTTGGTAGAGAATTTGAGATATTTGATCATTTATTAGGTAAAAAATTTGAGACCTATAACATTTTCCCTAAATGTTAAAATGTCTCTATCTCTTCTTGCTTAAATGACCCATTACAGTTAGCATACTCTATAACATTTGACTATTTTTTAAGCTAAATTACAATTTCAACTCTTGTAATTTTATTTAAATTTTACTTTAGTCTTTATTATTTAAAATCGAATAATTTACTTCTTACACTTTAAGTATAGTTTCAATTGATTCTTTCGTTCTAGCTAGAGATTAAAGGACCTCGAGCAATTGCCCAAGTAGTCATGAAGAGGGTACTTAGGTGTCAAGGCAAGTGAGATTTCAAATTTAAATCTATAAAGAGACATTTGCTTGTGTTGTAATCTAATTACTAACATACTAATTGCTATCTTGTAACTAGGAAAAAAAAAAAAAAAACTTAGAGATTAAAGTTAATGATTTTATAACATATGTCGGTTTTTTCAAGTGTAAAAAATGAACTTAAAATATAGGGACTAAATTATTCAAACTAATGTAACAAGAATCAAAATAAAATTTAAATTAAACTATAAGAGTAAAAATTTGTAATTGACCTTTTTGTTTTTTTTAATCTACAAGCCAGCTCACTAACAGCTCTAATAGAGCACAAAAAAGAGAAAATTGTGTTTACTGAGCTAACACTTGACCTTAATGATGATGCACTAACTTACCCAATGCAGATGCTCTTTTAAGTAGATTTGTGTAGTATTTATTATTACTATCTCTTGTTAGGGTTTTTGAGGTTTAGTCGTTAATTGGTATTTTGTTTGATTAAACAAATCACATGAACTATGTGAAAGCCCCTAACACGAGATTAAGCCCATCCCACAAATAGTAGCAAGTGTGACCAAAACATGAACTTGTATGCCTCCTCTATTTATTCAACATTTCATGTGCGTTTTTGTTAAAGGAAAAATTAAATTTTAATTATTCATTTGTCACAAAAAAATTTATGGAAAAGTATTTCGAGATTCTTGTGAAATTATGTATTTTTTGTGGGATAAATTTTAAAGGAAAGTTAATCGGTGTGGAAAATTCTCACCGAAATTGTGTTTTGTTTCTCACCAAAAATTGTGAAATTTAGTGAGAAAAGAAATGAATTTAATGAAACTTTTTTAAAATATCAACTATGGTGGAAGAAACTAAAAAAATAACTTATTAATATGGAATATTATTTTGGTAAAATAAAATACAATACATTCTTTGCTTTTCTTTTATTGACTCTGTCCAAATAAGATAAGTGAAAAATTACATTATCTTCTCTTTATTTATCCAAACACAATAATAAGAAATTATAATCACTTTCTTTCTTTTTCCCACAACTACAATCATTTTTTTATTTTATTTTTCCATTTTTTCACCTCAGTATCCAAAAGTGCAAGTATTGAACATCCAACAGTCAAAAATTAAGCAATCGAACAATATGTCCAAGCATTTGCACTGTTGTGATAATGTTATTTCGACATTGTAAATATCAAATTGTGAGTTTAACATTATCACACATCATTAGCATAAATTTAAGAGTTTTTTCTTAAAGATTTTTAAGAATTTTTATGAACAGTAAAATTCTTCAATTTAAAACTGTTTTTTAAGAAACGATGGAACAAGTGCCATAAAAGATTAGTAGTGTTGAAGGGTACCAAAAAACCTCTCACCAAGCTGAGAAGATATTTGATGGTTTTGAAGGAATAATCCACACTATTCATATTTATACTTGTCCAATTATCTTTTAAAAGACTAACATAAAATGATAGATGTACTATTTAAATTAATAAAAATCAAATTAAAATAACATTACATATATTTGCTCCAGTACTATTACATCATGTTTGGCAACTTGGATCTTGATTACACACACACACACACACACACACAAAACTAATAAGACAAAATATTATATCTTACACTTCAATCAATTATTTTTTCTTTCACAACCATCTATTCAACCAAAAAAAATCCACAATTCATCTTGAACACAATTTTTTTCATCTCATAAAATAGTTAAAAAAGTCAAAAAATAATTAAAATAACCAAATTTCCAAACGAGACTATAATTTATTTAACCAAATACAATCACATCAGACACAACGACACCGTTTCAAATACTCAACATTACAGCTGATTGAGTTTTTTGAGACGATCATAAGAATCCTAAAATAGCATGGAAATTAGAATATTACAGTTCATGGTTTCGAGTTTTTAAAATTTTTAATTCATATTTTAATAGTTTTTGTATTTTTTTAAATATTTTATTTTTTTATAGTTTTTATATCTACTTAATCTTGATATATACTTAAAAAATATATAATTTGTACCAATGTTTTTTTTTTATAAAATTCATTAAATAGAACAACATATAAAAATGTAGTCAAGTCTGTTTAGTTTGGTTTTCGGAATCAATTTTGAAAAATAACTTTTTAAAAAAAGTTGACAAAATTTAAAAACTTGTTTAGTTGTATATTCTAAAAATAGTTTTTAAAATTTTGAAAATTCAAAAACTTGTTTGCTTTTCAAATTCTTAAATAATTTTTAAAACTCTGTTTGATTTTGAAATTTTCAAAAATTGTTTTTGATTTTTTTATTTATATTTATAGTGAACTTTTTAAATATTTTAATCAATGTTTTTTAGTTTTTAGATCCACTCAATCTAAATATATTTAAAACGTATAAAATTTATGATTTTTTTTGAAAATATTAAATACTAACAAATATATATATATTCTATTTTTTAAAAGTTTTTAGATTGACTCAATCTAAATACAATTAAAATGTATAAAATTTATGAAAACATCTTGAACTCTCAAAAACCTTTCCAAAATCCAAACTGGGCTTAAATTTTCAGAAAAGTGAGTTAAAATTGTCTTGATTTATATGTATATATATTAGTGGTCCGCACATACGATGTATATAGAACTCAAAAAAAATATATATATATTATAAGAATAATGACAAAAGAAGAAGATTAACATGAAAGGCAAGATGTGATCTAACACATTATATGTTTATTTTTTGTCACTTGAGTAACATGACCACTTAACGCAGTATATGTGCTCAAGTGGTCATGTTATATAGATATGTCAATATATATATATACAAAAGAAGATTAATATTTTCAATTGAATATGTATTATTAATAATATGACTCATGCTGTATTTAGTTGAGATTTGGGAAGGGATTTGGAAAATGTGTATGAAATTAGGTGAAATATAAGTATATTTTATTCACATTTCACCTACTTTTTTCCTTTCCAGTTCCAAATCTATTCCCAAATTCTCCAACCAAACACAGTGTTAGTGAACTCTAATTTCAATCTGAAATAGAAAACAAAAGGGATTTATGTATCTTACGTAGAATAGAACCACTAGGAGAAGCAAAAAGAAGAATATCTTAATCGCAATTCTGCGATCGAAATTCTGGCCTCGCACAAAGAAGTGTTTGAATATTTCAGAGCCCAAATTGGTCACAGTAGGTTTGACTATGTAATTCACCAAAACTTCCCTTGCAGCAGCCTCTCCAATTGCGTTGTTAAAGGGGAGAATACTTCCTTCATCTTCAGAAGTAGGAATTGTTGTAGTGTGATGGTTCTCTAGCATTACATAGTTTAGAAGAAAATGTCCAACCCCTCTGAGACTGAAGCCATGTATTACTATATATATAGCTCTGAGGCTGAAGCCAAGCGCCCCTGTTATCTATACTATATATATAGCTAAGTGCCTCTAGAGACTACTTTTAGATATGAACGTGCTTTAATGCGGTCTAGTAGTAATGTCTAGTAGTAATATCCGTATAATATGAACGCATGTGAATGGAACGCTTTAATGCGGTCTAGTAGTAGTATCCGGTCAATGACAAGCTTAGTAGAAAATGAGAAGCTTAGTATCCATCCTTCCCATCTATGACCAGCATAGTAGTGGCGGCGACAATGAAAAGCTGAACAGTATAAACATCAACACTAGTATCCTTTCCATAATTTCTTATTGCAATGAATATTTCATGAGTGTTTATTATCTCAATATATTTCTCTCATGTTTTAGATGTGGGACAACGTATAAAACTTCAAAGAGTTTTTAAGAAAAATATAAGAAAAGGTTTTGAAACTACCAAAAAACAAACTGATTTTATTTTTGAAAATTCACCAACACAGAAAGGATAAGATTATTCTGTAACCAAAATTAAAGAAGAAGGAAGGTTAAGCTTAGCCCATTTCTTTCATTTTTCATTTATTAATTTTCGCTAGTAGAAAACTATTAATATTCAAGGTCTTAGTTATTTGGATTGACTGGATAAAGATGGATTGCAATAAATTTCATGTTTGTTGGGAATTATGAAAAATGATAATTGTTCAAAAGATCATTTATCCTTTTAAATTGTTTACTAAAATAATGACAATCTTAAATCTGACTTTTAAATTTTCTTTTATTTTTTGCGTTGGACTTATAACATGTTTTAAAGTCTACTAAATATTTTACTCAATAAATAAAAAAAAATTATTGATAGTCTCGTTTGGGAATAGACTATTTTAATAACTTTTTGACTTTTTACGAAAAGATATGCGGAAAAGTAGAGAGAGTGATGTGACAAATTATAATGACTTTTTAATTTTTTAACTAAAATTGAAGGTTGCCAAACTAAACCTAAAATGAACATCAATAAAAATTACAAGTGTTGAAATTTGAGCTCAAATAGAGACGTGACATATTGTGAAAATTGAACACGTGGGTGATTGCTGCTGGACAGCTCAAATACATATCAACCACCAACTACTTCTTGCATAAGACCCCATTCGTGTTTTTCTCTTCTTGTATTTTCATTTTGATTGAGAAGAAGAAAATGTTCTGTGAAAAAAAGAAGGAAAATAGATATTAAATAGTTGGGGTCAAATTAGTCTTTTTACCTACTAATTCAAAGAGTACTATTTTCTTTCGAAATTTTTTTCTTTTCAGTAACAATTCCCTACGCATTTCAATAACCTGTTCAATAAAATATCTATTACAAATCAATACAGAAATCTGTTCATTTTCATAAACATCACAATCGAATTTCAGCACTATCCACAAAAATATAATATGAACTGCATGCGAATTATAAACATGTCTCCTAATATCCACAAAAAACATCTACTAATATCCACAAAAATATAATATCAACCGCATGCGGATTACCAAACACATCTCCTAATATCCAACAAAAAAACATGTCTACTAATATCAACAAAAATAAAATATCAATGGCAGATTATCCAACATGCCCTGTAATACTAACAAAAATAGAAAATTTCCAACGCAACCAAAATGCCTGTAAGGTAATATGAACAAAAACACAAAATGAGCTACCATCTGCCCTCCAAATTACCAAACATGCCCATATCAAATCTCGAATCTACAACAAAATGAAACAAAAAATAAAAAATAAAAATAAAAATAAAAATTGCAAGTTAAACAATTATTATCTTATCCATAAAACATACAATTTAACATGCATTTTTCGAATTACTTTTCAAATCGGGAGTCCGGTGCAAGTTCCGTAAGTTTTCATAATTTACATTGGTCCCTCCCAACATGTTTGAGGTGTTCCCCCGGCCGTCCCGTGGTTGTTGCACGATTTTGGACCCCGAAGATCTATTTTCAAGCTTAAGTGTGAAAAAGTACAATTTTGGACTTAGTTATCAAACCGGGAGTTCCGTGCTAGTTTCGTAAGTTTCCACAACTCACATTAGTCCCTCCCGAGGTGTTTGAGGTGTTCCCCGGACTGTCTCGTGGCTGTTGCACAATTTTGGTCTCCGGTGGCCTATTTTGAAGCTTAAGTGTGAAAAAGTACCTTTTTGAACTTAGTTTTCAAATCGGGAGTCCCGTGCTAGTTTCGTAAGTTTCCATAACCCACATTGGTTGCTCACGAGGTGTTTGAGGTGTTTCCCGGGCCGTCTTGTGGCCGTTGCACGATTTTGGCCTCCGGTGGCCTATTTTCAAGCTTAAGTGTCAAAAAGTGCCTTTTTGGACTTAGTTTTCAAACCGGGAGTCCCGTGCTAGTTCCGTAAGTTTTCACAACTCACATTGATCCCTTCCGAGGTATTTGAGGTGTTCCCCGAGCCGTCTCGTGGCTGTTGCACGATTTTGGCCTCCGGTGGACTATTTTGAAGCTTAAGTGTGAAAAAGTGTCTTTTTGGACTTAGTTTTCAAACCGAGAGTCCCGTGCTAGTTCCGTAAGTTTCCACAACTTACATTGGTCCCTCGCGATATGTTTGATGTGTTCCCCGGGCCGTCCCATGGCTGTTGCACGATTTTGACCCCCAAAGGTCTATTTTCAAGCTTAAGTGTGAAAAAGTGCAATTTTGGACTTAGTTTTCAAACCGGGAATCCCGTGCTAGTTCCGTAAGTTTCCATAACTCACATTGGTCCCTCCCGAGGTGTTTGAGGTATTCCCCGGGCTATCTCGTGGCTGTTGCACGATTTTGGCCTCCGGTGGCCTAATTTGAAGCTTAAGTGTGAAAAAGTGCCTTTTCGGACTTAGTTTTCAAACCGGGAGTCCCGTACTAGTTCTGTAAGTTTTCACAACTCACATTGGTCACTCCCGAGGTGTTTGAGGTGTTCCCCAGGCCGTCTCGTGGCTGTTGCACAATTTTGGCCTCCGATGGCCTATTTTCAAGCTTAAGTGTCAAAAAGTGCAATTTTGGACTTAGTTTTCAAATCGGGAGTCCCGTGTTAGTTTCGTAAATTTTCACAACTCACATTGGTCCCTCCCGAGGTGTTTGAGGTGTTTCCCGGGCTATCTCATGGCTGTTGCACGATTTTTGCCTCCGGGGGCTTATTTTGAAGCTTAAGTGTGAAAAAGTGCCTTTTTGGACTTAGTTTTCAAACCGGGAGTCCCGTACTAGTTCTGTATGTTTTCACAACTCACATTGGTCCCTCCCGAGGTGTTTGAGGTGTTCCTCGGGCCGTTTCATGGCTGTTGCACAATTTTGGCCTCCGGTGGCCTATTTTCAAGCTTAAGTGTGAAAAAGTACAATTTTGGACTTAGTTTTCAAACCGGGAGTCCCGTGGTAGTTCTGTAAGTTTCCACAACTCACATTGGTCCCTCCCGAGGTGTTTGACGTGTTCCCCAGGCCATCTCATGGCTGTTGCACAATTTTGGCCTTCGGTGGCCTATTTTGAAGCTTAAGTGTGAAAAAGTGCCTTTTTGGACTTAGTTTTCAAATCGGGAGTCCAGTTGCTAGTTCCATAAGTTTTCACAACTCACATTGGTCCCTTTCGAGGTATTTGAGGTGTTCCCCGGGCCATCTTGTGGCTGTTGCACGATTTTGGCCACTGGTGGCCTATTTTCAAGCTTAAGTGTGAAAAAGTGCCTTTTTGGACTTAGTTTTCAAACCGGGAGTCCCGTGCTTGTTCCGTAAGTTTCCACAACTCACATTGGTCCCTCCCGAGGTGTTTGAGGTGTTCCCCGAGCCGTCTCGTGGTTGCTGGACGATTTTGGCTTCCGGTGGCTTATTTTGAAAAAGTGCCTTTTTGGACTTAGTTTTCAAACCGGGAGTCCCGTGCTAGTTCCGTAAGTTTTCACAACTCACATTGGTCCCTTCTCAGGTGTTTGAGGTGTTCCTGGGCCATCTCATGGTTGTCGCACGATTTTGGCCTCTGGTGGCCTATTTTCAAGCTTAAGTGTAAAAAAGTGCCTTTTTGGACTTAGTTTTCAAACCGGGAGCCCCGTGCTAGTTTGGTAAGTTTCCACAACTCACATTGGTCCCTCCCGAGGTGTTTGAGATGTTCCCCAGGCCGTCTCATGGCTGTTGCATGGTTTTGGCCTCCGGTGGCCTATTTTCAAGGTTAAGTGTGAAAAGTGCCTTTTTCGGCTTAGTTTTCAAACCGGGAGTCCCGTGCTAGTTCCGTAAGTTTCCACAACTTATATTGGTCCCTGCCGAGGTTGTTGAGGTGTTCCCCAGGTTGTCGCATGGTTGTTGCACGATTTTGGCACCCGATGGCCTATTTTCAAGCTTATGTGTGAAAAAAGTGTCTTTTTCGACTTAGTTTTCAAAGCGGAAGTCCCGTGCTAGTTTCGCAAGTTTTAACAACTTACATTGGTCCCTCCCAAGGTCTTTGAGGTGTTCCCTAGGCCATCTCGTGGCTGTTGCACGATTTTGGCCCCGAAGGCCTATTTTCAAGCTTATGTGTGAAAAAAGTGCCTTTTTCGACTTAGTTTTCAAACCGGAAGTCCCGTGCTAGTTCCGTAAGTTTTCACAACTTACATTGGTCCCTCTCAAGGTGTTTGAGTTATTCCCCGAGCCGTCTCATGGCAGTTGCACGATTTTTGCGTCCGATGGCCTGTTTTCAAGCTTAAGTGTGAAAAAGTGCATTTTTTGGCTTAGTTTTCAAACCGGGAGTCCCGTGCTAGTTTCGTAAGTTTCCACAACTTACATTGGTTCCTCCCGTCATGGTTGAGGTGTTCTCTAGGCCGTCTTGTGGCTGTTGCACGAGTTTGGCCTCCGATGGCCTATTTTCAAGCTTAAGTGTGAAAAAGTACATTTTTGGACTTAGTTTTCAAACCGGGAGGGACAAATTGGTCCTTCCCGAGGTGTTTGAGATGTTCCCCGGGCCTTCTCGTGACTGTTACACAATGTTGGCCCACGATGGCCTATTTTCAAGGTTAAGTGTGAAAAAAGTATGTTTTTCGACTTAGTTTTCAAACCGGGAGTCTCGTGCTAGTTTCGTAAGTCTCCCCAACTTACATTGTTCCCTTCTGAGGTGTTCGGGGTGTTTCTCGAGCCTTCTCGAGGCTGTTTCATGATGTTGGCCCCCGATGGCCTATTTTCAAGCTTAAGTGTGAGAAAAGTGCATTTTTTGACTTAGTTTTCAAACCGGGAGTCTCGAACTAGTTCCATAAGTTTTCACAACTTACATTGGTCCCTTCCGAGGTGTTCAGGGGGTTCCTCAAGCCTTCTTGTGGCTGTTTCACAATTTTGGCCCTTGATGGCCTATTTTCAAGCCTAAGTATTAGAAAAGTGCATTTTTCAAGCCCAGAATCCCGTGCTAGTTTTTTAAGTTTCCACAACTTACATTGGTCCCTTCCGAGGTGTTCGGGTTGTTCCCCGGGCCTTCTTGTGGTTGTTACATGATTTTGGCCCCTGATGGCCTATTTTGAGGCCTAAGTGTTAAAAAAGTGCATTTTTTGACTTAGTTTTTAAACCGGGAGTTCCGTGTTAGTTCCGTAAGTTTCCACAACTTACATTGGTCCCTCCCGAGGTGTTAGGGGTGTTCTCGGGCCTTCTCATGGCTTTTTCACGATTTTAGCCCCCGATAGCCTATTTTCAAGCCTAAGTATTGGAAAAGTGCATTTTTGGACTTAGTTTGAAAAAGTGTATTTTTCTACATAGTTTTCAAACCGGGAGTCCCGTTCTATATCCATGCATATATTATTATGACTTATGAAGATGTATTAGATATTTAATTGGTTATGTTTCTTTTTCTTTTTTCTTGATGTTGCATTTCCATTTAACATATATATATGGGTTTTCAATAATGCTACAATAAATAAAACAATATACATAGGTTTTCAGTAGGTTCACCCACAACCTCTACCAACAACCCATACAACAAATATAACATATCCCGATTTTCAGTAGGTTCACTCTGAACCCCTTAAGACCATTATGGATTTTCAGTAGGCTCACTCTTAACCTTATCCACGTGTGTGATTGTGTACATGCGTGTGTGTATATATATAGATATCAATGTGTAGAAGATACCTGCTCATCAATTCCTGTCTATGGCCTTTGAGAAGAGTCACCTTAAAATGAAACTTGATTACAAGATCCACAAAACCTAAGGCCAACACATTCAAAGAAAAGCACAGCATAACTAATAAGTGTTCAAAGAAAAACATTCACCTAAACTTAATTATATTTAACATGAAGATTACACAAAATTTCATAATTTCACTACCTAAAGAATTATACAGTTAATTAAATTAAAAAAATTATAGAAAAAAAATTGTATTTATCAATAATACTAATCTGATGCCACTAACAAGGAGTCTAGTACTTACCCAAAAAAAATAGGGAGTCTAATGATTGGTCCTTTAATTTGAAGAGACATTACAAGTGTTCATTGCTTGCATACTGATTTGGCTTTTTCTTTGGGAATGGCCCATTTCATTACCTTTAAGTCATAATCATTGCCTTTATTAAAGTTAAAGAAGACAGGGAAAAAAATAAAATAAATAAGAGCAATGCAAATCCCAAATCTTCCCAAAATGGTTTAGTTCACTGTTGAGAGAATTCAATTGAATCGTATAGTTGAAATGACTATTATACTAAATGCTAATGCCGAGGGAGATATTTAAATCTTTCCACATAAATATATGTATCCATGCGTATGAAGTTAAATTTGTCCTTACAAATCCCTTTAAATGTGCCATTGGCATGAAATCTAAATTTGTTGTTAGATAGCGACCGTAGGTCATGCAATGAATTATGCATGTAATTAAATAAAGAATGTATCCTTCAATTATGTGTTAAGATGTAGCAAATCTATCATACTTATATCAATTTCATGTCTTATCATCAATCTTGTAGATCTTTTACTCTTTTCTTTTTTATTTATTTTTTTATATATTGTAGATCTTTGCATG
Organism: Camellia granthamiana; assembly: GCA_036172215.1. NCBI lineage: Eukaryota > Viridiplantae > Streptophyta > Magnoliopsida > Ericales > Theaceae > Camellia > Camellia granthamiana. The sequence goes on along the minus strand of CM069903.1, from coordinate 7,657,101 downwards.
TGAACATGTGATGCAATATTCAAAAGAAGTGAATGTTTTGAGGGAACAATAGTTCATCTATTTATAGACAATTTTCAGAAAGGATATCAGTTTCTAGACAGTTTTCAGAAAGGATATCAGTTTAAATTGTTATTAAAATATTTTTAAAAATATTAACAGAAAAATAAAAATGATATATAAAGGTTAAGTGTTTTTGATTTTGAGTGTACATGGTTAAATGGGGGGTGTAAAGAATTGTTTTTCGGGTGTAAATAGAAGCACCCCACCCATAATAAAAACAGAGTAGATAATAAAAACTCCAAAGAGATGAGAATAATAAGGTTCGGTCTCAGAGGACCTGCACAATTTTGTTAGACTTGGCCTAGGCATTTAAAGCAGGCCCATCTCTGCAAGAAACATTGAACTTAGTCATTGTATTGATTAGATTAAGTAGTTAATAAAGGTTTATTGAAAATCGGTTAAAATTTTGAACCAAAAGGGAAAGTCCAATGAAATCATATTGTTGATTAAGAGTGGTAAGAAATATTGCAGACAAGGAAAACAAACTAATAAACAATAAGTTGTTTTTCCTAATCAATTACAGTAAACAATCAATGAAAGAACGTTATTATTGGTTTGGGCATATTATCAAATACATGGTGAGCAGAAGATAAAATTCTAGCAAAACAACAAAACAATGACAATACATAAATTGAGCCAAATATTAAATAGAATTGGGGTAATAACAAGCATCAATCTAATACAAAAGCATAGAAATCAGGTATTGACATCTCCATAGAAGATAAAGAAACATCAAACCAAAAAATTACATACCAGATTGTTTGGATTTGCAGCTGGTTTTTGAAAGAAAAAAGCATACAGAGTTCAGCCCAAATGCGAACTGCAGAATAAAAGAAGATACAACACTCAAACGAACATTCATTGTAAGAAATTGAACAATTTCTTTGGTAAACTTGAGAGTAATTTGCAGCAAACAAATTAAACAATTTACACCTCTTAATATCTCACGACTTGAGAAACAAGCTTGGGTGAAAAGCACACCACCTAATCTATAATGGCACAAGTGGCTCGAATTGATGAAGAGCTTGCTGGAGAAGCACAGAATAGAGGTCAGCCAGTGTCATCATAGCTTCCCCAGCAATCTTCAACGAGGGTGATTTCGCAATTTCCTCTTTCTTAGATAAACTGTTGTTAGACTCAAGTTTTGCTTCTTTTATAGATAGTTATATATATATATATGCATACGTATATAAACACAACCAAAAGAAACCTAATTTAAAAAAAATAAAATAAAAATCCGATTGTGGTTCTTCTCAAAATAAAAACCAATTTATAAAACAACCTTCAATTTCACAAACCTTGTAGAATACAAATAGCCACATAGAAATAGCCCTTAAACCATTAAAACAATCTTCAATTCATTGCCTTTTATTGGTAAATTTTTGTATGGGCCTGATTTTTTTATTTTGTGTTTTTGAACTAGTATGGGCATGAATTAACTCCCCATAATTAATAGCTCTTTCTCAACTTCTCTGCAAAACCTAATTAATTCCAAGGCAATGTTCTATCAACATTCCTTGAAAAGAAAAGAAGTGAGAATTATTGCCTTGTATCCCACAAGATTTCAAGCAATTCAAATTTGCCAACATAAGGAAGTAGATGATATATCCTTAGATTAAATTAAGTTAGGGTTAGGGTTTTGAAACTTTGAAGGGTTTTATTCCTTATTCTTCACTTTACATTCTTTATTCTTCCATATTGAGAGAGTTTATAAACTAATTTTAGATACAGAATCAGAAATAAAAAATCCATTGGATATGGAGATACAAAACCATAGTTGAAAATTTTGAATGGCTTTAAAATTATTTGGTAACACTAATTCAAAATCAGATTGTATACCGTGAATCATGGTGCAACAATTGAATATAGATTCCAGGAACAAAAAAAAAAAAAAAAAAAAAAATGAAAATCGAATTTTGATGAATTGTTCCAATTCAAGTAATGAAGCCTTCACCGACAGGCATTCATGTAGTTAATCACTTAAGCACATAACCTCATGGCAAGCATGCTATCGTGGCAGTCACTTACACACGTGCAAGGATGCTAAAACATAAACACTTACAGTGTACTCCGAGCCAAAACAACAACTAGTTAGAAATCAATGCATGATCCTAACTATGTTAAGTGGTTAATGCAACACATGCAAAATACAACTAAATGGGCTCGACTATCTAAGATGGCACATGAATGCAATATTTGATACATGTATTCAAAGATGTGTATTGAAATACAATGCGGTTTGAATGATGCGCCGAGCCCGGTGCATACAAGACAAATGAATGATGCAAACATACAAAGCATAAGGTATGCTAATTGAAATATGCCCTAAACTAACCATCAAAAGTGGATAAGTGAAAGGGAGAAAGACGTGGGGTTGGAAGACATTCACACACACACATGTACACTTATTATAACATTTGTCATCTCGAAGGAGGGTCCGAATAAATAAGAGCTAAGCTAAGCTACTTATTACAGACCAATTAATTAATTATGTTAAGCTAATTAATTACAAACCAAATTGAAACTAGCTATGCTAAGCTAATTAGAATATTACAATAATGAATTAAATTAGCTAAATACATTAATTAATTAATTACAAAACCGACAAACTAACTAGCTAAATAAAAGCAGTTAAAATGGCCTCGAGGGGAGAGAGATATGCATGCTTGGTTTGCTTCGCCCAGAAATGAATTGCCTTGCCATGAGTTGTCTTTGTTTGCACTCGCGATGACCTCGGAGCATTGAACACATTTTCATGTTGCATCTGCCCCAAAATAGGAGCATTTTGGAAAAGTTTGCTGCAAGTGGCCGGCCGGCCACTTCAACTGGTCGGCAGGCTACTTCAACTAGCCGGCCAACCACTTCAACTAGTCGGCAGGCTAGTGCAAGTGGTCGGCCGGCCACTTCTTTTTCCAGAATCTCAACTTTGCTGCAACAGAGATCAACAAAGGCACAACAATGCATTTACGAGGAAATGTGTATGCAACTACTCTCCTTATCATTTCTCAAGCTCAAAGGAGCGTAGTATTCAACTCTCAAACCACCAATCACGTATCTCAATGCGTGATGGCCAAAGAGCCAAGCTCGCACAATATTAGTGAATGCACAAACAACACATAAGAGCCTCCGCCTCTATCATGCATGGTCAAGAGGGTTGGCGACCAAGAAACGCAACACGTTTCATTACTTTAAGTATGAAACGTGCCACATTCCTTGTGTTTGGATTAACGTCCGATCCAAACACGATGCAAAGCATACAACATGCCTATCTATCAATGCTAAAGTGGCATGTGCAAGACTTTATCATGTAAACAATGCATGCATGGCATGTTTAAAAGCTAAGGCATCAAAGCTAATGAAGTCCATTATACTAGAAGCATGCACTATCAATCTCAAATGGTCGAATTGCATATGGACAGACCTATGACACTCCAAAACAGTGGCCAATACACAATAAGACTTAGGCACAGAAAGCAAAGAACGCATGCTCATTGGTTTGTTCGCAAGCAAGGCACAAAGCTTAATTTTCAAACGCATTGAAACAGTGACACATATGAGAGCATGACAGAGGTACAAGCATTGAAATCATATGCCAAATGATGACATATCATGCGAACAACATAGGTACAGCATGCTAGAAGACTTAAGCATTAAAGCTAGCAAAGCACGCAACACTAGGGCTATACAATACAATGCTGAATGGACTAAACCAACCCTAAACAGACCTCATGCATGCCAAGATAGTGGCCAAAATGATCTAAAATGATAGCATGAAAGGCAAGATAATGATGCTCATGTATTGACTCATAAACAAGGCATAAGGGCACAACTCTTAAACATAATTAAAGAGTGATAAACATGAGAGTTTAACAAGGCTATATGCTCTGAAATTATGTGTTTAATGATGCCATATCACATAAACATCACAAATAAGGCATGCTAGAAGGCCTAAGGCACAAGGCTAGTAAAGGGCACTACACAAGAGGCATGCAATACATGGCACAAATGAACAAACCAGCCATGGACAGAGCTTAATTAGGCCAAAACAAAGACCAAAACATGCTGAAATGGTAGCCCAAAAGCCTAGACAAGCATGCATACGTATTGGCTCATAAACGAGGCATAAGGCACAACTCACAAAAGCTATGAAAGAGTGGAATATGTGAGGGTGTGACTATGCTATACACACTGAAATCATGTGAGAAATGAGGCTAAGGCATGCAATCACCACAATTAAAACATGCAAGAGGCTTTGAAACTCAAAGCTAGTCAAGGCCACTTAAACTACAACCATGCACAACAAGTCTCACATGGCCAAGACCACTCAAAACAAAGCTAAGGCATGCTAAAATAGTAGTAAATATATGCTGAGATAGAGCTAATAGAAGCTAGGATTAGAGGCATGATGCATGTTAGGCCTACAAATAGGATTGCACTACGAGTACAAAAACCAAGCTAGAGGTGGCTCCACCAACAAACATTAGAGTTAAGGTATGTTAAATAATGACCAAAAACATGCTGGAGTGGAGCCAATACATGCTAGAATAATGAACTAAAGCATTAAGCCTACAAGGCTAATTTGCAAGAATTACACTACAAGTGTAAGAAGCAATCGACCAATGGCCAAACCAACCAAAAATAGAGCTATGGCAGGTCCAACAAGTGACAAAAACATGGTTGAGCTAGGTCAAAAAAGAGTAAAAGAGCATGCTCAAGTACGAGGCCAACAAGGCATACAAACAAGACAAAAGGAGAGAGGGACCACCCCCTCCTATTTTGGGCCACAAAATCAAGTTTCCACCACTGAAATTCCTCTGAGTTTCAGTGGTAGAAATGCCATGCAAAGGCTAAAACAAAAGCTTCAAAGGATGGCTCAAAAGCTTAGCAAATAAGGCATACAAGGGGGTGAAACACTCCCAACTCCCACAAAGCATTAAACAACCATCTTTAACACTTAAAAACAGAGTTTTTTGTAGTTGACAACTGGGCCAAAATAAGCATGCAAAGGTGGCTTAAACTAGTATATAACAAACAAGCTTAAGAGGAGAAGAAGCTTACCCTTGTAGCATAGCAAGAAGGCAGCAACTTCAGCAACAATTTTGGACCAAAACCAATGCTAAGACCTCAAAATAAACTCCAAGGTACCTCAGCTCCAAAGTTATGGTGTTTGACTAGGTGTTTGTGTGCAAAAGTGTGAAGAAATAACACTTCTAAGCACAATAGCACAATATATATATATATATAGAGAGAGAGAGAGAGAGAGAGACTTCTAGAGAGAAGGGATATTTTAGCTCTGAAAAATCTAAACCCCTCTCAAGGGGGAGGAGGCTCCCCTTATATAGGCCAAGCAAGCCAAAAGGCATGCTCAATCCCTGGATGAGTTTAGTGAGCCATAGCTGGCTCAAAAGATTTACAAATATCTAAAAAAAAGTGGCTGCCGGCTAGTTAAGTGGCCGGCCAATCACTTTCCCTAGCCGGCCGACCACTTAAAGTGGCCTACAAGGGAGAAAAGTGGCCGGCAAGGCTCTCCTCTCCCCAAGGCAAGAGGCAACAAGGGTTGGCACAAAGAACAAGGCCAAAACACAAAGCTTTAAGAGGCTCAAAGACAAGGCACTCAGCCGAGACCTTCGGGGGCTCGAAACAGGCACAAACATGCGCAATCATCGCATGCACAACCGATGACGTCTGAGTCTTAAGGTCGGTCAAAAATGGGGTGTCTACAATGTACCAGTCTCGTGCGATGATGTTTCCATAGCCCCGGAAGGCATGAGAATCTCCTTGTGTCCAAGTTAAATAGATGCAAAGCAATGTCAGAAATACAGTGTATGTATGTGTTCAGAATTGATAGAAATACAGTGTATGCATGTGTTCAAGATTGGCAAAAGTACCATGTATGAATGTGCTCAGAATGAGCAAGGCATGTGGTTTATAAGTGTGTTTGGGATCATAGACACGGCTGGATTTGGCCTGTTCTGTTCGGGACTCTCGCTTCTCTTCGGGTGTAGGACCGTCTTGGGTGCATTGGCAAAGAGACACTACCAACTCCTTCCATTTCTCTACTGAGGGGATATGACTATGACCCCGTACGGCTTCTCGATGTTGACAAGCCTTGAGGTGGGAGGCTAGCCGATCCCATATGACGCCGATATGGGTGAGTGGGAGGCAGCTTGGACCTACCTTTTGGGAGTATGCTCGCCTATTTACCGCGCATCAGGCTTCGTCCGATACACATGGTTTGCCGACCACTTCAGAGGGAGAGAGCCCACGACGATCGCGGAGACGGAGCAGTATGCTTGTGGCTTTCTCATGTTCCTCTTCGGTACGACTCTGTTTGCCGACAGGTCGAACATTGTGGAGTTGTATTTGCTGAGCGCCTTAGTGGACCTGTCACAGGTGCGACACTACGACTGGGGAGGCGCCGCCCTCGCCACTCTTTATTGCTATATGAGCTCGACCTCCCATAGGAGTGGGAGCAAAGTAGGCGGCTACTGGAGGGCCTGGGAGGTATGCTTTAATTTTCAGCTTTACATTCCTGATGTGGTTTCTGCTTTGCACTTTCTGTACACACTGCACACTGCACACATAGTCTCAATTCTGTTCTGCACTTGTAGTTTCTGCACGCTGCACACTACACCAACAGTCTCATTTTCTGTTATGCACTTGTAGTTTCTGCACGCTATATCATATTCTGCTTTTTGCATTATCTATATGTTGTATTTTCACTGCCACCCTTCTGTCTTTCACAGTTGTGGGTATACGCCTACTTCCCATTGCTTGTACCTGAGCTAGAGGTCGAGACACCTCCGGATGTACCTTACTCACGTCGTTACGACGGCCAGTGCCAGCCGAGGGCCTTGGAGACTCTTCCCTATCTGCGCTAGTTTTTTGACACAGTGAAACCAGCTAAGGTAATTCAAAACTCACAGTTTTCTCTTCGCTTTTAGCTTTACTTCATTTTGTATATTTACTGGCAACTAATCCACTTACTATCTGCAGATTACATGGCAGCCTGTAGACGCACCCAGAGAACTCCCGAGAAAATCTCGTTTTGTTCTCCTGCTACTATAGTTTGAACTCAATGTCACGGTTCTGAATCTAATCTCGCAAAGTGCGATGCGGGACCGATAAATCACCAAAGAGTCCAAATCTAGTAAATCATTTTGGAAAATTGATTTTTAAGAAAGAAGTGCCAAACATGGACTGCTTTGCCAGATACAGAGTCGTCGCCTAAATATTTTATTTTGGGAGAATTTAGGAAACCCTGACTCGTGTCTAAGGCCACGTGTCCATCATCACCAAAGTTACCTCGGCTCGGGAACTTGGGTACGAGAGGGGAAGGTCATGCAATGAGCACCCCCGCTTGCCCGATCAAAGATCGGCCTATACTAAGCATGATATCTTGTTTTTGAAACACATTCGTTCTTATTCTGGTTAATTAGCTAGAATTACGATGTGATGCGCACAACACACAAGTATAGACTAGATCGCCTAATTTGGAACAAAGCATCGCATATTCGTTTGTTTGGAAATGGTTTGAAGTTTGCTACTCGCAAGTAGGCTAAAACACGGATTTCAATGAATCGTTCCAATTCAAGTAATCCAACCTTCACCCACAGGCATTCAGACAGTTATATCACATAAGCAATTAGCCTCATGGCAAGCATGCTATCATGGCAATACTTACACACATGCAAGATGCTAAAGGATAAACACTCACAGTGTACTCCGAGCCAAAATAAAGAACTAGTTAGTAATCAATGCATGATCCTAGTTCATGTTAAGATGGCTAACGCAACACACGCAAAATGCAACTAGAAATAGGCTCGGCTATTCTAAGATGGCATATGAGATGCGACAACTCGATACATGTATTCAAGAAGGAATTGAAATACAATGCAGTTAGTATGATGCACCGAGCCTGGTGCATGCAATACAGATGAATGGATGCAAACATGCGATTATAAGGATGCTAAATGAAATATGCCCTAAAACTAACCATCGTAAGCGGTTAAGTAAAAAGGAGAAAGAAATGGGGGTTGGAAGACATGCATCACACACACTCTGTAGACGTCCCCGAACGCCCCGGGAGGGTTAAGTCCCGTTCTGTTCGTTTGTGGGTCTACTACAGTTCGGACTCAAATTGTCACGGTTCTTAATCTGAACCAAAGAGTCCAAATCCGGCAAATCGTTTTGAGAAAACAGATTTTGAAAGAAGTGCCAAACATGGACTGCTTTGCCAGATACAGAGTTGCCACCTAAATATTTTTAAATGGGGAAATTTAGGAAACCCTGACTCGGTGCCAAAGGCCACGTGCCCGTCATCACCAAAGTTGTCTTGGCTCGGGAGCTTGGGTACGATCGGGGAAGGTCAGCTATGAGCACCCCCTTTCGCCCGGTCCGAAGACCGGCCTCTACTAACCATGATATTCGATTTTGAAGACATTACATGTTCTTATTCCGGTTATTAGCCTAGAATTACTATGTTATGCGCACGGCAAACAAGTATAGACTAGATTGCCTAGGCTAAAACACGGATTTCAACGAGTTTTTCCAACTCAAACAATCCAACCTTCACCCACAGGCATTCAAGCAGTTTATCTCATATAAGCACTTAGCCACATGGTAATCATGCTATTATGGCAACACTCACACGCATGCGGTATGCTAAAGCATAAAAGCTTACCTAGTACTCCAAGCCAAAACAGAAACCAGTTAGTAATCATATGCATGATCCTAGCTCATGTTAAGATGGCTAAAGCAACACATGCAAGATGCAACTAGAATAGGCTCGGCTATCCTAAACATGGCATGTGAAATGCTACAAGTAACATGTATTCAATTTGGAAATTGAAGTACAATGCAGTTTGTATGATGTACCGAGCCCGGTGCATGTAAGACAAATGAATGAATGCACGCATGCATAGCATAAGGTATGCTAATTTAAACATGCCCTAATCTACCATCATAAGCAGGTAAATAAAAGGGAAGAAAGAAGTGGGGGTTGGAAGACATGCACACACGCACCCACACCTATTACAAATTCGCCCTCGCTCGGAGGGACCAAAAGAATATACAGTCCCGAAATAATACAGTCCAAATACATAATAAATTATTACGAAATATTCTAATTTAAATTAAATTCGATGTAAAAAGAAAGGGGCCTCAGCCCTGCCTCGGGATGTGCGAATGATGCATGCTCGATCCATCTTGCCTGGAAAACCCGTGTCATGCCACTGTTGCTTCTGTTTTTACTGCCCTGTCTCTCCAAAAATTGCCAAAGTCCCAGAATACCTTCTTTGCATGCTACTGAACACCACCGGCTGGAGGACGTGCCGACCGGCCATCTAAAATTTCCATCGGCTGCTGGGAAGATTATCGGCCATCCATATAGTACCGGTCGGCACTCTAAACTGCCGGTCGGCATAAAATTCCTGCAGAGAACAGTTTTGACAGCAGCCGCAAACAGACAGTGCATGACATGGAGTTTTGAGCATATGTAAGCATAGCCAATGCTTCCTATCATGCATGGGACTCAAGGAAGCATAGCCCTCGACCCTCGGGCCATCAATGATGCATCTTGGTGCATGATGGCCTAAAAGGCCAAGTTTGCATTTTAATGGAAATGCATGCAACACACAAATGAAGACCAAGGCTCTATCATGTATTGGTCAAGGGCCTCGATGACCGAGAGTTGGGACAAGTTGCATCACTTGTGGTATGAACTCCTCTCAACCCTCACACTTGGTTTGACACCCCAAACCAAGTAATGCAATGCATGTTATGCAAGCATGGCTCCACAATGCAACTTAATACTAAAATGCAAACATGCCAAATGTAATGCAACATACAAGGTGCAAATGCAATGCAAACATGGACAATTTAGGCAATAGGATTAGCATGTGGCAAGACCATATTAATCAAACATGCAACAAGCATTAGACAAATGTGCAATGGTGGACTTAAACCATGATGGGGCAGACCTCAATCCACCCCAAAACAGTGGCCAAAAGTGCCCCAAAAGGTGAGCAAATGCTCAAACAAACATGCAAGCTAATGGGCCTAAAACTAAGGCATAAAGGAGAGCACTCCACTACCACCAACAAGACTACACATGGTATGAATTAGACAAGCAAAAACAGAACTTCTATTCACCAAAACACACCCCAAAATCCGATGATATGGCAGCCCAAATGCCTAGAACATACAAGCATGCACAATGCCCATTTTAAAGCATAAGAGATCAACATTTCAAAACATGAAAGAGATGATAAATGGAGACATATAAGCATGGCATAAGGACTGAAATAGCATGTTAATTGATTCCAAATCACTAAAATAGCTTGACCAAATGCATGTTTAGGACTCACATCTCAAGACTTACAAGCCTTAATGCAAAGCAACTATGTCAAACATGCTAAACATGATAAAACCAGTGGCCAACAGACCTTAAACATGGCAAAATGAGGCTAATGTCTTCATGGAATCATGCTAATACATGCAAGGATCATGGCCTAAACACAAGATGCATTTCTATGCCAAATAGAAGAATGCAAAGCAAGTATAACATGCATGAAAGAGGCCAACAAACCACCATTAGACAGAGGTAAAACATGCTCCAAAACATCCAGATAAGCTCTTAAATGAGGCCAAAACAAACCAAGTAGGCATGCTCCCTTATGAGCCAAAACAAAAGGCAAAAAAGGGACAAAGGGGAGAGGGGTGTCCCTCCCCTATACAAGACTTCAAACCACCTTTTTTGCCACTAAAAACCCACTGGTTTTCAGTGGTGAAAGGACCCAAAACAACAAGGCAACTAAGGCTCAAAGTAAAGACACCAAATAGGCCAAAATAAGGCCTAAAAGGGTGAGTTTGCACTCAAACCACAAAATGACCTTAATGAAAGTTCAAAAGTAATAAAATCTAAGATTTTTTTCAGTTATACACCAAGCTCAAAACACAAAGCAAGATAGGTAAAAACTTGTTGCAAAAATGGGGAATCTAAAGTAAAGTGCTCACCCTTGAAGAACACTTGAAGAACAGGTGGTGCAGCCCTCCTCTATTGATCAAAACCCGTCCAAAAACTCATCAAACAACCCTCCAAGCCTCCCAATCTCGAGCTAAGGTGTAATGGTGTGTGTATTGGTGCAAAAGTGAGGTAAAAGTGCACTTTTAGGCCTAAAAACACACACACAAGAGGAGAGAGAGAGAGAAAATCTAGAGAGAGAGAGATATATGGTAGATATATAGATACATAAGCTCTGGTTTTTGATCAAAAGTGGCCAACCCCTCTCAAAGGGAGAGAGATGGTGCTTATATAGGCCAAGACCAAGCCAAGTGACTTAATGGCTAAGCAAAGAGAAAGGTTCAAGGGGGCCAAAAGGGGCTAGGCTTCTTGGGGAAGCTAAGATAGCTGGCCAAGCTTCTCTAAGTAGCTTGGCCAAAGGTTCAAGCTTCTAGAAGCTTTAGGGGTTCAAAGGTGCAAAGTGGTCATTCCTGTGCACGGGGATGAGTGATAGTGTATTCCAGCTTGCACAGCTGGCATGCACCATGCCTCAGAGGTTCAAAGGGTGCACGCCGGCCACCAAAAAGATCATCGGCACAAAAAAGTGCCGGTCGGCAACATATAATGCCGACCGGCCAGGGATTTTAACAAAACAGTGCCGACGGCACACAAATGTGGCCGATGATGATAGGGAAGGGCCGGTGGTGTGTGGGGATGGCCAACAAGCCATTTCCAAGGCAAAACACAAGTGTCTGGTGCGAAACCAGACACAAAACAGTCGAGTTCGGAGATCCTGAGACAAGGCGCGTAGCCGAGAACTCCGGGAACTCCAAACAAACACAAACATGGATAATCACCGAGTATTCAAGCGGTGACGTCCAAGCCTTGAGGACGGTCAAAAATGGGGTGTCTACAGTTGCCCCTCTTTGACAGAACTCGAAAGTCATAACAATGACGGGAGTGAATGTCAAAGCCCAGAGACGACCCATTTTTGATAAGCCCGAGGACTTGGACAAACATGCAAGAAAAACAAGGTATGCGCCCGAAGGCAGGGGCAAAATGCAACTGAAAATGCAAGAAGCCGAGCATAACTTATGATCATGCAAAGAAAGCTGTAACGAAGCACACATGCAAGAGTTATAAGCTAGCATACACCAGACTACACTACAATGTAGAAAGGATGTAAGAGAATTATGCAATTCTCAATACGTCTCACTCGGAGGATACAATACCTGTGCGGCTCGTCCGGTTGCACCGGCCTCAAATGAACCGTACATACAATATCGTGCCTGCAAAGAAAGCAAACTTAACAGGGACAACGTTGTTAGCAACATGCGTGATAATGCAATCTAAAGTGCGCGACAACACACGCAATGTGTATGGCAAAATAGCGGGATCGAACACATGTAAGTAAAGCAATGCACGCATGCAAGCAATGTGTATGGAAAGAGAACTTGAACACATGTGAGTAAAGAAATGCACGTATGCACGCAATGTGTATAGAAAGAAACTTGAACACATGTAAGTAAAGCAATGCACACGTGCACGCAATGTGTATAAAAAGGAACTTGAACACATGTAAGTAAAGCAATGCACACGTGCACGCAATGTGTATAAAAAGGAACTTGAACACATGTAAGTAAAGTAATGCACATGTGCACGCAATGTGTATAAAAAGGAACTTGAACACGTGAACACATGTAAGTAAAGCAATGCACACGTGCACGCAATGTGTATAAAAAGGAACTTGAAATTTGAACATGGTAAAAACATATTTTCCATGATGCTGGAATGTAACGTACTGTAACACAGTATAATTGAAATGATTTATGGAATTCACAAGATATAAAAGGATACGAGAAGGAGCGTCCTTCGCCTGTACCGAGCATCGCTCACAAAGGTCACGGCCTGAGGTCAACTCGAAGGTCCACTTGCATTCTGACAGTGCATTTTCTTGTATTGCCTTGAATGATGAAGGTGCCAAACCTTACAATTGACCCGAACAAGGGCGCGAAAGGTATAATGACTATAAGGAGAGGTTACTGGTATCAATCCCGGTACTCTGCTACCCTGTTATTTTCCTGCTTTACTTTCCTTTTTAATTAGGAGCTTAAGCACATTGCACTGCCTTAGGCAGGTTCTGTTGTTTTTTTTTTGAAATCGCATATTTTTCCTCTTCTTTTTTTTTAGAAATACAGGACAGAAATGAAACAGCTATTTGTTCAAAAGGTGTTGCATTTGCACGTTCTATGCATCACCTCGCAAGGCATCACATAGCAATGTGAATCAAATTGACACTGTAATTTGAAAACGAAGCATCGCATCGTAATAGTCAGGTAGTGAACCAATTACAACTCGATAAGCAAAGCAAAGGATCTTGTTTCAACTAGGTGCAAGTACCACTCGATAAACAGTACAAAGACTTAAAGAGAGTGAAATACAACTCGATAAGCAAATATACAACAACTCGATAAGCAAAAGGGCGCGCCCTGGTGAGAATTGATCACTGAGATTCTTCAATACTTAGCATGGAAAGCTCAGGGGACCAGGGGGAGAACCACCGGCCCAGCTAAAAGTCCACCGGCCGTGAGCAAAGGCCATCGGCCGAAAAAGTGATCCATCGGCCAAAACAGGTGGCCGGTCGGCAACAAATTTGGCCGGTCGGCAAAAAGTGGGAGGAACCAGCAGAATGCTGACACCTGTCCTCCATTCAACCTTATCTTCTACAAAAGACCCCAGCTTCGTAGTTTTCTGCATTTCCACTCTGATTTACTCCAAATGGAAGAATTCCTTGCCCAAAATCTCGCAACTTGGATTAGCAACTTGGATGGCTCGGAAAAGCTGAATTTCCGGGCCTTCGGCATAAACGCACTATTCACTTTGCGTCGTACCCCGCTACATTTTCCATTTCTTCATGCCACGGCAAGGTTTTGGAATCCGGTGACACACGTCTTCAGCTTTAGCGGGCAAGAGGTGTGTCCTACCTTCGAAGATTTCCAAGCTCTAATGGAAACTGAGCGTGATGAAGAAATTTTGCCCCAACTTCGTTTTGGCCATGCCCAAGTCTTAGGGCAAATGTGTGGGCTCTCAATACCCGATGCTCGTTCTCTGATTTGTGATGGGACGCTGGATGTTCCAAGCTTGGTTTGCCGTTTTTCCGAGACTGGTGATCGCGGCGACCGTCACTGGCAAGGCTTCTGGCGACACGCCCTCTGTTTATGCATGCTATCTCATTTTCTGTTTGTCTCGGGTTCCGGAGGGTCTAGTGTCCGGTTGATTGAAATTTCCCAAGGCTTGAAGGAGGGCAAAAGCTGTATCGCCATGATTCTGGCTGAGACGTTGCTGGGCTTAGACGCCTTTTATCGTCGAGAGACGACCAGATTAGCAGGGAGTCCACTATTACTGCAGGTAATGTCTCCCACCCAATCTCACATATATGTCTGCTCACATCACTCGGCCCTCAGGCTCGGTTTTTCTCACAAAACCCTTTTCTTACTTTTTCTCTCATCGTACATCTCTCTATTCTTTATTCTCTCATTTTTCATCCCTCCCCAGGTATGGTTGATGGATAAACTGCAGGTTGTGGACTCTTGCCCAGCTTACTCAGCTCGCGGTTACTTCTTCCGACGACGCCTGGTTGATGCCCTTGATGAGGGTTGGTGGTTTGACTGGATGTGCAGCTTGTCCGCAGACCGTATTGCTTGGCGGTGCCCTTGGCTCGATCTCCCGGCAATGAGCTACAGCATGACCCGTCAACCCGGGATCCAATTGATTGGCTTGACTCACTGTGTTTTCTACTTTCCATTCCGTATCCTGCGCCAGTTTGGTCATGATCAGACTTGCCCACCGGAAGGGATAGAGTACCCGGCTACATTCCCGATTCGAGGCGCACAGCTGGCCCGATATGCCACAGCATGGAGGGCGAGAGAACTCCTGGCCCCCGCTCCCATTTTCAGTTGCACTTTGTCTGATGAGTGCTTGGATTGGCTTAATGAAGAGGCACAGGAAGGGCCCACTTTGGCATCAGAGGCTTCGACTAGCTCTGGGAGGGGGCGCAGGGACATTTGACCTGACCATGCCCCGAATTTATTGCTTTATTAGCACTTTCAAGTTTTCTTTGTGAGTGTAATAAAAAGCAACTTCAATCGTATGTAAGAGCAAGAGAACTCTGTATTGAAATCAATGAAATTGAAGGTTGTGGTACTGAAAATTTTCCGTTTTGGTCCAGAAATGGTCTTGGTTGTAAAAAGATTTATTTGAACAAAGTCACCTTTATTAAAACTTTTCAAAACTATTTTCGGTATGGATCAGAACTGGACACGCCTGAGATCTGTCACTGAGATGCACAACCCCGGATCCTAGCAACTGGAAAGTTGCCCCTTGTTTGAACGGTACCACGGCACTGTACAGCAACGGAAAGTTGCCCCTAGTCTGAAAGGCACTGTACCGGAGATTGCGATAGACGCTGATGGGCAAAGATGACCGAGATGATCAAATGGACAAAGTTGATCGGGGAAGAGTTTTATGGCTGAACTTCGGGATGAAGCTGCCTACGTATCCGAAAGATGGGAATCAAGCCTTACGTAGTTCAGGCTTGGGTTCACTCGAGTATTTTCTCTCTCCTTTTGCGCTCTAACTTTTGCCAAGGCCGCCCTTTGCGGGTTTTCAACCTTGCGAGCTCAGTTTTTATATTTTCTAATTCTTTTGTGCTCTGAATTTTGCCTAGGTCGCCCTTTCGGGTTTTCGGCCTAGCGAGCCTCTCAGGGGTAATATTTCTTCAACTTGTCCATGTTGATCGGTTGGGAGAACTCTAGGCCATCTAGGTCCATCAGAACCATAGCTCCACCTGACCAGATAGACTTGATGATATAGGGACCAGTCCAATTGGGTCTGAACTTGCCCCTTGGGTCGTGGATGGGAGCTCGGTTGTCCTTGAGTACCAAATCTCCTTCCTTCAAATTCCTGGACATAACCTTCTTGTTGAAAGCCCGGGCAATTCTGCGTTGATATCCTTGGACATGGTATAGTGCTTTTAATCTCCTCTCATCAAAGAGCATGAGTTCCTCGAATCTACTCTGCTGCCAATCTGCCTCGGCTATTTGACACTCAGCCAATACTCATAAAGACGGAACCTCAATCTCTATAGGTAGAACGGCCTCCATCCCACAAACCAAGGAATACAGAGTCGCCCCGGTAGAAGTTCTAATTGAAGTTCGGTAGCCCCACAGAGCAAACGACAACTTATCTGGCCAATCCCGGTAGGTTTCCACCATTTTCTGCAATATGTGTTTGATGTTCTTGTTGGCGGCCTCAACTGCTCCGTTGGTCTGCGGCCGATATGTGGACGAATTATGAAAAGCCACATTGTATTTCTCCAACAAATCAATCACCTCTTTCTTGAAGTGGGAACCATTGTCTGAAATGATCTCGTTTGGGACTCCATAACGGCAGATAATGTTGTTTCTGATAAACTTTGCGACATGCGAAGCCTTCAGCATCGCGTAAGATTGGGCCTCAACCCAATTTGTAAAATAATCTATCGCAACCAGGATGAACTCATGCCCATTCGACCCCTTCGGGGGTAACAGCCCCAATCACATCGATTCCCCAAACTGAAAATGGCCATGGCGACGTCATGTTGTACAGCTTTGATGGCGGGATGTTCATGCGGTTCGCATGGATCTGGCATTTGTGGCATCGCCGAACAAAGCCGATACAATCCTCCTCCATGGTGGACCAGTAGTAGCCCTGTCTGAGAATCTTTCGTGCCAGCATTACCCCATTCATATGTACCCCACATTCTCCTCCATGGATGGCCTCCATCAGGCGCTTCGACTCTTCAGCTTCTACACACAGGTTGTGCATTCCCAAGTGACCTCTCTTGTACAATTTACCCCCGCAGATGATAAATTGAACAGTCATTCTTCTGATCGCCCATTTGTCCTTGGCATTTGCCCCTGGTGGATACGCCTCCTTCTCCAAGAAGTTCCATATGTCATAATACCAGGGGTTGTTGTCCTGCACTTCATCTATGGCAGAGATTGACTCGTAGGCAGGTGCAAATTTCTGGTCAATAATGACTGGACGCATCCGGACTCCAGATGGGATGTCTATCATAGAAGATAGAGTTGCTAGCGAATCTGTGAACCTGTTGTTCTCTCTTACTAGGTGGGTGAAATTTAGCTTCCCAAACCGAGGAATTAACAAATCCAAGGTCTGGTGGTAAATTATCATCTTCTCCTCCTTGACTTTCCAGTCTCCTTTTGCCTGAGACACAACAAGGTTCGAATCCCCAATGACGTCCAACCGTCTTGCCCCTAGTTCCAGGGCTGCTTCTAGACCGGCAATACATGCCTCATACTCTGCCTCATTATTCGAGACTTTGAACCGAAGCTTGAATGCTAAAGGGATACGGGAATCGTCAGGCGCTATCAGCAACACCCCTATCCCATACCCGTACTGATTTGATGCTCCGTCAAAGTACATCGTCCAAGTTTCACCTTCGATGTGCAGAATAGTTTCATCTGGGAATAGGTACTCAACCGCTTCATCCCCCTCAACCGGGTGGTCGGCAAGGAACTCTGCTACCACTCTCCCTTTTACGGATTTGCGCGTCACATACTTGAGATCAAATTCGGAGAGCAACAGCAGCCAACGAGCTAGCCTACCCGTAAGTGCTGGTTTCTCGAAAAGATATTTGACGGGATCGAGTCGTGAAACCAACATTATAGAGTGAGCTAACAGGTAGTGCCGCAGCTTCTTGGTAGCCCATACCAAGGCCAAACAAGCCTTCTCCAGCGGAGTGTAGCGGGTCTCGTAATCCAGCATCTTCTTGCTCAGATAGTAGATGGCCCTTTCCACTTTGTCTTCCGACTCTTGTGCGAGCATGCAGCCCATTGTAGTCTCGGTTACTGACAGATACAATATCAACGGTTTCCCTGGCTTTGGTGGTGACAACACGGGCGGATTCTGTAGATACTCTTTAATCTGTTCAAATGTAGCTTGGCATCGGCCGTCCCATTGGAACTTCTTTCCTTTTTTCAGGAGGCCAAAAAGTGGTTCACAAGTTAAGGTTAGTTTTGAGATAAACCGCCTTATGAATTGCACTTTACCCAGAAAGCCTCGCACCTCCTTTTCAGTCATTGGTGGTGGCATTTCTAAGATGGCCTTGATTTTGGAAGGGTCGACTTCGATGCCCCTTTGTGTAATCAGAAATCCCAACATTTTTCCCGCTGGAACACCAAACGTACACTTCTGAGGATTCAGCCGCAGCCGAAATTCTCTGATCCTTTGAAAAAACTTTTGTAAGGCGGTGTAGTGGCCCTCTCTTTCTTTGGACTTGACAATCATGTCGTCCACGTACACCTCGACCTCTTTATGGATCATGTCATGTAATATTGTGGTTGCAGCCCGTTGATATGTAGCCCCAGCGTTCTTCAACCCAAATGGCATCACTCTGTAGCAATATGTACCCCACGGGGTGGTAAAAGCAGTCTTTTCCCGGTTTTCGGGTGCCATTACTATCTGATTGTAACCTGAGAAGCCATCCATAAACGAAAGCAAAGCATGCCCCGCTGTGAAATCTACCAACTCGTCGATATGTGGTAAGGGAAAGTCATCCTTCGGACTGGCTCTGTTCAAATCCCTAAAATCCACACATACCCAGATTCTGCCATCCTTTTTCGGCACTGGAACAATGTTGGCCAACCAAGTCGGGTATTCGGATACCAGCAGGAAACCTGCGTCAATCTGCTTGGTGACCTCTTCCTTGATCTTAATGGCCCAATCAGGGCGAATCCTTCTGAGTTTCTGTTTGACAGGTCGGGCTTCGGGATCAAGAGGGATCCGGTGCTGTACAATCTCAGGATCGATTCCAGGCATGTCTTCGTAGGACCACGCGAAAACATCTTTGAAATCTTTTAATAAAGCGACTAAGCGCTCGCGTTCCTCTGAAGACAACGTGGACCCGATCTGGACCAGCCGCGGGTCCTTCTCAGTACCAATGTTCACGGTAGTGATTTCATCAATTAAGGGTTTAACAAACCTCTCCTGCTCTTGTTCAATTAGTCGTTGCAAAACCGGAGGAATTTCGTCCTCGTTGTTTTCATCAAAATTTTGAAAGTCCTGATTTAAGCAATAAATCAAAGGCACAGAAAAGTACTCGGAAACCACATTGACCTCATTCTCATTATGTACTCCCAAACCGTCTAATTCTTCTGTTACAACAGACTCAAAAGAGAACGAAAAAGACGACCTGGACAGGACTGTGGCATCCGGGTTGTCACCCCCAGGAATACCAGACTCAGACTTAGACGAGCTGGAACCTGATTCCGACTCACAAGACTTGGTGGAATCAGATTCCGGCTCACTACCTGACCCGGTGCTGCTCGACAAAAATCCCTCCTCGTACTGCCAAGTGAGGGAAGGTGCGATGGATGCATCCAAAATAGCTGCTGGTAGGCCCGCAGCCGTTTCATCTCCGATCATGGACACCGAGGAGTCATCCCCCAAGCACAACTGGTCGATCGAAGGATCTGAAAGTAGACATGCCAGTGCTACCCCCATTTCAAATTCTGTGTTTGCAGACTCCAATTCTTTGCTATGCTCATCCTCAACTGTTGGGTCTGTCTGTTCTTTAGCAACATCATCCCCAAGCAGCTGCAGGTCAAAGAAAATTTCGAATCCTGGCACGCGCTTCTTCTCTGCGTTCAACCACGGCTCCGGAAAACCATAGAATGGAAAATCCTCCCCCTCCTGGACGAAGCGTCCGTTTAGGGTACCCCGAATGGGCCGATGCATTAATTCAAAGGGTTTCCCCGCCTGTTTTGCTTTGGCTCTTCCAGCCATCTCTTTTCCTTTCCTTACCCAATCTTCCTTGGTGGGCAGATAACCCATGCCAAAGGTATGGGGGTTGTGTGGCACTTCGGCCAATGCTGCGACGCCTTTGCGGCCGCTCTTCCCTAATCCCATCCCGGGGATATGTTGGAGCTTATTCATGAGATACACTGCTTGGGCACTGACATAGATCCCTTCGTTAGCAGCCATGATGTTCTGTACAACCTGAGCCTCGGCCAAGGTAAAACCTGATATGAACATATCCTCCATACCATGCTCGATTTCTAGAACAGGCGTAGATACTTCCAGTGGTGGGTGGATTGATGAATTTCCAAAGACAATGGCTACTCCCTTCCCATAGGGGTATTTCACCATTTGATGCAAAGTAGATGACACTGCCTTCACTTGATGCAGCCACGGCCGCCCTAGAAGCAAATTGAAGGTCGCGGGAACTTCTAGGACATGGAAATCTATCTTGTGCTGTCCCGGCCCAACCTTTGTCTGAACTTTTACGGTTTCCATCACTTCCCTACTTGTATTGTCATATGCCCGGATGACTTGGGCTGTTGGTACAAAATCCGCGACTTTCAAGCCGATGGCATACGCTGTCCTTGCCGGGCAGACGTTAATGGCAGACCCGGTATCAACAAGAACCACCGGTATCCATTTATCCCTACACTCCACGGAGATGTAGAGCGGCTTATTGTGACCTGCCCCCTCGGGTGGCAACTCCTTGTCGGAAAAAGTCATCGTCGGGGCAGCTCCTCCCAGAAAGACTAATCGCACCAGCTGCTCTGGTGTGGTGTCTATTGAAAGCTTCGCTTTGTCCATGGCTGTCAAGACAGCCTGTCTATGCACCCGTGATGCCATGAGCAGTCCCCATATAGAGATGTCTGCTTGTATCTTTTTAAGCTGTTTGAGTACAGCCTCCTCTTCAAGTTGCTTCTCTTTTTGCTTCTCAGCCTCTCTATCCTTCCCCGAGGCCTCTGGTTGATCTAAGTGTGGGGGTTTGAAGTACCGCCCACTCCGTGTCATATGATCGACCTCTCCAAGGTACCAGGTGTCATCAGGTTGGTTGTCTCCCCAATCTTCGTCTGTGTGGGCAAGGCATAAATCCTCCTCCTCCCACCATATTCCATCAGCAGCTGACAAACATCTGTCCGGCTCTGGTATAACTGTTCTCGTACTCACGGCACCTTCCATTCGTATGTTCGCAGTATTCTCAGTCCTTGTGCACACAGCAGTTTCAACTCCCACATGGGCCTTCGCCTTCCTGATTCTCTCGGAATCTTCAAAACTTGCTTGTTCCGACATGACTGACTGTTCGATAATCCCTGTACTCAAAATATTCCAGTCTCGGGCGAAATTCTTGACACCGGCGCCCTCCGGCGATGTACTCTGCTCTTCGACCCTTCCGGCCGTCGCTGATATTCTCAACCCTGCTGAGCCCTGTTCTGACTGAAACTCTTCTATCACATCGGGTTGATCGTCCAACCACCTAGTGACTTCTACTGAATTCTCATAATCGAACCATGTGACTGCCGCATCCTCTGGGTGTTGGTCATTGTAAAACTGGAGATCGGCAAGGTCCTCCCCCACAACTGTTACACCATCTGTTCCCTGTCCCAAACCATCCCCGTGAATTACACACAACTCTCCCTCTGTCGGCAATTCTATTCCGGGCCTACCTTGGCCTATTGATGAAATGTAGTCACCCGGACTATATGTCTTCTCAACACAAATTCCAGATACCGCAAACTCTGGCTCAACAATTCTCTCTTCCTTTGGGATCTCCTCTCTCCTGTTTTCGGTGGCCACCACCGCTGGCTCAGGTTGGGTCATGGAGATGTCCATCATGCACAAGTCGGTGCAATCGGGAAGAAACACCTCCAGTTTAGGCAGGTGGGTAGGTGTGATGTAGATGCTAGGGTCGTAGGACACGGCCCCAGTATGGATGAAATTGAGTCTTTTGGGTGGTGGAACTTGGTTATGTGTGGGGAGGGGATTGGTAGTAACATTGGGCTTCTCGGGAGGCAAAATCACCCCGTTATCAATGAGATCTTGAATCTCATGACGTAACCGGAAGCACTGATCGGTATCGTGACCATGCTGTTGGTGAAATGCACAATACTTGGCTGGGTTATGGGTAGGGGGAAGTTTTTCTGGTAGGGGCCGCGGTTCCAGGGGCTTCAGATGCCCTTTTTTGATCAAAACCCCCAGAGCTTTGGATAGGGGCATATAAAGTGGGGCGAAAGTTCTGGTGTTTTTGGGTGGGTATTTAGCTGTTGATGGGTTACTTCCGGACGCACCGGAGAATGGTGCAGCTGCCGCATTTCTTGGAGGGGGGTTAGTGGTGACCATGCTCACTTCGGAGGCTCTCGTAGTTGTAGTGCCGCTCGGGCCTGCGTTGCTACCACGATTGAAAGTTCGTCGGGGTTGCTCTCGGTCGTTATCAATCAAGCATTGCTTCAAGGCATCTTCAATCTGCACCCCCATTTCATGTAGGTCAGAAAAAGTAGGAAAGGGGAGTACTATCATCTTTTGCATCAACTTCGGCTGAAGATTGCGCACAATCATCCGAATTTGGTCTTTGTCCGTAGGCCTCAAGGTCATCATCGAAGCCTTGGCCCTCCATCTGGTTACGAACTCTGAAAAGCTCTCCTTAAGCTCTTGCCTAGTTGTCTCGAGATCACGGGTCGTAATCTCAATCTGTGTATTGTATGAGTACTGCGCGATGAAGGCCTCAGCCATTTCGTCCCAATTCCGCTTGACGTCATCTTCTAGCTTGGCATACCATATGGCCGCCACGCCCGACAGGGTCCGGCCAAATAGAGACAACTTCTGAAGCCTACTGAGGCCCATTGGCCTTAGGATATCTGAAAATAGTCTCAAGTGCACCATGGGGTCCCCAGACCCGTCAAATCGATCAATATGAGGCATTTTGAATCTATCGGGCAGCGTCACAGCTGCATCGGTGTATCCATCTTCAATATCGGGGATAGTTTTGACCCCTTGGGATCTCTTGAATAGCTTTTCAAGCTTGCTTAACTTCAATGCGGTGGGATCAGTCTCGAACTCAAAGGGAGAGTCCAGTAGGTTGGTGGGTGTTTTTGATAGCTGAGGTTGGATTTGAGGTAGGATTGGAGGTGGGGGTGGTCCCGTGGGAGGTTCTGTATCATTCTGAACATTGGCTGTCTCTCCGAGGTTTGGAATTCCTGGTGGGAGAGGAACTTGATGCGAAGCGGAAGCTCCGGTTTGCTGCTCTAGCCTGGCAATTGTCTCTGCCTGTTCCTTCACCAGTGTGGCCTGTTGCCTGGCGAATTCTGCCTGACGGACGGCATCCTGCTGCATTGTTTTCATGCTCTCTTGGAGGTGGCGCACCATCTCCTCCAAACTAGCCATACTATTCTGCTCTGGTTGAGTTACCGGTATATATTCTCTCTCTGTTGGTGACACGGAGTCCTGATCCCTACTGAACACAGGCAGGGTAGATAAGGCCCTTTAAACTGGCTCCTGTACTGATGTCCTCTGCCTAACTGACCTCCGTCTAGTAACCGGGGGTAGTGAGCAGTACACTGGTTGTCCGTCTACCAGATCCTCAGATCGATGGAGTCAACGACCTTTAGTCCAGAGTGCTTGGGGAGTATCTACTGGGTCAGAAGCAATCGTGCTCAACTACCTAGTAAAAAGATAAATAAAGCGTATAAATAAGCAGACAATTGGACATCACAACGGCATAAAATAAACATACAACACACAGTTGGATATCATAACACACTGCCGGTGAACTGGATTACACTGTCCCTCAAATACTGATTACTATTTCTGAATCATTGCCCTCATGCCTGAATCTGATACCCACAGATAACTGATTCCCCAAAATACTGTTACTGGTGCCCTCAGGCCGGATGCCAAAAACTTGCAAACTGATATGCGCATTCTTGTAAAGATACACTCTAAAAGCACATAGCACGTAAAAGAGAGTCAATACACCCCTATGTTGGGATAGGGTTTCCCTGTCCTATTTTGTCAGGAGCTAGGGTTTCACTACGCATGCAGCGGTTTCAAACAACCTATATCGGGTAAGCAACCTGTCCTAGTTTGGAATGGTCACTATGGATTTCGATATGCACTAGGTCGAATGGGTCGAAGAGGGCACCCCGGTAAAACCGGGGTTTGTGTTCCCATACTGGCAGAGCCCGCAAACCGGTCTGCCTTATGGTCATGCCTTGACAAGACAAGCCTCCAGCAAACCGCTCAGGAATAGCAGATGGCCAACACGGTGTCCTAGGCGCACCATGCACATGCAATGCAAAGAGACACATAAATGAAATCAAAACAGGATATCATGAGTTCGAGTCAAGCTCTCTAAAATCCCCAGCAGAGTCGCCAGAAACTGTAGACGTCCCCGAACGCCCCGGGAGGGTTAAGTGCCGTTCTGTTCGTTTGTGGGTCTACTACAGTTCGGACTCAAATTGTCACGGTTCTTAATCTGAACCAAAGAGTCCAAATCCGGCAAATCGTTTTGAGAAAACAGATTTTGAAAGAAGTGCCAAACATGGACTGCTTTGCCAGATACAGAGTCGCCACCTAAATATTTTTAAATGGGGAAATTTAGGAAACCCTGACTCGGTGCCAAAGGCCACGTGCCCGTCATCACCAAAGTTGTCTTGGCTCGGGAGCTTGGGTACGATCGGGGAAGGTCAGCTATGAGCACCCCCTTTCGCCCGGTCCGAAGACCGGCCTCTACTAACCATGATATTCGATTTTGAAGACATTACATGTTCTTATTCCGGTTATTAGCCTAGAATTACTATGTTATGCGCACGGCAAACAAGTATAGACTAGATTGCCTAATTTGGAAATAAGCATTGCATATCCGTTTGTTTTGAAAAGCGCTTTGGAATTTGCTACTCGCAAGTAGGCTAAAACACGGATTTCAACGAGTTTTTCCAACTCAAACAATCCAACCTTCACCCACAGGCATTCAAGCAGTTTATCTCATATAAGCACTTAGCCACATGGTAATCATGCTATTATGGCAACACTCACACGCATGCGGTATGCTAAAGCATAAAAGCTTACCTAGTACTCCAAAGCCAAAACAGAAACCAGTTAGTAATCATATGCATGATCCTAGCTCATGTTAAGATGGCTAATGCAACACATGCAAGATGCAACTAGAATAGGCTCGGCTATCCTAAACATGGCATGTGAAATGCTACAAGTAACATGTATTCAATTTGGAAATTGAAGTACAATGCAGTTTGTATGATGTACGGAGCCCGGTGCATGTAAGACAAATGAATGGATGCACGCATGAATAGCATAAGGTATGCTAATTTAAACATGCCCTAATCTACCATCATAAGCAGGTAAATAAAAGGGAAGAAAGAAGTGGGGGTTGGAAGACATGCACACACGCACCCACACTTATTACAAATTCGCCCTCGCTCGGAGGGACCAAAAGAATATACAGTCCCGAAATAATACAGTCCAAATACATAATAAATTATTACGAAATATTCTAATTTAAATTAAATTCGATGTAAAAAGAAAGGGGCCTCAGCCCTGCCTCGGGATGCGCGAATGATGCATGCTCGATCCATCTTGCCTGGAAAACCCGTGTCATGCCACTGTTGCTTCTGTTTTTTACTGCCCTGTCTCTCCAAAAATTGCCAAAGTCCCAGAATACCTTATTTGCATGCTACTGAACACCACCGGCTGGAGGACGTGCCGACCGGCCATCTAAAATTTCCATCGGCTGCGGGGAAGATTATCGGCCATCCATATAGTACCGGTCGGCACTCTAAACTGCCGGTCGGCATAAAATTCCTGCAGAGAACAGTTTTGACAGCAGCAGCAGACAGACAGTGCATGACATGGAGTTTTGAGCATATGTAAGCATAGCCAATGCTTCCTATCATGCATGGGACTCAAGGAAGCATAGCCCTCGACCCTCGGGCCATCAATGATGCATCTTGGTGCATGATGGCCTAAAAGGCCAAGTTTGCATTTTAATGGAAATGCATGCAACACACAAATGAAGACCAAGGCTCTATCATGTATTGGTCAAGGGCCTCGATGACCGAGAGTTGGGACAAGTTGCATCACTTGTGGTATGAACTCCTCTCAACCCTCACACTTGGTTTGACACCCCAAACCAAGTAATGCAATGCATGTTATGCAAGCATGGCTCCACAATGCAACTTAATACTAAAATGCAAACATGCCAAATGTAATGCAACATACAAGGTGCAAATGCAATGCAAACATGGACAATTTAGGCAATAGGATTAGCATGTGGCAAGACCATATTAATCAAACATGCAACAAGCATTAGACAAATGTGCAATGGTGGACTTAAACCATGATGGGGCAGACCTCAATCCACCCCAAAACAGTGGCCAAAAGTGCCCCAAAAGGTGAGCAAATGCTCAAACAAACATGCAAGCTAATGGGCCTAAAACTAAGGCATAAAGGAGAGCACTCCACTACCACCAACAAGACCACACATGGTATGAATTAGACAAGCAAAAACAGAACTTCTATTCACCAAAACACACCCCAAAATCCGATGATATGGCAGCCCAAATGCCTAGAACATACAAGCATGCACAATGCCCATTTTAAAGCATAAGAGATCAATATTTCAAAACATGAAAGAGATGATAAATGGAGACATATAAGCATGGCATAAGGACTGAAATAACATGTTAATTGATTCCAAATCACTAAAATAGCTTGACCAAATGCATGTTTAGGACTCACATCTCAAGACTTACAAGCCTTAATGCAAAGCAACTATGTCAAACATGCTAAACATGATAAAACCAGTGGCCAACAGACCTTAAACATGGCAAAATGAGGCTAATGTCTTCATGGAATCATGCTAATACATGCAAGGATCATGGCCTAAACACAAGATGCATTTCTATGCCAAATAGAGGAATGCAAAGCAAGTATAACATGCATGAAAGAGGCCAACAAACCACCATTAGACAGAGGTAAAACATGCTCCAAAACATCCAGATAAGCTCTGAAATGAGGCCAAAACAAACCAAGTAGGCATGCTCCCTTATGAGCCAAAACAAAAGGCAAAAGAGGGACAAAGGGGAGAGGGGTGTCCCTCTCCTATACAAGACTTCAAACCACCTTTTTTGCCACTAAAAACCCACTGGTTTTCAGTGGTGAAAGGACCCAAAACAACAAGGTGTAACAAGCCCGCAGGGGACCTCGCTGCAGTTCGGACTCCCTTTTTTGTTTGTTGCGGTTCATAATCTGAACCAAAGAGTCCAACTCTGGCAAATCGTTTTGAGAAAAACAGATTTTTTGAAAAAGAAGTGCCAAACATGGACCGCTTTGCCAGATTACAGAGTCGCCACCTAAATATTTTAAAATGGGGAAATTTAGGAAACCCTGACTCGGTGCCAAAGGCCACGTGTCCGTCATCACCAAAGTATCTTGGCTCAGGAGCTTGGGTACGATCGGGGAAGGTCAGCTATGAGCACCCCCTTTCGCCCGGTCCGAAGACCGGCCTCTACTAACCGTGATATCTGATTTTGAAAACGTTATGTGTTCTTATTCCAATTATTAACCTAGAATTACTATGTTATGCGCACAGCAAACAAGTATAGACTAGATTGCCTAATTTGGAAATAAGCATTGCATATCCGTTTGTTTCGAAAACACTTTGGAATTTGCTACTCGCAAGTAGGCTAAAATACGGATTTCAATGAGTTTTCCGACTCAAGCAATCCAACCTCCACCCACAGGCATTCAAACAGTTTATCTCATGTAAGCACTTAGTCGCATGGTAAGCGTACTGTCATGTCAACATTCACACGCATGCGAGATGCTAAAGCATAAAGACTTACATCGTACTCCGTGCCAAAACAATAAACCAGTTAGCAAACATGCATGACCTAGTTCATGTTAGAATGACTAATGCATCACAAGCAAGGATGTGATTTAGAGTAGGCTCGGCTAACCCTAAAATGGCATGTAAGGTGCAATCAGTTGATGCACGTATTCAATTTGGAAATTGAAAATACAATGCAGTTTGTATGATGTACCGAGCCCGATGCATGTCAACAAATGCATGGATGCACGCATGCATAGCATAAGGTATGCTAAAATAAACGTGCCCTAATACTAACCATCAAAGCAGGTAAATAAAAGGGAGAAAGAAGTGGGGGTTGGAAGACATACACACACTCACACACGCTTATTACAGATTTGCCCTCGCTCGGAGGGACCAAAAGAATAATACAGATAATTAACTACGCAAGCTAATTAAAATATTACAGACCCATTAAATTAATCAAATGAATTAATTAATCTAATTAAAGCAGTAAACTGCCTCGAGATGAGCCCCGGGTGCAACGCATGCTCGGGACTTGCTCGGAATCACACTGCCATGCCTAGCTTGCCTCTGTTTTCCCTGTTCTACCCTTCTGAAGACTGCCAAAGCCTAAGGGATGCCTCTCTGGACATTGGAGATCACCACCGGCTGGACATAATATCCACCGGCTGCTGCATGTGGCCATCGGCACAAAATTCATCCATCGGCTGCCAATTGACTGCCGGTCGGCACTTAACACTGCCGGTCGGCAATAAATTCCTACAGAACCTGCAACTCACAGCAGCAGAGGGCACAACTTGCATGGCAATGCAATTCAAGCAATTTATGCATCAAACACATTCCTTATCATGTTATTGACTCAAAGGAGGATGTGCCTCGATTCTCGGACCACCAATCACGCATTTCCATGCATGATGGCCCAAGGAACCAAGTATGCAACTTTAATTTCAAATGCATGCAAACCAAATAAACATAAAAAGGTGCCAAACCTCCATCATGCTCATCTCAAGAGGCCAAGCATGCGCATTGATGTAATGCAATCCTAAACATGTTAGCTAACATGCAACATGGACAATGCAAGGCACTTATGTAAGCATACAAGCAAACATGTAAGGCAAGCATGCAAACCAAATAAAAGGTGGACTTAAACATGATCTAGGCAACTCTAACTAGGCCTAAAATCACTAGCCAAAATGCTAAGTATGAGAGCTAAGCACACATGCACACATACACATGTTAAGGCACACAACTTAGGCATTAAACAAACCACTCTCAAGCACACTTGAAAGGAGATAACATGGACGATTAGCATGCAACATGAGCTCTAAAATCATGCTATAAAATGATGCCGAATCATGTTAAACAAGACAAGCAACATACTAGCATGCAAATGGTCCAAGAACTTAAGGCAAGTCAAAGGGGACCCAAACCATGGCTAAGCCAACCAAGCCTCACAAGGCCAAGGAGGCTTAAAACAGGTCTAAGGCAGCCCTAGACCATGCAAAGGGAGCTTCCTAGATGGCATCTAAGTGGCTCAAAATCAAAGGCATACACAATGGCCAAAACATGGAGCATGCAACACAACCTTTCAAAGCATTAAAGAGGCATGCAAGACAAACATTCAAGCATGTCCAAGGGACTGAAATAACATCTTAAATGGTTCCAAACCATGGAAATGATGAAAGCAATGCATACTACACATGCACCTACTTGAAGCATACAAGCTACAATGCAAAGGGGCTATATTAAGCATGCTAAGATTGACCCAAATGACTATGGACAGAGCTAAAACATAGCAAAATAAGCACAAAACCTTCACAAGTCTAAGCCTAAATCATGTTAGAATAAAGGCACACAACCTAATGCATGTTAAAGAACCGAAGAGGCATTACAAAGCATGCATGCAAAACATGTAAGGAGTACGGAAACCAACACATAGCAATGTTAAATCATGATATCCTAAGCATGAATAACAGTCCATACATGCTCAACACACACTCAAGCACAATGCTCCCTCAAGAGGCAAAACTTGCCCTTTTCAAGGACATCAAGGAGAGGGGGTGGCCCTCTCCTTCTTGGGACTTCAAGGCATCATCTATACCACTGAAATCCCTCAAGATTTCAGTGGTAAAGAGACCCAAACACCAAAATCCCGGATCTCACACAAAATGGCCTAAAACAAGGGCCTTTCAAGGCCTAAGGGTGGCCAAACTTCCCCAAAGCACAAAGCACCCTTAATGAACTATCAAGAGGACTAAAAAACAGAACTTTTTTGTATTGAACACTAAGCACAAAAACAGTTCTAAACTATGCAAAAATGGAGTGCAAAAATGGGGTAAAAAGGGGTAGTTTCTCATCCTTGAAGACCACCTTCACAAAGGTTGATGTTGTTGCTTCCTTAAGCTCAAATCCAACCAAAAACTTCAAGAACCAGCCCTTAGAACCTCAGTAACCGAAGGAAGGTGAAACACTAGGTGCTTGTGTGCAATAATATGGATTAAAGCACCTAGTGTAGAAACAAGAGAGGAAAAGAGAGATAGGATAGATACACAAGTTCTAACCTAAAACCAGAGCTTCTTCTCTGTCTTTTCTCTCTAAAAATGTCTAATTCTTCTAACCCTTGAGCCAAGAGAAGAGAGCCCTCTCTTATAGGCAACAAAGCTTACAAGCTAAGCAAACCAAAGGCTCATCCCTCCATACGTGTATGGAAGGGAAAACAAATGCTATACAGCTGCTTCAAAATATCTCAAAAAGCAACTGAACAGTAGTCGGCAGGGCAAAATTGTCATTTTGACAAAATTGACTGCCGACCGGCACAATATAGTGCCGATGGCAACACCAACCAGCCGGTGGCCTCTAGCCACTGCCGGTGGTGTGTGGGGATGCCTCACAAGGCATTCCCTACCCCTCCAAGGCAAAGCACAAGTGTTTGGTGCAAAACCAGACACAAAACGGTCAAGTTCAGAGGTCCTGAGGCAAGGCGCGTAGCCGAGAACTCCGGGAACTCCAAACGAACACGAACATGGATAATCACCATGTGTTCAAGCGATGACGTCCAGGTCTTGAGGACGGTCAAAAATGGGGTGTCTACACAAGGCAACTAAGGCTCAAAGTAAAGACACCAAATAGGCCAAAATAAGGCCTAAAAGGGTGAGTTTGCACTCAAACCACAAAATGACCTTAATGAAAGTTCAAAAGCAAGAAAATCTAAGATTTTTTTCAGTTATACACCAAGCTCAAAACACAAAGCAAGATAGGTAAAAACTTGTTGCAAACATGGGGAATCTAAAGTAAAGTGCTCACCCTTGAAGAACACTTGAAGAACAGGTGGTGCAGCCCTCCTCTATTGATCAAAACCAGTCCAAAAACTCATCAAACAACCCTCCAAGCCTCCCAATCTCGAGCTAAGGTGTAATGGTGTGTGTATTGGTGCAAAAGTGAGGTAAAAGTGCACTTTTAGGCCTAAAAACACACACACAAGAGGAGAGAGAGAGAGAAAATCTAGAGAGAGAGAGATATATGGTAGATATATAGATACATAAGCTCTGGTTTTTGATCAAAAGTTGCCAACCCCTCTCAAAGGGAGAGAGATGGTGCTTGTATAGGCCAAGACCAAGCCAAGTGACTTAATGGCTAAGCAAAGAGAAAGGTTCAAGGGGGCCAAAAGGGGCTAGGCTTCTTGGGGAAGCTAAGACAGCTGGCCAAGCTTCTCCAAGAAGCTTGGCCAAAGGTTCAAGCTTCTAGAAGCTTTAGGGGTTCAAAGGTGCAAAGTGGTCATTCCTGTGCACGGGGATGAGTGATAGTGTATTCCAGCTGGCACAGCTGGCATGCACCATGCCTCAGAGGTTCAAAGGGTGCACGCCGGCCACCAAAAAGATCATCGGCACAAAAAAGTGCCGGTCGGCAACATATAATGTCGACCGGCCAGGGATTTTAACAAAATAGTGCCGACGGCACACAAATGCGGCCGGTGATGATAGGGAAGGGCCGGTGGTGTGTAGGGATGGCCAACAAGCCATTTCCAAGGCAAAACACAAGTGTCTGGTGCGAAACCAGACACAAAACAGTCGAGTTCGGAGATCCTGAGGCAAGGTGCGTAGCCGAGAACTCCGGGAACTCCAAACAAACACAAACATGGATAATCACCGAGTATTCAAGCGGTGACGTCCAAGCCTTGAGGACGGTCAAAAACAGAGTTATGACATATCAAAATAAGCCCAAAAACCCACTTAGATGGCATCCCAAAGACCTAAGCATGGAGGCATACACAACGATCCATTCATGAGGCATAAGACATCAACTCTTTAAAGCATTAAAGGAGTGATAAGTGCAAGTATATGAGCATGAAACATGAACTGAAATAACATTTCAAATGATGCCAAATCATGATAATAGTCCAAATAAAGCATGCTAGTGACTTGGACACTCAAAGCTAACAAGCTAGAATGCCTTATGGCTATACAAAGCATGGCATATATGATCAAAACAATACAAAACAGAGCTCAAGAATGGTAAAACAAGGCTAAAAGCTTCTTTGAGTTGAGCCAAAACATGCAAGAATGGTAGTCTAAACGCAAGATGCATGTTAAGGCAAATGAGAGGATTGCAAGACAAGGACATGAAACATGTAAGAGCCAACAAAACCCACCCAAAATAGAGTCATGGAATGCTAAAGCAACACCAAAAACCCACTGAAATGGAGTGAACATAAGCTAGAAAGACATGCTCAAACATGAAGCATATAAGACTAGTTTGTGTGATTTACACTACAAGTGTATTAGGCATGCATGGAGTGACAAAACCAAGCAAAAACAGTGTTGTATCATGGCAAAACAAAGCCTAATACATATTGAAATGAAGCTAAAACAAGCTAAGCTAACATGCTACCAATATAAGCCACTTATGCAAGCATACAAAACAACAAGGAGAGGGGATGACCCTCTCCTATTTAGGACTCCAAAACCACCTTTCCACCACTGAAAATCCTCTGGATTTCAGTGGTAGAAAGGTCATGCAAAACCTAAAACAAGGGCCAAAAGGGATGGCCTAAAACAAGGCCTAACAAAGCCTTGGAGGGAGGAGATGACCCCCAACCAAAAAGTGACCTTAACCAAAGATTTAAAGCATGTAAAAACATAACTTTTATTAGTTAAGAGTTAAGCTTAAAACAATAAGAAAGTAGGTCTAAAAGCTAAAACAAGAATGAGGGTTTAAAAGCAAGGAACTCACCCTTGAAGACCACCTTCAAGAACACTGCTCCAGGAGCCTTCTCTGATCAAAACTAGCCCAAGAACACTAAAATCAACCTCAAGGGACATCAGCTCCAAGACAATGGTGTTCTGGTGTGTGTTTGTGTACAATAGTAAGACAAAATGACATTTTTGAAGCACAAAATGAAGAATCAAGGCAAGATAGATACACAACTATATCTATCACTCTAACCCTAATTTTTCTGAACCTCTGGAAAGGGAGGATGAGCTCCCTCTTTATAGAAGTTCAATTCCGAATTGTGCATGCCAGCTATGACAGCTGGCATAAAATATCTGCATAAAGCAGATGAACAAGGCTCGGCCAGAAAATATGGCCGATCGACCAACATAAGTGTCGATCGACCAAAAAAAGTGCCGATTGGCCAACACTTTTGGCCGATGGCAAGAAAACAAGGTCGATGGCTTCATGCCTTGGCCGATGGGTTGAGAGAATGGCCAACAAGCCACCCTCTTCCCTCAAAAGCAAAAACACAAGTCCTTGGTCCACAACCAAGCACAAAACAGACAAGTTGAGAGATCTTGAGGCAAGGTGCGCGGCCGAGACCTTTGGGAACTCAAAACGAACACGAACATGGATGATCATCGAGTGTTCAAACGATGACGTCCAAGTCTTGAGGATGGTCAAAAATGGGGTGTCTACACAGCCCTGGGAGGTGATGCCAGAGTTTGCCTGATTCCATTTCGCTGGAGCCTGGGGCGCCTGCCGATTCCGGATCTTATTCGAGGGATCTGTGGGTCGAGCTTGGTTTCTTGGAGAGCGCTTCAGGCGCCAGACATTGGGCTTGGAGTTTCAGTCGATCCCTTTGCCACCTCCACCATCCATGCGGGACACAGAGAGCATCTCCCCTCAGGAGCTCATTGATGTTATGCAGGGCATGGATGCAGATCGATTCATTAAGAAAGGGGACTACACAGCCTACATCGAGGCATACCTCATGCCTCCGTTGGCAGGTGCTTGCGGTCCCTCATGGAGGACAACTGCTACTGCTTCATCGAGCAGGGCTAGAGCGGCGGGTACCCCCTCGACGAGTAGGTCTCGAGCACAGAGAGGCAGAGTTGGAAAGATGCTCACCACTAGACAGAGTGCCGGGTGGCCAGACTTGCCTACATCATTGAGTTACTGGAGACGTTCTGGGGAGACTTGCCAGATCCCCATCGAGCCTGCACCGGTTGGTCATGCACTTGCTGGAGTTTGAGGCCGGACCTCGGTATGTACCAAACTTTACATTCTGCATATTTACTTCATTTCAATTATGCCTTGTAGAATACTAATCTCTTCAATGCACTTGCAGGCACCGATTAAGTACATAGGACATGCTCTTGACTTAGTAGCTTCATTGACAGAGATGACGCAAAGGAGCCTAGATCTACTCAGCCTTTACGGGATCCCAGTAATCTTTCTTCAATTTGCGTTTCATGCCCTGAAACTCTCCGCTAATGCATTAGCATTTACAAAGTTCCATACTACGCTGATCTGATACTTTGCACTAAAACACTGCATTAATACATTGTTCCCATACACTGCTCACAGCTTACACATACTGCAATCATTTACTGCTCACAACACATCAACTCTTTCATCTAATATACTGCATCTGCCATATATCACAATTAATACCTTCTAACAAATTCCTTCTTCTTTTTAGGTCCCTTTCGAGACATTAGCTCCATCAGGTGCCCCAGTAGGAGTGGCGGCAGGACCTTCAGTACCACCTCGAGCAGCACACAGCTGAAGGAGATGCTGGAGGCCTACCAGACATGGTGATGATGACGAGTCCATTGAGGACGAGGAGGCAGCAAGTCCTCAGTCAGAGTCAGCCGAGGAGGGCTCCGAGGATGAGAGTGGAGATGGCTCTGGCTCAGACAGCGGTGCTAACAGTGACGATGCTCCAGAGTCCTCTTAGGTGAGGAAGAGGGTGAAGAGGGCCTCTTAGTCCTGAGTTGGATGGCACCGATTCAGACACTATTGTTTTTTTGCTTTATTTCTCTTTTCGCTTTAGTATTAGCACATTGTATAACCTTAGGCAGTTTTATTTTCTTTAAAACTTCGTACTTTTGTAAAGAGAAACCATGATGGAATGAAAACAACTTTTTTGTTCAAAAAGTGTTGCATTTGTATTCTAAGCATTCGCATCGCACCATTTTGCGCAAAAATGAGATTGATGGAAATTAAACATTGTTTATTGCAAAGCCAGGTAGTGAGCCGACATAACCAACAAAACAAAACAACTTAAAGAACAACTAGATAAGCAAGACAATGATTCGATAAACAAATTACAACAACTCGATAAACAAAGCTCAAAAACTCGATAAGCAAAACTTAACAACTCGATAAACAAAACTCAACAACTCGATAAACAAAGTTAACAACTCGATAAACCAAGATTAACAACTTGATAAACAAAAGTGACAAACTTAAGGACAAGTCGCCAAAACCACAGCAGAACGCGTCCAGAGTGGAACAAAACATAGATTTTTTAGCACTCCCAGCACATAGACAAACTAAGACTAATCTGCTGGGGACAAACAGTGGCTGCTGGCCACCTATAGCCATTATCGGCCACTTTTTGCTTCTGTGGACCACTTAAGTGGCCGACCGGCCAGTTAAGGTGGTCGGTTGGCTACTTGAACTGGCTGGCCGGCCAGTTTTTTTTGGGAATCTCCAAATTTCTGCCATCTGCCCTCCACTCAATGCTCTATCTTCTATAAAGGTTCCAGCTTCGTGGTTCCCTCATTTGAACTCCATTTCTCCTCCAAATGGAAGCATTTATAGTCCAAAACCTCATGAATTGGATTGCAAACTTGGATGGCTTGGAAAAGTTGAACTTCTGGGGTTTTGGAATAAATGCACTATTCACGTTGAGCCGCACCCCGCTGCGTTTTCCGTTCCTCCATGCCGCGGCAAGGTGTTGGAATCCGGTAACTCATGTTTTTAGCTTTGGCGGACAAGAGATATGTCCCACTTTCGAGGACTTCCAAGCTTTGATGGAGTTCGAGCGTGAGGAAGAGATCTTGCCCCAATTCTATTTTGGCCACGTCCAAGCTCTAGGACGGATGTGTGGGCTTACTTCGCATGACGCTCGGTCTTTGATTCGCGACGGAGAATTGGACATCCCCAGCTTGATTCATCGATTTTCTGATGCCGGTGACCGCGACGATCATCACTGGTAGGGTTTTCGGCGATATGCCCTCTGCTTGTGCATGTTATCTCATTTCTTGCTTGCCCTAGGCTCCAGAGGGTCTAGCGCCGGTTTGATTGAGGTTGTCCAAGGTTTAAAAGAGGGCAAAAGCTGTATTGGCATGACACTAGCTGACACACTGATGGGTTTGGATGCCTTCCACTGCCGGGAGACAACTAGATTCGCGGGAGTCCACTACTGCTACAGGTAATGTTTCCCACCCTATCTCACATATATTTCTCACATCACTCGGCCCTCAGGCTCTATTTTTTCTCAAAACCCTTTTCTCTCTTTTCTCTCCACGTACATGTCTCTATTCTTTAATCTCTCATTTTTCATCCCTCTCCAGATATGGTTGATGGAGAAGTTGAGAGCGGTGGACCCATGCCCAGCATATTCAGCTCGCGGCTATTTCTTCCGGCAATGTCTAGTCGATGCCCCAGATGAGGGATGGTGGTGCGAATGGATGTGCAGTCTGTCCGCTGTTAACATTGCTTGCCCCTGGCTTAATTTACTGTCGATGAGCTACAGCATGTCTCGCCAGATCGGGATTCAATTGATCGGCCCGACACATTGTGTTTTTTACTTTCCGTTCCGATTTCGACGCCAGTTCGGCTATGATCAAACCCACCCAGAAGAAGGGATAGAGTACCCTACTGCATTTCCAGTCTGAGGCGCACAGCTAGCTTGATATGCCACAGCATGGAGGATGAGAGAGCTTCTGGCCTCCGCTCCCACTTTCAGTTGCACCCTCTTTCAGTTGCACCCTCTCTGATGAGTGCATAGCTTGGCTTGATGAAGAGGCGCAGGTTGGGCCTACTTTGGCATCAGAGGCTTCGACCAGCTCTGGGAGGGGACGCAAGAACACCTGACTATGCCTCGAATTTCTTTTCTTTAATCAGTATTTTCAAGTTTTCTTTATGAATGTAATAAAAAAGCAACTTCAATTTGTATTCAAGAGTAGGAGAACTCTGTACTGAAATTAATGAAATTGAAGGTTGTGGGTACTGAAAATTTTCTGTTTGGTCCAAAAATGGTCTAAGTCATAAAAAGATTAATTTGAGCAAAATCAACTTTTATTAAAACTTTTCAAAACCATTTTCGATATGGATCAAAACTGGACATGCCTGAAATCAATCCTCGAGATGTACAACCTCGAATCCCAACAACTGGAAAGTTGCCTCTAGTCTGAATAACACTGCACTGGAGATCACAATCGAGCTCTTGAATGGATAATAGACAAAGATGACCAACATGGACAAAGTTGATTTGGAAGTGTTTATGGCTGGACTTCAGAATGAAGTTGCCTACGTATCCCAAAGATGGGAATCAAGCCTTACGTAGTTCGGTTCAGGTTCACTCGTGTATTAACACTCTCCTTTTATGCTCTAACTTTTGCCAAGGCCGCCCTTTCTGGGTTTTCAACCTCGCGAACTCAGCTTTTATTATTTCAAATTCTTCATGCTCTAACTTTTGCCTAGGTCGCCCTTTCGGGTTTTCGGCCTAGCGAGCCACTCAGGGATAGTATTTCTTCAACTTGTCCATGTTGATCGACTGGGAGAACTCTAGGCCATCTAGGTCCATCAGAACGACAGCTCCACCCGACCAGATAGACTTGATGATGTAGGGACCAGTCCAATTGGGTTTGAACTTGCCCCTAGGGTCGTGGATGGGAGCTCGGTTGTCTTTAAGTACCAAATCCCCCTCTTTCAAATTCCTAGACTTAACCTTCTTTTTAAAAGCCCTGGCAATTCTTCGTTGATAACCCTAGACGTGATACAGTGCTTTCGGCCTTCTTTCATCAAACAACATGAGTTCTTCGAATCTACTCTGCTACCAATCTGCCTCAGCTATCTAACACTCAGCCAATACCCGTAATGACGGAACCTTAACTTTGATAGGCAGAACAGCCTCCATCCCATAAACCAAGGAATACGGAGTTTCCCCAGTAGAAGTTCGAATTGAAGTCCGGTAGCCCCAAAGAGCAAATGGCAGCTTATCTGGCCAGTCCCTATAGGTTTCCACCATCTTCTGTAGAATGTGCTTGATGTTCTTGTTGGCGGCCTCAACAGCTCCGTTGGTTTGTGGCCGATATGTAGATGACTTATGAAAAGCCGCATTGTATTTCTCTAACAAGTCGATCACCTCCTTCTTGAAATAGGAACCATTATCCGAAATAATCTCATTCGGGACGTCGTAGCGACGGATAATGTTGTTTTGGATGAACTTAGGAACATGTGATGCCTTCAACACCGCGTAAGATTGGGCCTCGACCCACTTCATGAAGTAGTCTATCGCTACTAGAATGTACTCATGCCCGTTGGACCCCTTTGGAGTGATAGCCCCAATTACAACAATCCCTCAGACTGAAAAAGGCCATGGCGAGGTCATGTTGTACAGTTTTGACGGCGGAATGTTCATACGGTTTGGATGGATCTGACATTTGTGGCATCGTCGAACAAAGCCAATATAATCCTCCTCCATGGTTGACCAATAATAACCCTGTCTAAGGATCTTCCGAGCTAGCATCACTCCGCTCATGTGCACTTCGCACTCTCCTCCGTGGATGGCCTCCATCAGGCGTTTGGACTTTTCAGCATCAAGGTATAGCTTATACATCCCGAGATGACCCCTCTTGTACAGTTTACCCCCACAGACGATGAACTGAGCAGCCATTCTTCGAATTGCCCTCTTATCTTTGGCATTTGCCTCTGGTGGATACGCCTCATTTTCCAAGAAGTTCCAGATGTCATAATACCAGGGGTTTTGATCTTGTACCTCATCTATGGTAGTAATCAGCTCGTAGATCGGCATGAATTTCTGTTCAATGATGATCGGACGCATCCGAACTCCAAAAGGGATGTCTATCATGGAAGATAGAGTTGCTAATGAATCGACGAACCTGTTGTTCTCTCTTAACAGATGAGCAAAGTTCAGTTTTTCAAACCGAGGAATTAGAACGTCCAGGGTCTGGTGATAGATTCTCATCTTTTCTTCTTTAACTTTCCAATCTCCTTTAGCTTGAGATACAACAAGGTTCGAGTCCCCGATGACATCCAACCGTTTTGCCCTTAGTTCGAAGGCGGCTTCTAGTCCAGCAATACATGCCTCATACTCTGCCTCATTGTTTGACACTTTGAACCGGAGTTTGAATGCTAAAGGTATACGGGAATTGTCAAGTGCTATCAGCAACACCCCTATCCTATACCCGTACTGGTTTGACGCTCCGTCAAAGTACATCGTCCAACTCTCTTCTTCGACATGCAGAATGGCCTCGTCTGGGAACAGATATTCAACTACTTCATCTCCCTCTACTGGGTGATCGGCTAGGAACTCCGCTACCGCTCTCCCTTTCACTGACTTGCGCGTCATGTACTTCAGATCAAATTCGGAAAACAGAAGCAACCAACGGGCTAGCCTACCCGTAAGTGCCGGTTTCTCGAAGAGATATTTAATGGGATCGAATCTTGAAACCAATATTACAGAGTGAGCAAACAGGTAGTGCCTCAGCTTCCTGGTAGCCCATACCAAGGCCAGACAAGCCTTTTCCAGCGGCGTGTAGCGGGTCTCGTAATCCAGCATTTTCTTGCTCAGATAGTAGATAGCCTTCTCCACTTTGTCATCAGACTCCTGTGCAAGCATGCGGCTCATTGTTGTTTCGGTCACTGATAGGTACAGAATCAACGGTTTCCCCAGGTTAGACAGTGACAACACAGGTGGGTTCTGTAAATATTGCTTGATCTGCTCGAAAGCAACCTGGCACCGGTCGTCCCATTGGAACTTCTTTCCTTTTTTCAAGAGACCAAACAGTGGTTCACAAGTCAAGGTTAATTTTTCCATAAACCGTCTTATGAATTGCACTTTACCCAGAAAGCCTCGCACCTCCTTTTCAGTCCTCGGTGGTGGCATTTCTGAGATGGCCTTGATTTTGGAAGGATTGACCATGATACCTCCTTGTGTGATCAAGAACCCCAGCATTTTCTCTGCTGTAACACCAAATGTACATTTCTGAGGATTCAGCCGCAACAGATACTCTCTGATTCGTTGGAAGAATTTCTGCAAGGCGGTGTAGTGGCCCTCTCTTTCCTTGGACTTGACAATCATGTCATCTACGTACACCTCAACCTCTTTATGGATCATATCGTGCAAAATCATGGTCGCAGCCCTAGCGTTCTTCAAACTGAACGGCATCACCCTATAACAATAGGTTCTCCACGGGGTAGTGAAAGCAGTCTTCTGCCTGTCTTCGGGTGCCATCAAAATCTGATTATAGCCTGAAAAACCATCCATGAACGAGAGCAGCACATGCCCAGTAGTGAAATCCACTAATTCGTCGATATGCGGCAGAGGAAAAGTCGTCTTTCAGACTGGCTTTGTTTAGATCTTTGAAGTCCACACATACCCGAATTCTGCCGTCATTCTTCGGCACTGGAACCATATTGGCCAGCGAAGTTGGACACTCAGATACTAACAGGAACCCTGCATCGATCTACTTGGTGACCTCTTCTTTGATTTTCAGAGCCCAGTCCGGGCGGATCCTTCGGAGCTTCTGCTTAACAGGTCGAGCCTCTGGGTCAAGAGGGATCCGGTACTGTACAATCTTAGGATCGATTCTAGGCATGTCTTCGTAGGACCACGCAAAAACATCTTTGAAATCTTTTAATAAAGCGGACTAAGCGCTCGCATTCTTCCGAAGACAAGGTGGACCCGATCTAGACCAGCCGCGGATCCTTCTTAGTACCAACGTTAATTAAGGTGATTTCATCAACCAAAGGTTTTACGAACCTCTCTTGTTTCTTGATCAAGCAAATATTTCAAAACCGGAGGAATTTCTTCCTCGTCGTTTTCATCAAAATTTTGAAAGTCTTGATTGATGCAATAAATTAAAGGCACAGAAAAGTACTCGGAAGCTACAGCTGTACTATTCTCATTAATCACTTCCAGATCGCCTGTTTCCTTCGGTTACAACAGATTCAAAGGAAAAAGAAAAAGACGACCTGGACAGGATAGTGGCATCCAGGTTATCACCTCCAGGAATACCGGACTCAGGACTCAGAAGAGTTGGAATCTGATTCCGACTCCATAGACTTTGTGGAATCAGATTCCGGTTCACTACCTGATCTGGAACTGTTCAATAAAAAGACCTCCTCGTACTGCCAGATGAGGGAGGGGGCGATGGATGCATCGAGAATGCCAAAAGATGGGCCCATAGTCGCTTCATCCCCGATCATGGAAACTAAGAAGTTATCCCCCAAGCACTCCGGTACGATCTGAGGATCTGAGAGGAGACAAGCCAGTGCTACCCCCATCTCAATTTTCTGTGCTCTCGGAACCTTGCTCCTTGCACTGCTCAACTTCAGCTGGTGGGTCTGTCTGCTTTTCGTCAACTTCATCTCCTGATAATTGCAAGTCAAAGAAGATCTAAAATCCCGGCAAGCGCCGCCTCTTTGCATTTAGCCATGGCTTCTAGAAAGCCTCTCTGCATTTAGCCATGGTGGTGGGATGTATCGAAGAATTCCCAAAAATGATTGTCACTCCCTTCTCGTGGGGATACTTTAGTATTTGGTGTAAGGTGGAAGAGACGGCCTCCACTTGGTGCAGCCACGGCCGCTCGAGAAGTAGATTGAAGGTGGCTTGGAACATCCAAGACATGAAACTCAATGTCCTGCTACCTCAGACCAAGAGGTCTTAATCCGTATGGTCCCCATCACCTCCCGGCTGGTATTAATCAATAGGCCTGAATCACCTGGGCCATAGGCACGAAATCCGTGGGCTTCAACCCGATAGCATACGCCGTTCTCGATGGAACATACATTGATTGCGGACCCCGTGTTGACTAGGACCACCGGTATCCATTTCTCTCTACACTCCACAGAGATATAGAGTGGTTTGTTTATGATCTGAGCCTTCGGGCGGTAGTTCTTTGTCGGTGAAGGTCAAGGTTGGGGAAGCTCCTCCCGGGAAAACCAGCCCTACCAACTGCTCAGGAGTTGTATCAATTGAAAAGCTTGGGCCCTATCCATGGCTGTAAGGACGGCCTGTCTGTGAACCCTCGAGGCCATAAGTAGTCCCCAGATGGAGATGTCTGCTTGAATTTTCTTTAACTGTTTTAGCACAGCTTCCTCGTCTAGCAGTCTTTCTTTCTGCCTCACTGCTTCTATTGTCCTTCCCGGACGCCTCCGGCTAGTCCAAGTGTGGGGGCTTGAAGTACCGCCCACTCTTGGTTATATGGTTTAACCTCCTCAACATACCAGGTTTCATCTGGTTGGTTTCTGCCCCCCAGTCCTCGTCGGTGTGGGCAAGATGTAAGTCGTCGTCTTCCTACCACATCCCGTCGGCAACCGACAAACAGCTGTCCGGCTCCGTTTGTAACTGTTTACTGTGCTCACAGCACATTTCGTCCCCGCAGGGGCTTTGGCCTTCCTGGCCCTCTCAAAAATCCTCGATCTTTTCTTGCTCAAGTCGCTTCAATGCAGCCTCCTGTTCAGTGTCTACTGTACTCAAACTGCCTGAATCCCGAGCAAAATTCTTTGCACCGGTGCTCTTCGACGATACTCCTTGATTCTCGGCCATTCCGGCCACCGCTGATGTTCCCATTTCTGACGGTCCCTGTTCTGGCTGAGATTCTTCAACAACATCTGGCTGGTCACTGAGCCACCCCGTAGTCTTTGCTGATCCATCCAAGTCGAACCCAGTTGATGTTCACATCCCTTCAGTCCTGCTCGTTGAAGAACTGCAGATTGGCAATATCCCCTTCCAGCTCTGCTAGGTCCATCCAATCTCTGATTTGGTCCATCTTCTCGAACCACATTGATCTCTGTCCCAATCAGTAACTCTACCCTCGGCTTAGCCTAGTCTGTTGATGTGATATAACCACTCGGGTTGTATGCAAAGCTCTAGACCCTTCAGGCTCTGAATCAACATTCCCATCTGCCTCTAAAGTCATCCCAGTTCTGTCTTCGACAGTCACCACCACCGGTTTGGGTTGGGTTTGGGAGATGCTCAACATGCACAAGTCCGTGCTGTCTGGGATAAGCACTTCAGGCTTGGGTAGGTGGGAGGGAGTGATGTATATGTTGGGGTCATACGGGATGGTTGTTGTTTAGATGAAGTTTACCTGCCTAGGTGGAGGGTTTTGATTATGTGGGGGGAGAGGGTTGGTGGTGACATTCAGCTTTTCTGGAGGTGCAAGCACCTTGTTGTCAATGAGATCCTGGATCTCATGACGCAGTCTGAAGCACTGGTTGGTGTCGTGACCATGTTGTTGGTGAAAGGCACATTATTTGGCCGGGTTATGGGTTGGTAGGAGGTTATTTGGTAGTGGGCGCGGTTCTAGAGGCTTCAGATGCCCCGTTCTAATTAGAACCCCAAGGGCTTTGGACAAAGGCATATACAACGGGGTAAAAGTCCTCTGGCCCCGGGGTGGGTATTTGGCTGTTTGTGAGCTGGTACCGAACGCACCAGTGAAGGGTGTAGCTGTAGCTGTTTTTGGAGTGGTGGTGGTGACCATGCCCACATCAGAAGTTCTAGCAACTGCAGCACTACTCGTGTCTGCATTCAAACTGCGTGTAAATGCCCTCTTGGGCTGTTCCCTATCTTGGTCGATCAGACCCTACTTCATAGCGTCCTCAATCTGTACCCCAATCTCGTGTAAGTCTGCAAAGGTGGGAAGGGGTAAGACGATCATTTTTTGCATCAGCTTGGATTGGAGGTTGCGTACAACCATTCTTATCTAATCCTTTTCGAGCGGCCGAGTTGTCATCATGGAGGCCTTAGCCCTCCATCGAGTAACAAAATCAGAAAAGCCTTCCTTCGGCTCCTGCCTGGTTGTCTCGAGATCACGAGTTGTGACCTTGATCTGGGTATTGTATGAGTATTGAGCAACGAAGGCCTCAT
This sequence comes from Camellia granthamiana, assembly GCA_036172215.1. NCBI lineage: Eukaryota > Viridiplantae > Streptophyta > Magnoliopsida > Ericales > Theaceae > Camellia > Camellia granthamiana. The sequence continues at coordinate 7,612,995 of CM069903.1, read as the reverse complement.
CCATCTCCTCCCAACTTTTCTTGACGGAATCTTCCAACTTCGCATACCAGATAGCCGCAACACCCGACAAGATCCGGCCGAAGAGGGAAAGCTTTTACAATCTGGAGAGACCCATTGGCCTTAGGATATCCGAGAACAACCGCAGATGTACCATGGGATCCCTGGAACCGTCAAAATGGTCTATATGCGGCATCTTGAACCAGTTCGACAATGTCACTACCAAGTTGGTATAACCATCCTCTATGTCTGGAATGGAATTGACCCCCTAGGCTCGCTTGAACAGCTTTTCAAGCTTACTCACTTTTAGTGCTGTTGGATCCACCTCAAATTCAAACGGTGTGTACACTGGATTAGCTGGTGCTTTAGACAACTGAGGTAGGATTAGGGGTAGAACTGGCCCTGTTGGAACGTCCATATTCTCCTAGATGTAAGCAGTTTCCCCGGCTGTTGGAACCCTAGGTGGGGGTGGGGTGGGGGTGGATGCGAAGCAGATGCTCCGGCTTGTTGTGGTTATTGTTGTTGTTGAAGCCTGGCAATCAGTTTTGCTTGTTGAGGCACAATCTTTGCCTGACGTGCGACAACCTCTGCCTGGCGGGCAACATCCCGCTGCATGGCTTGTATGGTCTCTTGGAGTTGACGCATTATGTCCTCCATACTTGCTATAAGGTGCTGATCTGACTGAACAGACCTATCTCTCTCTGCGGTAGGAACGGAAACCTCAGCCCGACTGCACATTGGTGGGGTGGACAATGATCGCTGAACCAACGATTGATGTATTGATATTCCCTGCCTAACTGCCCTCTGCCTTGTAATCGGGGGTAATGAAAAGAACACTGCATGTTCGTCAACTAGATCCTCGGATCAATGAAGCCTTCTACCTCTAACCCAGAGTGCTTTGGGGGAAACTGCCTCCTCGGAAGCAATGATGCTATACTACCTTACAAAAAGATAAATAAAGCAAAATAAGGAAACAAACAACCAGAAAAAGGACAGCATTTTGGCTTAAAATAAAGACAACACATAGTTGACATTGTAAGCTGAACACACTGTTCCTAACACTAATCGCTGCCCCCAAATCACTGCCTGAAATCTGATACCCCAAATACTGATGTCCTCAGACTGATACCCAGACTTGCAAATTGACACATACAACCTGTAGAGACACACTCTGACAGCACATATCAAGCAAGTAAGAGTCAAAACATCGCTATGTTGGGGTAGGGTTTCCCTGTCCTATTTTGTCAGGAGCTAGGGTTTCACTACGCACGCAGCGGTTTCAAATAACATACAATTGGGTAAGCAATCTATCCTAGTTTGGAATGGTCTCTACGGATTCCGATATGCACTATGTCGAATGGTCAAAGAGGGTGCCTCGGTGAAAACTAAGGTTTGCATTCCCATCGTCGCAGAGCCCGTAACCGGTTAGCCTTATGGCACGCTTTTCCAAGCGAGCCTCCGGCAAACCGTTCAGGAATAGCAGATGGCAAACACGGCGTCCTAGGTGCACCAATGCAAATGTACTGCAAAGAAACACATAAGTGTAAACAAAACAACACATCATGATGTTCGAGTCAAGTTCTCTAAGTCCCTAGCAGAGTTGCCAGAAACTGAAGACCGCCCGAACTCGCTCCGCGCGCCCCCTTTTCGGAGAGGGCGCGAATTGTGTTCTAGCTATTACAGTTCGGACTCCTATCACGGTTCTGAATCTAATCTCACAAAGTGCAATGTAAGACTGATAAATCACCAAAGAGTCCAAATCTGGTAAATCGTTTTGGAAAGTCGATTTTAATCAAAAAGCGCCAAACATGGACTGCTTTGCCAGATTACAGAGTCGCCACCTAAATATTTTGTTTTGGGGAAATTTAGGAAACCCTGACTCGTGCCTAGGGCCACGTGTCCGTCATCACCAAAGTTGCCTCGGCTCGGGAACTTGGGTACGAGAGGGGAAGGTCCTGAAATGAGCACCCCCGCTCGCCCGATCAAAGGATCAGCCTCTACTAAACATAATACGTTGTTTTTTAAAACACATGTGTTCTTGTTCAGATTATTAGCTAACTTACTATGTGATGCGCACAGCATACAAGTATAGACTAAATCACTCAATTTGGAACAAAACATCTCATGTTTGTTTTTCGAAAATGGTTTGAAGATGCTACTCGCAAGTAGGCTAAAACGTGGATTTGCCACCCTCAAGTGGGCTTAAAACATGATTTGCCACTCTCAAGTGGGCTTAAAACACACATTTTGATGAATTGTTCCAATTTAAGTAATGAAGCCTTCATCGACAGGCATTCATGTAGTTAGTCACTTAAGCACATAGCCTCATGGCAAGCATGCTATCATGGCAGTCACTTACACACATGCAAGGATGCTAAAACATAAACACTTGCAGTGTACTCCGAGCCAAAACAACAACTAGTTAGAAATCAATGCATGATCCTAACTATGTTAAGTGGCTAATGCAACACATGCAAAATACAACTAAATGGGCTCGACTACTAAGATGGCACATGAATGCAATATTTGATACATGTATTCAAAGATGTGTATTGAAATACAATGCGGTTTGAATGATGCGCCGAGCCCGGTGCATGCAAGACAAATGAATGATGCAAACATGCAAAACATAAGGTATGCTAATTGAAATATGTCCTAAACTAACCATCAAAAGCTGATAAGTAAAAGGGAGAAAGACGTGGGGTTGGAAGACATTCACACACACACACACGTACACTTATTACAACATTTGTCCTCTCGAAGGAGGGTCCGAATAAATAAGAGCTAAGCTAAGCTACTTATTACAGAACAATTAATTAATTATGTTAAGCTAATTAATTACAAACCAAATTGAAACTAGCTATGCTAAGCTAATTAGAATATTACAATAATGAATTAAATTAGCTAAATACATTAATTAATTAATTACAAAACTGACAAACTAACTAGCTAAATAAAAGCAGTTAAAATGGCCTCGAAGGGAGGGAGATATGCATGCTCGGTTTGCTTCGCCCGAAAATGAATTGCCTTGCCATGAGTTGTCTTTGTTTGCACTCGCGATGACCTCGGAGCATTGAACACATTTTCATGTTGCATCTGCCCCAAAACAGGGGCATTTTGGAAAAGTTTGCTGCAAGTGGCTGGCCGGCCACTTCAACTGGTCGGCAGGCTACTTCAACTAGTCGGCAGGCTAGTGCAAGTGGCTGGCCGGCCACTTCTTTTTCCAGAATCTCAACTTTGCTGCAACAGAGATCAACAAAGGCACAACAATGCATTTACGAGAAAATGTGTATGCAACTACTCTCCTTATCATTTCTCAAGCTCAAAGGAGCGTAGTATTCAACTCTCAAACCACCAATCACGTATCTCAATGCATGATGGCCAAAGAGCCAAGCTCGCACAATATTAGTGAATGCACAAACAACACATAAGAGCCTCCGCCTCTATCATGCATGATCAAGAGGGTTGGCGACCAAGAAACGCAACACGTTTCATCACTCTAAGTATGAAACGTGCCACATTCCTTGTGTTTGGATTAACGTCCGATCCAAACACGATGCAAAGCATACAACATGCCTATCTATCAATGCTAAAGTGGCATGCACAAGACTTTATCATGTAAACAATGCATGCATGGCATGTTTAAAAGCTAAGGCATCAAAGCTAATGAAGTCCATTATACTAGAAGCATGCACTATCAATCTCAAATGGTCGAATCGCATATGGACAGACCTATGACACTCCAAAACAGTGGCCAATACACAATAAGACTTAGGCACAGAAAGCAAAGAACGCATGCTCATTGGTTTGTTCGCAAGCAAGGCACAAAGCTTAATTTTCAAACGCATTGAGACAGCGACACATATGAGAGCATGATAGAGGTACAAGCATTGAAATCATATGCCAAATGATGACATATCATGCGAACAACACAGGTATAGCATGCTAGAAGACTTAAGCATTAAAGCTAGCAAAGCACGCAACACTAGGGCTATACAATACAATGCTGAATGGACTAAACCAGCCCTAAACAGACCTCATGCATGCCAAGATAGTGGCCAAAATGATCTGAAATGATAGCATGAAAGGCAAGATAATGATGCTCATGTATTGACTCATCAACAAGGCATAAGGGCACAACTCTTAAACAAAATTAAAGAGTGATAAACATGAGAGTTTAACAAGGCTATATGCTCTGAAATTATGTGTTTAATGATGCCATATCACATAAACATCACAAATAAGGCATGCTCGAAGGCCTAAGGCACAAGGCTAGTGAATGGCACTACACAAGAGGCATGCAATACATGGCACAAATGAACAAACCAGCCATATACAGAGCTTAATTAGGCCAAAACAAAGACCAAAACATGCGGAAATGGTAGCCCAAAAGCCTAGACAAGCATGCATACGTATTGGCTCATAAATGAGGCATAAGGCACAACTCACAAAAGCTATGAAAGAGTGGAATATGTGAGGGTGTGACTATGCTATACACACTGAAATCATGTGAGAAATGAGGCTAAGGCATGCAATCACCACAAGTAAAGCATGCAAGAGGCTTTGAAACTCAAAGCTAGTCAAGGCCACTTAAACTACAACCATGCACAACAAGTCTCACATGGCCAAGACCACTCAAAAAAGAGCTAAGGTGTGCTAAAATAGTAGCAAATACATACTGAGATAGAGCTAACACAAGCTAGGATTAGAGGCATAAAGCATGATGCATGTTACGCCTACAAATAGGATTGCACTACGAGTACAAAAACCAAGCCAAAGGTGGCTCCACCAACCAACATCAGAGTTAAGGTATGTTAAATAATGACCAAAAACATGCTGGAGTGGAGCCAATAAATGCTAGAATAATGGACCAAAGCATTAAGCCTACAAGGCGAATTTGCAAGAATTACACTACAAGTGTAAGAGGCAATCGACCAATGGCCAAACCAACCAAAAATAGAGCTATGGCAGGTCCAACAAGTGACAAAAACATGGTTGAGCTAGGTCAAAAAAGAGTAAAAGAGCATGCTCAAGTATGAGGCCAACAAGGCATACAAGCAAGACAAAAGGAGAGGGGGACTACCCCCTCCTATTTTGGGCCACAAAATCAAGTTTCCACCACTAAAATTCCTCTGAGTTTCAGTGGTAGAAAGGCCATGCAAAGGCTAAAACAAAAGCTTCAATGGATGGCTCAAAAGCTTAGCAAATAAGGCATACAAGGGGGTGAAACACTCCCAACTCCCACAAAGCCTTAAACAACCATCTTTAACACTTAAAAATAGAGTTTCTTGTAGTTGAAAACTAGGCCAAAATAAGCATGCAAAGGTGGCTTAAACTAGTATATAACAAACAAGCTTAAGAGGAGAAGAAGCTTACCCTTGTAGCACAGCAAGAAGGCAGCAACTTCAGCAACAATTTTGGACCAAAACCAATGCTAAGACCTCAAAATAAACTCCAAGGTACCTCAGCTCCAAAGTTATGGTGTTTGACTAGGTGTTTGTGTGCAAAAGTGTGAAGAAATAACACTTCTAAGCACAATAGCACAATATATATATATAGAGAGAGTTCTAGAGAGAAGGGATGTTTTAGCTCTGAAAAATCTGCACCCCTCTCAAGGGGGAGGAGGCTCCCCTTATATAGGCCAAGCAAGCCAAAAGGCATGCTCAATATGGAGGATGAGTTCAGTGAGCCACAGCTGGCTTAAAAGATTTACAAATATCTAAAAAGGAGAAAAAGTGGCTGCCGACCAGTTAAGTGGCCGGCCAGTCACTTCCCTTAGCCGGCCGACCACTTAAAGTGGCCTGCAAGTTAGAAAAGTGACTGGCAAGGCTCTCCTCTCCCCAAGGCAAGAGGCAACAAGGGTTGGCACAAAAAAGAAGGCCAAAACACAAAGCGTTAAGAGGCTCAAAGATAAGGCACTCAGCTGAGACCTTCGGGCGCTCGAAACAAGCACAAACATGCGCAATCATCGCGTACACAAACGATGACATCTGAGTCTTAAGGTCGGTCAAAATGGGGTGTCTACAATGTACCAGTCTCGTGCGATGATGTTTCCGTAGCCCCGAAAGGCATGAGAATTTCCCTGTGTCCAAGTTAAACGGATGCAAAGCAGTGTCAGAAATACAGTATATGCATGTGTTCAGAATTGATAGAAATATAGTGTATGCATGTGTTCAAGATTGGCAAAAGTACCATGTATGAATGTGCTCAGAATGAGCAAGGCATGTGGTGTGCAAGTGTGTTTGGGATAATCAAATGCAGAGCAGTGTGGGCTATCCAAGACATTTGATCTACATTGCAGAAAGCAAAGAGGAAGAATATAGCTCAGAGGTGCCATGGGATAAGTGTGACTCTAGCTTGCGTAGCAAGAGATCCTCTGGTGCACCTCGTGCAAACCTCCTAAACTGACGAATGTCGTTGGGGGGTAACACATGTACCTCTGACTCATATGTCGCTGGGTCAAAAGGCCGAATGCCTAACGGTAAAGACTCGAACTTGGGATCCATCTCCATCCTTAGAGGAGCTCCGCCGTGTGGAACGTTGTCTGCCATCTGAAAAGAAGTTGAAAAATGAGCAAAATGGGCGAAAGATGCCAAAAGTCAACAAAAGTCAACTCTCGGGAAGAGAAAAAAGTCAAAAAGTCAAAACCCGAGAAAAGGGCACCAAACTCAAGGCAAACTTGTGGAAGACATGCCTCAAATGGTGAAAATGGAGGAAAAGGCTCCAAAAACAACTTTTGTTCAGTTCAAAGTGAAGGAAATCAAAAAATCTTAAGGAATCAACTTCGTGGGAGGTGTTGGAAAACGCATGTAAAACCCGGATCTAAGGAGAAAAAAGGTCTAGGAAGGAAGGGGGATGTTTTTCGGACTTAAAGGTGTGAGGATTCGTGATTTGAGGTTGTGTTTTTAAAGCCATCCGTGTGGAAAGACTGAACTGCCTAGAATCTGCTACTTCTGGCCGACCGGCTACTTTGTTGGCCGATGGACTGGTCTCAAGGCCGATGGCTTCCCAGAGTGGCCGGTGGGCCTCCAGTACTCTCCTTGGTTGTTGTTTATGTTCTTACATGCCCCCATCTCTCAAGAAAGCACAAGAAAGTACGCTTTTCGAAGCTTAGATGGCCTCCGTGGTAGCCCGAATTATGTTCTCAGTGTGTGGCGCTCAATATGCACAAAATGTATCCTTTTTGTATCCTTTTGTATGTTATAAGGTTCGAAAATTGCTTTTGAATACGTTGCATTGTGATGTTTTTGCCATGTTGGCAAGGTTTACATTTGTTATATGCCCTTTGCATTGAGCATGCCTCGTCTTGTTTTGAAATTGTATCTCAACATTGCAGGGAACACGCCTTTACCTTGCCTGCATTGAACATGTGCAACTCTATGCCGTTGTATGGATCTTGCATCGTAGATTATCTTGCATTGAATATGCATCGTTGATTATTTTCCATGGAACATGCATCGTTGATTATCTTGTATTGAATATGCATCGTTGATTATTTTGCATGGAACATGCATCGTTGATTATCTCGCATAGAACATGCTTCGGTTTCATTTCTTGCATATTGAGCATTGAGCATGCCTTGGCGTCATGTTGCGATCATTCGTCTCATGTGAGGCATGCATTGTATTGCATTATACCTGTAAGGTTTCTTTCTTATGCAGGCATGATATTGTATGTATGGTTCATTCAGAGGAATTCCGGGTAAAACCATTTCTCTCCTTCATTTCGTTGGTTAGAAACACCTAGGTACGCCCAGTGTTTACACTAACACCTTGTTAGAAGCATTGGGACGAACTCCGATGTTTATACCTTTTTTTCAGTGTTTGCTTTGCTTGCCCTTCCCTCTCTCGCGTGTGATACACTGAGAGGTGTTTCTCCTTCCCTCTCTCGCGTGTGAGACATTGAGAGGTGTTTCTCATTCCCTCTCTCGCGTGCGATACACTGAGAGGTGTTTCTCCTTCCCTCTCTCGAGTGTGATATGCTGAGAGGTGTTTACCTTCCTCTTCTCGCGTGTGATACGCTAAGAGGTGTTTCTCCTTCCCTCTCTCGCGTGTGATATGCTGAGAGGTATTTACCTTCCCTTTCTCGTGTGTGATACGCTAAGAGGTGTTCCCTTTCCCCTCTCACGTGTGATATGCTGAGAGGTATCTTGTTTGAGACTCCGGGTATTCCCGACAGTCGCTTTGCCCTTCTCACGTGAGGCGCAGTGAAGATTGCATAATTTTTTTACATCCTTTCTGTTGAAATGTGTGAGATTGCTGTGACTTGTCAGTTTGTTTAAAATGTTGCATTTATTTTGCATAAGTGTTTCATTACAGTCCTCTTTGCATAATCATAAGTTATGCTTTTACATTGTTCATGTCACTTGCATTTTGCCCCTGCCTACGGGCGTATCTGTTTTGTTATCTTGTATGTTTGTCTAAGTCTTCAGCCTTGTCAAATATAGGTTGTCTCTGGGCTTTGACATTCACTCCCGTCATTTCATGACTTTCGAGTTCTGTCAAAGAGAGGCAAGTGTAGACACCCCATTTTTGACCGTCCTCAAGACTTAGACATCATTGTTTGAACACTCGATGATCATCCATGCTCGTGTTCATTTAGAGCACCTGAAGTTCTTGGCGGAGTGCCTTGCCTTCGGACCTCTTGACTTGTCTGTTTTGTGCTTGGTTGTGCACCAAAAACTTGTATCATTGCTTCTGGGAGAAACAGGCCACCCCTACAACCCATCGGCTAGGCCTTGCTTCCATGGGCCATCAGTGGTGGCCGGTCGGCCTTGCTGATGGCCGGTCGGCCTCGTTAATGGCCGGTCGGCCACAAGTTTTGGCCGAGGACTTTTTTTCTGCTTTTGTAGATATTTTGTGTGCCAGCTGTTGAACACTGAAGCCATCCTCCATACACGTGTATAGAGGGATGGAAACAAGCTTTTAGCTTGTCAATGATGCTTTGGCTTGCTTTTTCTATATAAGGGGAGGTCCTTCCCCCTTTAGAGGGGTTCAGAATTTTGAGAAGAAAAAATCTTACTCTCTCTAGAATTCTCTCTCTCTCTCTCTCTATATATATATATGTATATATTGTGCTTGAAAGTGTATTTTCTTCACATATTTGCACTAGAACATCTAGCCAAACATCTTGACCTTGGAGCTAAGATTCCTTAAGACTTGTTTGGGCCTCCTAAAGCTGGTTTTTGGCCCAGAAGTTGTCCTCTTGCTGCTGTGCTTCAAGGGTGAGCATATTCTATTTTTTAAGCTTATTTTTGTATACCATCTTAGCCACCTTTGCATGTTGTTTTAGGCTTGGTTGTTAACTACAAAAAGCTCTATTTTTAAGTGTTAAAAATGTTGGTTTGAGTCCTTGTTGGGTTTAGGGGTGGTCTACCCTCTTTGGTTGCTTATTTGCTAAGCCTTTGTACCACCTTTTAAGGCTATTCAAACTATCTCTTTTTGGCCTTTTAACCACTGAATTCCAGAGAAATTTTAGTGGTGGAAAGGTGGTTTTGAGGTCCCAAATAGGAGGGGGTGGTCCCCTCTCCTCTTGTCTTGCTTGCATGTGTTGATGGCCTGCTAAATGAGCATGTGTTTCTACTTCTTTGTGGCTTTGTTCAAGCATGTTTTTGTGACTTTTTAGACCTGTCATAACTCTATTTTTGGCTTGTTTGATCATTGGTTTCTTGCTCTTTACACTTGTAGTGTAATCTTGCTCACTAGCCTTGCATGTCTAATGAGTTAGCTTGTTATTCTAGCATGTGTTGGATTAATCTCAGCCAATTTTTGGTCTTATTTCAGCATGTTGTAACTCTTTTTTGGCTTGGTTGAGTCACCTCTTGTATGCTTCTTACACTTGTAGTGTAACCTTGCTCACTAGCCTTGTATGCTTGATGCTTTAACCCATCATTCTAGCTTATCTTGGCTATACTCCAGCATGCTTTTATCCATATTTTAGCATGCTTTAATTCTGTTTTAAGTGGTTTAGGTCATATGAGGATTGCTTTGTATACCTATAATGTGAAGGCCCTTGACTAGCTTTGAGCTTCAAAGTCACTAGCATGCTTTGCTCGAGTTGTTTGTATGCCTTAGCCTCATTTCCCACATGATTTCAGTGTATATAGTGTAGTCACACTCTCGCTTGTTCTACTCTTTCAATGCTTTTGGGAATTGTGCCTTGTGCCTTGCTCGAAAGCCAATTTGTATGCATGTTTGTCTAAGCTTTTGGGCTACCATTTCAGTATGTTTAGGCCATTACTTTGGCATGATTGAGCTATGTCCAGAGATGGTTTGTTTGTTTAGGCTATGTGTTGCATGCCTCTTGTGTGATGCTCTTTACTAGCTTTGATGTTTTTGGCCCTCAACATGTTATGCTTGTATTGCTTGCATGCTTTAAGGTCTTTAGCATGCCATCTCAGCACTAAAGCAGCTACAACCTCCCCCATTTCTTCATTTTTCAATTTGATGTGAGGGTTGTTTGGCCTTGAGCTTGTGTTTAAGCATGAAGTAGGGTTTGTGCCCAAATGGCTTTAATCCTCTTTTGAGGGTTCCTCCTAGTCAAAGGGCATAATCCCTCTCATGTCCTAAGTTATTCTTTTGGTTGACCTCCTCTCCTTTGAAGACTTGCACATTGGACTAAATCAATTGAGAAATGGTTTGGTAATGTAAATGTGTAAATAAGAATCGAGCAAAGTAAAACATGCCAAGATAACATATGTGTGTTGCATTGCATGCGTTTGGATCGGACGTTAATCCAAACACTAGAAATATGGCACGTTTCATACTCAAAGTGATGAATTGTGTTGCGTTTCTTGGTCGTTGTCACCCTTGATCATGCATGATAGGGTGACGACACTTAGTGTCCTATGTGTGCATTCACTAACATTGTGCAAGCTTGACTCTTTAAGCATCATGCATTGTGATGTGTGGTTGGTAGCTTGAGAGCCGAGTACTACACTCCTTTGAGCTTGAGATATGATATGGAGGGTAGTTGCACATACATTTTCTTGCAAATACACTGTCATGCCTCTGTTTATGCTCTGTTGCAGCAAAAGGAGAAATTTCAGGAATCAGTGCCTGACCGACCACATGCCTTAGCCGACCGGCCACAATACTGGCCAATGGCCATCACTTCTAGCCGATCAATTCATCAGCATGTTCCTGGAATCAAACAGAAGCAATTTGGAGGTTTGCACAATTTTCAGAGGTTCAAAGATGTGCAAACAGAGGCGTTTAGAGGTAAGGTAGTGGATTTTCGGGGCGAAGCCAACCGAGCATGCATATCCCCCTCGCTTCCCGAGGCCGTTCATCTAAATTGTTTAGCTGCTTGGTTCAGTAGCTTAATTGTTTTGTAATTAATTAGTTAAGTGTTTAATTAATTAATTCGGTTTGTAATTAATTAGCTTAGTGTAGCTAGTTATTCAATTCATTTTTGTAATAATTAATTAGCTAGAATAGTTAATTAGTTGATTTGTAGTAAGTAGCTTAGCTTAGCTAGTTATTCAGACCCTCCACCGAGAGGGCACTATGTTGTAATAAGTATGCGTGTATGTGTGCATGTCTTCTAACCCCACTTCTTTCGCCCTTTTACTTAACTGCTTAGGGCATTTTTCAATTAGCATACCTTATGCTTTGCATGCGTGCATCATTCATTTGTCTTGCATGCACCGGGCTCGGCGCATCATTCAAACTGCATCGTATTTCAATACACTTACTTGAATACGTGTTTCAAAGCATGTTATCAAGTTGCATTCATATGCCATCTTAGATAACCGAGCCTATTTAGTTGCATTTTGCACGTGTTGCATTAGGCATTTTTACATAGCTAGGATCATGCATTGATTTCTAACTAGCTTTTGTTTTGGCTCTGAGTACACTGTAAGTTTTACGCTTTATCATCCTTGCATGAGTGTGAGTGATTTCCATGATAGCGTGCTTGCCATGAGGCTATGTGCTTATTTTCTTAACTGCATGAATGTCTATGGGTGGAGGCTTGATTGCCTAAATTGGGACAATTCATCAAATGCGAGTTTTAAGCCCACTTTGCGAAGTGGCAAAATCATGTTTTCTAAGCCCACTTGAGGGTGGCAAATCCGCGCTTTAGCCTACTTGCGAATAGCACTTTCAAACCATTTTTTGAAAGCAAACATGAGTCGTTTTGTTCCAATTCTTGTGATTGAGTCTATACGTGTATGCTGTGCGCATTACATAGTAAAGCTACATTAATAACCGGAATAAGAAGACATGTGTTTTTAAAACAATATATCATGTTAGTAGAGGCCGATCCTTTGATCGGGCGAGTGAGGATGCTTATTGTATGACCTTCCCCTCTCGTACTCAAGTTCCCGAGCCGAGGTAACTTTGCTGATAACGGACACGTGGCCTTTGGCACGAGTCAGGGTTTCCTAAATTTCCCAAAACAAAATATTTAGGTGGCAACTCTGTAATCTGGCAAAGCAGTCCATGTTTGGTGCTTTTTCATTCAAAATTGATTTTTCAAAACCAATTGCCAGATTTTGACTCTTTGGTGTTTATCAGTCTCACATTGCACTTTGTGAGATTAGATTCAGAACCGTGATAGGAGTCCGAACTGTAGTAAGACCAAATTCACGACCTCTCCGAAGGGGGGGGGGGCACGCGAAGAAAGTTGGGTCTACAGCCTAAATGGCTCAAGAGAGTATAATTGGTGAATTGAACTATTTTAATTTCTAGTATTGGACTATATGGGAGTTTAATTAAATATTTGATTCAGATTTGTGAAATTGATATTTGATTAATTGGGTCCAAATTAGAGTTTATTAAGTTATGAGAATTGGGAATGAAGATTATTATGAATTAAATTTATTTATGAGGTGTTCAATTGAATATGTAATTTATTGGTGGAGATTTTGAGTTTGATCTAAAATTGAAGGCCTTAATGATGTGAGAAACCAAAATTGATTAAGATAATAAGTTTAATTTGATATTTGGAGTCTTTTGGGAGTTTGATTAAAAATCTGAATCAGATTGAGAAAAATTAAATATAATTAATTGGGTTCTAATGGAAGTCGAATTAGACAAATTAAATTATGTAGGATTCATGATTAGCTATGACTAATTTAATTATGTGCTAATTAAGATTTATTAAGACCATAAATTAAATTATGGAAAAATCTAGAATTGAGAGTGTATTTGGGTGTGGGTGTATTGACCAATCTTGTGTGTGTGCGCATGTGAGTGTTGTGTTGGAGCTCATAGGAGTTGTGCACGTGTGAGTGTGTTGTGGTGTCATGAAGTTAATGTGTGTGCGTATATTTGTGCATTATGCTGATCAGAGTGTATATCATTTGGGGATAGACTTTCCAAATCAATAGAGGGGTATGATATGTATTAACATCTTGGAGCCCATTCATTACCTCATTCGGCTGGAGTAAACCGCGAGAGAGAGAGAGAGAGAGAGAGAGAGAGAGAGAGAGAGAAGGTTGTGCTGGAAGCAGAACTCTAGAAAAGGGAGATCAAAAATTAAAGACAAATGGGGGAATCTCAAGCTTTGTTAAGAGACTCAACAAATTGAAGACTTCTGGTAAGAAAGTTTGAGCATAAATTCTTGTAGATTAAGCATCTAGCAACTAAAATCAAGTAGTAATTGTGTTTAATTTCATGAGATTAGAAGGAAATTAAGTAATGAAGGAAAATTTGGGTCAAGATTAATAATTAAGAAACTGGTAATGTAATTTGTTATTGGGTTAGATTTTCTTGTCATCCTTCATAATTTGAAGTCTAACCTTACATGCATTGTGGATTTTCAAGATTTTAAGACCTTCATTCATGTTTTAAAGGTTTATGAG